>OY829900.1:16037500-17245000 GCA_963691955.1 Chloroclystis v-ata | reverse complement strand
AGTTAAATTTAATAACCAGAATTTTCAGTTGAAAATAATTAGTTTTGTATCTTTTCAGAACATAATGACTCTGCAGCGATATTTCATACATGCCACCAAGCAGTATCTATCAAGGAGATGCCTATTACAAGTTAACACTCTGTCTTACTGTGAACTTAGGCACAGGTACAGCAGTAATTCAAGCAGGAAATTCACAGATCGACATGAATGGCTCACAGTGGACAGCGGCATAGGAACTGTTGGAATCAGCAAATACGCCCAAGAATCTCTAGGAGATGTTGTCTTTGCTCAACTCCCAGACCCAGGGAAAAGTTTCTCTGAAGGTGATGAGTGTGGTGCTTTGGAAAGTGTTAAAGCAGCTAGCGAGATATATTCACCAGTTTCTGGATGCGTTACTGAAAAGAACAAGAATGTGGAAAATAAACCAGCATTGATTAACTCGTCATGTTATGATGATGGTTGGTTGTTCAAGATTAAGTTGAGTAAGCCTGAAGAATTTGATCGGCTCATGACGGAGGATCAGTACATTAAGTTTTTGAAAACAGATGCTGATAAGGAGGCTTAACATTTATTCAAATGTTTGTTATAACCTGATTAGTTAAATAAAGTTTATTTTAGTTGTTACATTGTATTTTGCTTATTTTCACCCAAAAAAATAATTAAATAGAATTAATAGTAGGTACTTTAAATAAATAGGAGGGTAGGTACTTTAAATAAATAGAAATTAATAACAGCTTACGTGTAATAGCCTTACGCAATATAGGTATAGATGAACCATTTCTAAATGAACGCCCCTCCACCGCGGTTACACGTACATGCAAAAAGGTGTATAGACAAAACACACATAAATTGATCTTTGTCATTGGATGTTCATTAACGTATAAGCAAACGGTATCACTTTGACAGACAGATGAGCCAATGTTACAGTAAAGTTGTAGCACGCACACAAGTATAGTGATGCAATAAGTATTTCCTCTCACACGTTGAAATTATCACGGTTTTGTGGAGGGGAGTTCATTTTTAGATTGGATCATCATACATGATGTAAAATGTAATCATTAGGTTAGGCAGTAGGTAGACACTGTAACTGTAACCAAAATACTATAATGCACTAGGTCACTAGGCATTACTTTAGTCTGAAGGATTTAAAGTTCTGTGTAAATGAGCTAGATGTTGTTGTGTAAATTGTCCAGCAATATTTATTTATAGAGTGGTGACTAACGAAAATTAAACAACAAAATGTGCGTAGTCCTGTTTATTAGTGCTGTATGACTAGTTTACACAACTATACAATCTACTATTATGGCATTCAAGCCAATTCAATTATCACAAACTTTTCAAAGAGATCTAAACATTTTAAAACTTAATAGGTAACGCAAAATTTAACAGAATGTATCACAATTTGGGTCTATACTAAGAATATTATTTATTATCTATTAATTCTACATATTTTGCACTAATTTGATTTAATTTCAGAACACCAACTGGAAATCTTGACCTCCAACCTCATTCCATACCTACTCAAAGAAAAGTTAAAACCAATTTTTGTTTGAAATACCTACAACATGTTTTATTAAATTTCCTGTATAAGTAACATTTGTAATTGGTTTTTCATAAATCGTGTTTGTTACTTACATAATAAACAAGTTCAAGGGGTGTGATATTTAGCCCAATAGATTTTATAAATAATCCTTAGTGGCACCTGTGTGATCTCAGATAAAGATAGGTATGGTTTATCGGTAACATCTATCTTCTACTTTTCAATCTTTTCATACACAAACTACAACTTTAACTGCATACTTGAGCAGAATGGGTTCTTCTCTAGGTAGTAAGAATCGCCATCAATATAAAACTAACTGGACAACGCAAACATTTCTGATTATTTATATCATAAGGATTAATTGGCATTATTCTCACTTATCCCTGTAACCTTATTTCTAAACTTATAAGATTCCACTGATAAATGACGTTATTGCTATTCCTTATGCCTAAAGTAGGTAAAATAGAAATAAAATATCATCTTAAAAGTAAAGAGATTAAATTGATAATATAATGTAAATTTATAAAAGGTTTTTCTGAATAACATCAAACTTCAATACAATAATAAAAACAACAATACACTATAATAAAAACGTTTTAAAATAATAAAACAAGTCGACAACACACACAATTAAATAATGGAAGCATTATAAAATGAATATCATCATAGATTGTGCAAAATAGAAGTTATTTGTATAATTACTGATTGATATTTGATTACTTAAATAATAATATTACAAATAATCCTACAATTATAAGTTGCGAAAATTCACATTGCTTTCAAAGTTCTTCCATTATTTTAACATATTGCATATTTTGTTAACATCTAGCCGGACCCAGACACAATACTAGGGGTATTAGTCTTAAACATAACCTTTGGTTTATAAACTAAGCTTACAGCGAATGGTTTATCAAGTGATAGATTCACAGTAACTTCTAAAACCTTCGTTTGTGTATTATAGGTGTATACGCAAGGTTTCCTGCACGGTTGAGAGTTGATGTTGACAGATTTGATTGATGGTTGATTGAAGAAGATGATTTGGTTGACCGAAGGCACACCAAATCCCCACCAAAGAACATTGCTGGTCAATTCTGTGTTGTTGTGGTGGAATTCTATGTGGCTGTATTTCTTCTCCTGGTAGCTGTCTGTTGGAGATAAAATAGATAAGAGTGAATACAAAGTTTTTTAATATAATTTTTAGGGATGCAGTTTAATATAAATTATAAGCCGCGCACTTAAATTGATTTATAAATGGCGTCCGCTCGCATGCGTTCTCGCTCACTCTCTATCGCTGTCTATACTTTTATCCTTGTTTTGCCAATCGTACCATACGTACCGGCCGCCATTTTCAAATCAATTTTCTATCTGCCCGGGTTATATATTATTCCATTCACGGCTTTCCTGCGTTATGGCCCATTGGTTGCGTTTTAATATTTGATGACCTCTGTGGCGCAGCGAGCGAAGGTCCGCCTGCAATGCAAGAGGTTGCGTTCGATTCTCCCACAGGACGTCCTGAATACCCTTTCTCATCAAAAAATTTGACATGAAAGTCGATTCCCATCGCAGTTATCTATTACTATTGGTTATTTATTTCCTTCAAAAATTTTGGTACAGCAACCCCCCCTACTTGGTTCAACACACTCACGACACACTAGAATAATAAACATAACTTTGGTATGATTTTAAATAAACAAAACACGACAGCTCAACACAACACCAAATCACAATTATTTATCTGTTACTTTAAAATGTACAATTCAAAAAAGAACAAGGAATCAAGTTAGACAAAATTAGCGTCCATCACACACGGCAGAGGCACCCCAGTAAAGTATGAAAGATGGCGTCGCACAGAGTTGTCTATGCACCCGGCAAGATCATAGACAAAATGACGTTATCATAGAGCCGCAGCTAGCCACACTGCATTGGTAGCTTATTTATTTATTAAACTAGTTTAAGATGTATAACCCGCGCAGATAGAAAATTGATTTGAAAATGGCGGCGGGTACGTATGGTACGATTGGCAAAACAAGGATAAAAGTATAGACAGCGATAGAGAGTGAGCGAGAACGCATGCGAGCGGATGCCATTTATAAATCAATTCTTTATGTGCGCGGCTTATAACTAACTGAGGCTGTCGCCGTCGTCCCAGTAGAGGTCGCCGCGCGCGCGGTGGTCCGCGTCCGGCGCCACGAGCAGCTGTAGCGGCGAACTGCGAGTATTGGCTGTGTTCACGGGCCCAGCGGTGGGCGGCTCTTGCAGCGGTAATATACCTCCACCCTAGAACGATAACATTTAAAAAATATTGATGAATTCTACAACCACACCAATATTTGGCCAGCATGCAGCGTGATGAATTAAGGCCTTATTTCTCTCATAAAAAGTGGGAAAGTAAATAGGGGTGATGATCATAATAAATAAATAAATATTACTGGACAATTTTACACAGCGACATCTAGCCCCGTGGTAAGCTCGAAGCTTGTGTTACGGGTGCTAGATTTCTGATATACTTAATATAATATACATACATACATAGATAGTTATTTTATTATACATATATAACACCCAGACACCCGGAACAAATATTTGCAGATCATACAAATTGTTGCTCCGAGGCGGGAATCAAACCCGCAACCTCTTGCGTCGCAGGCGGACCTTCGCCCGCTGCGCCACAGAGTCATTACGATAACATTTACTTAAAAAATATTGATCAATTCTACTGGTTGGCCACATCAAAATTTGGCCAGCATGCAGCGTGATGAATTAAGGCCTTATTTCTCTCATAAAAAGTGGGAAAGTAAATAGGGGTGATGATATGATAATGAGTTTATTTAAACGCTATATTAGCAATCTATTGCTGATGATACTCAGTTTATTAAACTTTTGCGGAGTAACAAAATTATGTACCTAACAATAGTTTTATGTTCCCAATATATAACTTTGATTTTTTTACGATAATGAACACTTACCCTAATAGAAACGTAGTTATCTTCATCGATATCCGCCACAGTCGGTCTCACTTCGCCATTGAGTTTGTACCAAATGAAAGGTTTGGGAAACTGTGCCTTCCTACTGGTCGCGCCGTTCTCCAAGATGGCGGTGATCATCACGTAAGGACCGATTAGGAATTGATCGTCTATGTCGTGGAGTTCTGGCTGGTCTGGTAATCTGAAGTAAAACAATTTAATTACCTAAGCCCCTAAGGCTTTTAAACCAAAGTTTTAAAAAATATTTTTTTTTATATTTAAAAAAAAGGCTGCTTAGTTAAAATGGGATTGGACATGTTACGTGCTTCATATATTATTATGTCCCGAAAGGCGGTCCAAAGTCGTCACTGAACGATTTCACGTCAGTTGTCGTCGAGGTGGACCGAAGAAATAATGCTTGTGTAATAATACTTACACCCATATTCTTAGTCGTCTCCTCATAATATTCCTCCACTCAAAAATAACAATGATCGTCTTGAGTGCCTTGAGAGAGTTTCAACGTTGGTTATGAGGTACCTTACGTTTGACAGTTCCCACCTTGCCTCGAACTCGAGGTGAGCCGAAAAAATCAAGTGGAGGACGTTTTTGTCAACTGAGAATAAGCTGAGAGGTTGAGTCGAGTCTGGAGGAAACGACTAAGAATATGGGTGTAAAATATTATAAATAAATAAATATTACTGGACAATTTTACACAGCGACATCTAGCCCCGTGGTAAGCTCGAAGCTTGTGTTACGGGTGCTAGATTTCTGATATACTTAATATAATATACATACATAGATAGATTTTTTTAAAGTGTAGTAATACTGACTCAAAGAACAGCGGCCTGGCCACAGTATCCCCCGCCACGTGCGCGCGCCAGAACAGCGTGTAGTAGTACGCGAGCAGCCGGTAGCGCGCGCGCAGGGACGACACGCTCGCCGACACCACCTCCGGGCCCAGGCTCACAGGGTCTTGTGGCTGCAAACGATACATTATTATTATTTACTAGCTTTCCGCCCGCGGCTTCGCCCGCATTATGTTTGATTTTCCCGCGGTAAAAAGTACCCTATGTCCTTCTCCCGGTTCTAAGCTGCCACCACACCAAGTTCCAGCCAAGTCGGTTCGGCCGTTCTCTAGTTGTAAGTGGAGTAACTAACACGACTTTCTTTTATATATAAAGACTAGCCGACCGCCAACAGCTTCGCTTGCTTTTTTTTATAAAATATAGCCCATAACCTTCCTCGATAAATGGACTATCCAACACTGAAAGATTTTTTTAAATCGGACCAGCGGTTCCTGAGAATCGCGCATTCAAACAAACAAACAATCAAACTCTTCAGCTTTATAATATTAAGTATAGATTTATAGCCATAGGCTGATGTGTCTATGTCAAACAGTTATGAGTAGTTTTGTGAGTTTCTTACTATTGTTCCGTAAGCAGTTGTCGAGCTTGTTTTCGAAGGAGCTTACAGAGGTAGCAATGACGACATCTGCAGGCAGTAAATTCCAGTTGTGAACGACTATATACAACGACGATTATATTCAAATTTCCTTTCCACATGCCTTCTATAATATGCAAATTTAAAATAAGAATCCTCCGACGGCTCATTCAAAATAGAGAGGTGTGAAACAGAGTGATCCGCTCTCCCCTTAACTTTCACCTGCCGACTTCAGCAAAATATTGTGTGCGCCGTGGTGTAACAAGCCGTCATCAAAAACGCAGTCTCTAATTAGAGAAAGTTAAAGTCCTAAAAACGTTAATTGTGTTATTCTTTGGTTATAAAATGATTGAATATTGCATGCCATTGTGTTTTGGTGAAATATGTGAACCTGTTATAAATAATTAATAAGAACTTGTAAACTATATTTCTGGCAATAATTGATTTATGATTATGATTGATTGTTGTTGATGTGTACTCACAATAGCGTCGTTGGTGTTATGGTTGCGGCTGAAGGGGTAGAACGCTCCGAGCTGCATCCAGCGCTTGCAGAGCGGCGCGGTGGTGTTGCCCACGAACCCGCAGATGTCCGCGCCCATCATCGGGATGCCGAATAGACCGAAGTTTAGTAGCTCTGGAATAACATCATGGTATAAAAATTGTTGTGTTCTGATGAATTCATATTGGGAGAAAGGAGAAATCCACCCTTCTCGGTCCACATCCAGTCTTTCCAACTAACGGTCAGATCGTGTTGTCTTTTGGATGGGATTTAAGTAACTTCCTGGGAATCTATGTAAGTAACAGGGTATTGTAAAAAAATTGCGAGTATTATCTCTGGAAACTCATGATTTAGCTAGTTGTAAAACAATCCCTGACATTAACTGGATCAATACACTTCATTAATTGATTCGGATTTTGTCCGGAAAATCACAAAGTATCATTATAAATCAACCCCCCCTCCCCCCTACCTTATTGTTTATAAATAAATTAATATCTAGAACAGACCCGGTATAGTCATCTTCATGTCGTGCCAGTCGCTGACGATGTCCCCGCTCCAGTGGCCCGTGTACTGGCCGGCGCCCACGAACGTGGCGCGGGATATTATAAACGGACGTTTGCCGCGGATTTCCGCTAAAGCACTGGAATTATAACAGTTATGTGGTTTTATCCTAAATTGAATGTAAACATGAGTTACAATTACACAGATCAATTGAAATTTTGCGTCTTGATGATCGCTTCAAACATAGGCGGTGGAAGTGCATTCCAACAAAGTTTAGCATTCTACCTATTGGTTGACATAAGTATCTAACTATCAGCATATAAAGGCGATGGTGGAAGAGTGTGTTTTATACCAATCTATCTTTTGGGTGACACGGTCTATTTGTATTTTCATTATGTTTTGTTATTCATATAAGGTTTCGATCGAGTCTACCGTACTCTTTGACGAAATCTTATATATAAAAGAAAGTCGTGTTAGTTACTCTACTCATAACTCGAGAACGGCCGAACCGATTTGGCTGAAACTTGGTGGGGTGGCAGCTTAGAACCGGGAGAAGGACATAGGGTACTTTTTATCGCGAATATAATGCGGGCGAAGCCGCAGGCGGAAAGCTAGTTTTTAATATAGATATTATTAGATATACGTACTAGTTGGTGGCCTGCGCCTCAGCGATAGCATAGAGTGAGTGGATATGCAGGTGGTCTGCGGCGTGGTGGCGCGCCTCCATGCACAGCGTGTGCGTGCGCAGCAGCGGGTCGCGGGTTCGAGGCATGTACGGGAACACCTCGGGCAAACACTCCCCGTACACCGAACCGTCTAGGAAGTTGGCTGGCTCGTTCATATCCTGGAATTCATTAAATAAATAAATACTGTCGGAAAATACACACAGCAACATCTAGACCCGTGATAAGCTCTAAGCTTGTCAAAATAAGCTCTTCTCTCTATCTAATTTATTGTAATAATAATATCCGTTTTTATTCTCATCAACAATTAAAAATAACACTATGATATAATACCAATATGATATATACCTACCAGAAACTACAGGTCAATAAGCTTGAAATTTCAGGTTTTTGAACATTCATTATTTTTTAGTATATTTTTAGGATACACATTTTTATGATTGCTGTTCTTTCATAATACACCAAGTCTGAACGGACTTGGCTGAAAAGAATACAATACCATATTTGTAAACGTAATACCAGAAAAACTAAATTACTTACAATCCAAGCGCCATCATAAGATATCTTCTTGTGGAAGTCAGTCATCATTTCGACCCAGTACGCGGTCGAATTTGGGTGAGTAAAGTCGGGGAATGCCGTGCGTCCTGTGTTCCAAACCTGTTAAATATTACATTTACACAATTACCTGAACTTAAATAAGCACCATTATTTATTTTCTCATGGCAGGGGGCTGGGACTTTTCTCTTGATGAGAGACATTAAAACTAATTTAAGATATAAAACTTAAAAATCAATTTACCTGTCCAATAAACGGTTGGTCGGTGGAGTTTTTGACGAAGATGTCCATTTCTAGCCCGCGGTCGAAAGGCGGGTAAGTATCGGGTTTCTCTGACGCACCAATACCAGGATCTGCAAATCATAAATTTATCATTTAGTTCAGTCGATAGATAACTGAATATTTTTGACATTTATAATTATCATCATCACCCCATGAACGTTCCCACTGCTGGGACATAGGGAGATAGGGATTTCTTTCTTGGCGAGAGAGATAAAGCTTTAATTCACCACGCTTAATGCGTGTTATGAAATGGCACTAATCCTTCAAAATTATCAGAACATGCCCGTTCCTCACGATGCACGCGATGTTTGCCGTCACCGTGACGAGAACATGTTCTCAAAGCCCACATAATTATTTGAGGTAGAAAAATCGAGATATACGCGGCAGGGTTGGTACCCACAATTAGTAAGTTAGTTAGGATGGTTTCATGATGGCTCAGTTTTCCGCATTTAGACTCGAAGGCGGTCTATTGTGCGTGGGTTTGTACCCACGACCAATGAATTCAGAATGAGAGTCGAGTGTGCTCCCCACTGAGCGAACACGGCTCCTTGAGCAATACTTAAGGCCGTATATTGTATTGTAATTACCGATAATCATGACGTAATGCATTCCCTCGGCGTGCAGTTCTTGCACAAACTCAGGCAGGCCCGCGAACCTGTCCGTGTCATATGTGAAGTCGTTGTGGTCCTTCATGTAGTCTATGTCGTTCCATTGGACATCCTGGAAATATACAACAAATATTAGAGAATACCAAAGTTACAAGATTACAACGTCATTTTTAAAGATATTTCACTTTCAAAATTTTCGTGAGTTACACTATTCATTTCATAGCAACGGGAATTACTCACGTATTTACTTTTCGACGTTTCGACCACACCAAAAGCAGTTTTTTATAAAGACTGCTCTTGTTGTTGTCGAAACGTTGAGAGTGTTTTAACTCCTTAGATAATACGTGAGTAATTCCCGTTGTTATAAAATGAATAGATTTTTATATATTTTTAAAGTTAAACTAAGTAGGTGATTAAGTATGAAAACTTTCTGCAATATTTTTAAACTCACAAATGGAATACCAGCATCCCTGTTCGATTGCCAAACTTTGCGGGTTGTATTCAGGTCGCCGTAATCAAATCTGAAAATATAATTGCATTGTTTTTATGCTTCATAACGACGTTCGTTCGCATTGAATGGATTTGTCCGTCCCGTAAACAAGAAAAAAATATTTGTTATACATTTTTACATTGAAATGTAAATAATTTCACTTTTTTGCAAATATATGTATACTAATACATGGGAAATTTTAATTTCAGATGTATATCTCGGCAGAACTGATATTGCTGAAGGTTAGTAAATGCCAAAAAAAGGCATAACACTGCTTTGACCCCGATAAATATATACCAAAAATCAAAATGAGGGTAGATAATAAATACAAACTTGCAAAGATGGAAGCCCAAAGACCAAAGCGGAGGCATAAACGGACGTCCAACTATCTCTGTGTACTGGGCAGCCACCTCCTTGGGCGAGGGGCCGAGGAATATGTAGAAGTTGAGAATACCCCCCACAGTGCGGTAGGTTATAGCGGGCGTCGGTTGGAGGACGATGTCTGAAAAAGTAAAGTAAGTATACAATATAATAAATAAAAACCCGATACATAAAAAAAATTGTTTACTAACTTTTAGCTGAAATAGCTACAATTTGTATGAGATCAAAAAGCGCGTTTAGTGTCGAGCTAAGATAATTTTATTTTTACTAACTATTAACTGAAATAGTTAACTACAATTTGTATGAGATCAAAACAGAGCGTTTAGTGAACGTGGTCAAAATATTGGAAACCAAATTTGGAAGAACAAATTGAAATTTATTATTTTACGATTTTATAAAAAGAACTATACTTTACAAGTAAACTGACCGAAGTTAGAACTAGCGTGTTTTATTTTTTATATTACCTATACCAAAAATTTCATGAAACATTTTTTGTCAATTAATAACATAATATTCTGTTTGCAAAAAAATACAAAACCTTTCAAAGTTTAACAAAAATGTTTTTTCTAGAGCTACAGTATTAATATGTATAAATCATACAAATGATCCTTACCCATAGGATTGGAGTTAACAAGTAGAGTTCCGTGGGCGTTGCCGTTGTGTTCCACTGCCATGTAGAAAGGATGGGTTCCGTATCCATTTGCCTAGAAAATAGCATTTATTTGTTGTTATAAGCCGCGCACTTAAAGAATTGATTTATAAATGGCGTCCGCTCGCATGCGTTCTCGCTCACTCTCTATCGCTGTCTATACTTTTATCCTTGTTTTGCCAATCGTACCATACGTACTCGCCGCTATTTTCAAATCAATTTTCTATCTGCGCGGGTTATAATGTTATTTTTTTGCTGTATGTATCTTTGTATGGAAGGATGCACCACATAGTTCGTCAAAATATTGCAAAAAAATAATTAAATAATGTTAATTAAGTTTCCACACCAACAGATGTCGCTACTTACATCTTCAACGGGCACGCGGTCGCGGTTGAATATCGCGAACGTATTCCAGTTCATATCGTTCATGAATCTGCCTCGTTTCTCGCCGAGACCGAATATATGGTCCGTGCGCAGCGTCGCAGATAGCTGGAGGAACTTATCGGAGAGGATAAGGCCGCCTACGTCTTGGGCGTTGAAGCTGGAATTGATAATAAGATAGTATTGACTTTGTAAAGTATCTTTATAGCATAAATGCAAGTAGTTTTGTCAAGATTATAGGTTTTCGGGATTTGGTAAAATCACCACGCTTAAATTTATACTAATATTATAAAGCTAAATAGTCTGTTTGAACGCGCTAATCTTAGGAACTGCTGGTCAGTTTTTCAGTTTTGGATAGTACATTTTATCGAGGAAGGCTTTATGCTATGTTACATAATTTATATGTAGAAAACGGAAGCGAAGCTATGAGCGGGTCGGCTAGTAATGTAATAATATAATAAACAGCAAATTTAGGGTTCCGTAGCCAAATGGCTAAAAACGGAACCCTTATTATATTAGAAATAGAGATAACATAAAATTGATAATCTCTAAGCTACTAACGTAACTCCAAGTAATATAGTTTATGTTACAATAATAAAACATACTAACATAGTAACATTATCCGAGGTGCGTATAACCTTGAAGCCCGTTAAAGAACCCTCAACCACTACCCTGTATTTGGGATTGTTGAGTGTTTTCGGCACCATCGCGATCTCGGGGTACATCGGCTCGAATCTACGGTGGTCTGCGTCAGAAATCTGAAAATAATTGTTATTAAAAAAAAATTAAATTATTAATCATTAAATAATTTTAATTTGATTATTTGATTACAAGTTATTTTGATTATTTATTGAGTAACAAACACGATTTATAAAACCAATTACAAATGTTACTTATACATATAGGAAATTAAGTTATTTACATATTATAAAAAAATTACACGTTAAATACAGCAATTCAAACATAAATTAATAAATTAAAACTAAGATACTGTGTCAATTAATCACAACTTAATTCGAAATTCTCACAGAAACTTAAGCACACAGCCATACAGTCATTAATATATTGCTTTACTATCCACACAGCAATAAATAATAACAAATTTATTTTATTATTTCCTTTAGGTACGAAGGTTATCTTATCTATTCGTTTTGTAAACTTTTCAGCCTTAGCAGTCAACTTTTGGACTCTAGTTTTCTAAATATTTCAGGGTTCGACTCCCACTCGAGGATTAAGGCTACGTTGTGAACTTGTATCTGTAATATTTTTCGACGTTGTGGTAGACCAAAGAATCTGGCGCGATGACTCACACCAACTTAACAACTAGAAAGATATCGCGCCAGATAGGGACTATTGGTGGAAATTGAGGGAGGTATTTTTCCCCCAATTTTCACCAGTATTCATATTCATTTATTTCAACTTTTGGAAACACATGTACACTTAGTCACGTCACACAATATTATAAAATAATTTCTTAGGTAGGTATAAAATATGGTACAATATTCATAAACAACAGACAAGACGGAGGTCTATAATATTATTAAATTAAAAATAGCAAAATAAAGTAAAAGTAAAGTAAATTAATGACATGTCAATAGGTACTATTCATTTTCAGTATAATGTCAAATTTGTATTAGATTATAAGATGTTAAAAAAATAATAGTAACATTAAAAATAATAGTAACAGTGTGACACAATTAGCTCATAAAAAACCAAGAAAACAAGAACGCACCTTAACTTGCAGAACATCGTCCGACATATACATAAAGTCTATCCTAACAAGCGCAAAGTCGTCCGGATACTGCGAGGGTCGTGCACGTTCATAGTAGACGCACATGGACCGCTTGTCCTCCGTCATGTTGAGGAATTGGAACGTGCTGTATTGCGGCGGGTAGAAGCAGTACGGGACGCCTTTGGTGATGGATGCTGACCAGCAACAACCTGCAACGACAAAGAGATTATATTAGATCATTATCTGTGTATAAATAAATAAATATTGCTCGACAATTCACACAGCGACATCTAGCCCCGTGATAAGCTCTTAGCTTGTGTTACAGGTGCTAGATTTCTGATATCATCATTATCATATCAGCCATTGGACGTCCAATCCTGGACATAGGCCTCCCTATATAACTTCATGGTAACAAGTTACACCCTCAATAAAAACAAAATGCACAAAGATTACAGTAGGCATTGATCAAAAAGCCGTGTTTGGCTAAGAAGGCACCTAATACTAATCTTTATAAGAAAAAATACTTTGCTATGTGTGGACGCTACGCCTTTTTTATGTTTCTCTGTTTATAATGATTTGTTTTCTGTTTGTTTTGAATTATTTTATTAATTATCATTGTGTTTACAATGCATTTGTAATTAAAATTAATATAATGAGAAATGGCATGATTTATTTAAAAAAACTAATTAATATTTGCCCATTAATTCGGTCAAGTGTGTGATACATATTATATTAACAATGAGTCCTTGTAAATCCACCATACTTATGAAATAAACGTTTTGTATTTGAACATACCTCGTGCCCTGCACCCGGCTTCACCCGCGTTCCCTTGCGGGTAGCAATCGAACCGCGATCTCTCATCAATCTTCCCGCAAACTTCGTTGAGTTCCTCAGGCGAACGCTCGTAGTTCTTCTTATTATACTTATAGGTTGTATTACCGCGGTTTTTAACGCTAAGATTATTGTGGTCGTGGTAGCGATTCTCTGTGTTCACCTGCTGAATTGAGTTTATTTATTATTAAGGGCTACTAACACCAAAACATTTCTTAATACTATTTTACAATATTTTTGTGACAAGTGCACCTACACTTACAAATAGCCGCAACATGTACAATTATAAGAAGCCACAATATTACACTAATTAGACTAAGATGCTAAAATCGAGTTACATTATTTTATACATATAGAGTTACGGTGTTGATATAAAAATGACAATAGAATCAACATTAATTTCGACACATGACATTAATATCACAACATTTTAGGGAGAAATAAAAACACAAGGTATGTTACGTTCAGTTCCCATCTTCATTAGCCTGGCCTATACATATAACTCTGCGTTGAAAAATAACGTTATGAACTGGACATATACCTGCTATAGGTATTGAATTATGGTGGTGGATTGTGTGATGTAAAAATAATACGCTTCAGTAATGTGAGAACTAGAGTATTAATAGATAGAATAGATTTAATGGATACATAGATAGATATAATACCACTACTAATAATATTAAGATGAAGTTTGTTTGTTTGAACGCGCTAATATCAGGAACCGTTGGTGCTATGTGAAAATTATTTCAGTGTTGGATAGTACAATTGTTGAGGAAGGCTATAGGCTATATTATATAAACTATAGGTATGTAGATAATGTAAAAACGCAAGAGAAGCGCCGGCAGCTCGGCTAGTCTTAGATAAATACGGATTGGTTATGAATTGAAGGACGAAACTAAGTCTTAGCTTTCGACTTATAAATAAATAAATAAATAAATAAATGTTCTTTATTGCAGACACAAGGATCCATATGTTTTACAAAATTTAAAAATTTAATTACAAACTTAGATCTAATTTTAACTAGATAACTAGTACAGTCGGACACATAAGCTCAGGTAGCAATTTCTACCCAGCGTCGAAAAGTTGTTGTATGTATAAGTCTTTCCGCCAAGCTTTTTATGATGGAATTACCACATGCATCAACTCTGGACATAAAAGACGCAATCCTCTTCCGCTGAATAGCGTTAAAAGAGTCTACGCGTGCCTCCAAAAACATTTCTGACGCGCTACAGTAGCGTTTTAAGCCCATCAGTTGTCTGAAAATGTTATTGTAGGCCACGCGTATCCTATTATGCGTCTTTTTAGTAAAATCTGTCCAGAGTTGACACGTGTAGAAACTCTGGCAGAAAGACCTAAACAGAGTTACTTTTACATCATATGAGGATCTGTAAAACTTACGTGCGATCATATTTCCCACGGTACAAAGTGCCCTACGTTGTCGTTCCACGTCAGGATCATCCTTGAGATTTGCTGAGACGATGTGGCCAAGGTACCTAAACGTCTCGACTATCTTTACAGGTTGTTTGTTAAGACACACTACCGGAACCCTTTCTGGACCCTTACCGGACCTAAATATCACCATTTCGGTCTTTTTGGTGTTATATATTAACTCATGTTTCGCGGCATATCTCTCACAAATTCCAATTAACTTATTGAGTCCTTTGACCGAGGGGCTGAGCAGCACCATGTCATCGGCATAGCTCAAGTTGTTAACATATCTGTTATCCAACTTGAGCCCCACAGGAGTGCTGCTCAGCTCCATGATCAGATCGTTCACATAGGTGTTGAAGAGGTCTGGAGAAGTCAACCCGCCCTGTCTGACTCCGCAAGGGAGCTGATAGCTTTCAGATAACTCAGAGCCCCACCTGACGCTGTTGGTCTGAGTGCGATACCAAAAGGCAAGGAGGTCAACAACTTCAGGAGGAGCTTCAGAGCCACCCTCACTTATCTTCTTCCAAAGGAGGTCGTGATTGAGCGTGTCAAAGGCACGGCTCAGGTCCAGAAAGCATGCGTATACTGTAGTCTGCCGCTGTTTATAGTAACCGACAACCTGTTTAAGTGCGAAAATTGCCATATCAGTAGAGACTTGTGAGCGGAAGCCAAACTGCCCATCGTCAATATGACTTTGCTTAAGGTACGATTGTATAATCCGCTCAAATACCTTGGCCACAACGGTAGCCAATGAGATAGGCCTGTAGTTCGCCAAGCTAGAAATATCTCCCGTCTTGTTCTTAGTAATAGGAACCACAAGCGTTCTGGTTAGTGCCTCGGGTAAGTAGCAATGCCTCACACAGAGATTAAAGAGCCGCGCTAGTACCATACATATGTGCTGGCCCGCGTTCAGTAGATGTTCGATGCTCAGGCCGTCGTGTCCCGGAGACTTTCCACGTTTCATTTTCCGCAATATTGTTTCAACCTGCTTGGGTGTGATAGTAACAACGTGGTTCTCCGTGACCCGACGCGCCTGAAACTTTTCTGAAGTCTGTTGACTATTATTTACATTAAAGTGGTTCTTAAATAAGTTAGCTATATGTTTTTTGTCTCTCTCTCCTTCAATACTAATAGGTAGGTTATTTTTCTTATTTAATTTATTTGTCTCCTTCCAAAAATTTTTAAAATTGCCTGTACTGTGATGGCGGGCCAGTAAATCCATCTTGATCTTATCTTGGTTGTTCTGTATATATTTTAGCGCGGCTTTAAACTCTCTGCGTGAGACAGACATATTATCATAGTAAGAACCCGAACATGGCCTACCACATTGGACCCACACTAAAAAATGCTCTCTGGCTATCTCATGCAGACGCCTGACGTGGAAGTTCCAGCCTATTAAATTTTTGCCCTTTCTATTCCTATTAAGACTACAACTTTGTTCAGCTGCTGATTGTAACGTTTCAATAATATTAAGGTAGATGTTATTTATACACTTATAATGCTCGCTATTTTTACATAATATATTTAGGTCTGTACATTCCATATTGACATATTTATTAATAATATTGTATAGTTTTTCATTACATAATTTACTGTATTTATCTATCTGTTCTCTATCTCTAATTCCCCATAAATATTTTTCATTACTTGTATAACTATCACAGAACTGTTCCTTAGGTATTATTAAATTCATATTAAAATTAATGACTAGAGGAAAATGATCTGACCAATAAGAGTCATACATTACATGTAAATCCGTCACAAGACTGGCCGCCGCGGCCGTAGTGACGCAGTGATCCAGCCAGCGGCACGTCCCATGCGCCTCGCTTACGAAGGTATACGTACTAGGATCTAGTCTCTCCATGTCCAAACACTGTAACGATTGCTCAGCACAGTAATCCACCAGCTCTTTTCCAAAAAGAGTACTTGGATGTGCGTTAAAGTCTCCTAAGATAATAACACATTCGGTCTCGGAGCTTTCAATAACGGCGCTTATTAACGCAAGACACTCAGCATACTCTGGTAGATTATCTTCACAATCCGTAGGCATGTACACACATATCACTAGTAAGCTACGATCACCTTGCACTAAACGAACCGCCACTATACGGTCACTATCACACTGCACCACGTCGGCCCTGCTGAATAGGCTGGAGCGCCACATGATGGCGGTGCCACCATAAGGCCGCCCCCGCAGCGGCCCCGACGACGTATCCACTGAAGACTTCATACAGCAACCAAACTCCCTGTCGATTTCGTTCATGAAATGCAAGTCGTGAGGCAACAGCCAAGTCTCCTGCAGAGCGATTATGTCTGTATCTTTGCACAAGTCCTGTACGTGTTTCACAGATCTTTTAACCGATTTACAGTTAAAAGATATCAATTTGATATTTCCTTTAGTTTGTGCAATCATATTGGTTTACTGATGGACAGCGGTCGCATTCCTTGTTAAGGAACGCGTCTGACGATATTTACGAAAAACTAAATTTTCAGGCCAAAAATCTTTTTGTAGAAATATATTTAATTTTGACGCTGAAACGGTGATTTTGAAAGAATTAAAATTCGTTTCTCTATTTTGGCTGAGCATTTCTACATTAAAACATATTTCTTTCATGTTTTTTATATAGTCCATTATATCATTTACATTAATATCTTTTTTCGCACGTGATAAATAAACATAGGCATAGGTCTCGGCCGCTTGCAACTTCGTAGTGTTCTGTAGTGTTCCCCTTTCATTTCTATACCTGTACTTAAGTTTTTTTCTTGTAACTAAGGTAAAACCTTGTTCATCCTTGTTTTTACATAACTCAGGCGTGTCTGCAATATCTCTATACGAAGGTGTAAAAGGCCTATCGCATACAGTGCTCAGCTGATTATGTTGCTGCGTTATAATTCGTTCGCTTTGTTCGGACGCACTATGCGCAAGCGCCTGCAATGGTACTTGCAGTGTCGGGCGCGGCAGTCGCGCTGCGGTCGCTTGAGAGGGCTGACCTGCGGCCGGGCTCTGCCGAGCCTCTCCCCGCTCACCCCGCTTGCTTCGTGTGATGTTAGCGCTGATGTTGGTTGTTGCCGGAGACTGACCGTTGTCCGAAGCGACAATACCCACATTTGTGCTAAGTGAATGTTCTGTAGCATGTTTTCTGTTGTTCTTATCCTTAGGATAAGACTCAAGAAACAGATGTTTTTCTTGTGTGCAGTTTTCGGTGCGATATTCTCGTAATTCGGAGATCATTTTTTTGAGGTCGTCAATTTCACACTTAAGTAAGTCCATATCTAAAGATTTATGATGGTCCGAGGTAGGTTTAGCTTTTAAACAAGCTACGTCATTTTTTAATAACGCCATTTCTTTCAGAAATGTTGTTATGTCTATATGATCGAAGGAGACTGCGGGTAATTTATTCAAGTTCTTAGCCACGAACACAGGTAGACATTCAGGTTCAAACTCTTTAATAAGCTTAATAATATCTTGTATAGATTTTGATTCCGTACCTTCTTTCCTCCGCATGAACTTTTAAGTCGGCGCCAATAGCTTGTAAGCAATCGATCTCGAGTTCTCGATCTCGTCATAAGAATATGCACTAAGACATATTTGTAGAATACTTGTTTCCGGCAACGTGTCAACTTTATGACTTACAAAGGCAAGCAGTTCGTTAATAATTGTTTTGCATTCTTTACATTTTGACTCACATAGTACATTATCGTTATTATTAGGAGTAACTGCGTCACACTTAGGAGACCGTACCATTGGCATTTTTATGCGTAATAAGCGTGCGCGTGCGGTGCGCGCAACCGCGAAACTGGCATAACATAATTAGCATAACATAATAAGTACACATACTAATAAATATAAATACATCGTGCTGTGTGGTGCCGGCCTAGATTTAGTTCCACGCAATCTTAACACTAATGAATTAATATATCAAAACACGAGAAGTAGCGTAGTACCAATTTATTGCGATCACCAACCCATGGTAATTATAGCAAACCCCCAAGACCTATAACGGGTTCTATTGGAGAGACCCGTGTTCCTAGTCAGACTAATATGTGTAACAATGTTACGATGATAATTTTCATTTCCAATTTATATAATAAAATACATAATAATAAACATAAATAAATACATTTTCGTTCCTTGATTCCATTATAGAAGGTTGGTCCTCAATAGCACATGTTCGCGACACGTGAAAGAGGGTAAGGGTCTTTGCCCAGCAGTGGGATAACTGTGGCTGAAAATAATCATTATAATAGTAACAAGAAAATAAAAAGTTCTTCACTCTGCAAGCCAAGTTTACCGTTTGGGCCTAACTAGTAGGTTATTATTTCTTATTTAATGATTATATTACAGTAACTATACCTGCGTTCCTATCTAACTTTTGAAACTATCTTGATTGTTTATAATGTTATTTTTTTATAATTTATTTTTAACCATTACGAAGGAACTGATCCTTAATGATGGCGCATGAAACTGCTGCAATATCAAGAAACTCAAAAACTAACAAATCGTGGTAAATCTCGCAATATTAATATTATCTACCTATAATTAGGTAAGTAGACAGTGTAGGTATGCTTTTATAATTTTA
Source organism: Chloroclystis v-ata (assembly GCA_963691955.1). Lineage (NCBI taxonomy): Eukaryota > Metazoa > Arthropoda > Insecta > Lepidoptera > Geometridae > Chloroclystis > Chloroclystis v-ata. Next base: position 17,225,454 of record OY829900.1, on the reverse strand, counting down.
TCAAGTATTGTATTAGACTAAAATGAAACTTGAAATGAATTGTATTAGAATTATACAATAATAATTTTCTTTACTAACCTTCTCAATCTGCAGAGGCGATATCGGTGCCTTCACGGTTTCAGGGTGGGCACGCTCCCAGAGTTTCCTGAAAACCATCGATACAGGCTCAGTTAATAATATACAACATTATTAATAATAATTACTAATCTAAGGGATGCTTGTTCGTAAAGGTTGTTGTTGGACTTGTTATACAAATCCATGTAAGTCCATTTATGAAACTATTGCGTTTAAGAACTTATGTATAATTATTTATTTATTTATTTTACGAAATCCGCTACAGCTCTTAGTGAATTAATATTTTTTCTTAATTCATCATCATCATCATTTCAGCCATCGGACGTCTACTGCTAGACATAGGCCACTGCTGGACGTAGGGGTAATTAAAATTATTTAGAACGTAACAGAACTTTGCTTGATCTTTGTTGACCAACATGGTTGCAGTAAAACTACCAACTTGTAATGTTCATCAAACTACCAACTTGTAATGTTCATCAAACTACCAACTTTTAATGTTCATCAAACTACCAACTTGCAATGTTCATCAAACTACCAACTTGTAATGTTCATCAGCCCAGCTGCCGCCCACCGCGCCGCTGACCAGCCACCAGCCGGCCACGCAGATGGCGAAGATCAGCCCAATGCCCATGATCCCGCCCAAACGTGGGATACTGTCCCACGCGCGCTGAATCACGTTGCGACGCTGCGAGAAGCGTTGGTATCTGTGGGATACATTCATTTAAATAAATAAAAAGATGGCTGGACAATTTACACAGCAATATCTAGCCTCGTAGTAAGCTGGAAGCTTGTGTTACAGGCACTAGATACATAATATGATACGCTTATTATACTATTCATACAGAGATAGATATTTCTATGATACATACACCAAGACGCCCGAAACTAATATCTGCAGATCGTACAAATTTTTGTTCCGAAGCGGGAATCGAACCCGCAACCTTCTGCGTCGTAGGCAGATGATAATAATAGTACCATGATCAAGTATGTGATTTTATCTTTCAGTAAATCAATAAAACAGAAGAACTTATCTATAAAATATGATTGAATGTTTCCAGGATATCTACAAATTACAAGTAGGATTTTTTTTACATTTTAAATCATTACTCACTATACTACGTAGCAGACCTTGAAAATTAAGTACCTTACCAAAATAATATAAGACTAAAAAAATATGCAAAGAATATTCATTAAAAATGACACTAACATAACTGAGGGAAAGGAAACTAAAATAGATTTTCAGTAGATTCTTCTTAAATACTACTTCTTACTTAAACTCGTGACAAAGACTGATCTAAAATACAAAAAATTATGGTTAAAGTTGATAAGGAATACTTTGTTTAATATGCAAAGTATGCATTTTATATTCTTTGTTGTTATCTAGAAAACTGTATTAAACTTTTATGGCAAAACTAAAGTAGGTACCTAGTATGTAACTTGGAAAATTTTAATTATTGTAACAAATTGTTAAAAAGGATAACCTGGCTTTTACTTTTTTTTTATAATAATGATAAGTATTTAATTTTAAAAACTAACAGCTTAAAGCTATGCACAAATATTAAGTTAATTATAAAGTAGTAATTCTTTATATTATTGGTTGAGTTATATTATGAATTGATGTAAACCCATGCCAAATGGGCATCAAATGCCTGGATGATTTATTAAAAGTAGCGTTAAAATGCCAATATTAGATTTTATACTAAAATTACTATAGGTAGTTATTATGACAAAAAATAATAATATTTCTATATTAATATTACTAGAAATAATACCACTAATATTTTTTTAAACCATAATTGAATTTAGTACTTACATTGAAACCAACATAACACAGGGATATAAATAAACCATGTTTAGAGCTTATACTTAAAACAAAGTTATTTTATTTCAATGTATTTAAAAGGAAACACAGTTACTCTCAATTTCATATTAATGTAAAAAATGATTATTACTAGATATTTTGTAAAGCCACAAGGTCATATGATTGATATTGAATTTAAAATGATTCAAAATAAAGATAGATGTCCTATTTATGCCTAAACGAATTATATTTACTGTGTAAATAAAACAACATACCAATGCAATGTTCCAATGTCTAAGTTAGAATGTTCTAATAAAACAAACAAGATAGATACTGCTTATATATCTTTTAATTTAAATGTCAAGTTATATCATAGGTCACATTATCGAGTGATAGCGTACCTATAGGCAATATTTGTAGGTAAGTAAGTTTATTAACATACTAGAGTAGAGAATATTTATTGAGTTTAATGGAAAGACATGAAAGTTATGTAAGGTATAGGTGTAATTATTAAACAACTTGAAATTAATATACTGGTTGATTTAGTATTATTTAAAAGTGTAGTAATATGGGGCAAGTAGTAAGTATAATTAAAATTATAACCTATTTGTACAGCAGCACACACAAACACTAACATTTTAGTATATCTAACTTCAACACTAGTTAACTAGAAAGAAACTAATGAGCTTTTTTTTTGCACATATTGTGTTATGTTGTATCTTAATATAAATGATATGTGTGCTTGCTGAAGTACCTAATAAATATCTTATGTATCTATCAATAAGTAGTTTGAATGGAGTATGGTGAAAGGTTGCATTAATCTATCTGTTCTTGATAAGAAGATAGACCTTCGTTGAGTTCTGAACTTAAGTATATCTTATTATCAGTGATTGGAGTAGGTACAGCTATTTAGGTTCATTGACCGCATATGTTGATGTTAATATGGATATTCCACTGGTTATACAAAAATATAGGTATTCCTTTTTTTCCACCAGTCAATATCCAATTGTGTTTCTGTAATAAACTTATCTTTTTCTATGTAGGGAACTATTTTTGTTGAAAATAGCTTTATATTTAGCATGTTCGAAAAAATAAACTGATGTAATGAAGTTAGGAATTTTTCATTTTTTTTGGTAAAGTCGAAATTTTTAATATTTTTTTTAAACTAAAAGGCTCAGTAGTCGTTGTTATGTTATACGATGATTTAATCCGATAATCAAACTGTTGATACTTCTTTAGTACTTATCAGTAGTCCGATGATTCTGAAAAATTCAAATCATCGAACTACTGATACTAGTATCAGTAGTCCAATAATCTGACTACTTATACGAACAAATAAGTCGTCCGATTATCTAGCTAGCCCATTAGGACGACGCCACTCTCCATCCCTTCAACTATCTCCACTTAAATTACGTCAGTTCGTCGCTTCGTTTTGCCGTGAAAGACGGACAAACAGACACCCTTTCCTATTCAAACTATTAGTATGGATGTATAAAGTACCACTGAAATAATAACATCATATACAAACCTATGTTCTCTGTTTGACGACGAGTCGCCTTCCTCTTTAGGCTTAGGAATGACTCCACTGAACAGCGGCGATCTCCCACCTTTCCCGGTATACTTCCCGAATGGTGCAAAGGAGTTGGACAGCTTCCTCTTGTAGCTGACGTTCTTAGGCCCACTCAACGATGTCTCGGACTGCTCCAAACCCTGAGAGGACTCACCCATCTCAGGACGTCCCGTTTCCCCATCATTTCCATAACAAAGACGATAGTTTATATTATCATTCAACGTCAACAAATCGGTTTTCGACCCCGGCGACTTATCGCAGAAGTCCTCAAATGACACAATTTCATAGTCTCCATCGTTTTCATCCGATTTTTCGGGTTTATAAGGTATTTTAGGCATCCTTCTCAAGAATCGTCGTAGGATTTATTTATAGCGGAGATCGATTTCTGAATACATTGAGCAGTGTAAGGTTTCACTCGTACATTTATATCATTGGTGCGAATTATAATTAGCTAAAACTGCATATTCTCAGATAATACTCAAGAAAATATGAAAAAACAAATCAAAATTTACTATTTTGTATTTCGTAGCAAACAATGCAAGTAAATAAATAAATAAATTGTAAACGAATGAGAATGAATGAATGGAATTGAGGGAATTGATGAATTTGAAGCAAACTTCAGATGAACATTGTATGAATGATTCGTAAATTAAATACTATGGACTTCGACTTTCGAAGATTTCATTTTATACCGATTAAAAGTTTAAAAGTACAATTTAAATAAAATCATTTGCAATTATATATCTGTATGAAACATTTCTAGACCAAAACATAGCCCCTTATATATTTAGAGGGTACTCCGTATTTTATTTTTATTTTTTATCATGAGGGTAGTAATAATTTTAAGTTAGCTAGTAATACGTGAACGTTATGGTGGACTAAAAAGTTGACTGAATTTATTAATTGTTTTATAATAAGTGATACAGGTGGTGAAATATAATCTTTGAATGAATCAATTTATCAAAAATGAATTGGAAGAGTGCAAAGTTTCTATTGGCATCGACGGCTACAGTAGTTGTCGCTTCACAAGTAGTAAAGAAATTGTACAGATATTTCTTCAGCACAAAGAAGTGCTATCAATCAGATTTGATCTCCGAAGACGATTCTGGTAGTGAACTGATAAATATAAAAAATCGAGAGATCAACGACGTGATTCTGTTTTCTGACGACATCATTCGTCACACAATTAGAGTACCACCAAATAAGGATATAACGATTTGTGAGAGCAGAGAGTTAAATTGCTTCAAGTTAATTAAATACATTAAATCAGCGAAAGAAACTTTAGACGTTTGTATGTATTTGATTACAAGTAATGAAATAGCTGAACAAATTATAAGACTAGGACAGAAACACGTTTTAGTAAGAGTAGTAGTTGACAGTGATATGGCTAATACGCCACCATCACAAATTAAAAAACTCAGAGATTATAGTAAGTATAACCTTGTTTTTTTACAAATACAAATTATTCATATAATATCAGTTGTTTACATTGGTCTCAATAATTATACTTATCGAAAATAGTTACAAACAGGCACTCTGATAAGGCATAGCAATATGAACAAATATACTATACCTATCTAACGACGAAGAATGCCACGCGACGCGGCATGAAATACCTAGTTTAAATATTACCTACGTATAATGTGGGCATCAAAACCCAGTGTTCTATGGAAAATAATATTTTGGTATAATTGAAAGCAAATTGTTAATTAGACAGCTGTATCTTATCTGTACCTACTTGTGTGTGTAGTTTAACTGTTAATTTCAGGTTTTATACAAGTTCAGACTAATAAGAAATCGATACTCATGCACCATAAATTTTGCGTCGTTGATGGGCCCAAAGCTATTAGACGGAAGACCATTTTGAAATCATATGCTGAAAAACTCAATGTACACGCTCAGTACACTACGTCTTGTATGAAGTTACAACCGAAACCGAAAGTCAGAGGTTTCGTTATGTCCGGATCCTTGAACTGGTCAACTCAAGCCATGGTTTCTAATCACGAGAGCGTTATTGTTACATCTCATCCAAATATTGTTGGAAAATTCGAAAAAGAGTTTGAAAGTTTATGGGTTGAAACAGAATCGGTAAGTGTATCATATTTTTTTAAGTACTGGTACCTCAGCAATTTACTGAGCTTTTTCTTTTTCTGAAAACACATTCTGAGATAAGTAGGTAGGTAAAGTATTTACTTTGTTTTCAGCAAAGTAATTAATAGATAGTCTAAAATGTCTTCCTTACAATAGATTTTTCCTTGGATCAATGTAAGATAAAATCTTTATTTATTTATGTGTGTGTCTGCTGAATATGGACGATGTACGATCAACGGAGCAATATAATCCAGACCCTCAAGCTCAATGGAGCAACAAATTAAACCCCAGATCACATCTGATTATTGGCGAATGACCGTTGGCAGATGATATAGGAAAAGAAATAGAATATAATAATGTAGATTATGCAGACACTATAAGTTCCTGTTTTTAAAGTTACTTTGGTGGTAATAAGGCGAATTTAATTTATGGTCTTGAACTGGCTTTAGAACAGTTTAGGTTAAAACAACTAATTTTATTTCAGGTGGTGCTGTCGGCAGCTTCATAATTTATTTTACTGTTTTATTCTATCCCATATTTGGACACTGATCTAAAGGAATACCCGGTAAGAATCCTGTTTTAATTATAACGAATTTATATTTTAGATTTCATTTTATCACACCATACATAGGTAATAATCATGATAATTATGATAATTAACCATAAACAAACTAATAATAATGCTTTATGAGATGAATAAATATAATAGACTTCGCGTCTCGAGCGAACTTATTTTATTCATTATATGGTTCTGGTGGTATTCGGTATTAATATACGAAAATGTTGAGAATCACTGATCTATCAGCTTACCATAAACAATAGTTCCATACAATGACATTGACAGCCTCATGACAGCTGACAGCCGATCATCATTCTCCATGTGCATTTCACTCACTTCAATTTCGTTTCGATCGATCATATGTTTTCTTTGTGTAGTTTTTTCAGCCGCTGTAATTCGAATTGGTTAGAAAGTTCACGTGTTAAATGGCCTGTAAAATGTAGTTAACATCATCTTAAAGCGTTTCCATGGTTAATTTATGGTGTCCTGGCCTCTTTAACGGATTTACAACAAATATTACGCGGTGCATATTAGTGCAATTCTAAGTGCACGTGCTTGCATTTTTTCAGGCTAATCTCGCTATTTCAGTTCACCAGTGGTCCCAAAAAGTGTTTTTCTTAGGAGAGTATAGTGTAAGAAATCATATGTTACGCGTGTTGGCCCAGTTTTTCCCGATTTCTTTATTAAAAGTGCATTTAAAGGCATTAGAAGTTGTGCCTATAGGTTGGAATAGATTTTCTGTAATTCCACCTGTTACTGTGCTCATTCCTGGATCCTGGCTGGATGATCCTTTGGATGAAGTGATAGTGGTACGTTATCATATCAGTTATAGCTGTAAAATTTTAATTTACGCAAAAATTGCATGTTAGATGTCACTTTACAAAGGTCACACTTTCATTTGAAGGTTCTTTTGTAGGACTTTTGTTCAGTAATGTTTGTAGAGTTATTTAAGATAATTTATTAGTGATTCTGTAAGCCCTTGTAATTAGGTTGCCATAGCCATAACTATACAGGTAGCAGGTGCCATGCTCTCTAGCTGAATAATGTCAGGTTACACACTGTTTATGACTTTAATTGCCACAGAAGTGATGCAAGTTTATTTAACATAAAATATAAATTGCTTGTTTACTTGTGTAAATAGATAAGATTGTTACAAATTAAAAATAATGATGTCCTTGTTGAATATGATTGCTTGTTTATTATGAATAAACAATTGTAAAGTAGTTTGCAGTGAAGTAATGGTATTATTAAACATCTGCTGTAAAGTGAGTATCACTATACAAGATTAATTTTGCTACTTTTTTAAAATAATTTAACATTTTAGATAATAAGACATGGAGAGTTAAAATCAAAACTATGTTATCTACTATGTTACATAAATTATAGTATATCAGAAAACTAGCACTCAAAACACAAGCTTCGAGCTTACCACAAGGCTAGATGTTGTTTTGTGAATTGTCCACCAATATTTATTTATTTATTATTACTGTGTATTGGTGGTTACTTTTGTAAACAGTGTTTTGCATAGATAAGAGACTACAAATAACTGGCTAAATTTAAAAACTTAAAAATTAAGCCAGCGAGATATTACAATTCATACATAGTCTTAGTTCATCATTATTTAATATGAAATGTATTCCAATACAAAACATACATTAAAAATTATAAAATGACAGGTTATTTAATAATATTCAGAATTATTTGTAAGATTAAAGACGAGCTCCAAACTTATTAAAAAAAACTTTTAATAATAAATTGTATGATAATAGACTTAATTAAAAATTTCATTATATTAAATTTGACAGAATAATAATCATCTCTTGATAAATATTTATATAACTGGGCCGACTATTTACATGATGCAAGCGGTTGTAACCACACCTTCCTGTGATTTATATTACTCTTATGCAGTTAATAATTTTATATGTACTACTAATAGCTAATTAGTTTCATACATTTCTGATTAATATATTTCTAAGTCAGAAATGACTATATTCTTATATACTAAAGAGAAGAAATCATTAGTAATCATAACCCTATTTCGTAAAAAAAAATCTCTAACTATTAATATTTATTAAGTGTATCTATTATTGCAAATGAATGTGTACTGTTTTAATATAAAAGTAAAATCATATTACTTTTTGTTTCAGAATATGGCACCACTGTTGAAATACCACATGTGCAAGTGCAAAATCAGTGATAAAAATGTAGTGCCAAAATATGGGATAAGTGTGAAAAGAAAAATTAAACGTGAAAACAAAAATAAATAAAACATGTGGATGCCGACAGTGGGTAGTGTTTTTTTCAACGTGTCAAATTGGATGCAGTGTTATAGAGATGGCGCTGTTGGATTGTTGCCGGCTAAGCGAGGACTTGATTCGTCCACTCGCCACCAGATGACGCTGGTAAGAAATTTTTTGTTTACTAATATTTACACCAGGTGGCGCCTTAAGTTTGGTCGAGTTATACGCCATCTACCAACGAGTAGCTGAAATCCTCTAGTTGGTTTAACTCATCACAGATGGCGTTACGTGTTCTAAACCACAGTATTTCTTAATTAGATTCTTTATCAATATGACTGTTAGATGGTAATAATACGCATTTATTTATACGAAATTACAAACATTTAATTAAGAAAACTTATCGTGATATAAAATTGAGAAAAACTTAATATTACAGTACTTAAATAGATATTTATTATTACTAATTAAATTAGGGATCATATTGTTTCCAGATTTGCTTACTATACTATATCTACTTATTGTAGTGGGTGTGTTTTCGTTGTAAAATTACTTATAATTTACGCATAAGTCTATGAACGTCGATATCATTGTGAAAGCTCATTGATACTAAACGAAGGTAGGTAGGTACGTACTTTTACGCTTTACTACTTGAGACCGGTCTAGTCGGAAAGCATGTGAAATGTCGTAAATATCTTGTTATGCAACTCGGATTATTCATTCAGCCTTGAACCTCAAGCTTGTCTATGGTAACGGAACACCATTGATATTACTAAGAAGCTTTCATTTTACAGTAAGCCCATTTTAATAGGATTTGATTCGAAATTTGACAATTCATCAAAATAATAATAAATATAATAATTTTGCTGGACAATTCACATAGCAACATCTAGCCCCGTGATAAGCTCTAAGCTTGTGTTACGTGTGCTAGATTTCTGATATACTTAATAGAATATACATACATAGATAGATATAATTTATTATAGGTACATATGTATATAACACCCAGACACCCGGAACGAATATTTGCAGATCATACAAATTGTTGTCCCGAGGCGGGAATCGAACCCACAATTTAGGGTGATGTATTAAGTGATCAACATAATCTATATTACGTCCTATTTCTCTCTTCAAGAATCCATTATAGTTCCTGACGAGAATTAGTGAGGAACACACTTACATGTTTGTTACTCTTTACGCAAATATACTGCATAGATTTCAATGAAACTCACATTAATATAGCGAATATATCAGAAAACACGACTACTATTTTCCGCGGGCAAAACCATTATAACGCGGCAAAGGCGCGTGTGGAAAGCGAATCTGTTATATCCGTGTACAGGAAAATGTAGGAATTCCAAAGCGTGTGTAACCAAACCTATTCTAAATAAGTTCCGCGCAAGAATGCCTTGTGAATGAGTGTAGTGTAGCCATAGACCTGATTAGTGGAAATGGACGCTGACAGCATCTTAACTCGCACGTTCTTGCTAATGTACATTAACGTCGTTTATTCTATTGTATGTTTATGTATGTCTAAACATTGGACAGGTAATATTTGCGGTCTGTATTGTTGAACTTAAATAATTGAATTGTATGTTATTTCCGGGGTAAAAATCTTTGAATTAATTGGTTATAAATCTACGGTAAGCGTGGTTATTATACCAAATCCAACGTAAAAAAATGAAATTGGTGTAGTGTTAGTGTACATCCCACTAACAAGCAGTGTCTGCCGTGGGCTGTTATGATGATGATGAAAATAATAGTTAAAATCTTTATAAAGCAATACCGTGCACATTTTGAAATCATTGGTACCTAAGTGAATATAATACTTCAGGAATTATACATTGTCCTAGCTAGATGATTATACAATGTCAAATTTTTATACAAGAATATTCAGAATTTCTATTGTAAACAAACGATACGTTCTATAAAAAACGGTTAGCCTACCTACTTACTTCATTTATTAACTTAAGTTGTGAAATAACGTTATTTAAATTCAGATATAAATTGACACACCTACGCGTGGAGAAGAAATAGACAATGAATACTCCGTTAAATAATATTCAACGCTTAAATTTTATAAATCTAAGTATTTGGATTCATTTAATAGGCTCTCTGAGTGCTTCTTTAAAATAAATAGGTGATTCTAGTTCCATTAGAGAACCAGACGGAATATAACAAGATTTTTTACTCAGCGATACAAGTTTCTCTTAAAATAAATTATTCTCTGATTCTGTTTATAAATAGATGACGACGCTCCGTCGAGTGTTAAGTGCTATTTTAAAAAGTACCTACTTAAGTCAATAAGTGTATTATGAAATAACAATATATATCAAGCAAGGGTGTTTGAAAAAAAATGTATCAATCGATGAGATAATAATGGTAAGCAATAAAATGATTTGATATTTTTCAAATTCACATGCTGACTTCATTTTTAATTCCACGTGTACTGTTTAGTGTTAGACGACTAAACAGTACAGTTGGGTCCAGGAACGATCCTATATGTTTGAATCGATCATACATATCTGTATAACATATATCTCCCTGTTTACTGACTAGAGAAAGGGAGAAAGGGGAAACATACATTCAGGTTATGTCTATAATATCTATTAATGTAGGTACCATAATGTAGGTCTTTGAGTCTACCTACACCCATTTGTCGTTGTAGGGTCTTAATCCGAAGTTATGGACTTGAGCATACAGGAAAATGTTTTATTATAGTTACATGCGTGTCCTGAAACGAATCATATCAAACTATATAACGTCCCATTACTGAGCACGGGTCTCTTCAAGAGAAGCCATTACCTACATATAGGGGAATTTTAATTATCACCATATTCACTAGGCGGCTAATAGATAACTAATCTACAAAATAAATATAAAAAAATTAGTTAAGTAGATATTTGTCTTATTATTGAATACGTATTGCGTACGAGGTATTTCTATATTCTATATCCTTACTTATATTATAAATGCGAAAGTAACTCTGTCTGACAGACAGACAGTGTCTGTCTGTCTCTTACGCTTTCCCGCTTAAACCTCTCAACCGATTTTGATGAAATGTGGCACATACAATCTTTAGACCCTGAGAAAGAACATAGGCTACTTTTTATTTCCACGCGGGCGAAGCCGCGGGCGGAAGCTAGTTTCTATATATATTCAAGGTTCGTGACAGCAAAACCTTTGTTAAAAAGTTATAGGTACATACCTAAGTTCTCACTTAATTAGATATTTGGTTTACTAAAAATAATGTTATAGTATTCGAACAGATTAAGGGACATTAGCTTGTAAATGAGAGCCTGGCAAACGCTGTAATTATCTAAAGCAGCTACTTCAGATAACTTGTCAGAATTTTCGAGATAACATGATAAAATAAATCTTATGCAAATTACAACAGTGCGTCAACGTTCCCAAATTAAAAACGTAACCGTATCCTTAATATTGTATTTGCATCTTAATCCGTGTTAGTTTTGGTATTAACGCAGAAATTCACGAGTTTAGTCAGCGGAACTGAGCAGGCCATCAACCTATCAAAGCCGAAATAAGGATCTTTTAAATCGTATTCACTGGCCACTTCCTCCTAAAGGGCAGGGAATAACCTCCGACTCAAATACTAAATACTTAAACTCCATCCGGTCATGTTAAGTTGTTAACCCGAAAATGCTTTGTTTGTAAATAAAAAGCTTAAATGTACGTGTTGCACATGCTTTAACAATCGACCGTTCAGAGCTGTGACTTTAAATGTCGTACCTATAAAATGAATGAAGTATGTCTGATGCGATTTATTCCATACAAAATTGTGTCCGATGTATGTTTCCAAAATATTATAGCATAAGGTTGTTGTAAAACCACAATAGGGTTGAGAATGGTTTGGCCAACTACCAATTATGTAGAAATGAAATCCCTGGCGTTATAGCGTTTTATCCTATAGGTACTTAAGCTAATATATCCATCATCACGACAACTCATATTAGAAGCCATTATGTCTCGACAGATTTCATATCTTAGCCAAAGCTTAATGATCACAGTGTACACAGTATACAAATCACTTTATCAGTTTGACGCGAAACACGGCGTCGTACTGTTCTTAGACTGGCACAAGTAGCACCATTTATTAGAACAAACAGATGACAGTTATAAAAACTAGTTGAACAGACAGCCCACACGGACTTTTACAACTTTATAATGTGCCACAATCAATTAATTCGTAGCACCGCGTCAAAAGACCCATCGGAAACACACATTAAACCCATTTCAACTATTCGCTCCTTACTTACAACTAGACTTTTACGACCGTTTTATAGTGTCACACTTCTGTAACACACTAATAAAATCTCTAAGCTTAGTATAATAAGCTATAAAAATTTCAAAAGCTACTATCCCAAACTTGAGTTTAACTTCAACTATTGTGTACAGTTGGGCGTCAATAAAAAATTTACTTCTATAGCATTTCTGAGAATGATAATAGCATAATAGAGTAAGTTCTCAATGGATTCACTTATTATTCCGGTAATTTATGGGCAATTTGCAAACGCGGTAGGTTTTACGGCACCTCTTAAGAGAAAGGTGATGTTAGGGTGAGCTTCAATACCGACTACTTGTCTGACAAACATTACGTTGAGTGTAACGGGTTTTTTATTTTAATTGGTCTAGCCCAGGTAAACAAACAGCATAAAAATCCAAATATTGTTCGTAAATCGAGGTTGGAGTTTGTTATCGCGTATTAAAACGGTTTTGAAATGGAAAACAAAACAGTTAGAAATAACCATTGTAGTCGTATCCTAACAATGGTATCTCAGATTCAAATTATAACTTTTCTAAGCGCTGCCATTAAAAGTTTTCATAAGCAATTTTTTTGGTGACTCCCGGCATTTACTTAGTTTTTTTTTTTTTTTTTTTTTTTTTTGCTTAGTTAATGCAGAAGGAAACTGCCCTAGGCCTCCCTGCCTCTATATTTCACATGGCAACAGAATTAGAAACGCTCCAGTACTGTCAATAGGCGAATAATTGTATTTTACGATTTCTATACCATCGCTATCACCTGCATTTGCACAAAAAAAACCAGATCCCCTCGTATTTTTGTCTTGTTACTCAATGTCTTCTCTGCTTTGTGTGCTCAAGACTGCATTGTCTGTCGGATTTGGCTCTACCCTAGTTCCGTATTAAGAAATTAGGCCCTTATTTATAGTGGGGCAGTATTGATTTATGGGATTCCTTTCAGCGGCGGTTAGCGCTTTTCGTTCCTGAGGGCGCGGCGTCTTGGCCAGGTGTGACTTGGATTTTTTCATGAATCGCGAACGGTTTCCTTTCGAACAATACATGCAAGATTTGCACAAAAACGTGTTATTCAAAAGGGGTCCTAAAAACTAGTGCATGTTGTATGCAGGCCGGCCGTTGGAGCGACTAGTCGCGTGCCGCTTTACATCGCTTTTAATAGGTTTTTTCACAAAGCGTCGACGAAGCTCACCGAGCCATGCTCGGTTAGCTTAGCCTAATCGTATAAGCTACGCCGTATTGTTTCCGAATACGCCTCATTGGCTATTTAATCGATTTTGAATAATAAACACTAAGTATTTAAAAAATCAAAGCAGACATCTTTTTCTGCGTTCGTGGTGTCTGATATATTGCGCGGCGGCGGCGGCGGTAACGCGCATTTATTTACTTTTTCAAACTGTTCGTTAAAATACACAGTTTATAAGAAATTAATTCAGCGGCATTGCCGTGTATTCCGAGAAATATGGCCTTGCCAATAAGCTACACATGCAACATTACATTGTAAAACATAAAAAGTTTCTATTCAATTTAGCGGTGAATTGATTCGTCTTTCCGCCGATCAAACACACGTGGGAGCGGTTTTGACAGGCGTTCAAAATTCTAATAACAAAAGTGACAACGTCAATCTGTCAATCAATCGATGATCAACAATACTTCCCGCGCAGAAAAGACCGAATGAGTGAATGGAGATTACGCGATATAAAACTCAGCGGGAGGTCGATGACTGACTTGTGTTGTGTTGACTAAATTAAATACCCATTTGATAAAAACCCCAGGGATTGATGTAGGTACAGCTTCGAATTTATTGAGGATTTTGTAACTCAATTATTTCAGTACGTACTAGAATTTTTAAATAAACGATTATTCTTTATTTGATTTGATACAAATCTATTGTTGTCTTAGTAGGTTAGTGTCTTAAAAAATCCAAAAATCTTTAGAACAATACACAACGTAACAACTCGAATTAGTGGAAGTAAAAATACAGGCATTCCTAATTAGGTTCCTGCTGTACCTATCATCATAATTTCTGATAAAATAAACTATCAAAAATAGGATTTTCAACATTTCATCTGAATATTTCCGCAACAATAACAACAAACTACGAGTAAAAAGCACTTCCGTTTTTTAAATAATTTAATAAGTTTCCAGCAAAACACTTCTGTTTTTCATTAATTTTCCTTCAATACCATCCACAGATTAAAAACAAGCAAGAAACGCCGGCGTTCTTTCAAGTAAAAATTAATCTCGGGTTTTTCTCAACCGTTATCCAATTAAGTAATGCAAGATTGCAACTTGCGTATAAAAGAAGGAATGTTTTTAAAGAAATTCCAACGTGGTCGGTTTGTGATTTAGATTATATAAGTTTTCCTTGGAAATCATCCTATTGAAACAATTATCTGTTCCCCGCGTAGTTATTTTAGTAGGTAAATCGACTTGTGCTTAGTTTCTATAACTATTATCGTCAGTTACTGCATGCATCTTCTTCTATATTTAAGTTAATACTTTATGATTGTTCCTGTCCGAATTGCGGTTACATTTTTATAGCTTGCACATGCACATGCTTTCTTATAAGGGTAGTTATTGCATTAAATATTTAATCATTATTATCCGCATCCATTACGAATAATAGTGTCTGCATCTCGTATAATCCGGTTTTGAACTTTTCACTTTGACACTTCCTTTTATTGACCTTGTCTGTCGTCCCTATAAATATGTCACTTTCAATTTGCGTCAGAGAATCTTTAATATAAATCGCATTACATATGCAAACTTGATTACAAAAACCGGTTTGTTCCGGTAAGTTTAAATCCCGAATCCTACTTAAAGTACCTATTTTAAAGGCGAACGTTTGTATGTTTGGATGTTTAGATCTTGGCAAAACGACTGAATTGCTCATGAACATTTGGATGTATAGTTTGAGTGTAATAATAGGTACTTTTGGCCGCAGGAAAATCATTTTTTATTTAATAAAATCTATGATAACATGTCAACCCGCGGATATCAGCTAGTGAGAAATAACGGTCCTCGCATGTTGCGCCAAAATGGTGATGTTGCATAGCAATTCTGGGGGGAGCAGATTCAGGCAATAAAAACTTTACAACGCATTTCCCGTCTAGACTATCCCGCTAACGATCCCCTATTAATATGTAACGTACACATAAATATTTTAAGTGCACTATTCACTAAGGCATTAGTCATAAACAAGAATTGAATGTGTTTCCTGAGATGCGTTGGCTGCTTGCTGAAATAGACCGGGACTTGCTAGAAAATTATAATTCGCAACGCTACAGCTTTTAGCGTTTTAAGACTGCTTAGCGTAATGTCATGTTACTGTTCAATCTTTTGGATACAGACTTCCTTCAGGATAGCTTAAAACTTGATCGTTTCGAATCTAAAAACTATTGCTGAAATGGCGTCCACAGGAGTAACATCTGTGTATTTAAAGAAGCACTGGACATTGGAAAAATGCTCTTAATAAGCTCAGAGTCCTTAATCTTAAAACCTATGGAGGAATTAAAATTACTGACTTACCTTTACCCAGTAAATTAATACATTATGAATACCTAACTACTTAAGTTATTATTGTAACAAGAACAACAATAATTTGTATCAATCAACCATTTAATATCTAATGACAGTAATAGCCAACCGTTATTTGCTCATTGTTTAAACTGTTGAATTATAAATAAGTCAATAATAAACTACTAGTATCGACGAAACCTCGCGGATGATGAATTAAGATTGTATAATTTATCACGTTTAGACGCTTCAGTGGATATATAGCTTCAATCAAATAGACAAGATAGATGTTTTTGTTAACATTTCCACCGAGATAGTGTCAGGTCGGCGCGTCTGTACCTCATATCTATTTCACGATCTGATGGAATGCCAATAATGAACTCTAAATGAAAGCCAATTAGATTCTTATAAGATAAAAGTATCTTCAGACTTTGATTTTAAATTTATTACGTATTTAACTTAACGAAGAAACTACAATGATTTAGCATTAGATATAGCATCGAGGGATTTTGTTTGATTTATTTATTGCATTTATGTATTTAGAAAACATTTAATATTTAGGTATAACAGCTGATTTGAAGCATATTTTGTTTTACCTTTTTCTGACAAGCATTTTTACTCATGGCCTACATTATTTTGTCACAAATCAAAAGAAAGTCAACAAATAGGTAAATACATGTAGGTAGTTTATAATGTACTTTTCTGTATGTAAGTACTTAGATAGGTATGTAATTTATTAAACTTTTGCTTACAAGTAATTATGCTGGTCGTCACGTCAGCAATTGAATTTAGCTAACAAGAAAAACCGCATTGAGGTTCATCAATTATGATTTGAGACCGTGTGTGGCCAGACCGCAGGCGACCGCACTGTTTACGAGTCTGCTCGAATCGGGGCCGAATTAACGAACCTGTCCGATAAATAAAAAATAAATACACGCGGTTTCGCTATTTGCTTAGTGCGGGGAAATGCGTTTGTCTATTACATTTATCATTCGTTCTTAAAAATTGCGTTCGGTCTTTAGGAATATCCGTTCTTTATTTCATATTTTTTCTAATGGGATATCGTTTGTACACGTCGACTGTTCAAGATAAAAAAATTGCTTCTTTAACTATTTTAATGTACTTGATTGATGTTTTGAATTCAATACAGATCTAAAATTATGAGGTTTTTCTTTAACTTGCAAATCATGAGATATCGCAATCTGTGATTTGCATGTTAAGGATAAGGAAGACCTAATATTTTTATCTCAGTAATGCAAAATTATTATTTTGTTAATCGTTTCTTCGATATAGGTGCGGTGGCCTTGATTTCGATAGATATAGAATTAATTATGATAATTGTTCAATTATAATTATCGGTGTTGGATAATCAGACCAAACATTGAGGATTATCCGATTGGAAATTTATACGTGGTAGGTAAACAGCAAGATTACACTATAATAATTGTAATTAGGCATAATTAGGCTGAAATCCGAATGTTTTAGTGTAATCAACGTTAATTCTCTTGACACATTTTAAAAACCCAGTGGGAAAATCCGCTTAATGAGGACCTCAGCATAATTAAGAATAAAAGATTAAAAGGTAGGTATAATACCTAAATAGTTTTATGAATCTAATTATATTTTAAGTTCAATATACAATGAGTATTTACCTATATACTTAACTTGGACATACATGATATATTATTTTATTTGGAACGTTGTACAATGCTTACAAGGCTAATATCTAGGGTTATACTACACACCCTTAGGGTTGCTATAAAATCAACTGCTAATATTGCTAGTTTTGCACAGCAAGACTAGCAAAACTAGCAATATTAGCAGTTGAATTTATAGCAACTACTTATAGACCAGTGCAGTTAGCTTCAAAAATGGTCAAAAAAGGAAAAAAATAGTAGTAGAATGAAACCCATTAGAAAAGATTATTTTTGAAAAAGATAGAAATAAAAAACCAAAAACTTAGTTATTTGAATTTTTCACATACATTTTGACGTTATGTAAAAAAGTTGTGAATTAAAAGTTGTAGATCTTTTTATTACCTACAACTTTGCCATATAACTTTTTTTCATAGGACTTGTAGTTTCCCCGCAAATCGAGATAAACCATTTTCTCCCCTTAAAAGCCCACCCCCTCCCACTTCCCGAACTCAGATCGACCGTAATTTATTTTTCCTTTCATTTTTATCATATTCCCCTCCTTTTCTAATGGGTTTCATTCTACTACTATTTTTTTCCTTCTAAAAAATTAAAAACCCTGGTCTATTAGCTATCTTTAAACAGTTTACATAACTACATTCTATGTATGTTTTAATGTTTACTTAAATCTTTTGTATAGTTGGTTTTACAACAAAGTATTTTGTTGTTGTTGTTGTCCGCTATTCAGTAATATTTATTTGTATTTACACAAGTTACTATTTGCTTTTTCGTAAAGAGAACGAATGATACTATTCAAAAAAGAATCTTGCTATCCAGTAGCCAGCAAGCAATAAGCAAATGATGTAACAACTCATTAGTGTTCCGCGGCACATCCCTGCTCCGACGCGCGCCTTCGCGCCCAAATTCGAAATGAGAACTCGTGAGAAACCGCCTGCGGCATTCTCGAATTACCACGTTCGGGAATGTGAATGAACGAACGAAAAAAAAAGACTTTGCACTTGCAATCACCATTTTTTGCTTGTTACCTACAGTCTACACTTCTGTAGAAGGAAAACTGTATTGATTTTCGTTAATCGATATTGAATCATAATGTCGAGAACCTTTTTAGAGCCAGCACCTACTTCGCGGTCTTGTGTCGTCGAACTTTGACGTGCTCAGCCATGAATAGTTTTTTAATTCGGACAAAAAGTTCGTATAAGATCAGTTTTGGCGCTAAAAGCCATTAGACATGCAAAGATGTTACACAAGAGATGACAGTGCCTGAGATGGAACTCGTCTTGAATGTTAATTTACTAAAGATTCTCGTTTTTCTATTTAAATATGGATAAGTTCTTATTTATTTTTACTATATTTGGAGTTGTTGCATGATGAGTCAATCCCTGACGAATGGTGTTACAGATCGTTTGGTATATCTTTAAAATAAGGGTTGATAGGTCCAGTCACAAAACAACGCTACTACATGGCTTGCATGGCTTCTGGTATAATTATAAATCCCTTAGCCTTTTTGTTTAATATTATTCCATTTCCAATTTTAACATTTTATTTTGGCATTGTTCAGTCTTTAATAGCCGTATCGATGATCTAATCGCCGATCCCAGTATAATACACAGCTAATCCATCGACAATGGATCCTCGCAATCCTAATCCATAATTGCGTTCTCACAACTAAATAAAATTTCGCAGAAAAGAAGGAAATCTAAATTGCAATTTGCTTGAATCTTAGGTAACAATGCCGCTGATACACAAAAGGTTTAAAAAAATTGAGGGTAAGAAACTGGGGCAAAAAATCTTGGATGGAGATGGGCAATTGAAAGGGAGTGTCGCATCTGCCGCAGCCGGCGCTCGTCTTATGTTTTAATGTGACCAAACTGCTCAGATCTAGCGGATCGAACGCTGATCGTTTCAAATTATGTTTAATATTATGTGTCATATACATATATAAGTTTATCATATAATTATATCTTCAAAATTTATTTTTATGTATACTTTAGTAAAAATATGTGTGTATTTAGTTTCTCTATTTAAAAACATTTAATTGGTTTATAGTTTATTTAAGTTTTTAAATTCCTTAGTTAATATAACTGTATGTTTTCCTAATAAAATAAATAAATATTTGAATGAGAATATTCGTTTCATTTTTAACTAACTATTTAAAACCATATTGTTATTAAGATAAAGTAGGCTTTTTTGGTCTCTACGGTTACTGAACACTAACTATTGAAGATTTCGTGCTTTTTAGGTAGGTAGGTACTATTTTAATCATAAATATATCCATATCTTAAGTAGCCAAAATTCTGATAAGAAAAAGCATTAAGTAATTTTTTTACTACCTCCACAATTTGCCTAAATACTGCTGAAGTCAACTTTAAAAAAAATTACAAATAAACCTGATAATTTTGTGTATAAATACCACCATCGAAGTTTTCCTTCGACATACTGTTGTAAGATAATAAAATGAATCTTTAGCAAGATTAAGCATTCAGGTCGTAAAGTTAAACAATCAGTAGTAAAATCAGGAATGCAACCAGTTGCGTTATCGGTACTCGTGTTGCTGTGATATGTGTAATTAAGCAGGTAATAAGCTAATTTACTAATTCATAAATATCTGACACAGTATAACGTAAATATTTGTCCTGTAAGGTATTTTAATTTTCATAATTGTTAGCAACTTCTTACCTGTCAATCATTACACTTATTATTTTCCTGTTATAATCTATTATATTTGAATATCTTTAGTATCAGAGGTTGTAGAAAGTGACTATTTGTCCTGTGGTGTTTATTTGTCCGCAACTATCCCAACTCATTGCCACCATACATAACTACACCGTAAGAATTGAGTATATAAACTACGCACGAAACAAGCTACTGCTAGCTACCCCATCGTAATTTCTTTACAACACGTGTTATACGCAATTCAGTTAAAAAATGTACCCCAAACGTATTCCTAGCTATAGCAATGTACCCCGGCATATGCGGATAAATGTACCCCACATAAAAAGGTGGAATAAATTTCATGAAAGTTTATTATGGGCTATAAATATCAGGATTATTGGTGAATGATTTTGAATTTCTATAAGGGGGTCGGCGGTATCAAATTCTCTAAATGTATTGGAAGATGCATGTGACCACCGCTGGTTTATTTTAATGATTCTTAATAATTATTGATTAAAGATTATTGCTTGAAGTGGGTTTTATCGTTGCTCATCGGTTTGATATTCCACTCGAAATAGAACACTAACGACTGTTATTGCGCTCATTGAAATGTTAAACTCTCTGATAACAATCTTACGAAAGGATATTAGATCTAAAACATAACATCGGCCGGCATCACATAAAATACTAGTGATATCAAAATTTTAATTGGTACTTCGACTGTCACTTGATTCCATTGACAATACAATAACAAGCTAATTTTCAATGTTTCCCACAGTAAAGTTTGACAATGACCACATACAGTTCTGAAGTACAACAGAATTTCTGTATGAACGTTTTCATAAAACCCAAGCACCTACATTGTAAACATTCTGAAGTCACTTGAGCAGTTTAAAGGCTTACTTAATTAGGCACCTCTAATGAAGCCCTAAAACTCGGCACTTCCCGTCGCTCTTTCATCTCAACCCTTGAGAAGTGTTAAAAAAACGTCATATCATGCACTCGTGATGCAAAGGCGCCGCGCCACGGATCCCTGCGTTCTAGTGCCCTCGGACTGAAGACTCTTCAGCAGCCAGTTTGTGACAAAAACTTGCCTTCTGGCAGTTACGAATACCCTTTTATAGGCGCTCTGCTTTTTTAGGGAGTTTGCGCTGGGATTTCGTAGGTTGTTGACTTCCAGCCGAGCCGGCATTATTATGTAAGACTGCAGTGGTGCAGTGTTGACGCAGGGGATTACTGGACGTTTTGTTACTTGGATGCTACGAGATTGCTACTTTATGAGCTTTCCAATAGACAGAGTCTTCACTCTGTTTGGGTTTAGACATCAAAATTCTAAGTAGAATTTCTTCTCGTTCGTCTCAGAGTTAATCTTGCTTTAAGGTTGTTTATTAGACACGTTTGTCACCTCAATTACTTAAATTACTTAATCGTATATAACATACATACATACATAGCACCCCTATTCACGTTCCCACTGCTGGGACACAGGGACTTCTCTCTTGACGAGTCAATCGTATATAATATTAGAAATTTACAACTTAAATATTAAAATTAGGATGTCGGTGTATTTAACCTATTATTTAGATATCAAGTCCACCCAATAATAAAGTAAATAATAAAATAAATCTAGTTATATATTCACTTATAGTTCTTTAGATATTATATTGCCCAGGAAACCTAATAAAGAAAGCTCCAAATTTTCCGTCCACAATAATAAAATTCAGCTATAACTTCGTGAAGATTCTTCAAACAGACCGTAGATTCCTCCCCGTAGTCGTTTAAATAAAGTCGTGTAAACAGCTGAAAGTGGTGTGTTTTATATGTCCAACGATTTTATTTGATCGAGCCACGGAGTCACGTAGAGACGATAACGTGAGAGCTCGGGATCTTGTCGCTGCGTGCTGGATAACATACCTTATTTAACAGTAATTTTTAACCGACTTCAAAAAAGGAGTTTTCTCAATTCGACCTATGATTTATGCTTCGATTTATTCGATATATGCTTATATATGTTTGTATATATATTCCCGTTTCATGTTCTCATATTGTTAAAAACCATGATTGTTTCAAATGTTCTTAATATTTTATAACTAGTTTTGGTCCAGAGATATCCAACGAAAATGTCGATAAGCGCGAAGTCTGTACTTTAAAACTTGTTAAAATATCTACTACTCGTCTTCTAGAAATATCTATTGTAGGTAGGTAAGCTTATAAGATATCTAGTACCAGTAAGACAAACTGGGTAAAACCTGCCTGCTATGCAGTGTTGATTGTGCAGTAATATTTATTTAGTACCTACTTTAGTTAAGAAAGTTATATTTCGCCTCAGCGTACCTGTAAGCCACGATTAATATCATGTCTAGACATTACAAAGCCTTACACAATAACTAAGTGAAAGTACCTTGTCGGTTACTGAATAGTAGGTACCACGTTTTACCCTCCAACGATATATACATTGGATAGATTTCATTGGGCCCTTTGCGCTATTGGCCTAAGTGGCTTACAAGTCGTGAAATCTTGCTCAAACTATATTATAGTCTTGAATTGACGCTATAACTGTTTTAGGTCTAGCTTAGGCTTAGTTATTCAATTAGTTCCAGGCCTTTAAAGGCAATATTCCTTATTAAATGAGATTAACTATACTAGCCCTGATGAATGAGTTGAATTGCTAGTTCTTAAATCATCACCATAAGTTTGGACGTCCCTTGCTGGCAAACAACTATTCGTAGTTTATTTACTTACTTGATTTATTTATAATTCTTTTCGATTATTTTGAAAACACTAAGTACTTTAATATAAGTAAAATAAGTGTCGCCTTGAAAAGAAACGTCTTCTTTCCCTGTGGTCAGTTTGTTTCTTAGTTGTAAAACACTTAAAGTTCTTCCAAGCTAGAAGTATTTTCATAAATATCTTATAGTAAGTAGGCACTTGCCCTTTTGCTAACGGGCGCTAAATACCTAGTTCCTAGTTTCCTCAAGCGCTGTCTTTGTATTACAATGCTTGTTGGACCGACGAGTGTCAATAAACTTCTAAAAATAGAATTACTACCTTCTCACCCGGGTATTATGCAGTCACGCCTTTCCCTACCCGTCTTAAATGTAATCACCTGAAATTGTGCTGTAAATCTGACGAAATGTCCTTATTTTAGACTTCTTGGAAAGTGGGAGGAAATTATTGCTGGAATCGTGGACGAGATAGATGCCTTGAATTATGATTGTTTTTGGCAATAATAGAGTAGATACATTATACCACCATATTTACATTTATATTATACATTATTCGACCAAAAAAGTGCACGGCTGTACCAACCATCCTTTTCTTAAAACAGTTTAGGCCATATTTACCTTTTATGTTCATATGAACAAATCGTTTGACACGTCGAAATGCTACCAAAATAAAAATACAAGACTTTTAAATACTCCTTTATTAAGTTACACATTAACTTTGGTTAACTTTGATATTGGAGACATTGTTTGAATCGGGGTATCCCTATCCGCTATGTATGAAATATATCGCAAACCATTCCTACACCTATGCTATTATCTGTTTATCTGTGTTGGTGCACACTACCTCATATTACCGTATTCCCACCTCATAATGACACGCTCAAATTAGCGACCACTTCCTCCGATTCCGGTCACGTCTGGGCAGTTAGGAGCATCCAGCAGGGTTTAATCTTGGCGGAATGTCGCAGCAACGACACTTGTGAGTTATGGAGCAATAAACGCGGGGGATTTGAATACAGCGCCGAGACGGCGGCAACCCCATCCTAAGGAGATAAGCAGTAAAGCTGGCGTGGGCGCGTGACTGCCAAGTGGGGCTGCGCCAAGCGCTAGTGCATCCACTCGAATCCCATCTCCTTCGGGATTCAAATGTATTTGTCCAGAAGCGAATTAAGAGTCGTCATTTGTTGCTCTATTGGGCATGGGTTTATCCAATTACCCATAGGTACGAAGCGAAATGAGTCATGTGTTGTCACATTCGTCAGAATAATAAAATTTATTTATTAGCATTTTTTTTCAAGAAATATTAAGTACAATGTAACCAAATCTATAGGTTTTTTTTTTTTTTTTTTTAATTCATAATTCATTTATTCATAAATTTTGGGTTTTACAGAGATCTTAATGTATAACAGTTCAGCCAAAACTTACCTTTACAGGTGTATGAATACAAACTAAAATAATAATCCTAATATAATATACTAATGTCACAAACTTTTATAATATACTAATGTCACAATTTATAATCGAAAAATTCATTAATACTATAAAAACATTTATTTATTAGCCATTTAGTCAACTTGAATTTAAAGGAATTTAATGTCATTTCTTTGAAGTCGTCTGGAATTTTATTGTAAATTTTGATTGACATAATATAACTATTGTTAGAAGATAGAGTCAGTCTTGTATGTGGTCTATATATTTTTAATTTATGTGCTGAACGGACACCATAGTTTCTCATTGAATGAGTAGTTTGAAACAAATGTTTATTATTAAATACAAATAAGCTTACATCTAAAATATAAATACAAGTCACAGTTAAAATTTTAAATTGTCTAAAATAAGGTCTACATGAATCTGTCATTTTTAAGCCAAATATTGGTGGATGTGTGATATTGAAATTGTGGGTTGGTGGTTGCAGTGAAACGGCATAGGTACACTGAACGACACTTCGGTCCATCTCTGGCATAATTATCTTTGAGTAAATTCGATGATACACGACTTTAGTTTTTTGTTTAAAAATCAAAAGCAATTTATACTTTTGGAATTGTTGTGGATCGGTAGAACTTATTCGAGTCCAACGTTGAATACATACCTATACATAGACTCATGATCCCTGATGATTATGTATCTATTAATCCGACTTTGTAATTTATTAAATGGCTTACATAGGTAGTTAGTCCAAACGAATTATCTCCAACCCTTGTTTACTATAAATTCATAGCTGAAAATTTAACTAGAATCGCGAGTTAGTGTCTAGTCTAGTCTATCGATAACGTATTATAAAGCTTGTTGGTAAGCTTGTTGATCAGCAACATTAAGTGCTTATCTAAGTAGCGATATTCGCATTCCAAGTCTATTAAATCGCTGGCAATTTGCAATA
Organism: Chloroclystis v-ata; assembly: GCA_963691955.1. Classification (NCBI taxonomy): domain Eukaryota; kingdom Metazoa; phylum Arthropoda; class Insecta; order Lepidoptera; family Geometridae; genus Chloroclystis; species Chloroclystis v-ata. The sequence continues at coordinate 17,199,914 of OY829900.1, read as the reverse complement.
AACGCATTAAAGCTACAGAAAGCACTGTCTAGTCAATTCCATTTATTTGTTTTGCCATTACGTTTTCTCTATACCTACACATTTTATCCGCGATTTATCGTTAGTAGACCCCTAGCCTTACGACTATACCTTACCATATTTACTTTTCACCTTCCATCCCCCTTACAAGGACATTTTTGACATTATAAATCTCCTAAATTAGGGTGTAATAAACAATATTGTCTAGACACCGGATTAATGTATCAAAGATAAGTGCGGCCTCTACAGTAATTTCTGTTTTGCCTTTATATTTATTTTATTGCATTTAAGAATTGCTTTTGATGTTTTGGCGAACGTTTTCTGACAGAATTGCTGATATATTATTGTCGTTGTCGTAAATATCCTGATCCGAAGTATGTATAAAATAATAAATATTGCTGGACAATTCACAGAATAACATCTTGTCCCCTGAGAAACTAGAAGTATTATGGGTACTAAAACTGAATTCTAATGCTTATATAAGTTGGCCAGGAAAGGGCTTAGACATTTTACCGCGGGAAACATATTTTGAATCTTTTCATCCGCGGGAAAATGTTGACTATGACGCGGACAGCCGCGGGTCGGAAAGCTAGTAAGTTTTTGACGTGTTTCTGTTACTATGTAAATGAATTGGATTTGATTTTAATACGTGACTAGCGTAGTTAACATTGTAATATCTGTAAGGGCTAGTTATCAGCCGCGCCCAGCCCGATGCAAAGGGCTCGATGGAGGTTGTTGATCCTGTACAAACCGATCGTGCTTATCTAATGGCCATGCCAAATATTGATACTGAGCATTCCCGGAATCGGACCGAATGGTATGACGATTGCCGATACACCGCAGGGGGTTATGTCGGTCCGATATTGTCGTATGCGATATTTGATTTTTTATTTTTTATCTTTTGTCGTGATAAAATATTCGATGTTATAAAAGGTGTGTGTCTTTAAAGAAAATGGTAAATTTACAAATTTTAGAATAATTGTGTGGGTTAGAATTAGAATCTATTCTAATGTCATAATTATAATGATCGAAGGCGTATATTCGACGCAGTAAGGTCCGGTATACAATTTTTCTATTATCATTGCAAAGTTAGTAATACGTAGGTATTTATTGTACGACGTTCGATATCCTGATGCGCGACATAAACTCGAATGGACTAACAATAGGTTCGCTGACAAGCCGAATTGTATCCAAATTTGCCATTTGAAGTCACGGAATGTTCTGTTTATTTAAATATTATTTGTAGAATATTTTTTTGTTTTTCCCGCGGTTTCTTCCGCGTTATAATGTTTTACCGCTGTAAAAAGCAGTGTAGCCTAAGTCCATCTCCTGGTTCTAAGCTACCTATTTATATCAGTACTTAATTGACAGATATTTCAATAACCTTGCTCATACGAATACACGCGCCGCGTAAAACCTTAAAATATACGCATTTTAAGGTTTTACGTGGCGCGGGCGTTTGCTGAACTTTGAAAGGGCGGGGTAAAAGTCAAAGGTCATGTAACGTTTACTTAAGTACCCTCCGTTTCTTGCTTCATTGAGCGTTTGGATTTCCAGGAAAAAACTGAATAACAACAAAACAATATATTTTTCTATAAACTTTTCTGAGGTCTGTTTAACAGACAATGTGTGTGCCCATAGAAAATCTTTATTGCCTTAAGTTTAATCATTATTTATCATAATAATTATAATGCCACGGGCTCGGATCTTTTCTATAGAAACTATCAATAAGATAACACAAGCTACGAGTACTAGCTTACCACGGGGTTATTGCTGTGTCCAGGAGTTATGATCAAAAACAAACAAAAACAACTGGGACACCATAAACACCTGATTGCGATTGTCAATTGTTAGCCATCGGAGCGTGCATCAACGCGCACCTGGCTGCTGTTAATTGTAATGTGTATTTGATACCGAGTGTCTCAGAGCCGTTTGGTGCCCATAGGAGTAGTACCGTCAACCTAAACATATATCTAGCTTTTTCACGGCTACGTGTGGTAGCGATTTGGTGCCGGCCTAAGAATAGTTCTAGGTTTCCACCCTATCTCATCTTTTAGGTGTCGTCAACCTGAATAAAAATTATAACGAACAGCAGAGTCGTTCAGTGCACTGTACCAACTGACTGCGGTCATTGATTCGCCTGGATAAGTGGTGATAGTGGAAAGTTATAGGTTGCAATGATCATGATGATACTGATGATCCATGGAAAGCAAACAAATAAATACACGATAGATGCTTAAATTTAAAAGCTAATGAAAATCGCACTAAACCAACCCATCACTTAAACTGTAAGCAATAAAACTTTAATCTAGCTAATGCGCGACTATTTCACTTGACTTGGGCAATTATGCTCACTTGGTTGGGGCCGTAGGGTTGTAAGTTCATTATTGGACCTTTAGAAACTAAGGTACATACTTTGATTACTTAGTAAATCTCGCTAAAACTCAGGAACGGTTGGGCCTATCAAGGTAGCTGATTTTGGTCTTGAATTATTTGCAGTAGTTCAGAAAGAATGGAGGAAAAATATGCATTGCGGGGTTTGAATACACCACCTTCGGAATGAAAGTCTAATGCACTCCTACTTAGCCAACATGGCAAGGTTTATGATTACGACAGTTCAAATTTCTTGCAATTCTCTTAGGGATGCTTGGAATTCTATTCTGCATGCATTAGAATTTATCATACAATTTCATCCAATGAACAATTCCCTCCAGTACTCAAAAGGTGACTGTAAAAAAATTTAATTCACTTGCAAAACGACATAGTCACGCGCCATCAGATAGGGAACTGTTTTCATGACGAATTTAATATGCAACAGTAAAAGCGTTTCGGTCAATAACATTTGTACTAGGGGTTGTTTTACGACTTCGCCTGAGGCATAGATGTGGCACGCGAGTTTATTGTGCACTGACTGCGTCCGTTCCAATCATCATCATAACAAACCAGACAACGGCAGTGATAGCTAAGTGGGACACTATTAAAAGGTCCCGACTTGAACCCCGACGTGCACCTCTGGATTTAACTGCTAAAAATGTATACAATGTGCGCTCTAAATACAAGTACTTTAGCGAGGTAAGCATCGTTAGAAAACCGGCATATTCTAACTTTGAAAAGTTTGAATAGTTAAGAACTAGCGTTGTGATTTTAGGTCTAATCTCGCTTTTGGTTTTAAAATAGTTGTAGTAGCCCTGGGAACGTTTAAATGCGAAAAAACATGAGAAATAAAGCGGGCAAAGCCGCGGGCGGATTACCTAGTATAATGTTAATTCCTTACTCGGTCTATAGTTTTTTTTACTGTTGCTGCAAATATATTGTACAAGGTTTGTCTGTAATTATGTACTTAATAAAATTAGCTATCACCTATCTTAGTAGGTACCTACCCTAGAAAACGTCTAGACGTTTGAATATTGCAATATAATTTAGATATCGAGACACTACCGTCTGAGACACGTACAGACATCTATTATTTAAGTATTACATACATACGACACGTAGGTAAATCAATTATTCACGTGTTTACATACATATACGCCACGTAAATCAATTATTCACGGTTCACGAGCCCACCGTAAGAAGTGCCGTCAAAACAATCACGCGATGCAATCCGTCCGATTTGATGGCTGCAGTTGGGGAGATTCTTATACGTTTCAATTGCTGCCACTCTTGTGCTTTGTGCATTTTATGGCATGGAAATGTCAATTTGAGTGTGTTGGGTTGGTGTAATTTTTTTCAGTCTTGTCCTATTTCTTTTCCTCGTATTTTATGGGAGGTTCAGATTTGAGCGGGTTAGTGACAATTTTAGACGAGAGTTAAGCGCAGTGATCTAATATGGAACTTGATATTTTACTTATCTTCAAAACTTGACTACTGTTTCAAGTAATCTGTAGGATTTTATGGGATAAATTTCATAAATCTGCAAATCTTTAGTCATGGTTTTTCGGGGGCTTAAATGAATGTACAGCATATTCAAATGTTTCACGCAAAATAATAACTGAAACATCGGGAATAATCTAATGAAACGAATAAGCAAACAGAAGTATTTTTATAAGATAATTAAGTAGTAAGCTACGGTTAATATGGTTATAGCTAAAAGGCACAGATGCAATAAAAATAAAGCATAATTGCTATCTTGTTGTTGCATCGTAATGTACTGAGTTGTAATGAATGGGAATGTATGAGACAGGACACACTGCTTGCGTAACACAACTCAGTGGTACGTGCACGTCTACGCTTACGTGTACGTATACGCATCCGGTCTGCTCGAGGCTTTAAGTTTACTTTTTAACATCTAGATATTGCTGTGTAATTTTTCCAGTAATACTTATTATTGTTATGATTGTAAGATGCAAGAGTGGAACTAGCTTTGTTGTTGCCATCGGCGGTGGAATCGCCCATGACTGTAACGAGCTAAGCAAAGTTGTCTCGGCTGCCCAGCAGACCGTGCGTCTGCCACGTTTTTAACGCTCTTTACTTGTATAAATTGTACGAGTATACTACTACTTAAAAGTCTACAAGGGATTAATTAAAAGTTTTTGTTTGTTGGTTTATCCTCTAATTAGCCGGGTTAGCGGGGCGTGCTGGCTTTTAACGACAATAATGCAAATGGTAATATTTTATTTGCTTTATATATTTCCTATAGTAAAATATAAGTTGGACGTTAAACTTCGTAATTGCAGCATTTGAATAATAAAGATTAATAAGCATGGGTTTTTAACTTACCCTATGTTGCATTTAAAGTTAAATAACTTAAGTGTTTAGATAATAAATTAGTTATTTCGAATAGGCATTGGTTTTAGTTATGTGTTATTTTAATACCAGTGAGAAGTTTAAAATAACTCAAGTTTTCCCTGCCCAGGCGAGAAGCCCCATACATAACACATTAATTTCTCTTTGAATCAGACTTTCGAGTAATAAACATTATAACCGTGAAATAACTAACTAATTTAATGTTATTGCACTCTCCCCTGCCCTTACGAGAATTCAAAAGACTCAACGGAAACTTAGCGCTATAAACCAGATGGTATTTAACCGTTTCGTGATTGGGGTTATGTTGGATGGATTTGAGAAAGGAAATGATGACCTTATCGAAAGAAATGTGCACATTTTATAGTCTCGGAATATGTGAAGTGCTGTGAGTTTAATCTATACTTCTATACTAATATTATAAAGCGGAAGAGTTTGATTGTTTGTTTGATTGTTTGTTTGTTTGTTTGTTTGTTTGAACGCGCTAATCTCAGGAACCGCTGGTCCGATTTAAAAAATTCTTTCAGTGTTGGATAGTCCATTTATCGAGGAAGGTTATATAGCCCAGTCAATTTAAACATTTCAAGTTACATAAAGTCCCAACAAGCTGGATTTCTGTGAAATTGTTCAAATCATAATTATAAACAATGTCTAAAAGATCCCCATCATTCCACGTTAAGGAAAAAGTTTTATTCAAGGTTAAATGTCAAAAAATTTAGTTTTTCGCGATTTTCAGCAAAACGTTAAGTTTTATCATAAAAGTACCTAGGACAAAATTGTAGATCATGAAATTATCTATCAAAATGTATCAACACTTTTTTCTTACAAGCCACCGTTTCTGAGATATAACGGTTCAAAAAGTTATAAAAATTGTTTACAAAATGAAATGAAATGTTATTAAATTGCGTCAATAGCGATGTATCGCATGAAACTTTGTCGGAACGAAACGAATCCTCCGTTGTTTGTGATTCAATATTAGAGCACGACCGGCCTTGACAATTTTTTTTTATTTTTTTTATTTAATTACAAGAAAAAGGCTTTGTCGCTGAGCGACCACATCGTCTTATCGGGAACTTGACAATTTGTGCATGCCAACTTTTATAACTTTTTGAACCGTTATATCTCAGAAACGGTGGCTTGTAAGAAAAAAGTGTTGATACATTTTGATAGATAATTTCATGATCTACAATTTTGTCCTAAGTACTTTTATGATAAAACTTACCGTTTTGCTGAAAATCGCGAAAAACTAAATTTTTTGACATTTAACCTGGAATAAAACTTTTTCCTTAACGTGGAATGATGGGGATCTTTTAGACATTGTTTATAATTATGATTTGAACAATTTCACAGAAATCCAGCTTGTTGGGACTTTATGTAACTTCACCCTCATTTTTTTGTATAAATTGACTGGACTATATAGGCTATATTACATTTAAAAAAAAGTTAGGGATCCGTACGGAAAACCCAAATATGTAACCCAAGATGTAAAAAAAAATCCTTATATCGCATGCGCTGCGAAAAGTATTCATTTTAGAAATTTACAATGTACTACAATTTTGTAGAACACATTAATATCTACAAAAAATGTCGCGACAGCATATATCTAACTATTATAGTTATGTCACAATAAGTGTTTTAATTTTCAATATAATTAATTTTAATGCCGCCGCTAGGAAATGCTCTATATTTGTATTTTCAAATAAAACATTATCAAAATAAATTACATGTTAATTACGAATATTTCAATATCTCTATAAAACTTTTTAAATTATTCAATTCGGACATTCCATTCGAAAGATATCAGAGTTTAAAAATGTAAGTACCGAAATAAACCAGCCCTTTCGGTAAGGCATCATGCTTTGGTACGGGCACTCAGTCTGTACCTACTAAAATAAAGTCTTTAAACGAAAGTAGGTTCGTTTAAGATTGATTCACTTTTATGATAGTAAAAGTATATAACGAGAGACTTTTTACCGCGGAAAATTAAATGCTTCCGCCGCGGGAAAATTTGATTTTGAGAAATTTAGTATGGAGGTAGTTGCAAATAAAAGTATATGGCGAGAGACTTTTTACGGCGGAAAATAAAATGCTTACAACGCGGAAACTATATGCTTACGCGGGAAAATTCGATTTGGATGAAATTTAGTATGGAGATAGTTGCAAATAAAAGTATATGGCGAGACCAAGTTCGCGGGGGCAGCTAGTATTAAATACATGCAAAGAAAGAAATCAAATCATTTCCGTAAAACAGACTTTCTTCACGTTGTCTCCAATCGCCACTCGAAACACCCAGCACTTATCCGAAGATCTGTGAATGCATAAACCTATTCAAGGAAGATTTATCTCGCAAACCGGCACTTAATGTGCAATCACTTAAAAATAAACGGGCACCGATTGCCCACCTTTTTAGCAGCCCGCCGTTTTCTTCCTGGCTCAGATCTTCGGTGTATTGTTGTGTGTGTGATTGCAGTTGCATTATAAAGAGTTATTGGTTATACTCAATAGGGTATTGTGTGAAGGGTGCGCTTTCCAAATGTTATCTATTACGAATGGCCATAAATTTTAAATGAATCGCCCGTGTGATTGCGATCAATGAGGTGGGATATCGTTTTGTGAGTTGCGCCTGTTTTTTTCGGGCCCGGTGTGCCGGACGTTTTGGTGTTTCCGATTGACTTTCTTTTATATAATACTAGCTGACCCGGCAAACGTTCTTTTGCCATATAAATAAAAAAAAATTAGGGGTGGACTACCCCTAACATTTAGGGGGATGAAAAATAGATGTTGGCCGATTCTCATAGATACCGGATAAGCACAAAAAAAATCATCAAAATCGGTCAAGCCGTTTCGGAGGAGTATGGCAACGAAAACTGTGACACGAGAATTTTATATATTAGATGGACCGTAGAGTTTAAATATTTTTTGCAATACTGATTTCGAATGTAGCCAACGAAGGCCGGTGGTTTTTCGAAAATGTTTTAAGCAATATTTAAGTATATAATTGTTTTACAAAACCACCTAAGCATTATGCTAACTGCTAAATCATCGAATTGCTAAATATGGTAGATAACTATTTCAACCATATTTAGCATTTCGATAATTAAAAACAATTATAAATAAGTACTTGAATTCTTATTAAAAATGTAACAGAAAACAACTAAAGCTTCACATCTTTTAATCAAAATAATAAACAGTCTGAATGAAGATCCTGACCTTTAGTTTTAATTGAATATTTCTTTCGATTTCCCTATCCGTAGATCCATTTCAGCTTGCGTGCTAGCTTGTTCATTAAGTTTGCTTGTTGATTTAATCTTATGAAATGGACAGTACATTTGAACAAGCTTATAGCTTTATTCCACTCGATTGGTTTTCTAGATGGCTTGTGCCTATATATAGATTTTATACTGCTACTGTTTTGTGATTCAAAATATTTTTTCGATGATTGTATTTTGTACTATAGTTTCGTTGGTAAGCGATTGTGTAAACATTAGTTTCTTTGCATTTTCAAACAGTGGCTTGAATTATGTACACTAGTATTAACTGTAATCGTATTTTATTAACCTAGCTTTGTTAAAAAGCTAGGCTAAAAAAAACGATAAATCTACTAGTCTTAGAAACTAATCCATAAGAGTCAAACTGACGAGATTATTCACAATATTAATATCTGATTTTCTGTCTGTTTGTTATTGTTTCGGTGCTTAGTTTTTACGACAACATCGTCGGAAATGCGTGAGTGGGTACAATAAAAATGAGCTGAATAAAAATTATATGCACAGGCCAAGTGATTTTATAGCTTTTTGTATTTTGTGGATCTGTTGCGTGGAGATTTTGAATCGGGTATAACGTAAATGTACTAGAGATATTATGTTTTCCCCTGTCGTGATTTTTTCTCGAATGTAGATACATAAAACTTAATGTTTCTGTTCACCATTGAAGGACGGTGATGATAAATTGATTGGTAATCTAAGTTATTACTTACTAGTAAGTTTGCAGGTTTTTATAAATACAAATGGATGTTATAAACTATTAAAAAAGGTTAATAAATATAAAAAGCCCATTTTCACCGAATACAGATAGCGCTTTAAGAATCTTTAAGAATAAAGGCGGAGTTTAAAAATAAAAGGTAGATTAACGCATAATTTAGCGGAGGAAATATAGTGCCCTGTGGATTTTTTCACAGTCATCTGTCATTTTAATAAGACGCTTCTGGAATGTCCTGAATTTTGCACGTCCAACCAATTTATTAAATGATACGACGATAATTTTTATTTATACTTTTCTTGCTTAATTATAAGTAGACATTTTAGGTAAGATTTTAAGGGTATCTAATTTAAAGTAGTAAAACATATACAAACCATTAAGGTTAATCTTGTGACATGCACTGTAAATTGATGTTTGAAATAGTTCTCAGGTGTAAAACCTACAGCCGATCAAACTCAGAGGATGGATCTGGTATTGGCAATTATTATGTCAAAACTAGCTTTCCGGCCCGCGGCTTCGCCCGCGTAAAAACATTTTTCCGCTGTAAAAAAAGATATCTCCTGACCCTAAGCTAGCGCCCCACCAACTTTTAGCCTAAACGATTCATCCGTTCTTAAGTTATAAATTGTGTAACACGACTTTCTTTCATATGTATAGGAATAGATTAATAATAATATCAATAATTACTGCGCTTATGACCTTAGTTCTCTAATTATATTACCATGTACAATGACGCCCGCGCCTTAGATGAATTTATATAATTCTGTCGTGTTAGGGCACCGTTCAACTTAGTTTATAAGGCTATTAGTACTGTTTATTTGATACTTCGCCATTCAAAACTATTACGATGCCACCTTAATCCCCGGCTTGGTGCCATCAAATTTATAATTATCTTTCACCGTTTATTATGTATTTTAGTGCAATATATTGAGGTAATTTATACTAAGAAACTGTTAGTACTTTGTGTTTATTCATATTACTGGATTGCTTCCTAACAAAATCTATATTTTTTCTATAATGTTGATGTAACACAATAAGAAAGATGTTCGATCTTAATTATACTAATTATGATCACATGTATTCATTAAATTAAGAACCTACTGGTGGTACTTTATTTAAGAATGGTTTTAATTCTAATTTTTATGAAACAATATTTATTTTACCTCGAAAGGAAAATTTATAAAAGGCGGGCAAGCTACTTGGCGTGCTAGTAATATTACAATTATAAATCCCTTCTGTAGAACGTTACTTTTCTACCAAAGTTTTACTTAAATCTGAGACTTTAGTCGTTTTAAGCTATGCTTGAATTCGCGCATCTCCTGCAGCTCAATTGTTTTATGCTATTGTAGATGTACAGCTTTATATAGGGTGTATCCAAATCGTATCCTGGAGGGTGCGTAGCGTAAATATTGAATGGAACGAGCAACGAGCCTTGATCAATACCGAGATTAATAAATAAGTAATGAATTCTGCAATCAAACGTTAATTTCGTTACAACACCCCTTGTATTGCTGTTTTATCGACATGTTCGGTTGAGATGTTTTGGTTAAGATGCTTATGACGGTCATTCGGATTTTAGGCAATAGCTGTACAATAAGTCCAGGGATACGTAATATGAATTGTTATGATCACGATACGATTATTTTATTTAAGATATCTATTGATATTATGTAAGTTATTTAATTTATATACGGCATTACAGTTTAATAAGTTTTATTTCTTTGTTTCAGGTAAGTTCCAGAATTGAGTCTACACATTTATTCTCTTTCATCGTAGCATGGTTAAATGTAAGTAGTTACCATAGATTTCAAACTTACCTAAGATTATTCACCCACTTATTAGATTACTAGCGATTTCAACCCATGGTAAGCTCGAGGCTTGTGTAACAGGAACGATAATAATATGTTTATACATATTATATCCAATTTATTTTTTCTTACATAAAATCCCTAGACAAATAAAAAACAACAGGTAAACGTTTATAGAACATACATACACTGGTCCATCAGTGGGAATCAAACTCGCTACGGATATCCGCTTATGCTAACTGCAATGGCAGTCAGTCAAAACGAACGCCCGCGACACATAAATAAGTCTCCAATGTACAATGTTGTAAAGCTAGCATTACAGGCTAACATCTGCATAGCAACAGACGTGGAGCAGTTTATCTTGCGTGACCAGTTTTATTGAGAGCTCTGCGGCAGAAACGGCAGATTATGCGGCACCCTTACACTCCGCAGAATAGGACGAGCGCGCGTTTGTCGCAGAGGAACGGCAGGGAAAGGGCGCGAAAAAGTTTGGTTAGTTCGTATATTATGCCGCTTTTCTTCTAGCATTCGATAATTTTAAAGTTAATATTGCAACAATATGAATCAAAACACTGTCAATAAATAGTATAAATCAATAGTAATACTTTTATTTGAAACCAATTTCTATAATTTATAATTTTATTTATTTTATTTTATTTGGAGAACAAACAGTTATAAAATCTTATAAACTAATCTTCTTAAAAAACTACTAACTAATAAAATATAATGATCTATTAAGTCCACAGGTTAAGATTTAGTATATTTTGGGCAATTAATTAACATTGCCACCTGGTGACACATTAAAATTTTAAGATTTCTATATATTTGTAATTTTATGAATTTCCATATTATCGATAGAAATTGCACTACTGGTCCCTGCATTACAAAGCGTGCAATTTCTTAACTCCGCTATAAACTCGTTAGTTAATCCCATTATAAAAGAAATAGTTGTAGCTCACGAAATTAATACCGTACTTTGTAATCTTAACTCGTACAGTCCGTCGTATACGTTTAAAGACTTAGCTAGTTTAGATAGATACAGCATCAGCTGTTAGATCGCGTGGTCGTGTGACTCAGCCAGTTATCCGACATCCTGCCCTAATTACGAGGGGAATGGACTGGATTGTGGTCGCTGAGGAAAGCGGGAACTTCCGTGTTCTTGGATATTGGTGTGCTAGTTCTATGTCAAGTTGGTTTCGCGAGGTCTTAACGCGAAGTTTTTGGATGGTTGGATTTTTGTTTCTCTTTAACGCGAAAATAGCTAACGGATTCTTATAAAACTTTACAATAATGTAGCTCGTTCTTATGAAGGAAATATAAAATAAATAGATATTGCTGGACAATTGACACAGCAACATAGCCCTTTGGTAATTATCTAATAAATATTTATTTTACAGTTATAAAGAAAATGTAGTTTATTTATAAGCGGTTCATTGTTGTGCCTTTATATTAATTAGATCAAGTAGGTTCATTAAATAGCTATGACTATACAGTACGAAAGGTTACACGATAACCTACAATTATGCTTTAATTATATGAATTAAAAAATAATTGTGGTTAATTCTAATTAATATAATATAAATAATATATATGACTTTTGCCTAGTTATCTCTAAATAAAACTAATGAGCAAGGTATTATGAGAAATACACAAACATAAGAAGTATGGTTGAAACCTAAGTTGGAGCTAAAAGCAGCTGTCAGGTCATACAAGCAGGTGTGGGTAGTGGGTTCTTTATAACTGACTTAAGGGAAGGGAACTGACCTTACCAAACATCTTGTATTTTTCCACTATACGCTTGTGGTGTGCTTCGATCTAAATACATTAAAATTGCGGAAGAAATACGTGTACTAGTACCTATAGTTTAAATAAAATACTAGGTAAGTATGTAGGTAGGTACCGATTAAATTAAATTCACCAAAGTTAATGTTAAGTAAGTAAATGATTGTTAAATTTTAAATGGTTTATTTAAAATATATATACTTAGTGTCTACGTATAGACAGTTCAATATGTAATTTAGACCTGAAATCCTGAATATCTATTCTCAAACACTATTTTTAACAAAATCGACAAAGTACATATCAAAGTATTAATCATTACTTTAACTATATTTTGTATATCTACCTGTTATCTGGGGGTTGAAGTTAATACAATACAATTTTTAACTACTACGTGTATTACCATTCCCTGTTATTATCCTACACGTTGTTCATTCCGATTAAGATAAATTTTATTTTATACTTTTTTTGTGCAGAAGTGCAGAAATTAAACTTTAAATTACGAGAAACAATAGCAATAAACAAATCGCGATTCTGTTGTAAGTCGCGAAAAGTCCGCGAGCTAATAAAACTTTATTCGCACGTCCATCAGAACTTTGGGAAGCCATGGACGGATCCATCCCATAGACGTTCATAATTAGGAATGTTCAAATTTATACTCACATGAACTTAACAGGAACGAATTAGTTAAGCCTTGAGGATGTGCTTGAGCTATTGTGGGGCACAATGGCCAGGAATTGGCGAGACCTGTATTGATGTGGGAGTCGTCGGCATAGTTGTCTGCGTCATTTTGTCATATTAGCCGTTGAACTATGATTTATCTAGTTGAATATTGTTTCGTCGGCCTAATAATGTTTGAACAAACTGATTAAAACCACTTCTCTTTGTAATTTTATAACTTAAGAACGGGGCTTGGCCGATATAGGTGCTTTTGTCGTAATAATCAAATATAATAAAAGAAGGTTTAAAGATGAAACGTGGGAATAAAGCGGGCATATTAGTAGTACTGTTACCATATATTTTTTTTATAATTATAAGTCTTAACAGAGCATGTAGTTCAACTTACGTAATAGATTCACGAAAATGTAGATATCGGATAGCAACGCGCCATAAAAATTTGAACGATAAATCTCACGTGACTCGGAACACGTGACAGAAGACCGCGGTATCGCGAATTGTATCGTCTGATGCGTAGAAGCTCTAAATACATTTCAAACATTGTGGTTTTTTCCGCGCAGTTGTCGCTGAAATAATCGCTCAGACGACAGGCCAATTTTTAGGGTTCCTTCCCTAAAAAGACCTTTTTCAGTTAAACGAGATTTTTATATTTAATCCTGTCTATTTCTGTTGGTTTGACTGTTGTGGTCTTCTCCGGTACATTATAAAAATACTATGTATTCGCACGTTTATCTGTAATAAATAACATTAACTATCGGCCGTTTATTGGATTTGTAAATAAAATCATCCTAAATTCTTTCTTGAAACTAAATAATTCAGCCATTCACGATGCATTCATTTGTGCTGTTGTTTAATTCAAATGTAACTCATAAAAGCATAGCGGTCTGTATCTCCGTAATTAGGTTTAATTTACCTAGGTAATTTGATTTAAATCTTTGCAAAGCTATATGTTTGGTTTATTTGCATGTATCAATTTGTTTGTTTGGTACGGAACACTCAATTAAAACTCAGACTTAAATAGCTACTTACAGACTTAACCCTATAAAAATGAATGGATTCACAAATTACTATTCTCAATGCCATCGAATCTAGTACGTGCCAATTTCTAGAGGTTTTTATCGTTCAAGGTCTCGATATAAGTGGGTGAATATAGGTTAGTGGGTGCGGAAGATAGTGTGGGCAGCCGGCGCTAGTTTATTGCTGAGCTTCTTCTATCGTTCGGACTTCCCGGCCATATCAGGTCATCGTTTCCTACAAGTACATACCAACTATTTTTGTCGCTGACTTCATTCATCACCATACCAACCAATATGACGTTAAGAACTTTATTCCCATAGAAGCAAAAATTTACATGGACAGGTCAGTAAAAACTAAAAACTTATTTGTAAATTCCATTAAAATAGGTCTCATTAAAATTTTTACATGGAAATAAGGGACAGAAAATGTATAGAAGTAATCGCAGTTACACCCAAACAGTTACTCAACGAATTAGTGTAGCAGATAGGTACTTGGTCTATAAATGCCATGGAGTGGTGTATGTCGATCGACACGCGGTTTCAGCACGCGGAAGATCAGTGCGCGTGTAAACATTGAGGTAGGTTCAAGGTTCTCTTCCTTGTCCAGAGATGGCATTGACGTGGAAATTATATCCTCGTGAATATACGGTAATATGTAAATAGACATATACGGCTACTTAGATTTTTTCCTGTTTGAAATGTATTTTAATCACTCAAAAGTACAAAATTGTTCTAAATCCATGGGGTTTTAAATTTTATATTTTACAGATGGGGATAGGTTTAAATGAAACGCTTATTACGATTTAGGAAATTGACCTGTCATCAACCCACTGATGGGTATAGGGGGTATAGGCCTCAACCATTTTACACCACTCTCCTCGAAAGCAGGTTCGCCCAGCGATCTGTACTTATTGTTTATTATATAAGATTAACAAAAATAAAATTAATGCAATTAAGAGCAGCTTACAAATGTGAATAAATATACATAACCAAATACATTCTTGACCCTTCAGAATGCAGTGACAGAACCTTTCGAAACATAGAGTTGGTAAAATTCATAATATTCTGTTTGGTCGTAGAAACTTTGAATATTTCACTATTGTGTTTATTATTTGACCTACGACCGGTAAACATTCTGAGAAGTTACCTCCATGAATCAATCTTGTAGTTAATTTGGAGACTCCTTTCTTCACAATTGGACTCAAAGTTGGTCCTAGAATCTGCCAAGTGAGAGTCTAACGAAGGCCCATTATTTTACAATACATACAACTTATGCTTTACATTTGTTGTGAAAACTTTAAATATTTACTTTATGTTTTCAGTACCTACTCTTTGTTATAGCGGCATTAGAAATCATCTGTAAAATTATAACTAGTTGTCACGGTTCATGAGATTCTCCCTGAAGACAGACAGACTGACGTACAGCGAAATCTTAGTAATAGGTTCCCGTTTTACCCTAAAGAACTTTAAAAACCAAGGAAAAACCTTATAATCAAATAATCTAACATAATACTTTCGGAACCGTTCATAATCTCTTGTCACTTTCCAATCAGATATAGTGATTAATTTATATTAAGTATTACTTCGATTGTGACGAAGATATAAAACATCAAGTCATACAAGGAACATTACGCCGAGTAATTAGTAACAATGTATTTGATAGTAGAGGTGCGAATGCCAAGTGTCGGTGCGTGTCCGTGCCCGAAATACATTGATTGATGACCCTATTCATTGTATTAGATTGTTAGTGAGACGTAACCATTTAGACTAATCTAATCAGGACCGAATTGGATGAGAGAACTTAACTGACATCTTAGTAGTAGCCCGTATTACGTTTCGATATTGGGATGGGAACATATCTTTCCTATAGAACTTATTATAGGTTTTATAGGGAATTTATATAATATCACGTTCTTCAATAGGTTTGGAAATCTTAAGTAAATAAAAATCCAATTAAATGATACTGTAGGTATCGGTTCTTTTTTTTGTAATTATGTATCAAGTAAATGCTATATATCTAGTGATTTTTAAAACACCCTGGTTTGTCCAGTATAACTTAATTATTTTACAATATATTTTTCACACATTATGCGGCCCATATCTTGATTAATTAAAAACTATAATCTTTAACGTGATGTACAAAAACATTGCCCTATTAACCTGTAGAACTTCGTGTTTTACTATGATTATTATTTCGCGAAAAGTTTGAAGAAAAGTTGCTCGTCTTCAAAAACTCCCATTCCACTATCGGTGCTGCCAACTTGTAATGCGTCTACGAGTTCCCAAAATACGCGATTGATTCATTAAGCATTCCTTGTTCTTTATGTGACGTTTCCTCAATTTCACGCGTTTATTTTGTTTAAACTACCGGAATTTATCACTTGTTACAAACGCGAATCCTATTTATCATTGAAAATTTGCATTGCATTGTTAAATCCGTGTAACGAGGATTAGTAGTCGATTATTGTGGAATGTAGTAGTGTGTTTAACCTATAATTCAGTTTTAATTCAACAATTAAATTTTATTTTAAATTTTGGCTGAAAGATACAATTGTCGAATTAGGTCAGTTAATTTATTATTATGACATATTTGTAATCATAGTTCAAAGATCATTGTAATGCCAGTTTAAAAATTTAATAATTGGTGAATAAGTACCAACGGCTGTAGAATAGTACCATACCATCTATTCTCGTGGGTGGCATCGAACCGACTAAGTATATCATACTATACTAACTTACTGAAATCACCAAGCACCTTATAAGCTTTAATGTGTTGTGGAACTTCATAAGGGTTCTAATGATTATGAGTGTAAAACCGCGTGGAAATGTCTATCTATTTTATCTACCTGCTACTCATCTTAAAATAAATCTAATGTCTTAACTGATACGGGTTTGCCCTAGTCTATTATCATAGAGTGACGCAACATTGTTCCCGCGTTAGTTCAAGAGCTGGCACCAATTCTGAGTAGGTATTTGACGAGTCGGCTAGTACTTTAATAGTTGTTGATGTGGCATATTTTCCAAAAAAAATCCTGTTTCTCATCAGCCAGGTCATCGAGACTGATGACCTGGCTGATGAGAAACAGGAATTTTGGTGTTGGGATATAATAGGAGAGGTTTACCAATTTTCAACATACCTCAAATACTATTTCAAAATTGAAGTCAGCTCTCGTATCATCTGCGTGTGCGCCACGCACTGTTGCTAACTGGATTCCGTCATTTTATTGCTATTCTATTAATGCTACAAGTTAGTCAGCCTTGACGCGATTTTGCGTATCAAATATTTGATCATTATGCATATGAATGTTCTTTTAATCTGCGCGAGGGAAATTTATGTCGCTTGGATTTATTTCAAGGTTGCTGTTAATGGTTATTGGTTGGTTACAGAGCGTATGTTTTATTTCGAGTTCTTGTGGCTATGGCCATAGGTCAGTTCGCTTGTATAAGTTTGTGATTTCAAAATATTAGAACACGAAACGGACAACATACCATAATTTAAGTTACCTAGTAAATGTTGGAGGGTTTTACGATATTTCAGCGGTTTTTTTAGCATTGTCTCGTATTGTTTTATCTTCTAGTCTTCCAACATTTACAATGAATGAATGAATGAATTTTATTGTACAAAGAAAATAAAACAAAATTACAAAAACTTAATACTATTAAAAGTTAAAAATACAAGGGGTGGCCTACAACTCCTTATAAAGAGATGTGGTGGTATATTTTTAATCCGGCACCACAAAGCAGGATACGGATTTATCGTAAAGTCACATTCGTGTTGCCAGCTGGTACCAGATCAGGTGACAAGGTACCATAGACACGCCCCCACGGCGATAGAGCGGCGCCACCAGACGCACCATATAAAGGCAAGGTCGCGCGAATCGGCTCACGCGCAGTGCGAATTGCGTACGCGTTGAAAATCATCAGCTCGCTCTATGAAGTACATAATAGGATTCATTTACTTAGGGTAATTAGATTATTACATATTCCAACTCATTTCAAAGAACCAATGACATATTCTCGAGTCATCAAAATTTCTCAGCTAAACCTATATCATGTTTTAATCCTAAATAACCCTAGACAGAATAACCCCTGAAATGTCACATGTAAATGTCATCACGAGAATAGCCGGCGACAATCCAGTAAGACCTTTGAGTATTACATTTAAAGGAGATGACTATGAGTATTTTCTTTGTCTAATATCTTTTCTGTGCTTACTGTGAACTTCCTGTGCGGAAGGCGAAGTAAAGCTAAGGAAATAACTGTTTATTGCATTTGCGTTTTTGATCTCGCTACACATCCTACACCACAAAACTATAAGCAATATAATTTCGTTACGAGCGGGGATCATGTTAGTTAGTACTTAGTAATTGTTGAGAAATATGTTATTATTAGTTGGTATTGTTGACTTCTGTGTACATTCAGCACGTCAAAGCTAAAACCGACGACGTTGCGTTCTTACTTACAGCATGGTATGGAATTGTCTTGAATTGATCTAAAACTGACAGTCTGATGGCTACTCCTTTTGGTTATATTCTCTGTGATTTAGACCAACAGGTAATTAGTATTCTGACGCGTCGCCGCCCACAATGGACAATTAGCCCTTGCACAGAGCAATTAATGCCGGTATTTGAGGCATGTGTTGTATCGGGATGTGTAGAAGGGAGATAAATAAATAAATATTACTGGACAATTTTACACAGCGACATCTAGCCCCGTGGTAAGCTCGAAGCTTGTGTTAGAGATAATAATGTTCCCGCTGTAAATTAGCGAATGTTTGTTCCATGGAGTTACTGTGTTAACTTCAATTTTTTTACTCCTACCCTCAAAATTAAATATATCTCACAAACAAAAGTCGTGATACTCTTACACATTTTTACAAGGCTAGATATGGTGGCGGTGTAAGGCTTATGTCATATATAATAGCTACAATTTATCTAGATCAAGATGGTCACTGTCGATGTGGCTAAAAATAGATCTCCAATCTCAACCAATTACTAGCTTATCCTCGCGGGAAAAGGAAACTTTTTTTTTTTTTTTTATACTACCAAGTTGGCAGACAAGCATGCGGCCCACTTGGTGGAGAGCGGTTACCGCAGCCTATGGACGCCTGTAGCATCAGAGATGTTACCTGCATGCTGCCGAACCCTTTAAATGCTTCAGAATACCCTTCACTACTCGAACACAGCCTTCTCATAGAAAGATATACTATAATCGTGGAATTTCCACATAGCTATATTGTCAACGAGCGGTCGCTTCAGTGGGCGTTGACTGTACCTACAGCGCCCTGCGAGACGTGACGTCATCGCCGTAGGTAGGCGCCGGGCAGGCCTAGGGCTGCGCAAAACTCATTTTAAACATAATCTAGGTTACTATACTCAACCTAGGAGAACCTCCCAACCCAGTAAAACCTGTATTTCAGGAGACAGTGGCTTACACTGAAAGATTTATTAAATCGGAATAGCAGTTTCTGAGATTAGCGCGCCATAAAGTTAACAAACAAACGCGCTACCATTATAACATAGACTTATTATAGATATAAAGATATTATGAAGTTTCTATGTACTTACATTGAGATTTATTTTTTACTTTAATAAACTTCATTGTGGAATACGTTAAAATGAAGCAGGTAAAGGGATTGGAAATACGTTCAGGAAGTAGCAGATATATTGAATTGTCTTTTGTCCTTTTTCAATGAAAGTAATATTCATCATGTTTAAATGAAAAATACCCTGTTTGGGGTTCTATTTCAGTCACGTTTCTAATTTACATGTGCGTCGCAAAGGATCAATCGAGTCTCCCCAAACTCGTTACGTGGAAACATAATCGATTTCATTACGGTTTCGTAATCTCTGAATAAATATTGACATTGATTTTTCTGGATATTAAAGCTAGTTTGGAGTTTAATTGGTTATCGTTTATGTGTTATCCATTTTGTTCTTTTGTACAAAATTATACATTTGAGTTTAAAATTTGCAGATTATTTTTGTTACACTAACTTCGTGCATGACTTAGATCGTGATCTGGATATTTATGATAAAAATCTTTTCCCAACGGATAGATAAATCTAACTCCAAACCACTGCTTGTAGAGACTTAAGTATCTTAGGGTTTGTAGGACTTGTTACGAAAAATACACACACTAAGCAAGAAATCCGTTTACCTAACTCTGACAAAAAAGTTACATAATTTGCAGCATTTCAAATACGGACGATATTAGTTAAATCTGTATAGTGTCCTGGCAGCCCTAGAAACTAGATATCGGTCAGTGTGCCACCGGCGCGGCAGTCACGCGCACATCCACAGATTGCGTCTGCGCACGCGTTTCAGCGTAGCCTACCACATTACAGTACACGTAGTACTTGCGACTATTGAGGCGATGCGCACACTGGACATGCGAGCCACGCGTGCGGTGTCGTACTCTGTTGGTATAAAAAAGTCCAACGTACTAAATAATAAAATAAAATAAATTCCCAAATTGTAGTTAGAGTTATAATTACTTTTAGATATTAAGACTAAACTTAAGATGCTAGAGACGCATCATAATGCACATGCGCGTATAGGTTGCGGGTGACAGGCATAACGGGCAAACTATGACACACTGTCCCGCAATGGTTTAGGCTAAGGTTGCGTTTGTTACCAAGTAGTGTTTATTTGGCAGCAACCGCAATTGTTGCAAGTCTGCACAACCCGTTTGCGTGTCGTGCGTGTTCAGTGTGATCTTAGCCATAGACGCGATACCAACACTGTGTGTGGCCAATCCATTGGCTTAGTGTATTCAATTATCGATATTACAATCTTTTAATAAAGGTTTTTATGACTTTATAATTTTCCGTTCTTTAAGAAACTGCCATGACCTATTTCACTAGTAAGTATGTATGTACATTACTACTTTTTTTTAGTATGATGCTATGTACCTAATGAGTGACGCATTAGTTGCTAATCGTCTGATTTTCCGCTGGCCCTATTATTAGTAAAGTTTTATGTATTCTCTCCCGGAAAAATAGTAATATTTTACCTTCAGGCCCTTTGTGGCACACTTTTTCACATTCAGATTACGTATCTGCACAGTTTCAGGTTGGTCTAGACTGGGTTTAATATCTGTCCACGGCTATTAGGCGCATGCCACACGTTGCATTACTAATCGTCTGGCTATTCCACGACCGTCCTATTATTAGGATTATTGTCGCCATCGTAATAACCACAGATTGTGTGGTGCCCCTAAAAATAGTACCCCATCTCTTCATAATAATGCATGAAACGGTCATCATATAAACGATATATACGGTATCATTATAAGTATGTATTGTGGTATTGTGTAATTTGGTATAATCACCACGCTCACCAGACTAGGAAGATTAAAGGTGGAACTATTAATATGCTTACAACAAACGGAATATTAGCGTGACAGATAAAATAAAAATGTATGTCGACCTTGTGATACTTCACGCTTCATCCCAAGCAACAGTGATACGCGATAAAACGTATGTATTTCCATATTATATCTATCGTCGAGCGCTACACCTTCCGCGTCTCTCAAGGACCGCCGTTGTATAATGTGTGATTAGGGGGGCCCAGGGGTTTATGCTGTATGTTATGTTGGAATGCCTTGTACACTTTTAATTTTTTTTTTTTATTGCATACATGTACAGTTTATGGTGTCAGCTTAGGTGGTAGTTGCTTAAGGTCACATTTTCATTACAACACACACACGGTTTCATTACAACATAATTACGTCTTATATCATCCCCAATGGTATGGTAGATTTGGTATTATCATCATATACCAGGCGTATTGGTGATCGCGGTAATTTGGTACACACAGAAAGCTGCTGCGGCTGGATCATTGTCAAATAGTTTAGGTTTGTTCACAAGGCCCTTATGTTAGTTAGACTTATTTTCATGACGATGAAGTTGATGTTTCCTAATAAATATATTGTCACCTTACACAGGTGTTTCTTCTTCCGCATGTTTCAAGGACCGACTCGTTTCGTAGGAATGTATGTAATTAATGGGGCACCCAGGGTTTCATACAGACGTCATACTATATACCTAAATAGTCTTGTAGTTATTTTATTAGGTACTTTAAATAGAGAAATAAAGATATTTTTCAAATACTTATAAAAGAGTTACGTAGAATTTATAATGAATTAAGTACTGATAAGTAATACGCAAATTGCAGAATATATAACTACACGTATATTCTTGCGAACAACCGGTCAAGTCATTCTTAAGAGTTTGCGAGTGCGTTTTAAAATTCAGAGTTTTGTAATTAAGATGTCAGATGAAACTAAGACGGTACCTACCTACTCAGGTAGGAGTTGTAATTTCTCAAGTATGATTTTAACTTTATGCATTTATTGCATTACCCTGACAAAATCTTGGTTTAGGATTACGTGTGCCGGTTAAACATTATCATATTACCTAGGTTCACTATTTTCCTTCAGATCTAATGTTTCTAACAGTAAAAGTTATCTAAAACGCCGCCAATCATTATGGGCTTTTCTTAGCACAAAATTCCGAGTCTATAATAAAATTGTATACTTTTTTTTACTATATGATTCACCGGAATCAATGGGCTGTCCGCCAATTCCGTCATTCGATAAATCGAGGAGCAATGTCATTGCAAAAAGAACGCGTTTATTTTCAATTTGACAATTCTTTATTGCACCGGCTTGATATATTCATGGCTGTGCATTCACATCGAATGTCCACTATATTGAAAATTTCAAGCCTGAGAGCTAGTGGTGATTTTGTTACAATGCCTCAAAGTTAAAAAACGAATAGCGTCATTTAAGTACCTACTTATAATCTTAAAGATTACTTAGACAAGTCAATAAAAAGTTAAAAGTTTAATCCATTCATGATGTAGGTACACAATACTCAATACAATAATGTAGTTCATTCTTCTGGTGATTTTTAAAATTAAGTACATATGATTTTTTAAAATAATATTTCTTTATTTTTAAGCTATTAAGTGAGTACCTATACTTATGCTAGGTCATATTGAACTATTTATACAACATCTTCTTTATCGGCCTCCCACCAGCTAAATGAATGGTTTATCCATTAAGGTCAATGTAAATGGTATGGACTAGAGCCAATATTATTTTATTCATAAATTTACAACCCGGAAACTAATTTTGGTACCTTGGGCCTAATTCTTATAGTAGAATCGCAAAGGTTTTAATTTTAGAATTTTCGTTTAAATATGTAACATTTATATTGTGCTGCCACTGCCATAATGTAAATGTTCATATGACTTACATATGTAATCTAAAAATATATAAAATAAATAAATAAATATTACTGGACAATTTTACTCAGCGATATCTTATATTGCTTAATATATTGAGGTATTTATTCATCAAAACTCAAAAGTAAACAAAAAATTGATGGGTTGTTGATGATAAATTGCAAACAACAGCTTGATATTAATAGAAAAACAGATTTATTTAACTTTACATACATTCCTACAAGAACACTATGACACAATCAACCGGATATCGGTGTTGCCACACCGTGTGGAATATTCTACTTAGTTTAATTTTGATACCATATCTAACACTCCCACTAAAATTAAACTACATATACCTAAGTATCTACATAGGTATAACACAACTTTGAACTTCTAACAAACAAAATTTATTCCACTTCATACAAAATCTGATCCCTAATATGTGCAAAACTTTGAGTTGGCAAGGCTTTGGTTAAAATGTCAGCTAATTGACAATTGCTTGGAACATAATTAATCTTAACCAAACCCAATTCAACCTTTTCTCTAATAAAGTAATACTTTACATCAATATGCTTGGTTCGCTTATGATAAACAGGGTTGTGGATTAATTTGATTGCACTCTGATTATCCACATTTAAATCTACACATTTATAAGTTTCTCCTAAATCAGACAATAATTGTTGCAACCACAATATTTCTTTAGTACATTCACAAGCAGCATTTACATGTTGAAAACTAGGATTGTTTACATTATCTACTTATTACATTAACACCAAATGAAATATCTAACCTTGATACAGTACACAAAAATAGTAAACATCCTATGGCTTCTCTATAGGGAAAATTAACAATTTCATTCTTTGAAATACTAACATTTACATCTGAGTGTTAACAGGATTTTCTTCACTTATATTAAACTTTTCTATAACCTGGTTAACACAATTTTTCTGATGAATACATATAAGTACTGTTATTTATACATTCTATTTGCATTCCCACAAAATAACTTAACTTTAATTCCTTTATTTTAAATTCTTTCTTTAAATATTGTAATATCTCCTTTATAAGTTCTCTATTGAAAGATAGTACAAGAACATTATCAACATATATTATTAAGAACACTTTAGTCTCATAAAAACACCCTATTTAAATACAATACAATTATCAGCCTTCGGTTGAACAAAACCATACTTTTACAAAAATTCTTTGAATGTTTTGTTCCAGCATCTCAATGCCTGCTGTAAACTATACAATGACTTATTTAATTTTAACACAAAATCATCCTTAGCTGATAATATCCACAACTGATATAAACCTGATATATCTATGAAAATATCCTCTTCTTTATTACCTTCAGACCATTCTTCTTTCTGTGGACTATTCCGTGCTTCTCCATATGTTTGAGGTAGCCATAACTCTACAAGGTTTGCCTCATAGTTTCTATTGGTTCGTGGTCTCAAATTGATTGTATGCACTGGTGAGTCTTCTAATTCCTGAGATGGTTCATAGTCTGGGTCATCGCTGTGAACATCTGTACAACTCAGCATGCTTTCCTCACTCTCTGCTGTTGGACTGTCAGTTAGAGTATTATCTTGTTGTCTTTCACTCTCATCTATATTTATGACTTCATTATCAACAATACTTATCTGTGCAATATTTCTCCTTATACTTGGAATATGATGTTCATCAAAAAGTACATTTCTTGAGATGTGTATCTTCTTTGTTTCTGTATCATACATTCTGTAGTTGATATTGTCATAGCCAACAAGTATCATTTTCTTACTTTTCTTCTCCTGTCTTGTTCTCAGTTGATCTGTAACATTAACAAAACCAATACAACCAAACACTTTAACATGACCTAATTGAGGTTTGATTCCATTCCACAGCTCATATGCTGTTGTATTTGGAGTTTGTGTAGAGGAAGTTCTATTCAATATGTATGTAGCACATAATACAGCTTCTGCCCATAGTTCTAATGATACATCTCTCGCATACAACATGGAACGTGCACTCTCCATTATGGTTCGGTTTTCTCTTTCTGCACGACCATTCTGTTGTGGTGTGTATGGTGCAGTACGTTCATGAACTATCCCCTCACTTTCTAAATATTCTTTGAAACTTTTGTTTACATACTCTGTTCCATTGTCGGTATGTAATATTCTAACACTGTGCATGTATTTATTCTTAATCATAGCATTATACTTCTTGAAGGCTTCCATGACATCACTTTTATTTTTAATAAAATATACATGCCTGTAACTAGTTGCAGCATCTTTGAATAATAGGAAATATCTCATACCTTGAATAGATGAGATGCTCATAGGTCCACATACATCGCTATAAACTAGGTCACCTGGCTGTAGTTCTCCTCGCTCAGACTTGTGAAATGGGAACTTGCATTGCTTCCCATAAGCACATGCTTCACAAATAAAAGGTTTCTCCTCTTTGTCAATCATACTTAGCCCCTTCACAACGCTATTTTCACTCATGTTTTTGATTTGTTTCAAATTAATATGCCCTAATCTTTCATGCCACATTTTCATATCACTTTGATTATTTTGAACTAAGTTACAAGTGTCCGATATCACTGTTTTGATATTTAACTCATATAAATTATTTTCTTTGATTTTAGCACTCAATACTACTTTATTATTTTTATAAATCAAAGCACTTGTACCCTTCTTCACTATGGAGTATGATTTTCTGATTATTACACCTTCAGAAAATAGGTTTCTTCCTAAACTTGGAACATATAGCACATCATGCAATACACCAGTCTCCCACTGCTCATTGACATATCTCTTAATCAAAACTTTTCCAATGCCTGTCACTTCCACAGACTGTTTATTTCCCAATGTCAATGATTTCTGGTTACATTCTTTCAATTCTGAAAAGAAGTCCTTTCTAAATGTCATATGGGCGGAGGCACCACTATCCAGGATCCAAGTATTCTCTTCGGCACCACATGAACTCTTTTCCACATTAAATGCCGTATCTGCACCTTCATTCTGAGGTTTTCTATCTTTGGATTTTCTTGGAGCATGACATTCTCTAGCAAAATGCCCCCTCTTGCCACAATTATAGCATTCAAACCTGTGTTTACTTGATGATGTTTTATTCTGATATGTACTGCTCTCACTCGCTACTTGTTTATTTTCATTTGTCTTTGTTTTCCATCCCTTTTTAGCTACATAGAGAGCTGTCTCTTGCTCTTCTTCACTTAATAAGCTTGCTTCCTCGTCCAACAAACGTGCAGTAAGGTTAGCAATAGTTTGTTGTCTCGGGTCCAATGACATCCATGCTTGTCTCAGAGATCTGTACTTCGAAGGCAAGGTTCCCAATATCTTTGTAATAATTGCCATGTCACTGATCAATTCACCACTTTCTTTAAGTTGCATAGCCAGGGTTTCAACTTTTGAGATGTGTTGAGCAATACTGTCTGCCGAAGACATCTTGTACTGATAAAACTTTTCATGAATTATCATTTTACATATTTCACTTTTCTGTTCATATATGGATTCTAATTTGGACATAATCTCCATGGCAGTTTCACAGTTTTCTATCAATGTAATTTGTTTCAAGTCCATTGTAGAGGTTATAATAAACATTGCCATACCATCTTCTTTCATCCATTCTGTGCAATCCCCTTGTGGTTTTCTTCTGTAAATGTCTATTCCCTTTGCTTTTAAAGCACATTTTACTTGAAATTTCCACTGCCGAAAGTTATTTCCGTCAAACTTTTCGTGATTCATTGAACGCATGGCGGCGTCCATCTTTGGGGTTACTTTGTTGCAATACTTGCAATTTCTCAAACGAATTGATGTCTTTTCTTTGCAGGTTTCTTCTGAATTTCTGTTTTTGGAGTATCCTGGGCCGATAACCTGATGGGTTGTTGATGATAAATTGCAAACAACAGCTTGATATTAATAGAAAAACAGATTTATTTAACTTTACATACATTCCTACAAGAACACTATGACACAATTACCGGATATCGGTGTTGCCACACCGTGTGGAATATTCTACTTAGTTTAATTTTGATACCATATCTAACAAAAATGCACTTTTTAGATAGAGGATGCAGTCTTTTTGCGACTAATTCAGAAATTGCTGCCTATTTTCTAACGACAATGCAATCTATTACTTGCTATTACTTACACTATCTCTCGGACTACACCGAATACGAAATTCCTGGAGAGCCGTGAAAAATGATAGTTTTATTGTAGGAAATGTTACGTTTATCCGTGCGTTATGTAACGCGGCCTGGCTCCTCGCCAGGACTATTGTTGCAGCCCACGACCTGTTCTGATGATGGATTTAATTACTACCTTATTTTATTTTGGAATAACTTTTGCCGGCTTTCGCACTAGGAGACAAAAGTAGTGTTTGTCACTACAATGTTCTTACGTACATTGTGCGTAATTGGCCCGCGTGGTATTCAAGTCTAAGTTTAAACTGATTATAAGTACAGGGTTTTAGTGTGCGCCAAAGACTTACCTTTTACGATACCCATTACTAGACAACAAGAACCCCCCCATAAAAACTCCATAACAATACATAATTCCGTATCTTTAATAAAAAGTCCCTACCCCTAGAAATGGCATCATTTTCGTCCATTTAGTTAATTTCCCAGCTCCAAGTTATTCCATATCGTACGTGATTCCACTGGCGATGCATCCTAGTGTGGGGTCAATAAAGCTATTAGATGGCGCTATGTTAGCCATTGCCCGAACGTCCTTATGTGGACTCCATGAGGTTCGATCTTTAGGAGAATTCCCTGGTGAGATTTCTTGACATTGAAGACAAAATTTGGACTTAGGAGTGTATTCGACCTTTGAACCCTTGAAGGGGCTTTAACCTTTTACTGTTCGTACTTACGTATTGTCATTTGACGGGCAGCATCTTAAAAGGAGCCGTGCTCTTTTTACACTTCTCTAGGTATGTAGTCTATCTCGATGTCTCATATAACTGGTGGATATATTGTCTAACAAATATTTTGGCAAATAGTTGTTGTGGCCCACTCGGCTACTCGGATATTAGTTTGAAGATGCATGTTATGCCAGTATTTTGTCATTTTTCGTTGAGAAACCTGGAGTTCTACTATAGGTTTTAAGTAATTTATCTATCTCTTCCAAATTAAATTAAATTGATATCCATCATGGTCACCCCACACAGCGAGGGCGGAAGATAACACGACCAATTTGCAGATCTAATATCCAAGGTCCCAAATGATGGCCTCCCGCCGCGGTGACGGATCCATATGGGGTGTCTTTATGACGTCCGCGGCCCGCTGCTTATGAGGTTATGAGCTTTTGGCCCTTTTTGTGTCTTGTTCTCATTTTCGCGATAGATTTTCTTAGATACAATTTGTTGCATTCCGAGGGTTGGCGTTTGGGAGTAGTTTTGCGGTTTTGGGGATTTGATGCTCGTAATTGATAATGCTGAGATTTGTTTCTTCACAGCTGTTTGTTTTGGACGTAAGAATTATATATCTTATACGAGTATGTTCGTTAGATGCCGATAAATTTTCCATAAACTTGTCGTTGCCCTGATGATGCAAAAGTACTTTTGACTTAAGATGAAACATCAACAAGAATTCTTCGTTACAAAATAATGGCTAGATAAAATCAATTTCATCGAAGAGTTTAATCCTTTAGAGTATTATCCGTGGATAGTTTGATTCAATTTTCAGCGGTAATCTAGCATCGCCCCGCTGTCATTATCAGACGGCGATATCAGATCTAGCGGCAAATTGCCTATGTCAACGATAATGCACTTGGGAGGCTAGACGCTGTTGAGAAACGTTGGTGATGTCCTGTGTAATCACGTGGAAAGATGTTTCTAGAATTTTCGTCACTGCCACTGTCATTATTAGAGTATAGAATCGGCTGTTTTTGACACATTACCATTTGATCTTCATTTATTTTGCATTGTTCGTAGTGAATACTTAGGATATGCGTGACTTGCAAAATATTTTGAATTAACTTCTTATTTCAAATCATGTTTAGTCATAGGTATCCCAGAGAAGACATCTTTTAATATCACAATTTACTCAAGTATTGTGACGTGGCATGAATTCTCACGATTCTCACCCATTTAACTAGATAATCTAAATGTTTCGAGTACCTAAGACCTATTGAACATTTGGACAGTTCAAAATTCTGTACTGGGTCTAAGTGCTGAATAAATCAACTTGCAACCATAACGTTCATAAAGCGACCATTAAGAGTTCATACGTTCCCCAAGACACATCTTTGTTAGCAGTTGCTTCGTCCCAGATTTCTCAGTGTTGCAATATCTCCCCGTACTTTTTGCCAGTTTTAAAGGGAGTGTTTTAGTTTGTATTATGAGTTGCGCAGTTGTTTCATGTTTATTGTTCTCAGAGTTCTTTATAACTATTATGAATTCACCCACTGCTGGTAAGATAGGCATCCACTTGTTCTTGCCACTCTCCTTGCACGCAGATTTAATTTTAAGCTCCATTCAAGTAAGTTTCTGAGGGAACCCATGTCCGTGTACGACATATTAAATTCCAAGATGTCGAATTTTAAAGAACTGACGTAGATTTAACGAGTAGAAGGGCTCGTGACATTTCTGTACCCAACTCACGCAATAAGTTACTCGGATTTCCCCTCATTCCATCCATTGGCCTTACTTTCTTTTCTTTACTTTTTTTGTTGGTTTACCGTTGCTGTGTTAAAAAAAACGAAGCTTTATTTGCATGGCAATTGCCATTTTAACAATTGCTAATGTGTGCATATACCTTATCTATCAAAAGGTACTTATTTTAAGTCGCGAGAGTTAAAATCGTTAGTTTTATTTTGCCTTCAGTCCGCTTCCCAAATTTTCGGGTAAATCCTGGATTCTGGCAGGCGCCCGTCCCGCGCAGACAATTAATTTAGCCAACGAGCATCCGGTCTAGACTTTGAGGTACTTTGAGGCGCATTTGGGGCACTCGGGAGGGCTCGCAGGACTGTAGGATTGCTCATCCGGACTTGTTGTTCCCTTGAGGGGGCTTAAGCGATGCCATTTGTTTTGCGATGCAATTACGAGCGGGTTGAGAGTTCATTGGTTGTTTTGTGTCTGATTGGGAATTATGCGTTTTGATTGTGGAGAGCTCCATATATTCGGTATAGTTATTACGTCTAAAAAAAGATTCATTCCCATTTTTTTCACCTTTTAAACCTTCCCAGGGCTACTACGACTATTTTAAAACCAATATGTACTGGCCCATAGGCCCAGCCGTTTAAGCGGATGGCATTACCAGAGGAAATAGGGATTCATTTTTATATAAACTTAAGCCATAGACTTGTGAGACAATATCAATCTAAAGTTTTAAGTAAAATACTTTTTATGCCTATTATGTCGTTGTGTAATACAGAAAGTGAAATCAAACAACCATCTTCTTTTTTTTTTTTATTAGCCTAATGTGTCCCACTGCTGGGCAAAGGCCTCCCCCAATTTCCTCCAATCATCCCTATCTGGCGCGATATCTTTCCAGTTTTTGTTAAACTGGTCTAAGTCGTCGCGCCAGCGTTTCTTTGGTCTACCTCGGCGTCGAGTACCTCCGGGACACCATTCGGTGACGACCTTGGCCCACCTTTCATGACACATGCGATGCACGTGGCCCGCCCAATCCCAAAGCGCTCAAAAACTGGCATTGCAGACGTAGGCACTAAGGCTGCTAAACTAAAAAAACCATCTTCTATAATCGATATTTTATTTACGGACGGGGTGGCTACATTTAATTGCCCTAGATTAGTTTCATTAATATAGGAAGACCTACCGCAATTAATTACGACTTGTAACCTAAATAACATTTGCCACTCATAAGGGAAGTCGTAAAATAATTTAGTTTCATGGTCAGGTCTCGTTTGAAACTATACGTTTTAAATATGTAGTGACATAATGATGATAGTGATAATGTAACATGGCACAGTAAGTTGTTATCTGAAAACGAATGTTAAAAATCATTTATAAAGCTGATTCAATGTTTAGAAAAGCTGCATTTTTACTGTGTATGCGAACCACTTTCCACCAAGAAACTGGTAATCTTTTACACTATCAGCTGCCCACGACGCACGTATTTACGTATCTCGCACGGCCCAGGCTGCACAGCTGTGGCCGGGCAGCGAATGTGTTATACTAAGGGAGGCCTATTTCCAGCAGTGGACGTCCGACCGGCTGAGATGATGAAGGAAACTTCATACAATCACGCTTCCACTGTTTAAAAATAAAAAATATGTCAACGATCCAATTGGTGAGCTTTGGTGGGGTATGCGACCACTATGTCTTTCAGAGCAGCTGTTAAACGGCCAATCTCATTTATTCCCAAATCACATCGCAACTTTGAATTAAAAACTCGTCTCTTGTTTATTTACTGCCGGGGAACGACGTGTTTGTAGTTACTTGCTCTGCTCGTAATGTAATGATGCTTTACCTTGAACAGAAGTAAAATACTATAATAAATAAATAAATAGTTCCGGACAAGTCGCACATCAACATCTAGCCCCGTGGTAATCTCGTAGCTTGTGTTACGGGTGCTAATAATAAAATTGTTTTGTGACGATACGATACCAATTACAAAATAAGGTCTTTCTGAAATAATCTATGAAATCTCTAGGTCAACCGTTTCACGAAAGATAGACAATAGTTGATGATGGTGCTGATATGGATAAAAACATCACCATTTTGTCTATGAACAGAATTAGTATATTTTATAGAGGCAGTTTGTAAGTTGTTTTGTTGTAAAAATATTAGATAATCTTAAAATTTTTGGAGGATTCACATACCTCCCTAAGAAAGTGTAGCGGTGAGCTTATTCAGGGCTATTAGTACGGGAGGCGACGATGCTAAATGGGGATTTACTCGAGCGTCAAAGAGACCTATTGGGTTGCATTTGGTAGATGATAAGAAGAAAAAAATTGTATGAGATCGATGTGTTTCATCAGTGGGGGAAGCGACCATAGATAATTAAAATCTTATTTAAAAAAATACTGTTGTATGGACGTACTTAAGCGCGTCAGTTAGTGATAGATTCTATAAATCAGATTCAATAAATTGAAAATCAGCTTAACATACTTACATACTTAAAAATAATTAAGGAAATATGATTGATAATATACGTTTGTAAATCTGATTGTTTACACGATTGGGGTGAGTGTACGTAAACGTTAAAAAAATAAAAATCGCGACTCATTTTTTTTGACTCATTTTCAAAAATATGAACAAAAAAATCGGCATTTCCAAAGGTGTTAGAGCGTCAGATTTAGATGTATATGGTTCATCTTTATGTTCTGATTCTACCATATCTTAATCTGACGATTATCTAAAGTGATTCGCCTAATCTGACAAAAGTAAATTTTGTTCCTTTATAATTCACGTTCGAACATAGATAGATTTTTTATATTTGGTGGAGGTACTTGTCTGGGTACTAGCTATCTCCAGTATCTTAATCTGACGCGCTCGAGTAAATCCCGAAATCCCCTCTTCGGCTCCCCTACTAATAGAGGTGAGGTGTAAAGGATTCAACTGTGCCATTACATAGGAATCCAATTTTCTACTCTTTTATGCCATTTACTAGTAATTTTGACGAGTATTCGTTATTTCAAGCTATGATTGTCAAAACCTTGGCATACAATGAGTTATACAACAATACACAATAGTCAAGTCTAATGTCACGACGGAAGATTCATTTTCGCATAAATCTGTAAATACAATGGTAATAAGTTTTGTAGTCCAAGTACAAATCATTCATGAGTGGTATTGTGCGCTGTTTTACTGCCGATGTCGATGTTTACATCGTAGGAACGTTGAAATGCGTCTGTATGACTTCTATGTGACTTATGATTATGATATGTATGATTTTCTTGGAAATTGTACATTTTAACGGCAAGGACGCTCGTGTGATTTCGGTTGATGATTCATTTTCCTTATATTTCTAAATTCGTCTTAAGACGTCATGTGAAATGCTTATTTTTTGATGTGATTGAAGTCGTAGTCGGCATGGTGTAAATCAGTAGCCGTATTAACACTCCTTAACACTCTCTTTCAAAAGCGAAAGTTATACTCAAGGAAATGTTCGTATCGGTTGCTCTCTAAACAAAAATAATTGGCTAGTTAAGTATTTTTTTCTTGTTCGATAGAACGTTGCTATTTATTATACGTACTTATGTATTATTTCTACCTAATAACTCTTAGAATTTATATATAAGGTACCTAACGCAGTATACAAAGATGAAATCGGCTAGGACATATCATCTCCATTATCATTATCATCGTTTCAATCACTGAACTGCTATTAACACAAATAACTGAACCGAATAATGTTACTTAAGAATCGTAAAACTGCTTTTGAACCAGATTCAAAATCCGAGTCAAATAATTCGATATCGAAATCGTTTCTAGAATAGACCGACCCGCTGTCGACACCATTATCCACATTAACTCGATCACACAGTTTTTAATGGCGTTGGTACATTGTCTATTTGTGCGACTAATCATCGTTGACCTGATTGTGCTTTAGGGTAGACCCTGACCCAATCTTATCTGTTAATCTGTGCGATCGATGTGCGTGGGCCTTTATGTAGAGTCTCCATAATCCATTGTACGTTTTTATCATCAACCATAGCCAAATTTACTGCTGAAAAAATTCAGGTAAATTTCCTGTGATATGATTCCTTGTGATATGATCTCCCTTTCCCAAATGACTATTGCATTAGTTTATTCAAAAATGGTTTCGTCAAGACGTTTGCCTTTACCACTTAGCGCTGGTTTCCTAAAGACGTTTGCCCTTACCATGAAAGCACGAATTTAAAGCGCACATTAATTGACATTTTTAAACGTACGGACAACAAAATTCAAGTCGGGTGTGCTCTTACTTAGTCAACACGGTTTTTTTTGCACCGCAGTTGTCGTCAAATATTGTATACAAGCTGTTATCAACTCCTTAACACGCACACGATGTATGTTTGCAGTGCAGACGTAATTATTCATAGCCGTTGCGTGCAAGCCCTCATTAATCATTTTAAACGCCGGCAAACGGTGTAATGTTTGCTAAATCCAATACTTATCGGCTGTGCCGGTTGTCCAATTTATGAATGGTGGCGTAAGCTGGAAGCGAGGGCGGATTTTGTGATAAAATACGAACAGCTATTTTAGTAGGAAACACACATAATTGGTCCCGCCTTTTTTCTGATAAATCTATTATTTACCTTAATGTGGATCTACGCAATTTTCTTGTAAGCAATATTTTGTATTATCATTATAATATACTATTGCTAATTTCTTTAATTTTCGGTAAAGGAAACTAAAATAAGTAAGTAAATAACAAGGATTTAACCTTAATGCCGTAAACCTCGTATTTCATAAGATAGGTGTTTTAAAATATAACAATATCTGTAAATTAATCACACCCAAAAATGTGTAGTCCTATACATTTTTGATCTCACTCTTTAATACCACGCTTTTGTCTTACACGTACGAGCTAGTCTATTTAAAACTTAACCTTAGTATACAATCCAACTAAACTTTACGATAACTACCCTCCATTTCACCAAGCGTTTATACAATGCTTGGTAAACTGAAAGGTTGCACCTATTGTTTGCTGTAAACGAGTTATAGGTGCATGTGTAGCGATAGCGGCGCCCACACGGGCGGACCAGTCGGGGGCTAATTCTGCTAACCTGTGGATTTTGTAACATATAATTGAAGACGTCTTAACTTAATCCAATATGTCTTTATTATCTACTATATAAAAATAAGTCGGGTTTTCCTTCCTGACGCTATAACTCCTGAACGCACGAACCGATTTTCACAATTTAGCATTCGTTTGAGAAAGAAAATGTAAAACGCGGGCGAAGCCGCAGGGCGGAAAGCTAGTTTTATATATTTTGCGGATGACTTTAAAGTAAATTTCAAATATATACAGATGATTATGATTATAAAACTAGATCTAGGCCTAGAAGTAGACCTAGGATCTAGATGGTGACTTCTAGGCCTGTATCGATGAAGCCTCATAAATCTCTATTTCTCGTTGTGAATATGGCGCCATATTCGTAGCCGCGACTGTGTCAGCAGAATAAGGCCCCGGCGCGGCGCAACTTTGCACATCCGGCTTGCTAGCTGTTACTGCTGTTAGTGCGGTGAATGTTTTGAAAGGTTTTTGCTACCGATGTGTTTGTGTTCGGTTTGATTGAATTTGGTTCTCGTTTTGTGATGCTCTTTGTTTACTGATGTACCTATTAATGAACTTAATAGTAGAATGTATGAGATTCTTATTTATTTGCGCGTTTTGTATTTAATAAAATATTTCTTATTCCTTACCTATGTTACGACGGAATCCGCGTCAGATTATACTCTAGACCTTTGTTCATTGACTATTCTACGTGCAACCCCTAAAAACTTGACAAATGACGTGCGATATTGGAAACCACCCCACTATTGGCATTGTCGCCAGGATCTGCCATTACTGAAGTTTACTTCCTAATGGTTCAAGTTATTCGGTTCTTTTGTAGGGTAGTTTTCTACTCTTGATTTGAGTTGAAACGTTGAGACTTAATTAACTCCTCTGTAAATACGTGACTAATTTATTCTGTATGCAAGTAATATTATTATTTTTATATTTTTATTATCTATGTTTATATACCTATGATATAAATAACTTTCGGATTCTTCTGAGAATCTGTTTGCTTACAATAAAAAGTTTTTTATAAAATATGAAGACTTCAAAATAAATCTACATAAAGTAAGTAAATTCTCTAAATATTAATTTCCCATACACTAATCAAACTTTAAATAAATTGACTTAATAATATAAAAAACTAAATTACTTAATAGTAGTTGCATGTGTTACATTTAAATCTTATGTGCAGAATCGTATGTTATTAAATCATTAAACGGTGTCACAAATTTTATCACTCATATCATTAATCCACTAATATTGCATAAAAAACGGACACGACACTATAACACCACAAATAGCTTTCACGTACCACCAATGGCATATAAAACTGACTCCATTATTTTAGTAAAACACATAATAATTCAGCTTTATTCGGGTTTATCGCGGAATTTCATCGCAGCACCCTCATGCGATTCATCCACGGAATAATGATACGTTAGCAAATTATAACTGCCCACATATGCCGTGCTGTTATTGCCAATTTTTTTTTTGTCATACGGGTGTAGGAATCGGTACTTTTAATGGCCATAAATAAGATATAACTATCTGTTGGGCACGGGTTTCCTTGCCTTTAACGAGTGGTTTTTGGCCACACAGATTTGACCATATTTTAGATATTTTCACTAGAATAATGCTACACTAGAATAACTCAAATTGGCAGTTACTATTATTTGTTTCTCGCAAATAAAAAACTTGAATTTAGTCCATGCTTTGAGTATATTTTTTTTCGAAAAACCCCTAGAATACTACTTAATTTTCTAATATTAGGTACAAGTTGTTGCTGATTACCTTACTGAAATATTATTTTTTGTTTGTAATTAATATTATAAAAATTTGACTCACCCATATGTGCCATTTTAAAAGCCGGGCGTTATACATTGCTACGTGAGTCATTCCCAATTATGTTTACCAGTAAAATGATTTTAATGAAGTAGAAATTGGGGCCGGTGATAAGGCCGCCAATTGAGATGTTATCGCTATTTCGGACACGAACCGCTTTCGGCCATATGCACAGATGATTTGATCCTTTTCAAATATCAAATTCATATCAAACTTGGGTTCATAAAATCAATTTAGTAAATTGTTACCCTCTTTGTAAACTTGGTTGTAAATTTTACTTTTAGTTTATCTAAGGAAAGTTTGGTGTGAAATCTATAATTTTAGTTTTAACTTTAATTAAAGTTCTTGTGGGCGGTAGGTACTGTACAGATACTTGTAACAAATGTTTATTTTAAACTCTAGTTGAATAGGTATAGTATTTATAGTCAATCAATTCAATACGTATTAGTAGTAAATACAAGTATGCAGTATTTGGTTTCTTTATTAAATTAATACGTAATGGAGATAAATTACAAATATTTACAGAATGTATAATTTATATTATACTAGCCGATTCGCCGAAAGCTTTGCTTGCGTTCTTTACGTTATATAGCATTGTTCGATAAATGTACTTTCCAACACTAAAAGAGTTTTCAAATCGGACCAGCCAGCGGTTTCTTAAATAAGCTCGTTCAAACAAACTCTTCAGCTTAATTTTAGTATTGATATATAAAAATCCTTCTGACAGAGACTCCACTGTATGGGTAAAGTCACGGACAGAATGCTAGTAATACAATACACTAAACAAACCCCATATACACCAATTCAAACATTCGTCAAGCCCGTTGCGCTATGATATTTATGAATTAACTTTCGGATTGAACAATTCATAGAGGTTTAATTATACTTGTATTATAGTTATGCGGGTCATATATTGTAAAATGAATATTATGTTACTTATATGGGGTCAGTTACCGAGTATTTTTGTAATTAATTTGAATGTTTTACCAGATGAAATGGTATTTTGGTGTTCTGTACGAAATCACGATTTATTAAACACAGTTCTAAGATAAGTTCAATGTTTTAGTGCAAAAAATCTTAAACAACATGACCTACTTGACTCTGGTCTGCTAAACTAGTTATCGGTGGAATTGGTATCACGAATTGAAATATTTTGAAATGTTAATTAACGTAGGTTCAAAACTGTCAGAGTGCACAAAGCTAGTAAAATATCTATTGTAAGTAACTGATCAAAGGGTACACACGTCCCTTAATTACTTTGCATTTCAAATGCAACATTTTTATCTAATCCAAACAAATACAGAATACAAATATGCAATATTCTTCACTCATGTGTGTGTTGCCTACACTAATCCCCCTGTAGTGTGGGAATATGCTCTTCCACTCGAAATGACCGGTCAATTACTATTAAGTCATTAAGAGTTTAGTGATGGGAAAGTGTTTTTTATTTCATCATCATCATATCAACGCTTTTAAGGTCTTGAGGAATTGGTATATTCACCACGCTTACCAGGCGGTTTGGTATTATTTATTTATGGATTAATTCAGTGAAATCTATACCTTGTTTCGAAGTTTGTGTTGTTAATAATAGCTTATCTGTTAATAAAACACAAGTTCTATAATTTAACAGGTATCAAAAAGTTAAGTAACTTTGTTCGGATCTCATTTCAATCAGAATTTGTTATTTCAGTCAAACTTCAAAATATTTTGTTACACAATACATAGATACCTACTTATCGAGAATTTATGCTATTATCTTGTATTTAAGTTCCAAACTTTGTTTTTGTTGTTTATTTCGTGTTTGTTTGACAAGGTTAACTTATCCGGTTTTTTTTCGTTTTCTATCGAATTGGTCACACATCCCTCGGCTTTCTCTACAAACAATAAAATATGTTTGTAAATGGAACCCGCATTGGGCCACGCGCCTCTGACGAACCGCACATTCGGACCCCATTCGTAATATTTTTTTCAAATTTTAAAGCTCTATTTGACTTTGTGTGGGCACGCTTCACTCAAAAGGTTGCTAAATACCGTTAATGGAACTCTGGAACTTACCCATCACGGTATAAGGACGAGGATGCGGATCGGATGCGAGCAATCCTTTTGTTTGAAATATTGTGATTTGTGAGTAAGATTAGCTTCGAAACCTGTTTGTGTCTTCTGTTGCCGTCATGAGAATAGACAACCATCAGTTCGGGTGTCGTCCAACTGAAAAGGGATTTACACACCAGACAAAAAGCACTGCGTTATGTGAAGGTACTGAGCTTGCCATCCTGCCTGTACCAAATCCCCCAAGACCTATAATGGGTTCTATTGAGGAGCTGCGCCCAGTGTCGGGACACAAAATAAACTGTTAT
The DNA here is from genome assembly GCA_963691955.1 of Chloroclystis v-ata. Classification (NCBI taxonomy): domain Eukaryota; kingdom Metazoa; phylum Arthropoda; class Insecta; order Lepidoptera; family Geometridae; genus Chloroclystis; species Chloroclystis v-ata. Next base: position 17,160,782 of record OY829900.1, on the reverse strand, counting down.
GATGATACTGAAACCGGTTTGAGTATAACGTACGGGTATTCGTCTATTCACACAGCACACTATCATTTCCAAAGTCAATACATTAACACTCATTCCCTACAGGCACCGCTCGTCACGATCTTGCCAAAACGTTTCACGTTCCTATGCAAACAACTGGATTACAAAAACGGATGAAAAAACGTAATCCGGAAACGAACGGTCTAGTGTCAACACGATCCACGGTCCTTCTGCGAAACTGCAATTAGCATGGAAAAGGTTTTAGCAAATTAGTCGTAAAGTTTTGTAAGCTGTTTGTTTTTGTGTTGATTTCTTGCGCCATTCATGAGTGGACCTCCCTAGTTTGCGTTTTATTGTTTGACTTTAAACTATCGTGGTTCAACAGTATGAGAATATGAAATGGGTACCGAAAACGTAATGATGAATATTTATTTGGTTAGTAAAAACAAACATTTCATTCACGAATTCATTCTTGTGAGATTTCATAATTGCAAAGCTTCTTGTTAGTTGGATTTTACTATGAAGCACTATTTTAATTCTCCATTTAAATTGCCGTGAAATAATTTGATAATCGCGAAGCATCTAGTTACAATGAACTCTTAAATGAAACGTCTATTTTTTGCAAGCCAAAGTAGTATTAACCTTCGTTTTTGTGTAATTATTTTCAAACGCTCATATTTAATGTTAAGTGTGTTTTTGCATGTGAATCTAGACTTATTACCACTCAGATTTAAACTAAGACGAATCATTGCATAGATTACTATAAAAACTGTCGTGGTTTGATAAATTCATATTGGTTGATCAATAGTCTACGTAAATAAGGTTCGTGTATTGCCCGTTTATCTCAATATGAATTGCATAGATTGTTGTTTTGATTAGTTTCTTCAATTCAGCTAATTAGACATGCGCTTCAATTTAATTGAATTATCATTAACTTTTTTTTCTAAACAAATGTTTCTATAAAACTGTAAACAGATAAGCGTATCAATAGTTTCTACACTTAAGCCGGCACCACGCGGCAAATCCACTTTTCATACCCGTGCTCAGAAATGCTTTTATGGATATTTTAATTCACATTAAGTACTATAAACAGTTGTTTCAATTATGAGTGAACTTTGTATAGCTTCTTGTATTCGAAAAAATAACCCGCAACTAGCTTATGGTTATTACTATAATATACATATATTGTCACCGTGAAAATGAGCAATATTTTTTACAAATATTTTTACGGTATTCCATCTCCCTTTATACCAGAGAACTGCTTTCTTTACTCAGATTCATATGTTGACAGTGCGATAAGGGCTGTCAACATCAGCAGCGACGCGACGCGACCTCCCATAGCTATCTCGCAGATAACGGCGCCGACGACCGATACTGCTGTTTGGGACATTACGCCATACACAATACGCATCACTAAAGAAATGTGGCATTTATTGCTTTGCGAGTAGCTTTTTGACCCATTTTATCCGCGTTTGATTGAGTTCCAACGGAGAGTGTTGTTTGTGTAAAGGTAATACAGCCTATGTGTTACAATAGCTCTAGACCTATCAGAGTTCTGTCTTAGTTTTTTGTGTAAGGTTCGATGTGTAAAATTAGATTTCTTTACAAAAAGTAATATGTAATAACCTTGACTCTCCAAAACTATACGAAAGACTAGACGGTTGATTGGCGATAGTAGATAGATTATGCGATTTAAATTAAAAAAAGATACAAACTTGTTACAGGTCTATACAAAAAAATTTAGGATACGATGTCCGTACGCCAAAAAATTACTTTCTTTGATAACTATCTAGATAATTATTAATATCGCAATGCCAACTCAGGGGGGGCTTATCATACATACATTACAACCAAGTAAGGAATATGAGTAAAGTATGTTGAATATGAATAGGTACTGATACAACGGAATACTTTATTACATATCACTCGAGTTAAGGCACTAAGTAACACGTATATTATTTAAATATTCATGTAGAGAAACCTACCGTCCTTGCCGGTTTATGATTTGAAGACGTCTCGCCAATACAAATAAGACGGGTTGACATCGTCGTAATTGCCGAATAAGGAACTAAAATACGTTATATTATCATGTTTTATGTCCTTATTGGTCGTGCGCTGGATTATTTATGGACTAGTGATGTGCGGATTGATAGATTTGATGGATTTCCTGAAAAAATAATCTGTTTCCTATTATGTTGAAAGTTGAACTCGTAAACCGTTTTAAAATCACAACTTAAATAACATAGTTAAATATATGATCTACGAATATTATGCGGCGGGTACACCGGTAAAAACGAATATGAGCGGTCCGCCGTATTTTGGACGCACGTTATTCCGGGTTCGATTCCGCCTTGTACAAATGTCTTTAAAATCTGCAGTATTGTATGATAAACTAATTTCTGTCACACTTTTGTGGACTTCAGCACTAATATTTGAACATGAAACGGGTAACATACCATGATTTAAATGTTTTTGAGTTTTCCGATATTTCGACACTGTTCATGGTATGTTACCCGTTTCATGTTCAAATATAGTTAAAAACCATGATAGTTTAAAAAGTTTCAGCACTAATGTATGAATCTATGATGATTATAGACATAAATAAAATGATTCTCTAAGCTACGACTCGAGTTGGTAGTGTGTGTAAGTGGATTCGGGAGAGGGAGAAGCACTGCTGTTTCTCCCTCCCACGAATCCAATATACGAAAATTCTACATTCAAAAATCCAGTAGCGCCAACTCTAGAACATAGGTCATTTGCTCGGCTGACTTATAGATAAAAACGAACAATATGAGCGGCGGTGTCTCCGCCTATAAAACACTGGCTCTAATTTCCAAATGGATCGTTAACCTTTTACGGATTCTGCCATTCTAACCTACAAATTCGGGGATACTGCCAAGTCTGGGAGATATGTTGCCTACTCTCTACGTTTCGTGGTAATTGTAGATAGCTATGCCCGAAGTGCCAGTTAAGCTAGATACTGAAATTAGCACTAGAACTGAGCTTTGATTTTCGGCAAATTTTCACATTGTAATTAATGATTATCATATTAGCCAGATATGTGTATAAATGGTTTTTTTAATTACTCGTTCACTCAAACCTTAATCTGAATAAAATAAAAAACGCTGTGCTTTCTATGTACAACAAAAAATATCTTTGTACTTAATGTTAATTAGCTTCGAGCTTCGGCTAGTTGTTGCTATGTGAACTATCCAGCAATATCTATTATTTACGATCCATATAAGCGCAAATTAAACTATTTCAATCAGCGCAAATGAACCAGGGGGGAATAGCTATTGCTATACTGACAGCTCTGCCGATTAAAACGATCCCAAAAAAGGCTGTAATTACTCCCAGCTTTCAACTAATTGAAATTGATTTTACTTTCAAACTTGTAAAAGTTATAAGAGAACCGCCTAGAAGCTAGGCAGGAATCTCAAGCGTTTTAATCTTATTGAGTATACCTTTCTAAGTTCGGTATTCCCCGAAGTAATCTCTTTGGGGAAATTTCCCGAGAAAATCCGAGGCAATGTTTGCGTTAAAATTGGCGTATTGACGTGCCTAATTAATTAGAAATATTCGTTTATTGCCGATCAAATCCAGAGATTAGTCGGGAATATAAATTACAAACGAATTCGGAAAAAATATCGTCAACGGTGTTTGTCGCTTTAATCATTAGATATCATCATCAATAGGAAGGATAAAACATATTATACCTAGTCAGTGGAATATAAAAGTTTGTTAGTTGCACACACAATCTCTTAAATGTCAGTGGGCAGGCCGGCCATATAGCGCGCAGAACGACTTCAAACGTCCATCAACATGATAGTAAGAACTGCAGGTGCAAACATTTGTCCATAAAAGCTGGAACCCTTTCAGAGCGATATATTGGACGTCCTACGGCATGAATGATGATGATGTCATGATGATAATCCAACATCCTCGGCTTTGCATGCAATAAATAAGTGGCGCAAGTTCCATAAATAAGCCCATATAGAAGTATAAGTGCGGGTCGATTTCAAGGGCGACAGACAATGTCACTTTTATTTGCCTTTGGACGTAGGAGGTAAATAAACCTCGTGATGTGTCGTGATATTACATCCAGGATTGTATGGCTGTTTGTGCTTGAAGAAACTGATATTGGCCTTGGATTTCGCGCAAGTGTATTTAGATGCTTTAAGAATTGTGAAAACTTTTAATTGACCTTATGGATCTATTTCTATACCAAGCTTCGAGCTTACCACGGGGCTAGATGTCGCTGTGTAAACATTGTCCAGTAATATTTAATATTTATTTATTTTTATTTTTTATTTCATATTTGTACCTACTATAATAATTGTGATGTTAGTTTTCTAACGAAAACGTTAACGAAACCAATTATATACCGGTGGACGGGTAGCAGCATTGTTTTGTGTCCATTACTAAATTACTGCGAATACCAAGCACCCTGTGCAATGAAGCCTGAGCAATAGTACCGGTTCCAAAGCCTACAGCCCACATACCATAACTAACTTTCCGTGTATAATATTGCCTTACTAACTGCCCGGCGGCAGGAACGCCTAATTCAAATGTAAAAATGTGTACATATGACGGCTTAGAACTGTTAATGCCACAATTAACACATTTTGGACATTTTGCGGCCTTTTGTGTCACGAAACGGGTTAACGGCTCGTAGAATGGGTTAAGTCTAGACGAAAACTACAAGGTACAATTTGAACTTAAATTAAATTGGTATTCGTTTTTGGAAATGTATAATATACAGAATTAAAAAGTAATAATTCCAAAGATTTTATTTCTACTAACTACTTACCATAAAAACCACTACATTTAAACCAATGAAACGATTTGCATACTACTTAAATACTATTGATTTTTTTTTGAAAGTTTAATGGCATTCTTAAACTATTTTTGCTGTTTAATAAAATAATTTATTACATTATTGAGATTCTCACTGAATTCACATAACCTATCACAAAAATACTTTCCCCTAGGGCTTGTAAAACCTCGCCCTATCCTAATCATTCTAAGCACCAAACCCTTTCCAAGCGAAATTAACACTCTAAGCCCCGAAAGCAAATCCTATTCGGGCTTGATTTTCAGGAGTTATCCGATTTCGGGAGGCTTAAGACATAATCACCCCCCCCCACCCCCTCCACCCTATTGTTTGCGCGGCTGTGTATCCCATTACAACAAACACACAACAGTAAGAAAATGGGACGGAAACTTGAACTTGACATTGTTTAGAAATGGCGAAATGAGGTGATATTGCCTGCTGTTGTGCGAAGTATCGGTGAGACGGTTTGACTTTGTGCTGGTAATTAATACAAGGAATGCGGTACAAGATCCGACTCTTGATACTTCTAAAGGGCATTATGACTTAGAGACTTCTTTGTTTTCTACGGGCTGTGGCCCAACAGTATTTTGCCCTCTATATTACGTTCATACAATCTCTAAATTACCTAGGATACCTTGTTATCTCCAGGCGATATATCCAAACTTTCCTAAACTTGTAGCTAGAATTAACTTGTTGAAGAGTACATATTCTGCACCCAACCGAGCATTATCAAATACGTGTAGCTACTTTCTCGGTGCGATTGCAAACCATAACAATGAGCTCTTGAAACCAAACGCCCATTCCTACAAGCCGACACGTCAAAACAAACACCCATACATCGATAAGCGGAAATTCTGTCGAACTTGAACTTGACATTACGATCCTGCGTCGCAATGACGCATTTACAAATTCTGGCCGCATTACGTCGCCTGTTCTCAGGACTGTGCATATCGTTGACCTCTGTGCCACAGGATGCGTGGATGTTTCTATACCTTTACACTGTACAATCTGTAGATTACTCCTTATGCCTAGAATCATCATGATTTAAGGTTTGATCAACTCGAATATAAGTGGGCACTTTTATCTTAGGTTCGCTCTGCTTGTAAAGAGTGAGATCAGAAAGAGTATAATTGAGAAGAGTCCTTAGACCATGGATATATTTTTTTGCTCCTTGCCATTTCAATGCGTTAACAAGAATTCTTAAGAGCCCTGTTAATTTTTTGAAGTTTTGCGAAATTGGATATTTTATGCACCACGTGACCGGCGCGTCACGCGAATTCTATGAAAAATACTAAATGATCTTGATACTTCGTCGATCTAAAACATACAAATATACTAATAATTATTTTAGATCTGTAGAAAATGGCATCGAATAAATTCCATTTTATTGAGTGGATTTTTTTCAGTTTCATTCTGAAATAATTATTATATTAATGTTTTTATTTAATTGATAGGTGTTTAATATATTTTCCTAAATTCAAAATGGCGGATATTTTTATTTCAATATTTGAATCAATTATGTTTTATCTTAATAATATCAATATTTATTTTAAATCTGATTGATTATTTGAAATCAATTAAGTACATAATTTTAAATTAAAACATTCATGATTAATAATTATCTATATAAGAATAAAACTGAAAATAGTCTTATTGAAGTTAAATGTCCTCATTCATCTCATCTTATGGGCTCATAATTAAACCGATTCTTCTGAAATTTGGTGTGTAGGTTTGTAATTAAATGTTTTTTTTTGTCGAATGTTGGGACTTTATGTAAGTTCGAAAGTCTAAATTGAACGGACTAAATACAAATTCTAATTATAACAAAACAAATAAATTATATTACCTATATATATTTAAGTTGCTTGTTTTGATAGTTAGAGAACGAAACTTTTATTTATTCAAACACAAATATACCATGTTATTATCATTATGTTTAGGTATTATCTTTGTAGTTTCGAACTTTATATTTATTTTTATTTTATTACGAACTTATTGAAAATATTTCATTTATAATATTAAAAAAAACCAACCCGCACTTGGCCAGCGTGGTGAATTAAGGCCTAATCTATCTCGTCAAGAGAGAAGTCCCTATCCCAGCAGTGGGAACGTGAATAGGGGTGTTATTTTATATACAGGGCATCCCAAAATTATGGGCCATGAAGGGGAAGTACCATATATATCGTTGATAGTGAATTTTGCTCAAAGAAGACTTCATTTTATTTTAAAAAGTAAGTAATTTAATTAATTAATTTGCAAAAAATAATGTTTCATGTTTTTTATTTGATTAAAATAATTAATTTCACGTTGTTCCTTTCTTTTAAAATACTATGTTACTTAAGCAGAGATATTATTTTTTAGCTTTTCTTTCGATTGGTATCATAAAAATCGAGTATTTTTTTTCTACATGTAAGTCGGTTCGATTCCCAGACAAAGCAAGTAATTTTTAGAAAATCAATGAATGCAGAATTACTAACTTTTAAAAATAAAATGAAGTCTTGTTTGAGCAAAATTCACTATCTACGATATTTAAGGTACTTCCCCTCCATGGCCCATAACTTTGGGACGCCCTGTATTTATTAGAAAGGTACATATTTAATGTTTACAATAAATAATATATTTATTAGAAAGGTACATTATTTTTTGTTTACATATTGGATACTCGGTAAAAATAAGAACAAAAAATTACGGAATATTTTCTTTGTAATAAATATTATGGAAATCTATACTACAATTATCAAGCTGAGGAGATTGCTTGTTTATTTGTTTGAACGTGCTACTCAGGAACCGCGGGTCCGATTTAAAATATGATTTCAGTATTGGATAGTAAAATGATCGAAAAAGGCTATAAAACATAAACTAGTAAATAACGTAAAAACGCAAGCGCAGCTGTCGGCGGGTCGGCAAGTTAGTCATAATCTAAAAAAATCATAGGCATAATTACATTTAGTCGTTGTACGGTTTCACCAAAAAAAGTTGCCTTGTTGTTTTTTAATTAGGATAGATAACTTTAGATATGCAATCAACATCCTACAGCATAACCTCCAAATAAATAAGGTTAAACAAGATGACAATGATGTGGTACAATTCTTAGGCCAGCAACAAGTGGTACAATTCTTAGGCCAGCAACAACAATAATTGATCGTTATCAATAAAAATAACAATTGATCGTTATCAACGGATCAACTTATGTCGGTCGTAGTATCGCAATAACACATACACGCACACTAACAGCGTTTTTACAGCAATTGACAGTCCCACACACTAACATTTTACGAAATATTTCTATATTTTATTCAAGAACAACCGACATAGGTCCGACCTCGACAAGCGCTCGCGCGGTACTAAATGGAAAAAGCCGGCGGAATGAAAAAACTACTAAATTATGGTAGTTTTATTTTATTCATAAAAAATTACCAAAACCGTTCTACAAATTAAAATTAATATCATAGTTTAAGCAAATGTTGATAAATATTTTGATATAAATATGACGTCCCATTGATTTAGAACTTCGGAGTTATTGAGGTTTGTTTCGAAGCATTTTCGGTAGATATTAAATTCCGTATATCTTTAGAATAAAAGCATTTAACGAAAATGTACTCTACTCTAAATGAAGAATAGGATATACGTAACATAATAAAAATTAGTTTGATCGCCCATATTCATTAGAATCTACAAATTAGAGCTAAGAAAACAGGTCTTCGAGCGTTTTTTACGAAACATGTATCCGGAGAATGATTATTACTCAATATATAAACAAGTTATCTAAAATGTTTCTTACTACTTTTGTAGAGGAGAAAACGAACTATTATAAAGATGTAATTGTAATATCAAACAACTAACGTAAACCATAGAATTAGGACGAGAAAACCGAACAATTTCGCGATTTCCGGTAAAAGGCCTCTTAATGGACACTAGTGCAATTTTTGATGCCTGAGATGTTGTTATACCTGAATTCATATTTAACCAGTTATCCTCAAGGTTCTATAAACTTGGGCTATGTGCACACTTGCGACTCAAATTGAATCGTAATTGATCACAATTAGGCTGGGTGTATAAATTAACCAGGTTGCGACTTAGTTCGGGGCGCGGGTAATTGACGTGTAGAAAAGGGTCTTTAGGATCGGAAGGGGGTTGAATACTGCATACACTTAGCTTAGAACTTAGTGCGTTACCTGTCTTTGCCAAGTGTCAAGTTGAGTTAAAAAGGGTTTAATGTGATTACACTGTGGCTTAACATTCGCTGCAATATTGTTCTTGATGGAGGTTGGATGTGTTTTGTTTGTTTAGGTTTGGTGTCTTGGAAGTTATAATTACGAATACATTTTTACATTAAGCTTTGTCTAAATTTCGAGGTCATATTGCAGATTCAAACCAGCCAACTCACACTCGACACGGCATAACTACTAGGCCATTGAGGCAGTAATTGAAGATTTAATTAGTTTAAATTAAATTAACCCTGCTTTTGTGAGTAAACAATTAATATGTAATACAAGTAGGTACTTACACAAAGCATGTTTGCAATGAATATATAATGAAGTTACCATTTCTGTGCGTCATGGAATATTTTACCAGGAAAAGATCGTATGTAAATATGAGTGGGTTAGTCGTGGATTCTATCAAAAAGTGAAATTTATCTTGTTTTCCATATTTACATTTGATTGTTTACACAAATGGTCGGAATCGGTGATCTACTTACGAGACTCGGTTTGGGATTTGAGAATAAATACATTTTGAATCGATACTGTTTTATATGACATGAACGATCGTTAATTTGAATTATTTTTAAGCAATCATTATATTTTACACTTTAACGATTTAAAAATAGGTAGATAATATTACGAGCTACTTATAAACACTTCTAATGGTTAAAAAGTGATATTTACCACAATTCGTTTGTTGAGTTTCATGATATTTCAATCACATACTTTGTGATCATACGTTTGGAAACAAGCTATTAAGAATTGATATTAGAATCATAATATGATGCAATTTATAGAACCGTATATACAGTTCTAAAATAATGATGTATCATTATTTTATTGAATAATTAGCGTATACTGTTAGTTGGTCCATTAAGTAAATAATTATTCAAATTGAAATCGTCATGAACACGCCAAGCCAAAAAAAATCTATTAATGTAAATACAATTTTTAATATGGTATGGTGCAATAAAGAATACTGTATAGGTACAGATATTATAAAGAGATGCAGCAATTAATGCCCCGTAACAGATTCACCCCGTTAAATGGTGCCAAGTAAATAAGCGATAACGTCTTACTAGGCGTATAGTATAAAATCATGGGTTCAGAACATTATGAGTCCCTTTAATACATGACGCGCAGTTTAAGCTCTAAGACCGCCATAAACTTGACCTTTCACTGATCTACGGTCTTCTACCATGTTTATTATTATGTTTCTGCTGGCTTAGCGTTAATATTTGAATTAATTTATGATTGCTTTGTAACCCTTTGGTTTTAAAGTTTAAAGGCAGAAACACATTTGTAACACCCGACGCCACCCGATGAAACGTGATGCGTGTTGAGTCGAATCAAATGTATGGTTTTCTATAGACCAGAAACACACTTTGAACACGCGACCCGACGCCACGCGCGCACACGCCACCTGATCCAGACGTGCCAGATCTGCGTGTGCGTGTTTACCCCCACCATGCGTTCCCATGGTGGGGGTAAACACGCCATCCGACGCGGGAGCGCAGTATGTTTCTAGACAACACTCGACGCCACGCGTCATTCGTTCGAGAACTGTCACTTTATGACAATTTCATATTAAATTTTTGCATTTATTTAGTGAAATGATGATGAAATGCTAGTATGTCGTGGCGTCGCGTGTTGGTAATATGCACGGTGCACGTCGGGTGTCGACACGTCGCGTCGCGTCGGGTGTTACAAATGTGTTCCCTGCTTTATGTTTAGCTAAGAATCTGTGTATCTTTCGTCGGTGATCTTATTGTTAGATTTAAGGACGTTTGGTGATAAATCAAAGTGTATTTAAGTACCACCTTTATCTTCAATGTTTTTTTAAGATGAAAAAAGCTAAAATCAAACACATGCCAGTACTACGCTATCGAGTTATGGCGTAAAAATGATTAATTTCATTTACTTTGGATGAAACACATCTTTTATTTACAGCCATTGTCAACAATGTCTTTTAATGTCAAGAGCAATTTTTGCCTAACGTTGCGTCTTATATTCAAGACTTAAATTATCTAATACAAAAAGAAACCCTAAAATGTTCCCTAGATGAAATCCAAACTGAACTCGCAGACAATCAAACATTCCCAAAACACCAGCGTATTATAAAGGTAGAACGCCCGGCTGATTAAATTACTTTATTTCTTTTTAACATAAATTAAATCGTAGTCTAGACAGAGTACAACTTTTTGGTTAGTTAATGAGAATGGAAACCTAGTGGGACCTATGTGGAATATTTACATGGTAATTTGATCCTTTTGGGTCTTTTTGGCACTGATTAAATAAGTTGTACAGGCTATTTGTCTGGTCACCTTGAAAGTATGAAGTTCGAAGTTATGTTTTATGTTAAAGAACAGCTATTTGGAGATCCACCTGATCAACAGTTTATGAACAAGCTTCTTTTTACAGTTCCTACCTCAGAGTTGGCTTAAGCTTTTCTCCTTTCGGAGCTCATGAAAGGGTCGTACAAGACCTTAAAGATAAAACTTATGGCATGAACGTTTACTCGGGCTCTTATATACGCTTCAGTTAAATTGGCTCAGCAAATACTTATGGAGAATGCACTATTATCTTATAGTAGAAAAATGTTACTTCAGCTTTTGTTCCGTCAGGGCAATGACAAAGCTATAAATATAAGACAATAACAACGGTAGCCGTCGCCTATGTTGTCTATGAGAATAAGAGTTTATGTGGTCGAGTCCATAGATAATGAAAGGGTTTCTAATGAAATTTTACTCCAGCTTAACCTCTAAGCAAACAAGAAAGCATCTTGGCCCAGACCTTGGCAAAGAAGCTGAAATATTCAGTGCCTTGAACGCGGCCGTCACTAAGTTGGTAGATAATACCCACGTGTCTAATGAGATATTTGAGTCATCTGCCTGGAGGCAGAAAAAGTTGTACATACTGCCCTAGTTTTTGTGGCTTCGAAAGTAAATCCACCTTTATCTGATGATAGCTAATGATGATAGCTTAGTTTGACCATATCCTGGAAGGTTTTACTCATGGACTTTTAATACAGAGGGAGGCCTTCCTAGAGGCTACTGGAGAAGACGGGAGATCATCAGCTCAGAGCATATTAGAAGCCATGAAAAGCATTTATTGGGTCCTGATCTAAAGTTTCTTTCGGTATCAGACCAACTCCTACGGTATGTGTGTTGGACCGCCAGAAAACCAACTTACTTTGTCTTTTTCTGCGAAAGACAACTTTTTGCAGGCGTTAATGGTAACGCCTCCACATCAGTTCAATGTTTTAGGTCTACAAAAAGCATGGTGGTTTATATAATGGTGTAAGAAACCCTAAAAAATCCCTCTAAGAAGGGTGGCAAAAATGAAAATAAGTATGTATTACGATTGGAATTTCAAAAAGAAATATTGATATATTTATACGCCGGTATGTTACACCAGAAAGCCTAGCAGCTAGCCCAGCAAAGTCTAGCAGAACCTAGGGGCACCCTCAACATTAACACCGAATTTATTTTGTCTAGAAACAGCATTTATAAATCTTGGTTTATCCGGTACCAGAAATTCTGGAGCTACAAACATTATGGGCCTCGGTACCGGCCAACGCCAACGGGTTTCCCTATATTCGAAGTGAAACCCGATGGGAAGAAAAATTTTGACTTTAGAGAATTTATCATGATGTCCCTATAGCCGGAAGTCACAGAAGATTTTAAATGCTAAGATTTCAAGACCTGCTTTATCAAATGACCTGTCTACATTTTAGTCTTACTTCGGCGCCTATGGCCTTTGCCAAACTTTGAATTTGGGATTTTTAATTGCCAATTTCAGGAAACGATTCCAGAATGCCTTTGGTGGCTAGTCTATCTCAAGATTTCAAGTCCGTTACATCGCGAAGCAGCGGTGATCTTTATTAAAACCGACGCCTCAGCTTTAGGATCGGGTGCAGTGACTTGTCCAAGTGATCTTTAGGATTTTATGGAAATAAATGACATAAATCTTTAAATGACATGTGGTGGTTTAAATGGCAAGGGGTGTGGAATCATCGGCAAGAGGACTGACACTGCAGCAGACAAGATGTGGGTGGTTACTTCAGGCGTAAAATTTTTGTCAGTATAACTCGAGGGAGTGCATCCAGTCCAGACTTATTCAGTCCGAGAACAAGACAGTGGTCGCCTAAATTCAAAATAATGTGGTACAAAATCGATGATATTACTAAATCTAGTCACAGAGATTATTAGGACTGCCGATCGACTTCGGCTCCATCTTTCCGCCAAAGACTTTCCAGGATGGTTGTATCATGTAACTGACTGCGGACAATCTTTCACACATAGAGACATAACCAGAGTGGTCGCTAGCAAATGAAATCGCTCTCTAGATATTTCAAAGGTAGAGCACTCCTCAAGTCAACCTATTTACTTCTGAGAGGTCAGCCGTATAGTTGCCTTAGACCAGAAGGTGCTTACGTAGAGGCTTGCACCAGGAGATGGGCATGAGATCTAGCTTGTATTTTTCCGTCACCATATCTGATGCCGCAAGTTCTCGGCCACCTGTATCGTACCACGGGGACTTTCGTGATCATATTTGGACGGTGGAAGTAGGTGGTTTGGTAGTCCGATCTGAAAATGAGGGCAACAGCGGCACCTTTCATGATATTAGAAAAACTTTATCGAAAAGAGGACCAAAAAACCTAGTCCAGAGTTATTTCCTTATTAAAGGAATCTTGGATAATATGGGGTGGTTCAAAATTTCTAGCAGGATGGCCTTCTAGATTTCCCATGTCTTTTGAAGTCATCATGGCGTGACAATATTTTCAGGACGTATCATAAGCCCTGCATGAGGTGGAAATGGACTGCATCAAATCTCATAGATCTTTACATCCTAGTCCAGAACACCTGGGTTTTTTACATAAATCTGAGTGATTAGCTCCAGCCTTAATTTTTGGTCCACAAATCTGTGGTATGTACTTTACTAATCTCCATAGGTCAGAATCTATTTCAAGCAACGCTTTTTAGAAAGACATGTCCTAAAAGTTATTCAGTTGAGAATTCAGTTCAAAGTAGAAAGAGATTCAGTAGAGGTTTGGAAATTATTTCTTTTTCATTCGGGACGCCGAGTGCACTTTTAACATGATTGCGAATTTCATGTGAAGGCTTGGAATTATCTTTTACATTTTGGCCAGTATTTGACCCAAGTCTATGGCCCAAATACTAATTCCTTTGTGATTCTAATTTACATCAACAATCTGGTTGGTTATTTATGTGTAAATTATGGATAAGAAGTTTAATTAATTTTGTTTGGGGTTAAGTATTTGATTTCTACTTTTGCGTCAAGATGATCGGCTAGAGATAATTTGAATAATTTGTTCATTATAACGTGTCCTGCCTGAACACAAGTTCAGGCAGCTAGTCGAAAAGTAATGGATGGTTGTCCAAATAATTTAAAGATGCTAAACTTGGGGCTTCTTCTGGAAGTATTCCGTCGCAGTTGCAGCAGTCGCTCACCGCAGACTAGATATTGATGAAGTTTATAAAAAACGAGAAATTGAAAAATATATATATATATATATATATAAATAACAGACCTTTTTAAAGCATTATATCAAAGATATAAGTAGGTACACCTTTCCGGTCGTACACTACAACAATAACAATTAGTCTATCAAATTACTTCAGAGTTCAGACCTGTCTAAGTGATAGAAAATTAAATTTATTTTTGCTTGTTGTATCGTAGTGTATTTTTGTTGCTAAACAATATTATCAAAGTTTTTACCAAAGTATGTTATACTTTATTATTTGTCACAATACGCTCCCTTTCTTTCTCTCTTGAGCGCCGGCAGATAACAGACAAGTCTCATAGTGGGTCTAGTCTAGGCTTCAGACCTCTAAATATACCCGTTTTTCCCCCGAAGGGTTAAAAACGATTATTTCGAGTCTAGCCTAGACTAGACCCACGGGTTTTTAACCCTTGCCGTCGCAAGGTACTGAAGGGAAATCCTAGCACGTCACTCAAGCAGACAGACGCAGATGACAAAGAGGCATCGCTATATGCAAGAAGGTTAGATGGAAAGGAGAAGGTTTGTTATAAATACGTCGAACCTACACAGAAAACAAAGAACGTAATCTACGTTATTACGTTCTTTGTTATAAATCTGAGTGATTAGCTCCAGCCTTAATTTTTTGGTCCACAAATCTGTGGTATGTACTTTACTAATCTCCATAGGTCAGAATCTATTACAAGCAACGCTTTTTAGAAAGACATGTCCTAAAAGTTATTCAGTTGAGAATTCAGTTCAAAGTAGAAAGAGATTCAGTAGAGGTTTGGAAATTATTTCTTTTTCATTCGGGACGCCGAGTGCACTTTTTAACATGATTGCGAATTTCATGTGAAGGCTTGGAATTATCTTTTACATTTTGGCCAGTATTTGACCCAAGTCTATGGCCCAAATACTAATTCCTTTGTGATTCTAATTTACATCAACAATCTGGTTGGTTATTTATGTGTAAATTATGGATAAGAAGTTTAATTAATTTTGTTTGGGGTTAAGTATTTGATTTCTACTTTTGCGTCAAGATGATCGGCTAGAGATAATTTGAATAATTTGTTCATTATAACGTGTCCTGCCTGAACACAAGTTCAGGCAGCTAGTCGAAAAGTGATGGATGGTTGTCCAAATAATTTAAAGATGCTAAATTTGGGGCTTCTTCTGGAAGTATTCCGTCGCAGTTGCAGCAGTCGCTCACCGCAGACTAGATATTGATGAAGTTTATAAAAAACGAGAAATTAAAAAAAAAAAAAAAAAAAAAAAAAAAAATATATATATATATATATATATATATAAATAACAGACCTTTTTAAAGCATTATATCAAAGATATAAGTAGGTACACCTTTCCGGTCGTACACTACAACAATAACAATTAGTCTATCAAATTACTTCAGAGTTCAGACCTGTCTAAGTGATAGAAAATTAAATTTATTTTTGCTTGTTGTATCGTAGTGTATTTTTGTTGCTAAACAATATTATCAAAGTTTTTACCAAAGTATGTTATACTTTATTATTTGTCACAATACGCTCCCTTTCTTTCTCTCTTGAGCGCCGGCAGATAACAGACAAGTCTCATAGTGGGTCTAGTCTAGGCTTCAGACCTCTAAATATACCCGTTTTTCCCCCGAAGGGTTAAAAACGGTTATTTCGAGTCTAGCCTAGACTAGACCCACGGGTTTTTAACCCTTGCCGTCGCAAGGTACTGAAGGGAAATCCTAGCACGTCACTCAAGCAGACAGACGCAGATGACAGAGAGGCATCGCTGTATGCAAGAAGGTTAGATGGAAAGGAGAAGGTTTGTTATAAATACGTCGAACCTACACAGAAAACAAAGAACGTAATAACGTAGCTAATATTTAAAACAGTACAAAAACCTCTAGAAAGTTGTCGATAGAGGTTAAGCAAGCCTGGTACGTACACTGACGAGTTGGACAGACGTTTTGGATAAGAGGCGAGTAAGTGCATGCTTCTTTATTAACAGTTTGACAGACAGACACAGGTTTTTTTTCTATTTGTTAGAATTTTCGAATAAGAAGCCTCTTGCCAGGAAAGTTGCAGCATTATCAGTCTTGGAATTGTGCTACCACAATCACATATCACAACTATGGGACCTTTTATAAAAAATATTACATACTCATACTTGTGTAAAAAATATGGATTCCACCAAGAAATCGTAAAACATTATTATCTTACAATATGTCAATCATTTTGTCACTGTAGCTTTTGCAGTGGAAATGAAATTTGCTAGTTCGTTGTCAGTTCATGGCCGAATATAATTATCCACACCAATTACAATTACACAAAACTATGATATTTTTATATAATTCACAGCAAAGAAACTCTTTAATCAGCTTTCCATATTCATTATCTTTGCGTGTTACATTTCGGCGCCAATTTTCCAACGTTTCGAGTTTAACGCGTGCCAAAACAGTTTTTGTCTATTTCTTCGAACTGAGTTCAGTAAACTTACTAAACTCTCCTCAAACTGTCCTCTACTTAGAATAACATTTTCTGCTCAACTGGGTAATACGAAAACACGCTACGAAAATTACATAGACCAATTTGGATAGTTGAACCATTTTGGATAGTGAAGTGTGGTGTGTTCTCTAATTTAGATAGGTATTTGTACGGCTAATTTTGTTTTAAACTAATTATATCTCACACATTTACAAAATCGTCCCAAATACTTATACCATAATAACATTCCGGACCCAGGTACGTGAACTGTCCAACAAAATTAAAATACCTCGTTAAAAAACTACACAAGTTTCCTAGCTGTTTTTAACTACATATGACCATTGCCCATACTTTTCACCACGCCGTTTTGGGCATTGAACGTGTTATAGTCTTCTGCATGCAACAACCGCCCAACTATCATTGGATTGCCTCTGAGATTGCATTTAAGTTCACGCGTAAGGGTTAGGGTTCGCACGTAACGGGTTAAACGCCTTTTTACTTCAATGACATAGAAGGTTTGAGAAAACTTGGATTGGTAATCAGAATTTATTTGAAATATTTGTCGTATTTTTTCCAATAAAAGCTACTAAAATTATATTGGATACAGATAATCTAATTTTTTCGGAGTGTTTTAGCGATGTAACATGTGCAAAAGGGGATATTATCAGAGTAGCTATATAGATTCTCATGTATAATATTAATAATTACAAACCATATTTCATAATTACAAACCATATTACGTCTAACTGGTGCCACTGGTCTGGTCTTATCAATATTAGTCTTCTGGGTATAGCGTGTTGGTGATAGCAGTAATTTGGTTCATAGACCGGCACCATATCGCATCAAGTAACGGGTAACTTAACTCTATACTTAACTCCATGCACAAAGAAAACATCCTGTTGTAAACATGAAAGTCATTAGACATCAAATTTTTCCTTATCAAAACTGTTTCTACTTAACACAAACAAAGCCGTGGAACATAGTTAGTATACAGTAAACGTTAGCATTTCAAAAATGTGCCGCCTGACTGCAATGCGCCAGTCGCCATCGCGGTGCACCATGCACTACCAATTGCGGTACAGGCTCGCGGAAAAGTTCACGAACATGCCAAAATTTACTTTTTATGTATGAACTTTCATGTTAGATTATGTATATTTACGAAACTAATAACTAACTAGTGAATTACGACAATTTTTTTATTACTCATCAAGTCACTAACAATTAAATTACCTATTTAACCTGCGCCACCAAAGCAAATGTTATAACCACCATTTTATATACGTATCTTTATGTGTCATGCTTTTGTTTGTTTGTGTATTTTAGTAACGCATGAACCGATAAGAATTTTGTTAATTAAAAACTGATTTAGTTTAGCCCTTTTCAAGATGTGAATGTTGAAAGTTGGGTTAGAACAACCGTAGCGTGTCCGAATAAAGTATATTCGGCATGCATATTTTGATACCCACGTAGGTACGTGAGGTATCAAAATGCGTGCAGATATTACGAACCAGAAGCGGGCTTTATAGTGCCAGGGGTTACTTAACTAGTTTACGTAACATTTTAAAAACAATTTCATAAATTTATTTCTAAACACTTGTCCTTTCGTCAGTCCCCGAATATACAGTATTCTACGGCTTACGACGCTAAATTACAGTTTGTTTATGTGGGAGCCAAATTGTTAAAGCTTTAGAAATCGACTAGCCTATAGGCGGTTAGTTTCGTGTTATTAGTCTATGCAAACGCCTGGGGAAATCCAGAGCGGTTTATTATGGAGTTAATGTATGAAAAGCATTACAGATACAGATTTTCATCAACTATGCATGGTTTATGCTGGTTAGATGAACGTGATTTAAACGAGGAAAATTGAGCTTTATAATAAAGCAGATACATCATCATAATAAACCATATTACGTCTCACTACTAGACAGGAAGCTCTCCAATTGAACCCTTTATGATTTAACTGTTTTTGAGTTTTCCGATATTTCGAAACTGTTGCAAGCGCCATGTTCACGGACAGACTCAAACATACTTGCTAACATGTTGGAAACAAATGAGCAATTTTATTAGTCAGGTGGGGTTTTAGTGATCGTGGTAAGTTGCACAGAACAAAGCCCGTCTTGTATCATAAAAATTACTTACAGTTGTATTACACTCAATCAAAATACTTACTAATCTAACAATACTATTATATTTGATCCTAGCCGCACAAATAGTCATAGACTTACGAAAGCGCTATCTTATTAACATAGATCGATTTTTTATTTGACATTCCTTTTATCTATGTTACCGCGGGAAATATGTAAAACGTTAAGCCCGCCGCTAGTTGTGTTCTACCAAAATAAATGTATCTTTCTTTCTTCTTTCTAGTGCTGTGATAAATCCGTCGTATCGACTACTGTTGGTTGACGCAAGATGATAGATCGTCGTCGGCGCCGCACCCGAAACTGAGGTCGTTGCACTTTGGATACTGCTTATCGGAGTTCTTTGCTTGATATGTCGTTACGAGTGATATGTCTGTCTCTAGGTAGTTTATATTAAACATCATCATTTCAGCTGTCGAAGGTCTCCTGTTAATTTTTAGTTTGATCTCTTTTAGATAAAGAGGTTCTTAGGTTCTGAGGTTCGAGGAGGAGGAGGACTTGTTTAGGACAGAAGCAACTTGCATCCAGGTATCTTTCGCCAAGTCATCAGTTCATCTCGATGGTGGATTTCCAATGCTGAGTCAATTTTTCTTGGTTGAATCTTTTATAATTTATCTGTTAATGAAATAGGTATTATGTATCGAAACTTTAGTGATTTTAAAAACAATTGTATTATTCACATATTCTGAACTTTGCCATTGACAATAACGTTTCTATTTAACAATAAAATAATATTAAATATGACAAATATAATCTACAGCGTAACGACTCGACTCAGTGTCTTAAGTAAAACACAGCTCTTAGGAACAATAAAAAAGTCTTAGAATTCTGGCAGAATTAATGTAATTTATACAAGCGAGGTGTCTGGCCCGAACAGGATGTTTTATGTAAATCGTTGGTAACTACTTAAAATTACAGTATCGTGTTACATGCATGCGAACCTGCCAGCTAATCCGCCCCAAACTGACGGACGGATGCAATCAATGTACTCATTTTATGATACACCTTTGTAATAAATTAGCACTGCGTTTTACTGAAATGCCGGTTTAAAATAAGGTTACATTTTTTAGGTGTAATAATTTTATTAGGGATTAAATTTGCTAACCATTTCAGACGGAATGATTTTAATCTTACATAGAAAATATCCAGAACATCCGGTACAAATATCTGCAGATCGTAGTTACATTTGTCCGGGGGCGGGAATCGAACCTGAAATCTAAGTTGCATACGGATTTTCACCTGCCGCATCACAGAGGTCAGCATCGCACACAGGGTCTGTTTGGATAAATCTAAAATATCTAAATGACCAAGTCCCATTATATTAAACATTAGAATTAGAACGTAATGCAAATGTTTTTAAAACGTAATGTTATATTCTGTATGTAATAGTAAATAAATAAATCTATCACCGAAATTGTTGTACCGATAACCCATAATCATTTTGTAATATTCCACATTCTTGTTTCAGATTTGGGTTCAGTATCCGATAAGGGCGATAACGTGAGTACCTATTCAAACCATTATCAATTTCAATAAATTGTAGGTACCTATAAATTAGACAAGTTAGTTCCGATACTCTGTAACTAGGTGAATTGTAAATTTTACAGATGTTTATGAAACGGCTTCTGTTTTTGAAAGATTTTCTCATAAATTTGTGATATTTGTGTGATAATAACCTTTTTACTCTCAGAGCATCAACTGCTGGAAAATATCAAACCAATTGTTAAAAATATTCTACCTAGCAAGCAAACTATTTTATTTAGTTACTCTCAGAGCATCAACTGCTGGAAAATATCAAACCAATTGTTAAAAATATTCTACCTAGCAAGCAAACTATTTTATTTAGCTTTATCTAAATCTACGAATGATACAAATGAATACGTATGGGCGCTGTAATTCGTTGGACCTTGTTTAAAATTCAAGCGTAGATCTGATACGTACTGTTGCTACGCTGAATTGTATGTAGGTATAGTTCTGAATTTTATCGCTTAAATACCTTCTTACATACTAATACCTATCTATATAGATTACTGCCAATTTTTTTAAATAATCATGTTGCTAAGGAATAGTTATAGCTTGGTATCAGTCAAATTTTCTGGGGTATTTGAGCTTTAGTTTGTAATTCTTTTGCAAAAGTAATTGTGTTTTTAAAACGATACCACCGTTTTAAATGCGATAATTATTTCTTTCACTAAATAAATCATCGTTTTACATTTCGGTGATTCGTATAAAAACGTTGATAAATCTGTATTTAAATTGCAACAATAACGACAAATTTCCCACACAAAAAACTAACGTTAAAATCAATTTAATTTAGAACAACTGTTTCGCAAACTCCCCATGCGGGTAACGCAAATCTCACCCTAAACTTGTGGAGTTGAAGAAAAAAATATGAATTGTATCATTTTGTCGATAATACATCAATTTTGGCCGTTGGCGATAAATTAGAACCGTTGGGTATCGTTGGTATTAGACCTTAATACAATCTGGCTGTGGAATCCATGATTTTGTGTTATAAGTTTAATCAATATTTTTGTCCAAATATTTTTTCATTACTTAATTGTATCAACTCGTCAGCTTACTATATAGCTCAGTGTATACTTAGCTCACGATTTCTTTTAGTATTACTTAAATAGTACGATTACAATAAATCAATAAACTCAGTCACAACATGACACATGAAATAATGTTAACACTTTACTGATGATGCGAAACTGTAGCGGCTATCACTGTTTTGTCATCATAAAGGCCATTTATATCCGTAACATTGAAGTAGTTTCGCATAACCATACCTATAAATATATCTGAATAACCGTGTACTGTGACGTTCCTCTTCAACGCGAAGGGGAAACGGCAATCAAATTCATGTTCAGGCTCCTAAACAAGCACAATAGGTTCCAACGCCGCCCACATGTCTATCACCACCATTTTCATGAAATTTTGAGTGTCTCCGCCCAATAAAATCATATGTTATTGAGCACAGACCATCAGAATCTCAATTTACTTGAAGAGACTATCCCTCCCCTCTATCACCACAAGGGGGTCTGTGGTTGCTGTGTACAGACATATATAGAAATGCGATCTTGTGGTGAATCTAGTGGGGTGAATAAATTCCATAGATCTGCGGCCAACGTACTTTAACGGTTCCCTGAGTATTATTGTTGTGTTTTTGTTATGAAAATTACGCACGATTCGGCTTTTTCCGGATAAATCAAGTGGCGGGTGCTTTGAAGGGCTTTGAACGATTTAAGTTTACTTACTTTCTTTGTAAATCGTAAAAGTATACTTGGTGTTTAAATGGAAATGTAAATCGAAATATTTGATGGAATGCTGGACAATAGATTATTTATTATCCTGAACGTTTTAAATTACCTTCTTATCTACATACAATATCTTTAGCGATACACGCCATTATTTAATGATTTTTGAGCGTTACGTGCAACGTTTCAGTTTCCAATTTTCGGAATGAAAAACCTCAAAAGGGTTTGCTTAATATATAAAAGCTATCGGCACTTTTATGAGACGACACCCATTATTTTTTACGACAATTCCATTTCTAATATAATATTGTGCTCTCTGTATGTAAGACTAATGACACCGCGGGGTGCCATCGATCTCCCATAAAACCCATCTACCCCACAGAACCTCACCTTGGCACCCCAATGTCGTGCAGAACAGAATACCGTCATTTTCCCGCTAACAAACTAGTTATATTTACTTATTTACACATTCCGTAGTAAAAACATCGTAAAGATGCTTGCATGTCTATTGTTTGTGGAATGGCTTAGTCCGTGTTTTATGTCCCTACGTAGGATTCTGTTGCGTAGCGGTGGGTGGCGAAACTGGCCACTTTTACCTCTCTTTCTAACACATGTATTGTATAGTTTCTCTATTATTACATCGACAATAAATATAGCACCTAAAATTGGGCAGTTTGGATTATTTTACGTATACCGCTACCATATTAATTGGTCTAAGTCAAATTTTAAGTAAACAATAACATTATCGAATCCAGAAAAGTGTTTCATAAATTAAACTACCTACCTAAATATGATGATTTAGGTTCGTCGATGTAAGTAATTCGTGTAACCTCCACACATTTTCAACTAGTAATCTCTGGCCACATGCACAACTTTACAGCCCACTACTTATGTTCCATTACGTATAATACCGCAAAGTGCATGACAGTTCCTTGTTTTATTTAACTATATGCACCTCTAGCTTTGTAATTTCAGTTATTGCAGAAGATACCACGTTTTCCACACGGTTTAGTTACTTTACAAAGAACACACTCATCAGAGTTCCGTATTCTCGCATTAATAAAGATGAACGGTCTAAGTGTTGTTACATTGTAAACTGATATTGGATTCTGTAGATTTATCGAGGTTTTACATTGTATTGAAGATCTTCCTGGTATCTATGGTTCTGTATAGAATTACACATCGTTGATCATGGTGTGGAGTTATGAGGTTTATTTAATATTTTAAATCGAAAATGAAAAGGACAGATTGTACTTTTACTTTTAAAGCGGTATAATATTATAACGCGGGGCGGAAAGCTAGCCACTAATAAATCTGTCAATCACTATTCAAAACCATTCAACAATGCATGTATTAAGCTAATAAATACGTGTACTGGGGTCAACGCCCGCATCAATCAAATCATCATGGAAAGGGTTTTTGAGAAGGTTTTATTCAAATGACCAACCGCTCGTTTACGGAGATGAGAGGGCCATTAATATAAATGAGAGAGTAAAACACATGTTAGATAACTTAAAGGTTTTGTTTACTATAAAAATAACTGAGCTACAGAAATGTCATTGAATATGTCTGTTTTTAACATAATTTATTTTAACGGATTTTTTTAGTTTTATAACGGTAGAACTTAACGAAAAGAGTAAAATCTCGAACCTTGAGACCTATATCTTTAAGTACTTGATCAGTCATTTGTTAGGCATTCGAAGAATTAGTAGGTACCTTAGTAAAGTAATAAGTAATTATGGAAATGCATAATAATGTACCTAGTATATAGCTCAGCTTTCGTATACACTTCCTTGAGTTGTCTTAAAACCGCTTCGATCCCAAATCAAGAATAAATTCCATCACGATCAAGCTATGTGTATCGCACAACTCACTCAAAATCAGTTAAACCTGGTTGAACTTTCCAAATTAGGAGACAATCTGGAGCATTGAATACAGCAGCCACATATCAATTGTATCCCGGTTACACAATAGGAAGTCCCAATAGTGTTACGGAATTAGCCCGGCAGCGACCCGACTCGAATTAGAAATGTCCCGGAGACAAAAAGTAAAGGAATCGCCTGACGCCTAAACGACTTATAGGCACCTGTTACACCGAAAGAATTATGGCTTACGTTTCATCTTACGCTTTACTGTTACAAACTAATCAAAAGATGTTTAGGGATTACAGTCTGGACGTGTCAAAAACGTCCGATTTTAAGGTATTAAAATTGTTATGTCATTTTGATTGTAGTTATTTAAAGAGCGTTTGATTAAATTTATTAGAAAAAATACATTCAACGCAATCCAGTAATACACATCGTAAATACTTTAATAGCGTCATAGTTAACAATCAAGACGGTTTGGAGATTATTGATTTGCATCCTTTTCACATATAATTTTACTTCTTAATTGAATATTGTAAAGACTTATGATTTAGTTCTTTAATTAAAATGGAGCTTAAGAGCCTGTCACCCAAACAAAATATCTAAGAAAATGAACTTTGACGCAGTAAAGTATTCGGTTGTGAACCAGAAAATTATACAACCGCAGGCCATTACATATTTCAATTCAACTGTGTGACTGCTGCAGGCGCTAAATAGCCGGATATTTTCGTCCGACACCCTACCCGCGCCGTAATAGACACCTCCGAGAGGAGACGAAGACACTTGACATATATGGTGAGGAAAGTTATGTCACATGATCGAAACGAGCCACCGTGATGGATGGCTCTGAACAGCGGCTTCCAGGAAAAGGTCGGCTTTTCTACTTTCTTTCGCTCCGTGAGTGCTTTATTTGGCTCGCTTTGAGCATTCTTGCACCGAGTAAGCTGTCAAATTTTACGTCTTTTTAAACATTTTATTTGTGGGGATGATTTAAAATCGACATTTTATCTGTTACTTCATAAATTTGTCCTGTTTCTTTTTATCTAAAGATGGTTCTTTCTTCTATATCTCTTTAAGAAGTTGATAAATAACGTGCCCTTTTTGTCTTGTTCTGTTTACGAACATGTATATTTTTATACGCTCTTCGGTATTCATAAGTAGATAATAAATTCTTACTTTAATTTTACTACTAAACGATTCGCAGTATAACTTTGCAGAATTACTTACAATCACTCAGGAACGACTCAATCATCGTTCCCATCTAAAACACTCGGGACTCGAACAAGGTCACATCAAGTTTATTCTCATATTCTCAAGTGCGTCTGTGTCTTCATTGAACAAAAACGCCGCAATTACTTCCTAATCAGTGCAGCACAGGCTCAATCACTTCCCCGAAATCGTAATTGCATTCACCTTGACCCCGTCTGCAGCCGACAGCCAACGACCGACCTTTGCATTGACACTGAATTACTGTTGTTTTGAAAGCTCATGGCCATTGCTTAGAGTGGGCGCGATTTGATGTGATCATATCAAAGTATAGTAAAACCATTTCTAAAATGAACGCCCCTCCACCGAATTCTGTATTTTTTTTCTGTGTATTCTGTTTTTCTGTATTTCCTCTCACACGTTGAAATCATCACGGTTTTGTGGAGGGGAGTTCATTTTTAGAATGGTTTTACTATACCTATACGTACATTATGATGTAGGTACCTACTTGAGGTAAGTCCTCAAGTAGGTAGACAGACAAACCTGTAACCACTAGTTAGTGTACAATATTATTAACGTACAACCGTAATTCTAAATAACTTAAAACCAACTCACCATGTAAAAAACGACGTAAAAGGCTACTGATTCCACTAAACGTATCTTTGTGTATTCATCAGTTATCTACGATTGTATCCGGCATCACAAGTTAATTAACGATTTATTAAAGTTTTCGAAGTCACCACCAATAGTGTCGCCTTACACGATAAAACGCAACTTTTCCATTTAAACAGGGAAGTTCGGATGCTCCATAAATAATGCATCTGAGTTGACGTGAACTGTAAGTTTGTTTGACAGAAAGCTGGTTGTCGGCGCTGGTTTAACATTGTCAATTACGTGATATCGTTCTTGAAGACTTTGATTTCTTAGATATTTTTTGTGTTATAAATAAATTAAAAACGATTAAAAATCAGGAATAATTAAGGAAATCCGTTAAACAAAAATAGTTAATTAACCGTCGGGCATTTTAAAGCTTAGGCAAGTTTACAGCTATCTTATTATTTATATAGAAATTCCATTTTAATTTCCATTCTACAGGTACTAGAAAAATGGCAAATCTTTGACAAAACGCGGTCACGGATTCTTTTTGGTTACTGATAAAGTCGTGGGGTAGAAAGTATTTTTAAATGTATTTACTGATAATATCTGATACATCAGCTGCCTGGTTCCTACATAAAACGGGTACAAAGTAACGTTCGCTGTTGAGATCAAAGTTTCGAGTTGATCTTTTGATGTAGATGGAAGAATTGATTAGTGAAGAGATGGGCACTTTGCATCGGGAATTCGCGTGTCTAGAAGTTTCTGCGTTACCCGGGTTCATGGGGTCTGAGGTCGATAGAATTGTGAACTCCAATTGAATACTAAGTTGCAGTGAGTAGTGGTGGAATGTCGAAGGTACATAAAAGAGTGTCTCTTGAATTTAACGCATCGTAATTGAAGTGTTTCTCTGTTGTGGTTACGGTACTTATTGGGAGGTTGGATTTCGTTATGGAAGCTAGCTGATGTCCTAGCTAGATATTTTCTGTTACAAAGTTACACCTTTAGGATGTCTGCATTTTAATTTACTGTCGTACACATGATCTTTGACTTACACCTGAAGGTAACAGTATTCGGAATGTCGTGAAATATGGAGATAATTTTTTTTGTGTTTAGAGACATTTTCTTTCTGATTTTTAAACTATTTAATGAGGAGCTAGGTCAATTATAGCAGACGCTGAAGGCGACAAACAGCTGAGCTGTACTTGTGTACAGGCTGATGATGATGATAGTATTGTTGGTAAATGACAAGAGTGATTTGAAAGCTCGAAACATAAACCGATAGCTTAATAACAGTTTATGTTCTTGGGAAAACGACTGCTGAAGTTTTTATGTTTTTTTACTGTTTCCAATCAGATGGCTTGTGGTGTAACGGGTCCTGATTTCTTCAGGTCAGGTATAAAGACGATTGCGTTATAAAATAACTTTATTTTATAATCAATGCCATAAAAATAATCTATTTTTTAACCACACCTGAAAAATTTAATTCGTATTCACATCTGAGAATGATTCTTATGTTTGCTATTTCCGTTCAAAATATGATTTTAAAGTAACTCTATCTCTTGTTTTCAAAGTAACTCTTTTTATTGTCGTCTATACAAATTTAAAACTTGCTGAAGCTATAAAATTAAACAGCACGGTTTTGAAAGGGCAACCCGTCCCCGCTATAAAAACAGTAACTAAGTTTAGAGTAATTCTATCATTTAAAGGGGCGCCTAAGGACTCTAATCACCCTATTGTTCCTCCTCGCGTAAAAAGGCACGCGAGCTCTGCAATCTACTCTGTTTTTCAACGGAAATACGAAGGGTGAAATAATATTGTGTGAAATATGAATTGTATGATCAGATTTATATCAGCGAAGGCAATAATTTTTTTGATTGCTTTACAATACCCACTAGCAACCGTAAATTTCGAAGGGGCCCGGTTAAATTTAATAGGGGATATTTACCTTGTTTAGCGATTCTCCGCAATAAATAGCTTCAGTACAACCTTAACAACACTGTAACGAGATAATCTTATCTACGGCAAAGACCAAAGACGGTCTCTGCAACTAGGACTTCGGATTTATCGTCCCCAGCGTCTGTAATGTCATGATTATCTGAAACTGGGCGCAATTTATCGACCCTCAAATTGCTTCGAAATTGGACAATAATATACCTCAAAAACCCGCACATTAAGCTGCGAAACAAACATGCAAGAGCAACAAAAAATGCAAGTTTATAATGCGTTTTCGGGTTTGGCATTCGCGAGATCAGAACCTGATTCTCACGTAATTATTGCTTCAGAGCGGGACGTTGGCATGTCGATGTCGGCTTGTCATACAGCGCCGCGCCGCGCCGTGCTCCGTAATAATGACATTACAGTAATTATTGGCGAAACTCCATCCCTCCGAGGCGATCGATCGACTCGACAAATGATGCGCAGGATCATAGGTGGCGGGCACCGACCCTTAAGCGCCAAACCAGACCAATTATTCCGCCATCAATACACGATCGCGTCGAGACGCTTTCGGGAATGATTAATCATGCTGAGAAGTGTTTTCGACCCTTATTATGATTCCAAAATGGCGCACTCTAAATCAGAGTACCTGCTGAATAATACAGGAATTATTCTTCATTAGTGCTCGGCTCGGCTGTTTTTGAACTGAGCACCGTGGCGCAGAATAAACACTTCCTAAAATCAATTCGTTTATTACATCGAAGCATGTTTATCACCGAGTTAGCTAAGGCGCTGTGAAGAAAAAAATCAGTTTTTGCTGTCGTTAAATTGTTGAGCCTACAATTTCGGTGCATCGGAACGTGAAACCGTTTGTCGGTTACCAGTTCTTTGGTTTATGGCTTTTTTCGTTCATTCCCGTTCTCGGAAAGGCGGCGTTTTGGCGCCTAAAAAAGATTTTACCTTCGTCTTTCGGCGGAAAAAATGTTGGCGCGAATTTCGTGCACGATATCTGAGTTCATTATTTTGTTAGTTTTTGTTGCTTCTTTTGATGTCTGTCGAAACATTAGCTGTAGGTAGATTAGAATGCCAATTTATTTTACAAACTCTGTCTGGCCGACTTTGTTATGAATGAAAAACATTCGTTATCATTAATCGATTTGGCTGAAAATTGGTGGATAAGTCGCGAGTTCTCTTTCTCCCTGAGTCGATAATTTGCATAGATATTTTTGGCAAAAGTGTAAGATGGAGACTGAATCGGTAAGCATAGCCTAAGTTATCCACTTACGATAAATTTAAACAAGTTTCTGATTGACGGGTGAGTTACTTTCAACCAATAGAACTAGAAATCTTTAGGGAGGCACTATCTAACCTAATAAATATTTGTTAAAAAATTAGCCATTAATTACAATACAGCTATTAATTAACCGGTACCCCTTGAACCTTCCAGGTAATTGTTTTCATTCACCAAACCTTTGGCTTCACCTTGACAATAGGACTTCAAAAACAAAGATAAGTGACGCTGTCACTGTCATTTTTAATTTATGTTCTTAGAATAACGAACAATGGGTCTTGGACTATAGTTGAATCAATGGGGAGGAACCTTAAGATTTTTTATGAGTACAAAGGGAAATTAAAATAAGCGTACTTGACAACAATACCTGTAGGTGATTTCTGCATTACTTTTTTTTTGATGTCCTAAGATTTTTTTGTGTCAGGTGGTATTGAATGAACTTTGCTTTATTCACTAGAGTTAGAGAAAGTTGTTAGGGTAGGTTGATTAATAGTGCTATTGTATCATTGATGAATAGTGGCAATCGTCATCATCATTACGAAGGACGAGCTTCATGAATTCCTAATTTGCATCCAAAGTGCACTTACAACGTTTACAGAATTATCTTTTTGGTGGACATCAATTTCGTACTAACAATCGTCTAAATAACAAAATCATTATCATTTTAAACTACAAGTAAAACAACAAATACAAGTTATTTTATAACAGAACACACATTAGTGACGTAGACAATTCCCATTCCAAACAGTTAATTAAAACCAAATATTCCGAAGAATATATCCATTTCATCCATTGTGGATATTCCGAATTCTAAAAGAGTATATTTATCAGAAACAACAAAACCCAACAAGAAACGGTGACAAAGGCTCGGCCACACGGCGCTGGGCCACCATTGTGAACGCGCCTTTTGTGGAACGCGCTGAATGGTCGATGCTGTTGCTATGGACTCTTCTATTAGTGCCAGAGACCGGAAAATCTTGAACAGGGCTTTACATTCGGACATTTAATTATCTAGGTGCATCTGACCTAAGAATAGTTTGACCCAATATCTATCCGCAGGTGACGTCAAATCGTCTAAGATATTATTTACATACAATTTAGTTCTGTGTATTGTACAAACAACACGAGAAATAAAGAAAGAAAACAATTTATTTTCCACTCACAAATTACACAGATTGATAGACACACATACATAACTATAGTTGCAAAAGAACTGAAATTAATAATAAGTTGTTACATTCTTTAAAATAAGAGTAATAGGTAGGTATAGAACCATGTAAAGGGATGGTATTTATTCCCTGTGCTGATGCGTGCCCAAAAAGGATAATACTCACTTTTTACTGCTATCGGTTGATGATAGCCATTGTATACAAAGCGCTTCAAGCTCCCACTCTATTTGAAGTAATATTAGAAGAGGCCATTGTTCATTAAATGACGGGTATTATCTGATGTGTCGTTTATGACACTTGCCTAATGAGCAGCTGCAGTGGTACTGCACCTTTACCTTCGTAACTAGCACCTGCCTCTTTCTTCTCGTTGGCTATTATTTCTTTCATCTGGTCATTTGCTTTTGGTACGTGCTTAATCGCTGCATCTGTTTGGATTTGATGATTGATTGCGATTGGGTAAAGTACTGGGTTTGGGCGCCGTGTGTGATCGTTATTCAATAATTTGATCGGAAGTTAATAGTAATCAAGATTATTAAGATGTTATGTTGTTATGATTATATCAGTTTTGAGACAGATTTTATCAATTAGTTTGTGATAATATTTGAAATTTTAGGTTTTCATATAAATTAACCTTCTAGCAGTATGCAGTTCTGATATCTAGCGCCCATGATTTGTACAAATTCTGCTTAGCATAGGTACAGTAAAAGATGCTTAGAATCAATGAAAAGCTTTTTACACAACTAAGTTACCAAATCCAGAAATTCCAAAGAATTTAATCTCCACGATCGCCGAAGTGAACAACATCTTTGTTTTATGTAATATTTGTACAGTAATCTGTGTAGTGGGATTGCTACTAATTAGTGGATTCTTAGGACACATGGAATACTTGTCCATAGATTTATACGTCGTATTCGTGGCAGGTGACAGGCCCAGATCGTAATCATGTATCCGAATCCCTTGCCGTAATGAGAATTCTATTATTCTCTACTGATGTAGAAGATGGGTTTTTAATGCGCTCTAATAGAGTTGATTGTAGTTTTTATTTTATATTTTTTTCGCGTGTTCCGTTTTTGTCGTTATCGTAGAAATCATTTCCTGGTGTTTTGTCTTTAATCGTCTGCAGATAACTTTTTATTTCTACCTGCTTGCTCGCTGGTCTGGTTAGTTTATGTGGGAATCAGAATTAAAAAAGTGGCGAATGGTATTTAAATGTGATTGTGACTTACCTATAAAATTTTTAATACCTAGATTTTTATTTTAATATGATTCAACTGTCTTCTGGTGTGCTTTCGAGTCACGAAATACTTCAAAAAACTAAGTCCCTCCATTAAGGAAATAATGAAGGTGTATTTTTTACCCGAACATATAAAAACAATCCCTAATTGTCATCAATTTCGATATTTAACTATCAATAAAACCGAAACACCTTTAGTGAAGTCCTCCAACCACAATAATAGTACGATCCGACTCCGATCCTATTAAGGCTTCGACATAAATTACAATCAAAATATCAATAAAAACGCATCCTGTCGTTTAATTCACGGCCATTATTTTATAGGACGGAATGAATTGCTTTCCGAAATCCGAGGAATCTAGCAGGTGACCGCGCACCTGTCTCGTAATCGACACTAGCTTCTGCCCTCAGTTTATCCTCTTATTGGTTTTTGTAATACGTTTTAATGTGGCTCTGATGCTTAATTGTATTTAAATTCAGCTTTTTAAATTCTAATTATATTTTTTATTGTGTTTTATCTTGCTGTTGTGGCTGTGCTTGCTTATATTAGTTTTTAGAGTTATTTAGGTATTATCCTGTTTTTTTTTTTATAATTTCTTAGTCCTTCATGTACAAAAACTTTAAATACAAATCTTGAGCTGTGCGCCAGGACAAATACCTTTGTAGGGAAACCAACTTTTATAATATAACGGAGATAAATGAAACTTAATTTGGTACAATTAGTAGATTACGTTGGAAGGGCAGATGGAAACTCTTGCTTAATTTTTTACTGACGAAAAACAAATGTAACTTATACACATAAACTTATTTAAATATTTTATTATAATAAAAATTCTTTGCTCAGTGGTAACGTTATATGGAAAAATACGAGAAAGTCGTATAGGTATAAAAAAAAGTTAACCATGCACCAAATTATGTAAAATGTAAACAGATAACATATTTAAATTTAAATTCCCTAACAATAATTACACACTAAATATCTATTAAAGTACAGCAAGAGTTATTAAAAGGCTCCAGTAAAATCATACCCTTCCTAATATTTATGTGGTTCCGACAACGATCTATTCCACCTGTCTTACTTACCCTTGACCCGGTTAGAACAGTAGAACCGGAAGTGGGCGTGGTCTATGTCCATCAACCATCACCTTTCCATTAAAACCATCAATTATAAATTAATCAAATTGTATATGTGACTGCGTTTTCTTCTGTTTAATTTACTTTAGGTGAATGTTTCTACGATTTCTATAATTTCTATTGTATTATGTATTTATATTGTTAGTTTGGTGGCCTAATATGATTCCGTCTATACTATAGTATACTAGTCTATGTATTCATTGTACAGACAAAACGAAACCCACACGTTGCTAGATACTTGATACTTTTAAAGTTTTGTCTGTATTAATCGTCAACACCGATAATTTTGATAAATCTAGTGCCTAAAACTTTTGTAGAGGTCCGTATAAATTCTGTCTATATGTAAAAACGAATTAACTAACCCTGACAAAAAAAAATATTCCCACGCTAAGGTGCATAAAACTTAGAAATTTCTCGACTGTCCACTTTTTCTCAGTTAGAATACAATAATTACTGTCTTTATGTTGGATACTAAACTAGCAGTTAAAAGCTTTTCTTGTTTCTTAATCGATGTTTTCCAACGCAGCATTCTGTCCGACAATTTTCATCTTCCGTTACTTTTATATCTATTAATTGAGTAGTATTTTATTTGTGTATGATGTTACAATTGTCTAACGCCCATCTGTCTACAAATTCGATAACGATCGACGCAGTCAGCCGCTTATTACCCGCACTCTCATTCACTTCCACCGGCCACTTCAAACATTAAACGGTGCTTGTACTACACGTGCCCTTAAGGTAATTGACCGCCATTCCACTACAATATTTACCTTTACATCAGAACCATTATCAACCTTATTCCTAGCTCCAAGAAGACTAGTTTCTCCTGCTGCTTCACCGCACGCAACATTTTTTATAAATTAATTTTATGTCGTAAAGGTGCACTTGTCCTTACAATTTTGTGGATCCTATCCCGTTATGATAAGGTCCATTTTTGAAGCGGGTAAATGATACTCATCAATACGGTGGTCCAGGAACAATTTTCTCGGTTTAATGATAACTTCCAAACAACAAGTAGTAATTTTCTATAATTCTCCGTTCGGTTTCGTTTTTTTTTTCGGAAATATAACGCGTTTAATTATAAACAAGTCGAGCAATTACGTCAGTTAACGCACGTTAACTTTCAATTATTACAATTTCTGGACCCTTTGTTGTTTTGGATACTTCTTTGTGAGAAATTTGATCTATAGGAAGAGGGAGCTACTCTATGAACATAACTTATAAATTATTGAATAAACTTACCTACCTAAAAACCCTATCAACTTACCAAATAGCTATCTATTTTAGTTTTAGTAACATCTTATTTTTCCGGATTTATTTTATATTTATAAGGTCTTGGCCTTTACTAGATCAAAAATGTATGAACTGTTGTTGGTTCAATGTAGGTGCATACTTTTCCAAACTCCACTGGCGATCTAATGTGACCTATGTCCAACGTCTGTGTGCTAAAATTATGGTGATGCTAATGCGTGAAACATGTCAATTTATCGTAACTTGTGTCTAGTTTAATTATGAACCTAACAGTGTTCTATAGTACTATCATTTGAATTGTTCTCCGACTTTCTCAGTCTCATTTATACAGGGTGATTGGTAGATGGGTGCAAAGCTTCTAGGGGATGGTAGTGTGGACTATTTGGAACCATTTAAGCCATAGTTGTCTTAACCGAAGTCGGACTATTTTTTTTTTATGAATTTTTCAAACTTACGAAAATGTTCTGCGATTTACGAAAACCATTTTTGACGTTGTTTAATAAAAAAACTGATGGTGCTATTTTTGTTCAAACCTTTTTAAAAACATGTGTGGTTATTACTCTTTCTTTTGAGGTATAAATTAAGCGAATATCTCAAAAAATATTGAAATTATGATCCAAAAACCAAATTGAGGGAGAAAATTCAAGGCAACTTTAATGAAAAAATAGGCAGATTATCGAATTGCTGAAAGTGACATACACCACGTGGAATCTGGAGTCAACCCAGGCAGACACAATCCTAACTTCAGTTGGTCAGTTTTAAATATTAGGACACCTCTACGAGCATTGGAAGATCGTTTTGAAGAAATCCCAAATAATTATTACCATTTAAGGTATCTGGTAAGAAGTGGGGCCCAATCAAAGTTCTGCCAATTACTCCAGCCCACACACTGACAGACCATTTCCTCTGTAGTGACACCTGCTTTTTCCAGTATGGATTTCTGCCCTTGTTGGCCTGTTGGTGAAGGTTGTAAAAGTTTGTTATGAAAATTTACTTTTATTTGTCCACAAGATTGATTTTAAGAATCACGCATTGAAGATGCGTTGATGTCTCTGTTGAGGAGAAAACGGCAGAATTGGATTATTTTCCCGGTATCTTGCTCTTCCAAACCTGGCAGA
This sequence comes from Chloroclystis v-ata, assembly GCA_963691955.1. Lineage (NCBI taxonomy): Eukaryota > Metazoa > Arthropoda > Insecta > Lepidoptera > Geometridae > Chloroclystis > Chloroclystis v-ata. The sequence goes on along the minus strand of OY829900.1, from coordinate 17,125,574 downwards.
CCCGGGCCATGGAATAAATACTTATCATTTTTGTGCATACTCCACATACACATCTTCTATTGTGAAATGTTAAGAGTTTGAGCTACTACGCTAGTGATGGTAGTAGGATCCGCTTAGAATGCTGCCAAAATCTCTTCCTCGACCTTAGAATTGTGTCTGCTTGGGTTGAATCTGGAGTCATACATACATACACCGCGTGGTACCCAGGTATCATGCGGTGTATGCCATTTTCAGCAATTCGGTAATCTGCTTTTTTTCATTAAAGTTGCCTTGAATTTTCTCCCTCAATTTGGTTTTTGGATCATAATTTCAATATTTTTTGAGATATTCGCTTAATTTATACCTCAAAAGAAAGAGTAATAACCACACATGTTTTTAAAAAGGTTTGAACAAAAATAGCACCATCAGTTTTTTTATTAAACAACGTCAAAAATGGTTTTCGTAAATCGCAGAACATTTTCGTAAGTTTGAAAAATTCATAAAAAAAAAATAGTCCGACTTCGGTTAAGACAACTATGGCTTAAATGGTTCCAAATAGTCCACACTACCATCCCCTAGAAGCTTTGCACCCATCTACCAATCACCCTGTACTTCAAACACCGTAACAAAATGATCAAACACGTACTGAATCCTCCCATACATTTCCAATTAATCCCCACCCTAAATGGCACGTTTGAAGGGCTCTCGAGTTTTCCACTAAATGTCCCCTCTACTCGTGTCGAGTGCGAGTCTTCTCTATGACGCATCGCGCTATCTGTTTTGATAACTTGTCTTTGATTTCTGCCTGTGATTTTACCGCGAAATATGTAGGGAAGTTGGTTAGGTGTGTGTTTTGGTGATCATTTTTCATTGTGAAACGTATAGAAACTATGTTATCTGGTTTTCTTTTCTGTTTAATACATTAGACATGTTTTCTGTGTTTAAAAGTTAACGTTTTATTTTACAGAGCTGAAGTATTTGTGTTATAAATTGGCTTAGTTAGATAATAAAATAAAATGTAGTTAAAAAAATTGTTGCAAAAATTCTATCATCCAAACAAACAAACATACAAGTATATTTTTTCATGGTATGCGCACGCGCCGCTGCGGGTTCACAACCTGCGGCCCTTTACCTGTGAATCTTCATTAGCGCGCGTACGCGTTTTTGCGCCGCACTCGCGCGATGTTTTTCCTTCTTGGCTTGTGTTCCTACTACTATTACTTAGTTCAGGTCTAGCAAAACTTGATAACATTTTTTATGTAATCGTAGTAAATAATACTACTGGGCAGTTCACTCAGCGACATCAAGTCTCGTTTATGTGTAAATCGAATTGTTACAGCACCAGTAAAATACGTTTTGAGTTACATTAAACCTAAGAGATATTATCATTTTTAGCGAAAGTAAATTTTATAAAGTATTATATTTGTAAACTTGCTCTTTGGTTTGAAATTTATTTTATTTGATAAAATTTAGTAAGTCTCGTGTACCTTGTTTATTACGGTTCCCAGACCGTTACGTTACTTTCCGTGAGATCTTGTATCGTCTGCATATAGAATGTATTATTCATAGATTCTGTGTCCAGTTAGATGCGTCTATTATGAAATCCGCCGTCCATCCATGGCTTTATGCTCGAATAGCTTGTGAAGTAAACAGACTTGGTGGAATGACCTTAAAGGCTGCTGTATTATGTCTTTATGTTGCTTGTGTTAGCTTGTGTTAGCTTGTGTTACAGCATGGATGTGCTGTCACTTTGGGTCACTTTATGAGGATTACATAACAATAACTATGACTGCCTTTTGTGCACGAAGTTTATTATAATTCTCTACACAAAAGGTAGTTAAAACTAATAGGTGGATATTTTTTTGTTGTTTAACCAAGACGGTAGGTGATTTGACGTTTTTATAGTGGATGTTTGTTTTTCATCATCATAATCATATTAGCCAACGGGTTACCTCAGTCGAGCAAAGACCTCTCGTATATTTCTCGTATTTGTTTAGATCGGAAGCATCGAGCATATCATTCTAAAAAACTTCACAATTTCCTATTACAAACGTAACGAAGATAGTATTCCACTAATCCTGTCTGTATTCCAGCTACCGTGAATGTTATCGTGAAATTCGCGAATTCAGTAGGTATTCGATTCTTCAATACATATGAAAGCTCAATGAACCCAGACGTTCTATTGTTATCTACTCGGAACGTTTTGTTTGTAAACATAAGCAGTTTCTTTGGTTATGTTTTGCTTTCATCAACGGTCCCAGCTCGACCGTGCGTTTCTCCGTCTAGGCCGGGACTCCACCGAAGCAGAGATGTGAGCGGTGTGCTGCGTGGCTAAATTTTATTGTACTATTACAACTGATCAATAATAACAAATGGGAGGCTAGTTTAGTACTCCTGCAGAGTACACTGAAGGACATACCATAGGATTCACTCATTCACTGAGCAGCGCACACATCTCTCTACACAGCACATACATATATTCCATCCCCACAGAAGCTAAACGGAGAGGAGATGTATCCATAACCCAATTCTATTGGTGGTTTAAAAAACATCTTCTGTCCGCTCGTCTCGTCTTCGCTTTGGTGTAGTCCCGGCTTTACGCTGTATTTATAAGTAGCAATGCTTCTACATTTTTTGTTCTAGTTAATGATCTGCAACGCGTGCCGTATATCAATGTTGTTTAGAGTTATTTTTAACTGTCATAGCTGGAATGAGCTAGTTTAGTGATGCTTTTATTTTTGAGATCTTAAAACGTTCGTATACCAGAAGAAAAAAACAGTCGTTATTGCGTTCTGTACGGTACTGTGATTGCAAGCCTGGTATAATCCAATAATGGTATATAATTATAACAAATCAATCCGAAAACAGTAACGGGCTTTATTGGGGAGATTCGTGCGACTTATACAGGTACAATCTACGAACCCTCTTAGAGGAATTCCAATTAGCTTATCATCAAATCATATAAAATATTTTATAATGCCAATGTACTACTACTGTGTGTAATATTTGGTACCTACTCAACAATTTTGCCGTATTGGGATTTTCTGTAATATAGATATATCTAATGTTAATTTCCTAGTTTCATATTTACTTCCCGTAGCACCTTTACATATACATTTATAATAATATTTTGGCACGTGTAAACAAAATAAACAAATAGAGTCACCGACCTTCCTACTCGTCTATTTATAAAAGCCGCTTTTTGTCCCATTCTCGTTTATGGTGGATTAAAAGCATTGTTGATAGATATCCGTGAGTTCTTAGCATTTCCTAGAGGCATTATTGTTTCTTTTGCAATGCTATGCGTTTTTGGATATGCTGCTTTACCGCCAGGAATCCTGTGTTTTTGATGTCGGTGCATTTCGCGGTATAAAGCGTTTAATAAGAAGCTGTCTTATATTAATTTCAAATGTAATGTAATTAAATGATGATAAAGCCACAGACTAAACATATGTGTAGGTCGCGCCGAGATCCACGATTTCGCAAACAAATAGGCCTATTTAGTTTAAAAAATCTTCAAGCTCACAGGTTCAATGCAAATGGTCACATACGCGGCACGCCTCTGCCGCCCATGTGCAACAGATACCGTCATCAGATGCGTCACGGCTAGTGCAAAAACTGACACGTGTAATACCTATCCCCTGTGTCGACGACCCCCGATCGATCTATCGATACCCGAACAATGACACTGACCAGGGCTACCACTTACTCATCAACTTATATCATCATCAACATCAACAATAATCAATCCTGCATCTCTGATGTAAATAAAACTAAGGCATCTAATCATCTCGATCGTTTCACAGACACTTGCAACATATTAATCCCCTGTCAACCCTAAACGAACTTGACATCAGAAAACACATGGGGTAAAACTCTCAACCACAAAAACTGCATTCAACAGAATTCTTTCCCACGATTGGTTATTTATTAACTAATTAGTGTCGATAATAAATCAAGTAGTGTCAACCCTGGCGATAACGGAGTAAATGCAAAATCACGCAGCCCGTCGTGCCAAGAAGTAAGGCCCTGAGTCCACTGGGCGATGACACGCAACGCAAGAAGCCAGATGAGAAACTTTGATAGATTTTTTTAATGCTCCATCCATTACTCCTACTTCCACGTTACTAAACTATTTTGGAGCTTAGAATTTAATTATTAAGCTCTGTGTGCTATGTAATTCATCTTGTCTTGTATCTTCATTATGTAATTTCATCTTTTCCATTCAGCTCGTGCATATATCATAATTTGACGCGTTGATCGTCTGCTGGTTAACTATAAATTTAACTTGGCCTCAGAAACATGTTCTAACCACTCCATAGTTCATTCAGTACTTGGAAATTATAGTTTTTTTTTTGTGCTGTTAACAACTTAAATTGCAAATAGTGTTGCTATTCGATACAAGGCCTTAACTCTTCTGCTCTATTGATGCGTCTGTCTGCGCACAAACACGAATTAACAACATTCGCAAATGATATTGTAACTTTAGCCTATGCTTGAGGCTGGAAATCTTACGGACGATACGGCAAATTTGCCGAACATTGCCGAAACGTCTCTGAACTCTATGCCGTTGGAATGAATGCTATATTACATTAACACAGAATGACTCAGGCTATGTCTGCGGAATGAGGCGCAGCATCCGGCACGAACTGGTTTTTTGGACCTCTATTAAGGAAAGTAGATCATAATGGACTCAAATGTAATGACAGACTGACAGACAGTTCACGTGAGCTTTGTGTTGATTGCTCTGGGAAACTTGAGAGCTTAAGGATATTAGGTACTCTAAATACATGCCTAAGAAGATTATGTCTTAACTGGAAGGCAGATAAAATATTACTGGTATATTATTTAGAATTATGTATTCCAAAAATCCATCTGATAATTATCTCAGACCTATTCTTGGTAAAGTCCGGTAACATTATTATCTGTTAAAGTTTTATTTTTAGCACGAAAAAAATCTTTTAAGTAAATAAATAATAAATAATATTACTGGACAATTTTACACAACGACATCTAGCCCCGTGGTAAGCTCGAAGCTTGTGTTACGGGTGCTAGATTTCTGATATACTTAAGTAGTTACTTACTTACTTACTGTGATCTTCACAGCGTGATTTCATATGATCTCAGGGTTGACGTGTATTTACAGTCCCATCAAAAATAATAAATATTTATAACGACACATACGATTTATCATAGATAATCAAATTTTGGTCAGCCTTATCAAGCCTGAATTTAAAGCACGTAATTTGTCGTCAACAATTAACCCTTCCATTCAAATTAACTTACTACATACACTATCATACGCAGTGTGAATGCTGATGGAACTTATTTAGTCAACTTCCGAAGTTGCTACTTATGATACTTCTATTACATAAGGGAAGTGGGCTTCCGTCCGACTGGTATAGTCTAATGCCCTAAATATAGAGGTCAGAATCCAATACAATGGACTACTGTCCATGTTTGGACGACGAAGGTTAAGGCCTATAGTTTCGCTACGCACGCTCTAGACGCGACGAAATTTGGAATTGTTTGTTTTGAAACTTTCATCACGAAACGACAGCGGACACGTTGCTAGGACCGCATTGACCTATTGGTAATTGAAACAAATTGAATGCATTGATTGTACATATTTTGTAAAGATTTGTTTGGGTGGAAGAATAACGCTCTATTCCTCTGCTACTCTAACACTATTAAAATTCCTCTCCAACGGTGATGGAGCCTGCCGACTATGATGATAGTATTGACCGGTTGGTCTGGTCAAAGTCTAGATTAATTTGTTCAAAGTTATTAATTGCAACTATTGTTACTTGAAGAGTGTCAGAAAAATCAAAAGGACTTATAAGTCCGATGCAGTGCACGTTTGCCTTTATCGATCGTGGGCAGGTTGTTTTGACAGTCAAGGTCAAATGCAGAGTTGGTGTTTGGCTGCGTAGAATGTTTGCTTGAAGGTCAACGGATTCAAGGGTCCTTGATACCGACCCACAGAAATCTAAATAACAAAGTTCTAAAGAAGACATTATATTACGTTTATAATTGTCGCTGCATAGGTGACTTACAAGTGACTCAAGGGCCGAAAAATTCTTTCAAAATATACCCATAATTAAATTAGCCGCGCAGCGGACAAGAAACAATCAATCTAAATACTGTTTTGTAGCATTTTATATCACACGCATGGTGGCGCGTGATTTCTAAGAATTATAGAGCACCACCACTATCACTTCATACCACTTCTATATTTGTAAGACTTCTATGTACTAAAGCTATGTGTACTTGGGAATTTCTGAATGGTCGGTTTCGATTCGTCGTTCGCGTGTTCGTGAATGAATGTTGACAATATTCTTCTCGATGAATTTAGTACGCCATATTTCAATACGGCTTACGCATGATGAGAATTTGAATTTGACTGGTTTAAATTCGTAGTAAAATTTGTGAAGTTGTAAGATGATTATAAGGAAGACACCAACAGTTAATATTATTTGTTTCATTTTCATATGCCCTGACTTACAAAGCTTGTTTGTACAACCATCCATACTAATTTAAGCATAAACTTTAATATATTTAATTACTTCTGCTACTGGAAGGCACTTACAGAGACTTACGACTGATGTTTAACTATGCATAATTACATACATAGTAATTTAGCACAATTTTCATAACATTTTTGACTAGTTTACACGTGTCACGTAGATATAATATAAAAATATTGAATTTTATCTGATTTTATTCTACGTGCAAATTACACAAACAAAACGTTCCAGGAAAATATCCCACAAATTACAATCCGCACAGTATCATTACGGTATAATGTGCGATTTAATTGTACGTTGTTTGGATAAACTGGTAGTCTACAATGTTGTCTTGTGGACGCTGCTAGGTTCATCTTTTGGGGGAATTTCGGACTTTATATTGTTATTTGATATCACTATAGATAACATTACGATGTCGTACTACTTATATTAAAATACTCCCGTGGACATTCTCAATCTTATCTTGATCAGTTTTTAGTGGAAGCTAAATTCAGACTTAAGTAAGACTTCTCAAAAACATCTATATATTTTTAACATTCCCACCCGGCTAAGTAACTACAAAATGTTTCATTTCTAAATATACCTTCGCGTTTAACTTAGACTATTCCGGTACAGGGGGCCCCAGCACAGGTATGCGGCGCCAGGTGCCGCGCATCTGTGAGGTGCCCCGCGGTACCTCCGACCTCCGCTGACCGGAGCACCTGCCTCGTCTAGCCAGGTGCTGTTTGTTTACGTGCACTTTTTCTGCTGGAATTCCGGGCCGCCATCTTGCCGGTGAATGTTCGCTTGTTGAATGCTGTTTTTCTAGATGGTCGCGGAGTGTAGGCTGGACTGGTCAACTAGCTCGACGGTTGCAGATTTTTTCATAATTATATTTCGAATTTCGAACGAACCGTTTTATAGACATGCTTAACTTTTCATTGTTTAAATGACGCTATTTTTATACTAACTGCGCAGCTGCAATTTGCTCTAGTTTTTTTTACCTTGGTTATCCACATCGTGGCCAATGACCTATGCTTTAACTACACACAATTACCATGCGACATATTTAAGTATTGATAAATAGATTTACTATAGAGATTTAAGTTTTTTGCCCGGGGTATTTCACCATTTCAAATCAATCGTATGTGTTTTGTGCGGTTTATATATAAATAAATAAGATATTTCAAATACAATGATAATCATACAAAATGCGTAGCGTAGCTAGTTTCTAAAACTGTCACAAGTAAACACCCATGGCCCCGTTCCTTGCTCAGTCCACATTAGATGCTATCTGTGTAACATGATGACACCATTACGCTTCCATTGCACCGCTGATACAGATCCGGAGATCCTATCGAAATGCTGTAATGTCAGGTTCTTCCATAGTTCCAACTTCAATTGTATTTGGATTACTCGACAGTCGATCCGCTGCAATATTCCGATAACTTATTGACAATGGGTAATGTAATGCTTACAATGGCCCTTTTAAAATGTACGTTCTGGCGTATTGTGTTAGATGCAGTGAGAAAAGGAATTCGATCTTCTTTGTACATGTTTTGGAAACTATGTGAAGTTTTTGTTGATGTTAGCTAAGAGCGAGTGAAAGGTCTTATTTTCTGAGAGCTAACGTCGTTCGTGAACTTTGAAGACGAACGTCTCAAGAATGACGTCATTAACTCATCGGTTCTAATCCGATTATAAGGTTTGGTATGTACTAAACCGTTTATACCTTAGGTTAGGTGGACGTGCTACTCTTGCCATTTACCAATGGAATCCTTAAATTTCGCGTACGGCAGTAAAAAGCCATGAATCTATTTCCACCGACCTTGGTAATGAAAGCCGGCTGTGGATCGATTGGCGTATAAATACGTTATTACGTCCCTGTATCGACCGGGTTCAAGGATGGTCAGGCATGTTGGTATTTCCACCTCACCTTGACAGTTTTTGGGGTAAGGGATTATCAATCTTTTTCCCTGCCCCTAAGGGTGCAGTTTTCTCTGTCCAGTCTCGGCCTCTCAATGGTTGTATCAAATGATACATAATACATGGACGTCTTAGACGCGTCCCTGAAGGAAAGCTTTTCTTGAGATTGAATGACGTAATGTGTGAGATCAGATGACGCAATCTATTATCATAAAGGCGACCTGTGTTTTGTGTTTTGGTGAATCTAGACGTCATAGCATATTGAAGTGTTTGATAGATAAAGTTTTTCAAAAACGCACAGCTAATGTTTTGAGTCTGTTGAATTGCTGAAAGCTCCTAACAAACGGCTTCGCAAAGATTCTCATAATATAATGGAATTTATGGTGTTTTTCTTTCGTTTACAAGCTCGTGTCAGTGATACTTGTATCGGTACCTCAATGTCAAGGTCCTTTATAATATATTAATATCTCAATGACGTTTCTCAGTTATATTTTAAATTGTCCCTGGCTGGGTTTAGTGCCAAAAATAACATTAACTGAGCCAGACAGTTCACCGACTTTTTGTACTATGTAGGTGTAGGATGTTAGTAGATCCAGCAATCGTAGCATTGCGCACTTCTCATAAATGTCAAAGCGACATCCGTCGATTAACCGTCGTGTCTTTAGTTTAGAGCGAGTGTGGCTTGAATTGACAATTCCATACAAATAGTATGGAATTGTCAATTATCTTAATTCGAACCTAAACTAAGACGAATTCTGATAGAAAAAGAGAGTGCCTACTTGACGAAAGTGTCAGTTATGTGTTTAGATTAACCAGTAATCCACACGGGAATAAAAAAAAGGAATTGTAATGTTATCAAATATCATCGTTGACCGAAGAGGTTCTATAATAACAAGTCTGATTTCATCCCATAACGAGATAAGGGGCACAACCTATCTCATATTGAGATTTAGTGGAAATTTTGAAAATGTTAAAATACTTTTTTTTCGTTTAAATATATGTGTCTGCATCACAGTTAAATCAGTTTGACACACCTAAAACGTATTGTTATTGTCTAGAACTTTTAGTTATAAAAAGTATTTTAAAGGAAGTAAAGGAAGCCAAATACGTGTTATTGAGGATTCCGTGAGGTTCACACTTGGAAGCCAGATTATATCTGATCTACGAGATTCTAAGAAAACAGACATGATCATAAAAAAGGTTGATGTTTACGTACGTGTATATTTATTTATACGTTGATTATAGTTTAAATTGGAAAGCAATCATGTTGCCTATTCAAATGTTTATGATGGATTGAAGCTACGAGTATTATTGGAAAAGTGTTATTTGACGCGTACTCTTTTATTAGATCCGTTTATGCTTGTATTGATGTTTATATTCAGTCAGTTATTGATATTATACAGCAAAAGGCATTTTATCATAATAATAAAATATTGCCGTGTTGACTAAGTGGGAGCAGGAGCACATTCGACTTTCATTCCGAAGGTCTTGGGTTCACACCCTGGGTTTCCTTAGTAAAAAAACTATGTGCGCTTTGTAAAGACGTGTTCTAACGGTGAAGGAAACCGGCATGAAAACTTTAAAATGGTTAAGTGACATTCTCCAACCCGCACTTGGCCAGCGTGATGAATTAAGACCAAAACTCTCATCTGAAGAGAAGCTGTCTTTTGTCCCAGCAGTGGAAACGTTGAGAGGGTTGATTATGAAGTTACACATTTAGTTTTATTATTTGCAATAAATCTCACATACTATTTAACTTCCGGCAACTGAGTCATCCTAACATTTCGTTCACATAAATTACGTTACTCATTCCGAAAATAATTTGAATCAAATTCATCATTACATCTTGCCAAGTTTCATGCTAGTTCACGGTCGGGCAATCGGCTGAAAAAGTGAAATTAAATCGTGTGAGGATCACATAAACGTTGTATAATAGGATACTTTGTATGTTTGTTGTGTTTAAGTTGGGACTTAATATTTTTTAAATGAATACTATACTAGCTTTAATCGATCTTAATAAATACTAAGTAAATAAAAATCACCCAATTTATGTATTCAGTTTGATAATGTAGTTTTTTTCTGATTGGAGGAAACCTCGTTAAATTTTTCCGACATGAAATCCATTGGAATAAAAAACGTGATGAATGTAATCTGAAGTAGACAAGATCCCGGGCAGCCGCTAGTAATTGATCAATGATGCTTTTTGCTCGACTACAAGAGGGATATAAACAATAATTTGACGTGAAAAACGCGAGGAAATATTATTGATATCCTCAAGTGAATAAGGGAAATCGACTCGGTTTTCCTTATAATAATAAATAACCTGTTATCTCTCCCTTTTTCACTCTTAAGCTTCCCTCTTCCGCGCTTTTCGAAGCAATTCGTTTTGAAATATGGCCGAAGCCGCGGCGTGGAGCTAACTAGCAATAAATACAGCTGCCAAGCCGAGCGGGCTCCCAAATTAGTTTCATGAAAACTTTTTGATCGAAATCATCGTTTTTCATAGATGCTCTATAATTAACTTTTATATGGGCCGTCTACGGTGGAGCTGGGACTTGTGACGGCGCTTGCGACATCTCACCGAGTCAGTGACACTGTTTAGTGCTTTGCCAAGAATTAAGCAGGCCGCATTCACAGTAGTTACTTATATTATTGCGAAAGTAAGTATGTGTGGATGGAAGGATGAATGTTTTTTCTCTAACTATGTACTAAATTAATTTTGAACGAACTTACCATAATATTGCTTATATATTAAAATAACACATAGGTTACATTTTACCGCGGGAAAGTCGATTAAAATGCGAGCAAATACACGGATAACAAGTGGTACTTTCCACCCGACTTTGCCTATAAACGTTATTATTCGGGAACAAGTATCGACGCGCGAAACGAATCGCATGAGTGACATGGGACCCTAGATTGCATTCTTATACGATCAATGTAGAGTGTGCTATGTGCTTCCCCCGATGTTAAATTAGATTCTAGAGGAATTGGAGAATATACATGGATTCAAAATTGAAACAATCCTTATTGAGATTTGCTTGAAATTTAATTTATGTTTGATATAATTTTCAACGCGTTGCTACACTATCTACGCAAACTTACTGGCGTATGCTGTTATTTTCTTAATTGGTATTCAGACGAAGAAATAAATAGAAAATATTGTATTGAAATATTTGTTCTCGCAATCGACACAAAATTATATAATTACACATCACAAAGCTCAACGTGACCAATTAATTTACTTATCCAACCCAATTCGGTTTAAAACCGCCATTCATTACGTTGCGCGGGCGCATAGCAAAAAGTGAAGTGTAACGACCGCGAGCGCGCCCTTGAACTTGTCACGTGCTCGCTTTAACATTCAGTGGGAGGAAGCGACAGGTTGTGGAGGAATGCACGCTTACACTAGTCTGACTAAGGTCTTGTGCTAGAAAGACTAGGTTATGAGACTAGAAGAACGTGTTATTTAATCAGAAAAGAGTTTCTTAGGGTAGATATCCCTAACAACGCCGAATCCGTGTAAATATTTCGGCGAATTTGTGTAATCTGTTTTCACCAAAAGCCTGCTTGTAAGTTGCATCTTATCTGTGCTGTGCGGAACATATATAATACGGACGAACGTCCGGGACAAATGTGGAATAAACCAGATCTTCCCGTTAAAAATCTTACTCAAAATTACTTCAAACCGCTCGCTTTAAGTATTATTATCGCTAAACAGCAATTATGTTCATCCCTTGAATGAGGTGCGTAAGCCTCTTTCTCTCTTTTCGATCTTTGATTTATGAGATTCTATAAAATAAGCTGCGGTCCGGAATGACAGAATGTCACAATCTGCAAGTGTTGATGTGAATTTCCTATATCGAATATCTTTATGTATACATATCATAATAATAGTCACATGTTTGATTTTCTTTAGCTCAGTTGCCGAACCAAGCAACCAACCCACTGTTTATCCAATGAGACTCAAAACCGGAATGTATCTCCAGAAGATGGCTTCCTCCCGGCTTCCGTGCTGTATCCCAATTAACGGCATAACTCCCCAAACTATTGATTCTTACAGTACCCTTAAGCCTCATCGCCCCATGTAATAGTATTCATTCGCACCTAATTTGTCACGTTTATTTAAATTTCTCCACATGATTTATCACGCCCAACAATAGTTCTCACATGCGACGATGACAAAACATATTTGATGCCTGTTTTTTGTGTTTCATTCATAATGTCGCCACGATCTACCGCGGGTGGCCTTACTAGGCCTATTGTTGTGTTAAATAAACTGTTTGTTCGTTTGTATGTAGGTTTACATTCACACTTCATGTTAGCGCCCCCTGTGGAGTGATTGTCATTTTTTATAACTTCTTTACCTATTTCTACAAGAAAACAATTAGAGATACTTTCTTGTGTAAGCTGTTCAAATTAACTTTTATCCAAGGAAGTTGTTTTCGGATTAAATATTTCCGATGTAATAACAATAATACTGGTCATTTTGTTTTCCTAGTTGTATTAAACATATCTGAGTGCTTGTAAGTTATGTATAATTGACGCTGTTTTGTCACCTATTAGTCAGATATTTTCAGTTAGAGGGTCTGTCTCATTATTTTGATTAAAACCATGATTTAAGTTTGCTTTCGTTACTAGTTTTCTAAGCAGCCAACTTAACATGTCTTCGTTTTACGATGAGAGAAAGAAATTACTACAGAGAAGCTAAGTCTAGTAGTAAACAGAGACTCGGATCTATTCATTCAATCCATTGTTAACAGCGTCGTAAAGCCACAACGCAAAATGCTTGAAGCCTTCACCTAAACCCTGATTAAGATCTATGGCAGTGAAAGGTAACAGGTTGTACGGTTTCCAGAATAATGGGTAATCACTGCGGATGGAATAGGTAATGTTGAATACGAATGGCGGATTAGAGCGACACACGTACCGACTAGTGGTCGGTAAAGATCATTTTATTGTTAACTTCAAATGTCACATGAACCGACAGTCGACACCTTTTGTTTACGTGCTGGATGTCTCCAGCTTACGGCTTTGTTTGGGCATTATCATTGTCAAGGGACGTCCAGCTCTGGACACTTAGATACTCCTTCTACAGTAAACCTGTAACTGTCCACATTAGTTTGCTAGCGACAATTTAAATACTTTTTTCAATCTCCAGAACCCATATCTAGTATATGGATAAAAACGTAAAATAGAAGGAAAATGATATTAAATTAAACCCAAATTAAACCATTTATATACCCATACTTAGTCAATTAGTCATACATTCAAATACCCGAGCTTTGTTAAGTGGCTGCGAATGTTACTAGACGGCAGAAATTACTCAGCCTATTCACAAAGATTCCACCTATTCATATACCTTGCGCTTTTCCACTGGAATCACGTTACTCGACTGAATTAAACAGCACTCGCCATTGTTATATGATCTCCGCATCCTTCGCGGCATACCACTCAACGGAAGCCATAAAAACTGACATCATAACCATAAATATTGTTTAAGATCGCATATGTGTCTTGCAAGTGACAAAATTTAACAATGATTGTAGGTGGCGCCGGGTGATTCATCCCTTGAAGGTCAGTGCTCAGTCCTACACCATTCGGACTTTATGGGCCTAATTCACGATGGTGACGTCACGCTGAACTCTGTTAGGGCTGGGCTGGTGTCGCTTTTTGGATATTGCGACGAATTCATGGTCAGCAATTATGGGCCTCTTTACCTGATATAATATTTTACATGGATTCATTATACAATATTCATGTATTAGATGCGAGCTTACCACGGGGCTAGATATTGCCGTGTTGATTGTACAGCATAATTATTTATTAGGATAGTGGATATAGTCGTTTAAGAACTACGTAGCAAGAACGTTTTTTCTACCTAATAATTAAGGGACTTAATGTTTGATATATTTGCGGATTTCGTATTTCTTATTTATTTAGGACGGAGACTGTAAAGTTGCAGGTAATTTGGCCGCCGCCAAAGTTTGTATGGAATAATCAATGAATGTCTGACTCTTTCTTGCGCTTGCTACTGAACGGATTGTATTAAATATTTTACAATAATATAGCTCTTTCGTTAAAATAACTTACATTTTCTTGATTGAAACACAAGCAAAACCGCAAAAAGATAAAAAATATTAATATCTGATATGGTTGTATTAGTCATATTTTCAGTTTATTCATAGGTCACAAGGTCACTCTTTAACTAGCCAGTTATTTAAATTTATGGATATGACATTTCAGTTTATCTATGACGAATTTAAAGTACTTTATCGTAAACAGCATCCGAATGAATCATGATAACTACGCTGTTCCCAGAAAGCCGCTTACTGATCGAGTCACGGTCCAAAGTTCCCTCACTGTTGGACCACATTGCCAATTGGCTATTAATGTTTGCATACTTTTATATGAGTGTTAGTTATGCATTTGATGTTCGTAATTCCTTAATTAAGCTCAAGAAAGAAAATGCGACACGTTAGTGTTCAACTTCTTGCTCAGCTGTTTCAAGGACTAAATAGGGAGACTACTCTCAGAAGATTTCATTACAACTGATGATTCGAAATCCCCCGCGCACCTCTGAACTCATTTCTTAGTTCTGGAGGAATGTACACAATGTGCCAATTTAACTGAATAATGTCGTTTATGCTGAAGAATACATTCCATAATGAATCTTAGATTTTGTATAAACAGGCGTCGCTTACCAGGGGAATTGGTGATCGAGCAAGTTGGTACAGTTAACAAACGCTTATTATCAAACCTGAGAGATTTTGCATGCATTTGCATCGCAAGCGGATCTTGCCCATTACCCACTCAGGCTATCATACTACGTAACTGCGGATTTGGCAGTTAAACCGCAAATGCTACCATATTATTTCAATCTCCATGGGTAAGCTCCTAGTGGTAATTTCCAAATAGAGCTTTTTAAGAGCAATTAGAATGACTGTCAGTCCGTCAGTTCAATAACACCAGTTCAAACGATACCGAGGAGGCTTAGGTCACAGTTCACGTTTGGGAATGTAGGTGAACGACCGCAAATAAGTGGTTAAAATTAAATAACGAGGCGGCGACGCGTATGGTATTATGATGTATGGTGACTGTACTTATAGTATAGAAAAGTATGGCCAAGTTTTCGTTTAGGATGTAGAAGTGAAACTCGGTTGGAGCTAACCAGAGAACAACAATCAAAGTTTTTTAAATAACTGTGTACCGCTGTCTAGACTTGGTCTCTACTAAAATGGATGTTACCGCAGTGTTGTATATTTTCGTGTGAGTAAAGTAGTATGTTTTTCTGATGAGCTATAGAATTGTAAAGTTTGGTTGAAATCCATTCAGCAGATTCGCGTGTAACAAGCATCTATCTTTGATCAAACTTTTTTCGATTCAAATATTTGTACCACTAGCTTCCAAAGTTGCTTTTCCTAGAAAAGCCACAACAAGGATAAATGGACAGTCAGCGATAAATACTATAAGAGTGCAATTTCCATCCACAACTGTACGAAAGGCGGAAAGTACAGTTACAGAAAGTAATAAATTCCTGAAAATTTTCCTCATAATGTTTGTTTTTCTTAACCACTTCTATACATTATTAGCTCATACGACCTTAGCTCTTTCATTTCTGTTGTCAAACAAACACACAAACTATGTGGTTAACTGAATTAAAATCGAATTACTCAGTTGCCGGTGCGATGACTCTTTCGATTGTTTTTGTAGCTCGTTACGTAACTGATGATATAGACATTAGTGATAATGATTGTTAGGGAATAAGAGGCTATTCGTAACTCATTTTATGGAAAAAATATATACCTATGTAAGTTATTTAGTTTTTTTGAAGTTGGCTTAGCATTCATCATGTTGTTAGGTAATGTAACAGAACATCTACTTATTTAAAAACAAGTAGTTGTTATTACCTAAAACGGGAAGCAGCGATATATGAGGTCTATGTTAGACGACACCTGAACATAGAGTGGTTTTACGAAGGCTATTAAGGAAAAGGACATAGGGTACTTCTTACCTCGGAAAAGAGTATTTTCGCGGGAAACTCTAATATACAAGAGGGAAGGCACGGGGCAGAAAGCTAGTTCATCAATAAAACTTTTTATTTATTCTTGATTAAAAAGGCGCGAGGCCTTGAATTGTATACTCGTACATGAATACAGAATGTAATTTTTCTACGGTTATCCTCTTGTGATTAGTTTTCCATGAACTAATATAAATAAACTGATCCGTTCGTGAGTCATCGGCTGACAATTTATTGGTTCTGATTACTGTACTCGAGTATGCAAATGAATACTCGAACATTCATCATCATCATTATTACTCAGGCCATATCGTGGCTAATTGAAGCTTAAGAGCCGTTGAGTACTATTAATGTTGTATTGTAGCTCGTAATTAAATTTTGTAATAGTAGTACTAGCAGTTGTTTATGACTTCCTTCGCGCCATCCACATTATGTCTCACTACTGGGCACGGGTCTCTCCAATATTTACCATTATAGGTCTTGGGAGAGAGAATACTGAACGACGTGTTTTAACAACACTCGCGGAAAGAGATGAGGTACTATTTTTTAGCCTTTGTTTCAGTAATAATAATAAGCAGTGATAAATTTATCTTCTCTTGTACTTCCTTGATCAAATTACTTTGTTGAAAAACTTATAGTACTTTCAACTCCAAAGATTTTACAGAAAGACGATATAGTAGAAGAACTAGGGTTATTGTTAAAATATTATTATTATTAATCAGCCGTACTGTCCCACAGCTGAGCAAATTTAATGTAAACAATAAATCTGGACCTATCCATCAATTGAAATCTAACGTGTCTGAAATAATGAAGTTAAAATTATCGTAACTTCTAATCATAACAACTGTATAATGCACAATAACACTTAAACACACCTTGCACAAATATGCTTGCAGTTTGTGACTCAAAGTGTACAGACTAATGATACCAAGAAGTTTCTATACTAATGTATGACGTGATAACACTTGTTCACACTCCACACAGATCTAAGAGTCTTATCATACTTGCTGTTTGCGGCTGGGCCCGCACACTTTGCACCGAGAAAGGTGAATACCGATTTACTTTGTACACAAAACACATTACAATGCACATTAAACAAAATGTCAAATATTTTAACCACCTATGCGCTATATTCCAATATAATGTCGGTGAGTCTCGTTCTTCTACGTATCTCATCAAATATGATTTCATCTCGTAGATAAAAGCATAGCATGACACTGAACGCTCCTGTTCTGAGATTATTCAAAGCTTATTGTGAAGCACCACGTTTATTCACGCAAGGACATGAACATCATTGACAACACCAACTACACAACACACCAGCCAGCTATTGCATAAATCTCGAACATAATTGAATGCTCATATTATCAACGAATTTAATTGATGTCATCTTTATCTAAGTTCTATGTGACTAGGGTATCGTAATTATGTTAATCGTTCGGAATGCTTGCAACAGAATGTACATTTAAGTAGACACTGCATTACTTATGGAAAGTGACTGTGATGTTTTTTCTTCATTTTCGTCAGAATTTCGTGTACTCAGTATAGATAAAGTCATCTATGTAAATTATTCTATCTACGTAATCGGCCGTTTGACTCGGTAACTTATAGCAATCGTAGTCGTTCGAATCTCTGTAAATAGCCATTGATAGTACATTAGGATACTTTTAAACTTTCTAACAGTGGAAGATCAGACTCGAATCTTTAATATATGTTGTGGGTGTTTAATGGTGTATATGGGTGATACTTTTAGTCTTTGATTAGGATTAGGATAGGATTAGGAATAGGGTAGGAGGTTAGGATTTTGAATCTGTTGGTTTGAAATTTGTGTTTTGGCACATGATTTTCCATCACAACATGTTAAGAACATAATTAAAAATAAAGACGAAAGGAAAGATCACATTTCATCATTTCAACATACATATATCTACTCTGTTCAACACTGCTCGCATTATATTTTCATCAAATAGCCTCTCAAACATTTCGACGACATTTCGTGTCGATAAACTGTAAGCAGAGCAAAAAGATTAGTAAAAACATATAGATCATTGCTCTATTAGTAATCTTAAATGTTAATGTTATGTAGATACTGAATGTACGATGACTCTCTTACAGCTTTAGACCGAGTTGGTTTTTATTTTGGTCAATCATTTTCTTTTATTCATATTTTTTTTCATTTAAGGGATATCTGTAAACCTGTAATAGCTTGAAAATGATTTCGCAACGATAAAAAATAATTTTATAAGATGTATATTAGTCCTTTATTTAGATCTTCGAGTTGCTTATTATGATTTGTATTTACAATTTACGAATGTTTATTAATTATATATAAATGTTTGTTGCAGATGCAAGCATTACTATGCGCTGTAGCACCCAAGTGAGTATTTCCAAATGTTTTCCTGTTAGCCTTAGCAGATTCTGAGAATTCGCGGCTTTTGCTAAAAAAGCGAGTTTATTGTCGCGCACTTGACACTCGAGACTTCTCAACAGGTTTGCACTCTAATTGAAATAACAGCAATTCAATAACATTCAATTGATAATGTCAGCGGAACCGCAAAATCGTATACCGTATGTCATAAGCCGCTAAGTTGAGAACTACACTTGGTTAATTCTATTATTGACTTTGTTTAGTAATACATATTATAATCATCTATCGTAAACGTTTGTCATTTTACGAACAAAACCTCGTTCCATCTATTAATTGAATATGATCTCCCCGTCCTTACTTCAAGCTGTTATCGATTGAGAATTATTGTTTCTAATAACATTTACATACTTATTGATACATATTAACAGTAAGCTATTCTTATATTAATATCTATCTATTAGTATGATACTATCCCCACCCACGTTCCGCTAACTTTTATTAAGCTTGTCTGATCATAAATAATTCTTCGAAGTGCGAATGCCGTCTGATTTGTTTCTGAAGTTATAAGGTGACTTGACTGGATAGTTTGTAAGACTAATTAACCTCAGAAACTTATGAATTATTATGTAACTAACCATAATTTTGGAGTTACAAAATACAAATACACAAAATACAAATAACTTTATTGTAACACCAACAATATACAGGACAATACATAAGAGAAACAGATACATAACAGTGACACAATAATAATAAGAGTGAGTTAATATTTATTATAACTAAACTTGTGGTGAACTTTGACGGAAGGACAATAAGCGATTTATTAGACATCTGCACCACAGGAGATGTTCGGGGTGTTAAATTCATATGTTCTTCTTATAGTAAAAAAAAATCTTCAGAGATAAAGATAAATAAAGTACCTAAATGTATCTGAAATCTTAGCACCTGTAAAGAAGCTTAGAGTTTACCTAGCTGTTGCTGTGCGAATGAATATTTATTTATTTATCCAGCAATATTTAGTTATTTATTTGTGCCGAGTCAGGAATAAACCCGGAACTTCCTGCATCACAGGAACCTTTGCCCGTCGCGCTTTTAAATAAGCTTATTTTATCAGTTAAAGTATGACCCCCTAAGAAGCTTGGAACACATAATTTGGGAGTCGCGTCATTGCAAGGTACTAATATCTGAGATTTATGTGACGTCTAACAGTCATCGTCAACTGCCTTCTCGGAAGGTTCGCATTTGAGCGGAATTCATATTGTTAAGGGCTGAAGTGGGCGGTGGTTTTTATTTTTGTAAGCGTTTGTGAATGGCGTATTTGTCTCAGATGTCCTGTTGATTTGGAATGCAGGTGAAATAATATGATATCTTATTGAAATACGATTACGCAAAAAAGTGATTGATGTAATGTTTCATATCCTGTTCATTTTAACCATTCTCCAAACTGTTGTGATGCTGTGTGAATTGTCCACCAATATTTATTTCTCTCAGAATAAGTTGAAAAACAATAAAATCCTGATCCAACTATCATCAGCCTAACTCTCAAAAACTATTTTATCTATTGTAGCGGTTAGAAAGTCTAGCGTAGCCGTTGTCAAAGTAAACCAACACGGCGGCGGCTTGTTTGGTTATATACGATAAGGCACAGTTCGGGCATTAAATCTCGCATTGGTACCCAATCGGTAGTTTTTTCTATGAACCCCTTATCTAGTGATAACACTGCGCTTCCTCGAAGGGTGACCCGAGATAACTTCCGATAGTACGGAGATAACGGAGTTTTTTGTCAATGAAGTGTTTTGGTCATCTATTGGATATTTTTTTCTTTACTAATATTGTAAACGCGAAAGCTTATGAGAGCTGACAAGTCCATGTAAATGTGTTTCTATTCTATGGAAATGAAATTTTTGACTTTGATTAGGATCGATAGATGGATGTTTATTGGATGACTCTGAACGATACGATAACGATAACCATGAGGAGGGGTTTTTAATTTAACTTTTCAATAATCTTATTATATCAAAAATAGCTTGTTTTACCACGGGAAAATCTTAGTAATGTACAAAAGCTTTATCAATGTATTCTACAAACAAACAAACAAATATATTTATTTTGCCAACTTATATATGTCGTGGAGAGAGAAGAGTAGGATGTCGAGGAGTGTGTGTTTATCAGGAGGGCTTCTAATTGGTTATGACGTCACCAGGTCTAACGTCACAGTCGTCTTCATGTTCATAATAAAACCACAACGAAACGTCCATTATTTATTCCAATTAACAATGTTTCGGTCAAACTACTCTGAATTAACGACTACTCGAACAAGAATACATTTATTACTAACAAAGCACTGTTCCGTCCAACGGCTCAAACAAGAATGTCATTTTAGCTCGGCCGACGGTCGTATTTATACCAAGCACAAAGCGCAGGCAGCAAAGGCAGGCGACCGAACCAGTTTTTCAAGTAATAAAAGCGCGTCGAAGCGCTTCAACCCGTAGCGCGATGCGGCCGGCACAAACCGGTTCTGAGTCATATTTCAACCGATGTTCTTGCCTGCCCCGACATATATAACAAATACAAATTTATAATGATACATTTGTCGGAAAAACTAGCCTCTATCTCAGCATAATGTTGGACGACTAGCATGCTAGTGTCCAACGCTGATCTTCCGATAGAGCTACCGCGTCTACCTGTATCTAACGCAGTATTTTATCTCTTTCTAACATTCCCATTTTTTGTTTACTCTAAATACCGTTATAGGTTCCTGTCCTTTTGTCATTAATCCCCAAAGAGGTCCCAATATAAAAAATCATCACGAGCCAGTTTTTGCGTCGTAACTTCTGCTGCTTCTACAACGTAATGATGATGATTTGACATTATTACCAACCCATTCTGTGATGGAGCATGTGTTGTTGTATATCATGTTATTTTCTTAAGTACTTTATAAACAGGGATAATTGGCTCTTAACGTACCGTTCTCTGCCTTGGATACGGCTGAGTTTGCTAGGATGGATTTGGACTTGGCCAATTTTTATATATCGAATACAAAATCCAAGGCACTAGTTACAGCGTCCGAATAACATGGGTTTACAGTTGCTGACGAATTTTAAATCATGTTAAAGTATAGATATACGTATTTGAACTTCTTTTTTCATAAAGAACGTTAGAATTACATAGGTACTTACTGTATGTTGTAAGTTTTTAGTCGTCGTGTTTTCGTCTAACTTATTAGTTACGCAATAAAGCTTTCTTACCGCGGGAAATGTTTTTGAGCTATTGAGATTTATGTTTACGAAAACCGTATAAGTAAAGTTAAATTATGGATACATATTTTGGTATCATCATCATCATAACACCCCTATTCACGTTCCCACTGCTGGGACACAGGGACTTCTCTCTTGACGAGAGAGATTAGGCCTTAATTCACCACGCTGGCCAAGTGCGGGTTGGTGAACGACACATGTCCTTTAAACTTTTTTCAAAGTTCTCAGAACATGCCGGTTTCCTCACGATGTTTGCCTTCACCGTTAGAGCACGTGTTTATAAAGCACACATAATTTTCCAAGAAGAAAAATCAGAGGTGCGCGGCGGGGTTTGAACCCACGACCTTCGGAATAAAGTCGAGTGTGCTCCCACTTAGCCAACACGGCTCTATTTTGGTATACCTCTTATTAATTTATAATTTTATATTACTTAGTCAGCTGCCAAAAAACAATTGAATTAAACTTTCAGCTTGTCAGCTTAATACAGCTTAAAGCTTAAATGTTCCGGGAAAACCAATTCGTCCTCTGTGAGTCATCGAAATCTTGGTGTGACGTCACCGGCTTTCAGGAATCTGATAAAACCTAGCTTTTTGTTAGTCACTTCTGTGTACATGAGCTTTTGGGCAATGCAATGACTCATTTCCGAATTGCTTACGTACTTTGATACGATACTCTGCCTGTCTAAGCTATCTATCTATCTCTCTCCTGGTTCTAAGCTATCTATCTCTCCACCAATTAATTTCCTGCCTAATCGATTGAACCGTTCTCTAGTTATAAATAGTGTAACTAACATGAATTTCTTTTATTTATAGATTTTATCAATAATACTTAAGATCACGTTAAATGGGTGTAAGATTATAACACATTTTTCAAAGGTTTCTTAACCCTATAAAGCTAACGTTCGTCATTTTTGCACACACCGGAAGAATATCGTTAGTAACTTTCCAACAGTTACAACTACGGATTTGAGGTTTCGTGCCAACTAAGAGACTGTTAGACTGCATCGGATGGTGGTCGCCTCTAACAGGTAAGTTGCTTAGTTTTGGAGATAAATGACAACGAAGAACTTCCACAGTTGCTAAATTCCCAATGGTGGTGAACATTCGATTGGTATTTTGACCAATGTGTGTTCAAAAATTATGAAGATCAATGTTTTATTTCTACAAATGTAAAAAAAACCTATAATTTTCTGATATTTTTTGACTTATTCGTAGTTTATAAGATGTGTGATTTTGCTCTCGAAAAAGTGGTGCCATATGTTATTCGTGTTTATAGTGCCTTAATGGTTTAATATATGGATTTTTGTGATAAATATCTTTCATTTATATTCTATATTTCTTGAAAATACAATAAATCCATATAAAAATATAACACACTTTATAATATGGTTCATTTTATAATGATCGTCAAAATTACGAATGGTTAGCTTATCAAGGTAGTTTAAGAACGTTAGCTTTGTAGGGTTAAAGACTATGTCTGAAGCGGTCGGGAATTGCGAAAGAAAAAACCTCTATTGACATTTTATGTTATAGAAGAACTACACGTTTTAAGGTTATTGTGGTACATTTTGTTGTATTCAAACGACATGTCAGAGATCCAAACGAACCTTCATCCCAATGACCATAAAACAGTTACAAAATCAAGTCGATCTATTAACAGCGGCCAAACATACCACATGTTACCAAAAGCCATCAAACAAGTTTAAATGAAAATTCCCTATCAGTTAACTGTCAGTTCCCAGTTAACATCAGAAATGCTGGGAATCGAGGGAAAGCACCGACAGTTCCGGTTTAACTAACCGATATATCACGCGGTTATTACCCACTGGTATTTATGGAGAATGAAGATTTTTTCACTGTTTATTGGGATGGGCCTGGGGTCAGTGACCTGTCACAAGGCTTTGGAGAAAGTATCCGTTTGTTGATCTGGATCTAGGTTTAAGAATTTAGTCGAGGGCTGATCATCGACAATTTATATTTTATCATAGGTTGTATTGGGGAATACAACCTATGATACCAATAGGTCGTGAGGGACGCTGAGAACGACGCTGCTGTCCGGCTTCTGCTGTATAATAAATCCCTTAGTCGGTTGGCAACACCTTTAGGAAAAGTTTGGGTGTACTATTCTTAGGCCGGCAATACGAGACGGGATAGGCGCTTAACCCGTAGCTGTCGGATTAACATGCAAGCGCCTATACCGTCTTATCGAAAGTTTAGTAGACAAATGTATTGTCAAACCTCACAGCGGGAGGCGCGTATTTATGACGCGCGCTCCTTCACTATAAACCAATTGAGAACTTAAGTTTATTGGCTCTACAAAGAATTATTCAATTTCATATAACTTTTAAACTAACCAATAGGTTACAGCTTACTGGTTTTTTTTTCGTTTTTAATATGATAAAGAATGTAATACTTTAAGTCGTTGAAAAGTATGTTACCTTTTTTATCGTAATAATTTTGAGGGCCGTTGAGCACATTATGACTTAATAAAATAAAGTTTTGATTTTAGGGTTAAGTTATTTAATTACTTTTGCGTCTCGCTGTGATTTTTTAATCTAAATTTTATACTTTTTAATATTGACGCTGGTTAAGTGCCTTAATTTTTTTGTCGTGTGACGGTGTGATGGCATAGGGCATGGCATCTTTATTTAATTTTAAAAATAAAAGTAACTACATATATGCATATTTGTATTATTGCAATTCCGAATCAGACAAAACTGTAACCCGTAACACTCGCATTTGGCCAGGCCGGCGTGGTTCATTAATCTCTCGTCAAGAGAGAAGTCCCTGCGTCCCAGCAGTGAGAATGTTAATAAAGATGCTTATGAATTATAATGAAATCTGTAATCTCGCATTCCTTTGAGAATTATCTAACCGTAACAAAAATTCTCATATTGTTAATTCAATATTGTTCTCCTAGTGTTCAGATAAAACAATTCTGTTTTTATTGTTTTTAAGTTAACTGACCTACAGTTTTGCATATGGTCGTCACTCATTTTATAGCTGGGTGCCCTTTCGTCTTAACGACCATGTTGATGTCTTTCGACGTTCTTTGGTGAATGAGCGGCGAACTTTATTGAAATATTTATTTCACGATGGTTTTATTTTCATACAAACGCCTTAATATTTTAAATATTTAATTTTCAATTGCGGGGGTTATAAATAAAGTACGCGTTAATTGTTGTATTTACGTAACTAAAAATTATGATATTTTATCATGTTTTAGTTTGAAAACATTTTATTTGATAAAATTGGTCACTTGAATAAGTCAAACTTTATACTTTACATGATACATTTATAATAAAATGTAAGTAAAAGCATACTGCATCAATTATACAAGTATTCAAAGGCGGTATAGAATATATTTTATATTTTTATATCGAAATAAGTCATATGTTATATTATTTTGTACGGAGCAGGCTCGTATGTGGTCCGCGCTGCACCATTATGTAAATTGAAAGTGCGCCGCGCACTACCATTTACTTTAGATTTTTCATTTTTGCCAATTATAGTAGTTTTATGGGGCATTATAATCGGGTTCTCTGTTTTCATGGTGTTTTTAAAGCGCAAGGTTGGTGTCAGCGAACTGTGCCTCTGCTGTATATTTTTTAATTAGTATTTTATATTTCGGAAAATAAAGCTATAGCTGTTGGTCACTTAAAATTCTCCATTCCAGCAGACCTCTCAACAGATTAAGCAAAACGAATAGATTAAGCAAATATTCAAATAGGACTTATTAGAAATAGCAACATAAATTCGATATCCACTTCTCATGAACTAAAAAAAGCGTATTAATCATAAAGTTCTCGGCATTTCCGTGCGACAAGCGTCATTCAGAAACCTGTTTGAAACAATAGTAGTTGCCCAGACGCAGTACTAGGAACCTGAGAACGCTTTAGCGGTAACCGAGAGCTTTTTGCTCGCGGCACATGAGCAGTCTGCCGCCAAACTGAGTCATGACAACGACAAACACTTTAATAAATGCAAATTTGGTCTGTGTGTATGTTTGTTGCTTGTTATATTATATAGGATTGTACATTAAAACTATGAAATTCCCATTACCGTATGGTAAAATATTTTTAGGTACGTTAAATTATTGGATAATTATTATCTAATTACAACATCACTGGTATGGAGTATTTTCACGCGCTATCAAACGTCCTTTGGCAGACTCACATCCGGAAGCCAACTGTTACTCGCAATGCCTACAGTTCTCATAAATTCCGCTGCATCCAGCTTAGCCATCTTGTGTGAATCAGGTCACACCGACTCATACAGGAACACCGTCCTTATTCCCACCACATAAGGCTCAAAGTCCTCGCCGAATGAGAAGTGGAATACGCTCTTAGGGGCGTCGGAATAGAGATCTGAATGTCGCCAGACTTTAACTTAAGTAGGTACTGGTTTATCCTGAATGCCTTTTTGGTTTTGGGTTAAAGAATGCTGACTTTCGAGAGATGCGTCGCATGCAATTTAATTGCGGTTTACTGGTTCTTCTGAGTTCTATGATGTCCAGGCGTTGTTAACTTTTATAAGACTTGTGTACAGTTGACGCGACAACTGGTAAGAATGCTACTTTATCTAGAGAAACGAGATCTTGAGGAAAACAAACAATTTTTCTAATCATTATTTGTTTGCTTTATAAAAGCTGTACAATTAAAGCGCTCTATAAAATTTAAGTCTAGATCTTAACTATGGGTTTATGTATTATTTTTGTATTTTAAAAGGTTATTCATAGCGTTCATTCTGACTGCTTAAATATTAAATAGCTAATGATCTATGAAGCGCGCATGTTGAAATATATATAAATAAATGTTGCTGGACAATTCATATAACAACATACCCCGCTCGAAGCTTGTGTTACTAAGAAAACATTTACGTACGCAGGTAATAAGGAACAAACTCCTGAACTAAGTTGCTCAAACAATAGAAAAGTAACTTTCGCATTCCGCAAACCCGCAAAAAATACAGGTGCGCTCCGAATCAAAGTGAATTGTGCAAAATTTTCGGAACTTATCAATGGTCTCAAACTTCATTGAAGCGGGAATTCATAACCCATCGCATTGAGCGCTTCAATGAGCCTGCATTAGAATCGCGCGCAGTCGGATGGGTAGATCGGTACAGAACTCCTTTGTGAGAAATCTGCGATTATCTCCGCTGCTAGTACACTCGGCGCCATAAATCAGGACGCCGCACGCTGCAGGTGTCCGGTATCATCGGGACTCGGGACGTATTGTCCTCGCTGTTTTGTTTCGTTTCATTCACCTGCGAGAGTCTCTTGTTTGAAGCTCTAGTTCAAGTTTTTCTGGTACTTTCTTGGGATTCTATTAGCAATAGATTTTTCGATTATTGCCTGTCAAAATTTTAGTAAGTGTAAATTCCAGTTCTATTCTTATACGGGTTATGTCGCCTCTTTTTGAATGCGTTATGATATTTGTGAATTATCATACTAACTCGTATTCTAAGATGCAAACTATAAAAGTAATTTCACTAGATCATATACTGACATGTAAAGTTCAAGCACGACTCACTCAGTAGTAACCCTAGTTAAATAAACTGGGTTAGTCGCCCAGTAATATATCACCTTAAAAAAGGTAAATACTGTCTGGCAGTCTCAGACAGTCGCTGGCATTGTATTAGCACACAAGATAAGCTCCATTTATACGGATTAGACCGGATGGCAAGCCGAGATGGTGTAATTTGCGGCACAATGGCGCGTAATAATAATCGCAGTGTAATTGCGACGGAGACATCCGCCGCGCCCGCGACGCGCACATGTGCGTTGCGTGTGAAAGTTCGGCCGGACCGGCGGGACGTGTAGATGCACCGACATTCGTGCATAACTTGTACATTATATTTATGATTGAGGAAGGATAGGGTTAGTCGAGTTTTTTTCTTTTATATCTATCTACCACCAAGGTGGCTCTCGGTCCGCGAAGAAATTAATTAAAATTAATTTTTGTATTTTTTTTTTGTAGTAACAGTCACTTTTTAGGAGTAATTGATTATCTTCCTTTCATTATTATTTGGGTTATATTAAACTACATTAGCGGCACGTGAGTCTATTTTATGTTTCTTTAACTGGCTTAAGAAGTATTATGTCCGAACGCCTCACACCTACTCGTATTGGACACAGGGATTGTTGCCGCAAGTTCTAAGCGATTACAGCTTTGTGGACATTTCACCGGAAGTCCATTGTCACGTGGTCACCTGGTTTAGCTTGTTTTGACAAACGTTTAGTTCCGCCTGTGATTTACCGACAGACACATTTCTATGACAGTTGGTTCCGAAAAAAAAGAAAGTGGAGTTGTACCAGCGCAGGTAGAACTCGGTTTAATTGTACAATTCCGATAACATCTATTCGATAGAAAAAGTTTATTTTACTTTGTCGTGGGCGTGGGATACTCGGATCGATTAAAAAAACCGGATATCCTCTGGAGTATCAATTCGATACTCTGTTACAATAATATCCCTCTGCATCTCTAATAAATACGATAAAAAGTCTATTATAATAATTATACGGTGGATACGGTGATTTTTAGTTGGACTTATCGCATCGGCTGTAGACTAGAAAGTTTGGTCGGTCCTTGTGTTGGACATAAAAAGGTGGATGGATGTTCTGTTTTGATGTTTTTGTTGACAATGTTTAAGGGGCCTCAGCCCAGTAGTATTTTTTTGGCGTCGACGTTTACCCAAACAATTAAACGAAAATCTGATCGTTAAGCATTCAGTTTAACGATACGGAAGATGGTAACAGTCTCTAAAACACGCGACTAATTTAACTCAGTATGGGGAACCGTGATCTACACTACACTGATGTCAGTTGATGGTACACAAAGTGTCATAAACCGTATTTGCATAATATAAATAAATTCAATGATAATTACTTGTCCGTGTAATCTTTAAGACTTTATGGACGTACAAATAAAAATATTCCATTCAAGCACATTTATCGAAAAATAGCTCATCAAATATTTCGAAACAGGTCTCTAGTCTTAAATAATTGCTTATAGCAGTAGTAAGTACACCTTACAATGTACTTGGTAGTAAACAGGCTGGGCATTATTATGTTTGTATTACGGCCAATCGCTCATTTAAAACTCAAGCTTGTCTACCGCAGTCAACCAAAAAAACGAATAAGCGTTCATAAAGTAGTAAAAAACCTATTAAGTGAGTATACGTCTATCATTTTACCCGTGATTAATACTTATTGCATAGAAACGAAACTCGGAACGGACGAACTCAGTTTTCTACATCGTTTATTTAAAACGAAATATGCCAATGTTTGCCAACTCATGACTTTTATTACTTCTTACCGGAGCTGATGAGAATATAGTAACAGTGCATCAGCTCTTATCGGTAGAAGTTCATTATAGATCCCAGTTGCAATGTTGCTTTAAAGGCCGGGTACCGACAGTGTAATTTAGCAACGTAATAAAATCATGTTTATGTTTAATAATATCAAACAATCATTTAGTTTGATGTTTGTGAAATTTAACTACCGTCAGTGCCAAATTGAAACCTATTTCGTTTATGACTATATATTTAATATTATAGCCATAAATGTATAGTAAACAGTTGTGAATACTATAAGTGAACAACAGCAACTATAAATAATATTTTATAGACTATGATATTTGCTGCGAAAACTTCGCTAACGTAGTTCAACTAAGTTGTAGTTCAACTTGAAAAGATATTAAGTCTTCTTAAGAGTTTAAGTAAATAACCAAACGCTGTTGTCGTGAGTTGCCATTCTATAGCCTATGTTATGAACTATCTTATGTCATATCTGTGGAGTGACGGACCGAAATGAAAGATTCAATCACGAAGCACTGCTTCCGAGAAGAGCTGTTTTTTTAGCTAAAGTTCAATAGTTTTTGGGTTCGACAAACCTATGTACGGGTTTTATTTGGGTTTTTATAGGACTTGACGAAACAAGATCCACCTTACATTAGGTATTAGTACATTTAGGCATAATAATTGGCCCGTAAGTGACCTAGGCAGACGTGTTATGTATTTGAGCAGAAATTCGTCAAGTTTCGTTTCTCTGTAGCGTATATTTTTACAATAATTATTGAGGATAATGAAGAGAAGTAACTCATAAGATCGGTTAGCGAAGCCATTCAGTGCAGTTGGTAAAGTAGGTTCAAGTTTGATTTTCTCAAAAATCTTGATATTTATTATAAATGAGAATAATGATAAAAATGACGATATCATTAATTATATTATAAACTTTTATTTATTATTTTATGATTATTAGTTAATTTGGTCTAATCACGACAAAATTCACGATGAAGTACGATATAGTAAAAAACATTTGGAAGAATGGAATAGAATTCGTGTGTTAAGAATACTACAAATGGCTTTATTTCAATACTCATAAAGTAAGCTATAGAATCAAAAACCTAGTTCCGTTCTCCTTTACCACATTTTTTCTCAAACACCAATCACCCAGAAGTCGTGATCTGGGTTTTTTACCATCGATCTGATATTGACCTTGCGATCTCATAAAAAACAATGGATCATCTTGCATTAACACTTTTTCACTGCATGTTGGTACTTTTTCATCCCATGTTACCGCATTTCAATCATACGATGTTTCTTAAACTGGCGTTGAAAGTTGAATTTTGCAAGTTAACGAGTGTATTTACCTGTACACTCAACGACGTAAACTTGGGGAGTATCAATAAAAATACAGGTAAGGTACAACAGAGTTGCTGGACAAAACTGTATAACCTTTATTTGGTGTACCAAATGTATTGTTATTACCAACATAAAAAGTTCTTAAAAAGTTAAAACAATAAAAAAATTAAATGAAGCCATTTAACCGAGATCCGAGATGAAACATCAAGAGCGTAACAAAAACCCGCCACAATAATTGGCTTTTTACAACCCGTCTCACCTCGCCGACTGTACATATTAGTTTTATTTTTATGAATGTACGAAGTGCTAAGTGGGAGTTTTTTAAGGATTTTGTTTGTTTTTTTGGGTGCTGTGATTAGTTTAGACATCTCATTTATCACTTAGATACATGCTTTGGCTGGTAACTGTACTTTCGTGGGAACTTCAAGATGGAATATTCTTCCAAACGCTTAAAATTAGAAGGCTATAAGTCTATGAAGATTTATTCCTTGATAAGGAAATTTATATGTGAACTACCTTCTATAAATTTCATTGAGCATGTTGTACTTAAAATCTGATAACAGATGGCTTTGACGGTACATCGACCCAGAATTGGGGTCTTAAAATGTACTTTTATAGAGATTCTGAGAACCTGAGATGCGTTTGGAGAAACGTAAATTTTGCGTTACTACCTCTCAATTGTAAGCCGATGACCCCTCAAAAGAACATGGTGCTTGTCTTAATTGTGATGTCATAAAATCGAAATTGTGTCACGGACTTTATTTTTTGTCAGGGACACGGAACCAACTAGGACTGCTTTTATTTAATTAGCTTACATTGTCCTTGTAAATGGGGCAAATTCTTCCAGGCATCTCTATGTTTGGACACCAATCCCGCTAGCAAGGCTCTAAACTAAAGCATCCCGCCATCCTTTTCGAATTCTATAAGGACGTCGTTTCCCATCTTCCGGATTCCACTAGAAGACCCTTGATCTGTCAATCATCTTTTTCAATGCATGCCACTGTCGTATATTCTTTAGTCGTCCTATGGTTGTGTGCACGTAGACGCTGATTAATATTAGCTGTATGAGATGGTGTAGCTGTCATTTTCCTACCTCCCATAATCGCTGGTAGATCGGGGCCGGTAATCAGATTTCTACATGCATACTCCAAAGCCAGGTAGTCTGATGAAATTTAAAACTTTACGGACCCTTAGAGAAGTCAAAGGACACCAAAAGTCTTTCTTTCTGAAGAAGTTTGTCTCAGCCCACTGAGTTCAGTGAGACATACGAGTGTTTAGCTATCGTATTCATTTGTTAGAAATCCAACGTAAAATAAATAATAATAATCTAACTTTAACCTATATAACAGAATTCTAAAGGATGGGCAGATTGTACTACCTAACTAGATAAATACGTTTATTTATCTTAATGACTGGTTGAGTGCACAGTCGAGAATCCGAATCGAGAAATCATTGAAATGTTAACGAGATTGGTACCTCCTGAAATGATAAACACTTGGTGGGAGACGCATTGTTTTATTAAACTGAGCAATTTTTAATGTAACCTTGTTTAACTGGCCTTCCAACGCGACCTTACGTGCAAAATAACTCTAGCGAGTTTGAAACGTCTTAAAAGAGACATACTTTAAGTTTAAAGTAAGCTTTTACGTTTAAACGCATAAAATCATTAACGGTTTTGTCATAAAATTCATAAAATGAACACTCGGGTGACAAGTGACAAGCAAGACATCTAGTACCTAGGTACGAAAATGACCTAGCCATTTAAGTTACATTTAAGTTCACTTTAGAAATCACTATACTTATTAGAAGTAAGTAATTGTGACTGTGACTGTTAGTCACATTTTCTAACATTGGTCACAAATGATGTATATGTACGCCATCGTGCATACCACTTTGTTCGATACCTACATGAATCAAGTACCTAATAAAGTCCTGCCAGCATTCGTAAAAATGTACTTTTTACATCCTTTTAACAAATATTCGTAAATTTCGTAATAAACTTCACTAAAATTAACGATATCGTAACTCGGCGTACCTACGCGCATTTTTTACGTGTTTTCTTACGACTTGCAATTTTGAAAATGTTTTTATGCATTTACAATTCGAAGATAACACCACTGTTTTTTATATGAAGTTATTGACACACCAAAGCAGAATCGTCCATTTAAGTACTGTATTGGTCCAATATTTTAATGTCTTCAATTGATTACAAACATTATATACAAATGAATACGAAAGATACTGTTTGTTTTTGGCATTTGCACAACGGCTATGGCCGGGATATTGCTAGTATAAAGATAACAGCCTGATTTATAAAACTCACTACTACACTTTTTCAACTAGAGTAAAGCAATGTCCAATTTGCTAAAAGACATGAGGTATAAAAACTTTTCCTACTGTCGAAAGTAAGATTCTAGGTATTTTCCTTCAAGCGCCCGCCTTAACAGGAAAAAGAATGTAATCTTAGAAAAACTCGCTGTACGAATAGCAGAAGATAATATGGATGCGTTGCGAATTTCCAACGCAAGTCAAAGACTACTTAAAGATCTATTTTTATTGTGCTTTTTATTCACTGATGAAATATTATTATATACGTTGACACTATTTGACAATCCGTAGTGAACTGAAGAAAAGTTTGTGAACTGTTTGAACTTTTAACAATTTTTTTAAGACTATAACACTATCCAAAAACACTATCCAAAAACTGTGTTGACCGTTTTCAACATGGCATTCCTGCAGTTTTGTGGGGGATTAATAATAAAAAAAACTTTTTTTGTCTAACATTGTAGAGAATGATATTTTTTGCATTCTAGATTAAAATATTCATGTTTGTTGAATTGTCGTAGGTAAATTACTATTATAAAATTCTAAAGTTTTCCATTCAAAATTCTAAGGAACTATATGAAAAAAAAATTGGAAAAGTATAAACGCATGCATGTAGACTTGTTTGAAGAGACGACGGATTGTCAATTGAATGGGGATGCTTGATTGCACCCCAAGACTTATTGTCTGGAGATGTTACAGTGATTGAGGCTCGCAAACTCACCAAACTTACGGACAGATATGACATATCCCTTTGTTTTCCGACCGCGCCTCATTTACTTATTTTCTTTGGATATAGAAGTTGTGTATCTTCGAGAGGAGGATTATTTTTTATCTTTCTTTCAGGAGATGGAGTGTCGTAGGTATCTAACC
Organism: Chloroclystis v-ata; assembly: GCA_963691955.1. Classification (NCBI taxonomy): domain Eukaryota; kingdom Metazoa; phylum Arthropoda; class Insecta; order Lepidoptera; family Geometridae; genus Chloroclystis; species Chloroclystis v-ata. Next base: position 17,091,681 of record OY829900.1, on the reverse strand, counting down.
GGAGCATGTTCGGCAAGGTTTTAGTTGTTAAAAACAACATAATTTTAATATACAGTCAAATAATTATTTGAATAAAACGTAGTATCATTCAAAAGTGGTAATTAGGTTTACAGCTTTAAGGTACGAGACCTAAAGGAATTATCCGAATTTCGTATTATATTTCCGATCAATTCACACAGCAACACATCATCAGAAAGCACATAAATGCACCGGATTAATACAATTATTTACATAACGGGTTTGAATTCACAGAATGGCATTATAATGAACATAAAATTAATTCTTACGGTATTGTACCTCGAGTACCTATTACATGGAGGAAAATACTACATTTTCCTTGACCATTAATTATTAAAGGTGTTATCGGAATAATGGATAAGGATTATAATATTGTTGCATCTTAATTTGCATGATAAGTTGGTTTACAATGTACAAGGAAAATAAATATTTTTACAAATATTTAAAGCTAGAATAACATAGTTATAGCGAATCGGCTATCAGAAGATACTGGAATCGCTAAACAGCACGGTGAGAATTTAAGGTTTTTTTAATTTATTTGCATAAAATCCTATAGAACACTGGGTGATTAGTAATCACACTTATATGACATTTAGGTTCCGGGGAGTTGGATACTACCAAATCCCCGGAACCTAAATGTGCTACGAGGACTATTTTAAAACCAAAAGCACCTAAATCACCCAGCCTTCCCAAGTTGAAGAGTGAAATAACAACGAAAAGTGGTATTGATTTACTTATAAATAGAATTAAACAAAGTAAATATGAGGTATTATGTAGTATTAGTATTATAGTTTTTTATTTACTTGAAGGGTTCTACCGCTTTTATCGTCATATTCATCATTTAGTAGAGACTTATATAATCGATCAGGCTTAAGCATAAATAGTTTGACATAATACCATAGTAACACATACATGATAAAGCGCTGGCCACATGTCTTATCTCTAAACACGTGGCTTGTGACTAATAACTGAGGATAAACGTGACTTTTTAGTTTAAAATTCATCATCATCAATATCGTTGTTAGTTAATGGCTCAGTTTTCCGCATTTAGACTCAAAGGCGGTCTCATTATGCGTTATGAGATTTTCTAGTATAACCAGCCTCAACCTCCGACCAAAAGCACAGAATCAGAATCCTCCTGCGGTCTACAGGCTTCACGGAGTGAACTCGGGTTCTTGAGGATTTATATTCCTTGCACATGAATACCGTTGTATTATTCATAGTCTGTATGGTGCCTACTTAAGAATAGTTAAACCTCATCTCCTGACGTGTCGTCAAATCGAAAAGTATATTAAGATTCCGCATACACATTTATTGAAATTTGCGCTAAAAATGAGAATTGATTTACAATTATGACCATAGATCCTATCCAACACCAAAACTTTGTATGTGTATATTTTTTCGAGTTTCGCACATTTCGATCTTCCAAAAAATTGTTGTAATTTAGACTCGTTTTGCAAATCCTCTGATATGATAAGGAAACCGCAGACATAGATACAAAGCGTGGGTTTTATTTATCAAATGTTTTACTATATTGGCTTTGTCGTAGGACATAATTAGGTATGTATTATATTACATTACGTATTATACTGAGTAGTACACCCGTCAATTTTTTATTTCTTTACTCTCTTTCCATCCAAAGGTTGCCTGGAAGAGATCGCTCTTTAGCGATAAGGCCGCCCATTGTACTTGATTCTTTTTGTTGTTTTTTGTATTTTCTATTTATTTGGTGTACAATAAAGAGTTTTTTGATTTGATTTGATTTGATTTGATTTGATTTGATAATTATGTAGGTTATAGAAATATTCCATTTAAGTGGGCGTCTGAGGTCCACTGTCGAATTATAGGTTTCTTCATATATCGCAGTAGATGTGAGTGATTCACCAACGTGGGACCTATATCGCTCGTCTATAGTAGATGTATAGGAGACTAGTGGACCCGCACAGAGCTTTGTAGGCGTTGTAAGATTATATAAACCTTCCGTGAATTCTCTATCTATAGTACTGCATTAAATTTCGTTGAGTACTTGAGAAGATATAGACGAACAGACAGCGGAATCTACTTATTTTATACTAGCTTTCTGCCCCACGACCTCGCCCGCGTTCTACACTTTCCCGCGGAAATATATAATAAATATAAATATTCTCACGGCAAATCTAAAGCAGACAAAGCCAAGCATATCAGCTAGTCGTGAATCAGGATCTAAGCTGTGTCAAGGCACGTCAAGGTGTTTGATGCGCGCGCGACGCGGCGCTGTTACGCAGCGTGTAGTGATAATGATATCTGTTGCGCCGGCGCCGGTGACTTGCGCAATGTGCTTACACTGCGCTATCTGACAAGGCGTTTTGGGACATTCTTCCTTGTAACTTGTAAATGTTGTAGAGATTGTTGACGTTGTTTTGCGTTTCTTTTCCGTTATTCTTCGAATGACGTAAAGTTTTTACCTATTGTTTAAAGCTATTATTATGACACTGTTACATAAATTTTCTTGTAATACTTTTCACAGTTCCATAAATATTGCTATCCTTCGTATCTTACCAAACTATTCCTCATTGATATTGTGTACACAAACGATAACAACTTTTGTTACAAAAAGCCATACAAACCGATCACATCCCACTGTATGCAAGTCATAAGTTAGTATCGCAACAGCACATAAAGTATACCCACCAGCCCACCGATAGTGCTCTCGAACTGTCTCGTATTAACTCCGCAGTTTATCTCACTACTGCATTATTCTATGCCGGAGTGCTAAACTTAATCGCGATCCCTCTATAAATAGATGTCTGACTTGGCAGACAACGCCACACAACCTCACCCAAACAGCCTAACCACCAGCTAACCGAAACTACAACGTAACCTACTAAAGATAAGACCCGTTTTAGCATACGCAGCGGAAACGCTGAATGCAAAACTGAAGCTGCAACGCTCGATGCTTGATTTACGATGTTGAATTGAATGCGCTGGGAATAAGGTCGAATGTTTGTTGTGCGCAGAGGTCAGTGCTCCGTAGGCAGGGCTGGGTCGGGGAAATGAAGCGCCGTTTATAGTACTCCTTTATAGTACGGCCGTAGTATTCTGCGTCTGTGTGCGTGAGGCGCGACGCGACTCTATAGTGCAATGCGGTGCGCTTGGCTCACAGCTCAGGGTGATCTAGCTAGCTCATCATTACAATTTTCATTAAAGCATTCTGAGGAGGATAAATTATTTTGCATCTACATTTGAAATTGAATAATGATTTAGGAAATAGCATAATCGGTCAATGATTTTATAATTATTATAATCCGTCGCTCTAAAAGGTTTTTGTCGCCTCAAATTACTGATAGTAGTATTATGTGATCATCGTTAATTTTACAAATTAAAAATGGCAAGATACGTCAATGAACAATTAGAAGATAGCAACAACTGTTGCCTACCTACAATAAAAGGTGGTGATTCAATGAATAGTACTCATTTAGCACAAGTAGATATCAGGGACAAGCGAAACAACTGCTGGAATTAGAAATATATTCGTGCACTTGCGTAAATTGATGACGCATGATGTGGCCGTGAAAATTGACTTGCCTTGAACGTTGAAGTCTGTATGAGGTGTGCTCGTAGGTATTAACCTTTTAGATACTTCACTTAGTGGGTATATAGGAATCACTAGAGTCATCTGAAGTTTTCTACTTAAGGACAGTATTTATTTTGTCTAATGGGATTCCCCAGTGTCACTGAACTTGTAGTTGTTAATTTCAAATTAATTAACGAGGTAGCGAAAATTTTAGCATGACAGGCTACTTTAAAAATTATTAATGCATGAAAAATGTAACACATCGGTGGTAATTCAAAGTTATACAATTTTTATCAGGTACTAAAATCTTATCATGATCATAATGCCAGGCTCGTGTTAGTATATAAATAATGTGATTATTTTTATTTATTTATTACCTTATAGCACAGGTAAAACTATTTTCTACAAAAGATGAATTCTTTATCTACCTACCGCTACACGTTTCATTTGACGTTGGCGTCTTAAATAAAAGATATTAATGGCACAAACAATAATAAATAAATAATTAATAAAATATTGCGGAATGTTGTCGGTTATGGCCAAGCAAGCACTCAACGAGATCGTTGACTGTGACCCAGCGGCGCTCGGCTGCACTGTGCACTGTGCATGTGTGCATAGTGTTGTACGTTCTGTGAATGGAGCCTGTGTTTATGTAGCGCTGCGTCTGAGGTCGGAGTGCGGTTTTATCGATTTTTTCCGCGTTCCTTTTAGCTGATGGCGGATATGTTGGCGGGAAATTGTGCTGCTAGTTTCTGACATCGACTATCCGAGACGCCATTTTTAAAATGGCAATTTTGGTATCACCTTTTTAAGACCAGAGTTGGTTGTTAATTTAATATGGTGTTTGTAAGAGATTCGTAGACGCGGGCATGTTTTGTGTGAAAATTAAAATTTAAGGTTTTCTTTAACTAAAACTGTTGGAATGGGTTGTGTTCTCTCTCACTATTGTGTTGATTTAGATACTACATAGCAATAATCATATATATTTCCTAGAGTTTATCAGTAATTAAAAATATCTGTGTTTCAGGTAATCAGCTGCCGATCTACCGCTTGCCGCAACGGTAAGATATTTATGATGTTATAATAACTTTATCTAATCACTATCTATCGAATAAAACTATCGTAAAGTATATAGGTCCAATTTTTCTGTCATTTATTATCATTCTTGCGTCGCATTCACTCGATCGTAACTATCTTATTATTTCTAGGACTTATTACTACTATTTCACTTTCAAATTATTACTACTGTTACTTATTACACACAGATAAGATAATTGTTAAATACATGGAATCGTTAACATTATTTATAATCTTCTATTGATTAAACGTTTTTTTTAACTAGTTCAGAAACGAAGATATTTTTAAATGGAATTTGGAAAAAAGAGGTCTTGCAATAAGTAAATCAAATAAATTATAATCATTGCTATTAGCAATAAAATAGTGTTGTGTTGTGATGTACAATGTTTTCTAGATTAATACTAGTTTTAATAGTATATATACTATTTGATTTTTTTCTTATACTTTGCGGTGTTTTTATTTTTATACGAGCTTAAACATTTTATTAGGTATTCTTCAAAATATTCTCTACCATGAATCAATTCTTTAACCCTCGACTTAAAACGTCATTAATTTTCCTTTTCAGTATTTCTTTATTTCAAAACATAACACCATAACTTTCCAAATCATAGACAGTGCAATCAAACATAGGTTCAGTCGATAACCAGTCGATTACGTCGATACAGTCTCCGCCCTACAGTTTATCGATATCGATAGATAAATGGGGCCGCACGGTAGCGACTTTGTCGATATTACGATTGATCATAAAAAGTATATTATTTTATATAAACTACTAACGGCTCGCCCTCGCTTCGCCTCGGTTACCTTATTATATTTATAAACCTGCCATAGACTAAAATCATAAAGACCACCATAAAGACTTAAATCCTTTACACAATACGTAGTACCATTTGTGCATCAACGAATGCAATTGCCGATTTTAAATCTGTTTGTCGGACGCGAAAGTGCTGGACAAATATCATCTGGAGTTTCAGTTCATATTGCGAAAGTTTAGCAAATGCCCTCGACTTTGCTCGCCCTATGAAAATTCCACTGAGCACAGGAAAATCATGGGATTAAAAGAGAAATAGTTACTGCTGTTAAAAAATATCTCTAGATATGATCATATGATGCTGAACTTTCATTTCGAAAGCCTTGGGTTCAAACTCCGCATCTGGAATTTTCTTTTCGAAAAATGTATGCGTGAAAACAAGCAAACTGCCGCTAGACGTAATGACGAGTTGTCTCTTTTAGATACGGCCGATTATGCTGAGTCGATGGTTCGGCAAATCCTTTACCATCCTATACCCAATGACCCATATATTTATCTGTATTGAAGTTTGTATCGTACACAACACTCAAAAATGTCTACGTTTGCGCCCGATCTAATGGTCTTATAGCTGGCGCCTATTTCGGGTAGGTATTTGAGGCAGTTTGAAAACTTGAAAGTGGGTCATCATTTTCGGATAGTATAGGTATATTTCACACAAACTTCCCACCGTCAAATACCTTTCCGAAATAGGTGCCACAACTTTCGCATTATAAATGGTTCAAACTAAATAATACTCAGTGCATCAAAACAATATAAAGCTAAATTAACAAAGTTTAACCAATCTGCAACCGTAAACTCTGTTCCCAAGCAACGCTAGTTAGTAGTTACCCGGCGGTTTCGTCTCGCAGTTAATAAGTAAAACCGCGCGCGAACGTGCATTAAACTCGGGCCCAAGTTCGAGAAGGTTCCATTGTGTACCGTGTTTGTCTTGAACTTGTGCTAAGAGGTAGTTTGTGTGTTGCTGATGGATTTGTTACTCTGTATGACTTATAGGTACATATAATACTAAAACGTGTACTATAATGTACCACACATACTATACAGGCTACTGAACCTAACAGATTTTAACTAAGTTACTAAGTTTCCGTTCTGTGATATCGCCCACGCATGATGGACTATCCAACTTCAAAATCTAATTAAAAGTGTAAAGACATCTTACTTGAACACCGATTGAGATGACAATGTCGCTATTACTGAATGGAGTCAATCTGAAATATGCGAATGTTTTACTTTTACCACCTTTGCTTTGCAAATTGACCTATTGGCACTGGTATGAAATATATAATGAACAATGAGCCAAAAGCCATAGCAACGCTATGTGATATATATAACGCGTCAGCTGAACAAATGTTCCATATAATGCTTGTTTAGTGACGCAATTTGATAGCTTTTTTGTCTGAGTCATGCCCAAAGACTTCATCTAAACTGGTTATCAATTACAACTTTAATGAAATAGGAAATTCTGGAGTATCTTCTGAGTTCTGGATTAGTAGCAAAATGAACCACGGTTCGCATCTGAATAGCTTCACTCCTAACATAATGATTAAATACCTCCTTTGTAACACTAAGAATTGGACGATGTACCACGATGGCCACAAAGACCTAAGTAAGAATAACCCAATAGAAGCCGTGGTAACTAGGTGCATTTTTAATATCTATCACAACCTAAATTTCACTGTGCACAGAACCAAGATGCTACCCATATTTTAGTTGCCAACTTAAATACTTAACCTTAACGTAACACGCATTAAGAGGCTGACTCGTATACATACAACACACTTATATTATTTTATTTGTTAATTTAATTTTGATTGTTTAAACTTGGCTTTGTTTTTGAATTCGGGGCAGTAGGGTACGCAAAACTAAACCTTGAATTTGTATTATTAAATCGCTTGAAATTCACAACTTTTACTTAAACTTTGGGTTTTACTGTTGGACCTTTTACAAAGATTTCAATTGTTTCAATTAGGAGTGACCTCTGCATCTATCTTGCGGCTAATCAGATCTTATCTCGATAGATTGCACTTGTTCCTATTTACGTTGCAAGACATTCTGACCTGAGAGGCGATTCAGTCTGCGAACCTATATGCTTGTTGGGACTTTAACGCTCTAATCCACATGATTCATTTTCAGCTCCTCAATTCTGATACACGTGCCTTTTCGGTGAATATAAACACGGTCTATAATTCGATTGACGTCAAACTGGGTATTTGTTCATTTAGATTTGATTGTATTAACTTGCCTTAGTTTCGATTTGGGGCACCTGGTTAAGTTGTTAAATTTTTCCACGTTTTACTTTTAACAAGACAATCTAATTGATGAAATTATAAATTTAATTGTTATGTTAATACTTTAAGGCAAATACTTGTAATTTTAATGATGAAACTACTGGATTTTAAGGATAAGCTTAGAATCGTCTACTTTCTTAGGAACCCCGCCAGCCCCGTAATTTTTATCCCTATTTTCAATAATATATATTATGATATATAATCGTATAAGATCTTACTTTTTGTATCGACCATTCACATCACAATAGTCACTGACATAATGAAGTCACCATTATGATGACTCGACAATACTCGTAGACATTTGAAATCAACACATTGCTTGCAAAATCTCAATGAAAAGCTGCAAACAGTATTGCAGAATGCAAGAAAGGACCGACCCTTGTCGAATAACGAACGCAATTAAACAGTAGACTTGAAAATGTAAAGTCACGGAAAAATATCTTTGAGAGGCGCCCCGGCAGTCAATGAGGTTTTTATATCATCCGACTATTTGAGGTGTATTATATACGGTCGGCTGGTCGGTAAATGCGATATCGTGTCGTGTCTGTTTTTAATTTAGTATATTATTTAATCTGTTAAATAAAGAAGATTTACTTAAAGTTTATGGTGGCAAGAGAGTGTGACCGATCTTATTACGCGCTTATAATTATGGCTATTTCATTTGATTTTTAGTAAAGAAAGAAAATTAAAATGTATATAGTAAATAGTTTATATCTCGTGTTTCTATAATTGTGTAGCCCCGTTTTTACGAGCGGACAAAAATTTAAAATTATTATACGATCACATAAATCTACGACGTCCTCGAATGTCGTGCCTTGTAAACAGCACAACGATGACAAAGCGTCGAAAGTCATTAAAAATAATCCGTGTACAGTACAAGTTTAGCCGATAAAAGCTGCAAAATGTACTTCTCAATTATTCGCATTAAAGTGTGACGATCCCGTCGTAAATCGGAAGGGGTGCTCAAGATTGATACGTGTGTGCTGACTCAGCGTTTGTATGTGCCATTGTTGGAACATCATCATTTGCCTTTGTGAAGTTTGTTTTGTGCCACTTGTAATGCCACTTACAGACTTGTAGAATATTAAAAGCTAAGGGAATAAGCTGTGAAGTGCGAGTTAACTTGCTGAGGAGTTCCGATGATGATGATGTCTATCTTAATAAAAGTTTTCAGAGTTTTATAATTTATTGTATTCGAATGTATTCTTAAATAAACTCAAGTTTGTTTAAGGCTAGCGTTTTTATCAGTGGCTCATCATTCACATGTAATAATTGTGTTTCATCATCGTTTGTTTAACTTCGTGTCATCATTCCGTAAGCAGTTTCATATCTATGCTCGTTCCTTTATCAGCTGGTTATTACCACAGCATTAAGCGTGGGTTCTTATTTAAAATAAAATATACCATATTTTTGTAGACATATCGCACTACCAGGTCTAAAGGGAATCAACTCTAATATCTAGTTATTTTAGTTATGATCACCACGAAATTCTTAAAATCAGGAGTGCGATATGGGCTTAATGAATTGTCTTTGTTACGTAACATTACGTAACATAACTGTAAACTGTAACCAATCATACTAGTTTAACTCATCTAACGTTACACTAAAGGGTACAGATTTCCCCAATAGAATCCATTATAAAACTTGTTCTAGTTGTTGATTACAGTAAGATTACGGTGACGTCTTCTATATAGGATGCGTCCGTTAAAGGTTGAGGACGCACTGTTTTTAGGCCAGCGCCACACGGAGGGGATACCTACTCTAATAATGGCAATAAGAATGCTAAGTTGGGCAATCTGCTGCCATGGATGATCTACGAAATACCCAATGATAGAGTAACACAGATATAATAACCCCCAGATACCTCATAACAGGCGAAGACCGCGCGCCAAACATATGGTTAAATCAACCATATTTAAAGCCCCGCCTCGAAACACGGCTTTAGTTGCGACCAAGTGTCAGACCCGTGAACTTCATATACGTTTCTATAGTCTAACGCAAGTGAAGAGGTCAGCTTATAATGGCTACTCGTACGAAGGACGTTCACTTGTCTCTTTTCCGCATTGCGCTTATTGCATTCGTTGTCCTTCTCGGCGAAAGCACGTGTAACGTTAGTGTTGTAAATTCTAATCGATATCGTTAAAAATAATAGACGACGTATATTAGCGGGTCTCTCGGTATTATTGTATGTAAAAATAAATAAGTAATCCATAAACCGTTTAAATATGTTTATAGAGTACTTACTCAGTAAAATGAATTATTAGTGATAAATTTTTCTAATATCATTTTTTAATTTTTAAGTTCTACAGATTTGTGTATTCCAAAAATAAATACATATCTACCTACCTACATGATGCTATTTTCATTTTAATATGAAATTTTAAAACGAATCATCGAAATTAATTATCGACAAATTCGTTCAATGTTCCCAACCCGCGACCTAAGTGCGACCTTGAAATAGCCAATCACAACGCCTTTGTTCCAGTCCCCGCAACCCGCGCCTTCCTCCAATTTCGGTGCGTTTGAATCGGAACAAAAGTATTATAATGGACCATCTAGTGGGGGTTATCTGTGTAGAGTAAAGATCAAAATACGTCAGTCACCTTATCAAACTAAGTTCCATTTCGGCCCCGATACTACCCGCACCTTGGCCATTACCCTGGTTTCAGCGCCACTGTCACCTGGTCTCCGAAATCAGGGACCTTTAAAGCTACCAGGGTTCAAGCTCCGTTGGTGATGTCCAAGGCACCTTAATCCAGCGGCCACTGTAAGCTGGTCTTGAGGATAATCTGGTTCGGAAGCAATTAAGGCCACAGTTTGATTGGTGATGCCCTATTGTCCATTCTGCATTATTGCTTTGACTGGCCGGGTTGTGGCGTTTGTACTCGTAATACTGTGTGCAATATCGAATCAATTAATGGAATTGACTTTTGATCATAATTAAACCAATAGCTTACTTTTAATTTGGTTAAAACAATACTACAAAAACAGAGTCATTAATAGGTTTCCATAGATTGCAATGAAATTATACCTTGATAATATCTACAATATCTACAATGTATGTATTGTAGATATGTTGCGCCTTCAACCGTTTCAATCTTAATCTTACTTAGTAATTAATCTATAAACAACAATTATTATATACTAACAATAAAGATATAATATAACCGCTTACACACCGCGGCTCAAGTTAGAGCTTATTAAATCGGATTTTATGAACTGTGATATAATAAACTTTATAAAGTGATGGGTGGTTGAACCTGAACACATATCATTATAGTTATATAGTATTATTGCAACGGAATCCGTAATTGTATGCAATAAAGGTTATCTATTGTAAAATGTTTTGCTCATATTATCCATGTACTGTGAATATCTAGCGCCTAATTCCACTATTTTTAAACAAATGTTAAAAAAGGAAAATTACCTGTATTAATTAGAAACAGTCTCAGATTTATTTGGTACTATCCATCTTCAGCACTTCCCGCTTTTTTAAAGATTTTCGCGCGGTTAAATTAGCCTATGTATTTTTCTCTGATGTTCATCAAAACCCATACAGTATAAAGGAACTTTTGCAATTTTTGTTGGGTTAAGCACGGCCTCTCTTAAATACATACACCGTACATTTTAATTGAAAATAGTCCTTAAATAAAATCTTAAGTTAATCTGTCTCTAATATTAACTTGGCATTTTTAGTTTCGCAACTTTAATAATAAGTGAACTATGTATTGTTTCAGATTCACGGACGTCCAACGCTCGACTACATGCTGCAAAAAGTCCATCAACCATTCGACTCTCTGCGTTACAAACAAACAAAACAAACCACGCTACAAGCAACATATCGAGCTGATTCAATCTGCCGTCAATATAATCGCTGATACACATTATTCCAATTCCTCGGTTATAATCGAAATAGTTACAGAATAACGTGATTAAGTTGTACGGTGATTTCGTTAGTTCGTTGGTTAATTTGTAACGCGTAGCAGTTAAATTAGAGATCGTTACATTCTTCTGCCATCCGTCATGGTGCAAACGGGGAGGCTGCGGTAAAGTGATCTTAAAGCTAATCGCTACAAAATCATTCTAATACAATTAAGTGACTAGAGAACCAAAGTATCCGACTTTACTTCTGATATACAAGGCTACTTTTAAAGTTAAGCACATTCTTATCTATCTTGAATGTGGAGTAAGAGAACTGAAGTTTATCAAACTTTACTCCGGAGGTACAATTACCACTTAAGTGCTAAAGTAATTGCAGATATCAATTGAAAAGGAACTACATTTTGTTTAAGAGTTCCGTGGCTTCATATTCTATATTCTCGACTTATATAGAAAAGTGGTATATTTATCTCTGAGTTAATACTAAGTCCATTTCTCTTGGTTACTAGATCAGCTGTTTACAACTTTTTTCCGCATTTTCCCCGTTTATGTCGTTCGCGTATTATTTATTATAAAGTTGTGTTGTCCTTTTTTTTTCAATTTTAATGACTAACTTATACTAAACTTTTGAATGCATGATTTTATGAATGAACCAGTGTGCATGACATTATTATCAATTAGAACTATGTAATTTATTTATAATTTTATGATTATTATTCCTAATTAGACATACTGTTATTGACATGTTATTATTTAATTATTGATTATGTTAACGTTTACTTCAACAAATGTTTAAACGAGATCAAATTGTCGTAAGCCTTGCTCTAGAAACTTGATTTTAGGTTTTTAAAATATTCCAACTTAATTTCGAGTTTTGGTTATGCATGGCAATATACCCGGGGATTGCATTCCTAGTTTTTTAAGATGAAAATTTTGATTATGCAATCTGTTAATGAGTTTTAAATAGAGATCAATAAACTATTCGGCATGATTGAGTCTTTTACTTTCCTTACATTTAAGTTATTTTTAAATTTACAATCATATTTAGTCTTAGCTAATAAAGATTATTACTATTTAAACATACGAATGCTACCATTACCATACTTAATACATACATTTTTTTAATAAACTCTGATACATAAGATAAATAAAATTTACTTGTAAAATATATTTTTTATTGATTCAATATTCTTTAACTTTCAACTGAGACTTTTCGTTGATGAGTTTTATAATAAATTCGTCTGTTTGTCACAATCCTCTTAGAGCTTATTTTATAGACATCTGTTCCCTCCGTGTACTCTACAGAGGTCACTTTTAAGTCATTTTTCAATTAATTCAATGTCACCAGGACAAGACGACCTCATGATAAAGCCAAGTTATATGATAATATGCTTTATTGTCACCTTATTAACTGTTAATCTCGCGTTTTGAGCCTGTGTTTGTGCGGCAAATTTGAACAGTTGTCGAGTCAGTTCCTGTACACGGGTGAGTTATGGAGGTTGATCAGGTCACACTGCGTTTTATTATTGCTATGCAGGAATTACAAGTTTTTTACTGTTTACTAGGTCAGGTACCTACCTGTTATCTGGGTAAATGCTTGGAGATGAGTATTACTAAGTGGCGAACGCTACTGAACACTGAAGAAACTTATAAGGATATATTTACGTTCTCTATTGAGACACATCTCTATTGAGGCAGATTTTTCTTTTACGAAAGTGATACAGCGTTACTGCACCAAGCTGGCTAAGAGTTAGTAATGAAGAAACTAGGACCTAATATAGGATATCTTAATTGAAGCTATACATTATATACTAAATACCTAACACTAGTTGACTGTTGCTGCTCGCTTCCCATGTTTTCTCGCCTTTTAATCCTTTCCTGGGCTACTATGACTACTTAAAAACCCCTAAATCAGTCCAGCCGTTCTTGAGTTATAAAAGTATAACGAAAAGTGGTTTATATATAAAGGCTATATATTTATATATAATAAATTATTTTCGTCATCCAGAATAAAATCCTGTCTTTCCAATTATAAACGCGAAAGTAAATACTTAAAGGCTTCCTTCGGCCTTGGTTTCCTTATCCGTGCCAAAATGGCTGTGGGATAAATGATACTGGCATTACGCGTGCGCACTCGTACAACTTGTCGTACAAGGCACTTTCATACTTACAAAATTTGCCGGTTAATGGATTGTCGATATTGGAATTTAAGGCAAGTTTTCCAGTAAATTGTATCTTTTTGCTTGTTATGTAAAGCTACTTTCATGCTGCTTATGTTGTATGTTAAGTACTTTTTTGGAAATCTTTTGTAAATTAAAAAGCGGCTAATTTCTTAGTCATTTCTTAGTAAATGATATATCTTACCCACAAGAGAAAGCAAACAAATTTTAGTATATTGGTGTATTTGGGTGTCGAAGTTTTGGTAAAGAAACAGCAAACATTTATTTCTCACTGTGTGACAAGACTAATAATTAAATTGCGAACAACTATAAAAGTTCAATATAATTGCCGTTTTTTCCGATCCTGAATACCAACGCGTAGTTGTAATTGTATAAAGACTGCGGTTTGAGTTTTCGAATATGGGAAAAGCTGGTGTGTCCACTTTTTCAGGAAGTTATTTTTAAAACCTTGGACTATCTTTACTGGTTAAGTCTACATGTAGTATTTGATATTAAATTAAAGTATATAATATATGTTTAAAATAAGAATATAACAAACACTTGGATAAATATTGAACCATCGGGTGTATTGGTGTAGGTAAGTGCCAAGGCTTGTTTTTTTTTCGTCTAGTCTAGTGACCTTTAAGTCTAGACCTAACTCACAGCTTGACAGTTAGATGTGTATTATTATGATATAGAAAATATTATTTATCCTCCTGAGACCCAGACTATCAAATTTTGTCCGATTGATTTGATTTTTTGTACAAACTCATAAAATAGTATGATAATACCAAAATTATCTGAAAAAAAATTCCTAGCCCCCCTCGAAGCCTAAAAGGGGAGGTATCACCTGTGATACCTTGGGTCTGAATCGAACAAAATGTTGCTATTTATTACGTTATTTTCATTGATAAGGAAATTGTGAAATTAGTATTTTTTATAAATGTTAAGGTATAAAATCTATTACAGAATGAATATATTCGATTCCTACTGACATTTGATGGCTTTACTTGCATTTACATTTAGTATCTGGAAGATTTATTTGATAGTTGTTGGTGAAAATTGTCAGCTTTTTGGTTTTTATAATTGCGAGGAACTGCAGTCACAAGTCGTTGCTTCATCAGTCTTAAAATATTTCTAGCAAGACATCGTCTGTTTTAGAATTATTTGTGTGGTGATGAATGTTGCGATTTATGGAAGGACTGGAACATGTCAGAACAGCTGGCAATTTTGGGCCAAAATTTTAATGTTTAGCCAAACCATTGTAAATTTAAGTTATTGCATTGTTTTTTTTCTCGGCAGCTTACACCTTACAGTACCCTACCGATAATCTATCCAGGTGACAGCTGCACTAGCATAGAAGCAGAGACAAATGGGTCTTACTGCAGTCTTGCCTGTTCTTCCGCGCGTTGGTTACCTTGTTAGTAATTGATCATCTATAGATCAATTTCACCCATTATATTAAAATATTTTACAGTATGTGGCTACGGAATATCATGGTCTGTGGTAGACCACCTTCAGCAGGCCTAGGTCAAACAGCATTCTTAGTTGATGACGTTGGAAAAATGACTTGGATTTCTATCTAACCACTTCATTAGTGCAAGATTCTTATCCTGTTGCTCATCGCAACCCTTGCTAATCTTGGCTATTTTTATCTTTTAAGATATTCCAGGCTGCTGTAGTTGATTATGTAGTATCTGTATACTCGAAAAATGGATGAAATATTGATACAAACAGACATTATTGCAAGAAAACTGACTTCACTGTATTTCCAAAAACATTGGAGCTTCCATTGCATGAAGCTCCTCTCCTGGAAAGCCTGGAGAGGGTATTTGTATAACTCAGTATCATTTAAAACATACAAATAAAATGATCATGTTAAGGGGCAAATTTTGGATCACTGAAAGTAAGATTGAAAATGGCTGCAGGAGGCTCATCATCAAAGGAATCCATTTAAATTTTCATGGTTCCAGTTCCTCTAAGACCGTCATTTTCCACCTAAGGGTTTTCAAAGGTCTACTAAGCAACTTCCTCATAAATTAATACGTCTTAATTAACTCGAAACTTATATTGCATGATTCCGTAAATCTGTAAAAATGTGTAATTTTTATGTCTTGGGTGCCCAAGGTATCACCTGTGATACCGCAATAAAAAACGCGAAAATAACTATATTTTTTGCAAATTGCTGTAGAATTTTAACTAAAATGTAAAGATGATTATATTTATTCTTAAATTCAAACAAAAAAATACGGACTATTCAATAAAAATTTTGAATAACGTGTCCTTGAAAATGCCATGTCGAAGGTCACAAAAAACAGAAATTTTAAATGACAATAAACAATGCATTTTCTAATTTATTCGACAATAAAGTGCTATAATACGATTAACACATTCAAAAGGTTTAGGAAAAGCCCAAAATTTTTTAAAAAGGCCTGCTAGATTTCAGAAAAAAAATTTTTTTGTAAAGGTATCACCTGTGATACCGTGGGTCTCAGGAGGTTATTGTTTGCGTTAGTGATATAGTATAGTACTTTATGTTAGTATCATAAAATCGTCAGACGTCCACCAACAAGATGGACAGATGATCTTGTCAAAGCTGCCAGTTCAAGGTGAATCCAAGCTGCGACCGACCGTAATACCTGGAAGTCATTAAGGGAGGCCTATTTAGCAGTGGACTTCCGATAGATTAAATTATTATTAACTAAGAATATAAGCGCCCATGATGCACGTACGTATTGACAGCGCGGTGTGGCGACGGCGCAGCTCTGGAGACTCCACCGCCGAGGCCGGGCAGTAAATGTGTTAACACGAAGATAAAATAATTTTCCGTCAAGTATCATAGTAGAAATAAACATGACAAACTTATTCCCATCAGTCACTGAACCCTAAAAGTGATTGACTCAAAAATGCGCGAGAGCAGGGCAGTGCGAATTAGTGTCAGGTCTCAGCGGTGTCGGGTTACTCAGTTTAAAAATTAAACTTGTCAGTTGTTATTAGCGGGTTAAGAAATCTTGGAAATGTCGGCTGTTATGATTTCTTTTTGCTTTTGACGTGGGGAAAGGCGATTGGAATGAATCCTGACTTGTTAAGGGTTAATTATGTTTTGGCAATTTGGGTATAATAAAGGCGTACATTTTTACTTTTTACTTAAGAGTAATTTCAGCACAAAATAAATATTGCTGGATAATTATTCACTCAGTAATATCTAGCCCCTAAAATATATATTAATATACTATTTAGATGCACACAGGACATAATGTCATAACTATAGTATTTTTTTATTTAAAATATATACAGGGTTAATTGTCGAACTGATCTTTAGGATTTTATATATACAGGGTGTCCCAAAGTTATCGGCCATGGAGGGGAAGTACCTTAAATATCGTAGATAGTGAATTTTGCTCAAAGAAGACTTCATTTTATTTTTAAAAGTAAGTAATTCTGCATTCATAGATTTTCTAAAAATTACTTGCTTTGTCTGGGAATCGAACCGACTCACATGTAGAAAAAAAATTACTTTACTTTTATGATACCAATCGAAAGAATAACTAAAAAATAATAACTCTGCTGAAGTAACATAGTATTTTAAAAGAAAGGAACAACGTGAAATAAATTATTTTAATCAAATAAAAAACATGAAATATTTAATTTTTGTAAATTAATTAATTAAATGCTCAAAATGTGATCCCTCTTGTATTAAGCATCTTCACCAATCTTCTTGTGACTCGGCTGCCTGTTGATTTTCTAATCATTTTATGGTGAACACTCAATGTGATATGGCACAATTCTGTTTGCAACTCGATCATTTGACCTTGACTCAATTATTTTATGTTGTTCCTTTCTTTTAAAATACTATGTTACTTAAGCAAAGTTATTATTTTTTAGCTATTCTTTCGATTGGTATCATAAAAGTAGAGTATTTTTTTTCCACATGTAAATCGGTTCGATTCCCAGACAAAGCAAGTAATTTTTAAAAAATCTATGAATGCAGAATTACTTACTTTTAAAAATAAAATGAAGTCTTGTTTGAGCAAAATTCACTATCTACGATATTTAAGGTACTTCCCCTCCATGGCCCATAACTTTGGGACACCCTGTATAAATGACATTTATTTATTTATTTATCAATCTTAAAATCTTAACTGAGACTAACTGATGGACATTACTTTAAACTTTTAATGAACTTAAATTTCTAAAGCAAAAGCTGGCGGCATTGCCACCTTGAATAACAATACAATAAACTAATAAAGCATATTTAAATAACTTAAAACAAGGATATCTGTAATCTGAGATCTAAATTATTTCGTTACGGAAGGGTGTTATTTATAATCATAAAAGCTAAGCAACTAAAATATCCAAAAACGACTTATCTGATTAAAGCCTAGTCAAAAGTCCTTTATTATATTTTGATACGAACCCGCGAACCTTAGATCTAGAGATATGAGTAACAATCCATTAAAATATTTATTAAAACTCCATTAATTAATGTATTTAAATAATTTATCCACTTGTTTAAGTCATGGCGAAGTTTTTTGGATTCCTCTCTTTACAGGTGAATCGGGTATTTACGGGCAATTATAATGATTTAATGACCTCCGTAGGCCGTAAACAAATACTTATGGAAATGAACCATCGAGTCACACTCGTAAATAAAACAGAATATTAAATGCAAGTAGTTAGCTCATTATTATTGTTAATTTTATTAGGCACCCGTTTTTTTATGTGGATCTTTTTATGTGGGCCACATCAAATTATTTACTAGCAGATATTTTTAAATTAAAAGTAGAATAAATAAATATTTATGGACAATTTTACATAGAAATATCTATAGGGGCTAGATGGGCATAGGCAGACGCTGGAACAGATATCTGAAGATCGTACAAATTTCGTCGAAGCGGGAATCGAACCCGCAACCTCTTGCGTCGCGGACCTTCTCCCGCTGCGCCACAGAGGTCAGATATTTACTCGACGTTTATTTAAATATGTATTCAAATAACTTAAGTTTTAGTTCACATCAAAGCTATTGTGGAATTCTAAACCGAGAATAACAAAGACTGTAGCGGGCTCTGCGGAGAATCAAAGCTAAATTAGTTTTATTAAAACCGACGTAGCCTTGAAAAGTAAGATTTATCTGAAGGTCTAGTCTAGCCTTTCTCGGAATAAACCTTGTTCTATTTCAACATATATATTCTGACACTGAATGGGAATTGGCGAATCGGCTTCATTCATTAATCATCGAAATAGTCTGCTAGGAAGCAATTTTTATAAATCTACACTTTGAATATTATAATTAAGACTATAGTATGTCTGTTTGATGCAACGCGATATTCTCAGAAGCTGCAAAATTAGGTAATCCAATATTAGAACTGATTTATAAGTATTAAAATCGTATTCTAGAAACTAAATAAAAATAATTTGTTATTTTCTATAATAGGTATAGAACGATGCAGCTACTTATCTACTGGTTTATGAATCCTTTAAGTGGTTTGACGGAGATGGGGTTGTACCCCACTGAAACCGGCACCACACGGCACAGTTATATTTAAATGAGTATGGTTAATTCGTTATCCATAGCCACTATTAGCATAATTGATGGTTTTCTGTCTGTCTTAATTCCAACCCAAGTCTGAAGGTTATGTAGTCAATCTAAATTGTTAAGGTGAAACTTAATTCCTAGATAATTAAGCGTGAGGAAGGTTCAATTAAGATAATTTGAGAATTCTAGTCTGTCTGGATAGTTGCTAGGTGAATTGTTTCTAAATAAATTAGATAGGTCTAAGTTATGGTTTAGTAACAAGGTGAGACGGCTATTAATATAGAAGATTAGGAAGTAGGTCTGCATAGATGTATGAACAATGCTATTTAAGTTCTTACTTCTTGAAAAAATGTATGTGAGCTGAAATACGTGCTGTAAAATGACAAGTACCTACAAATTATGGTCTAATCTCAAACTTTCCTCGTGTATTGTAATACCGAACCGACTAAGGGATAGTCAGATAGTAATTTATAATTTTTAAGGGCATTATTATATTATACTAGCTGACCCACCTGCGGCTTACTCGTTTTTTTCAAGTTTCCTCACCTTTTAACCTTCCTTGAGCTAGGTACTACCACTATTTTAAATCCAAAAGCACCTAAATAGGCCCAGCCGCTCTTGAGTTATTCTTATAAAGCTACTTTCTAACCAACACAAATCTCAATGAGGTTGAAAGGTTAAACTAAAGTAAATGCATGAGATGGTTAGTAGCTACAAATGAGAGAATCATCAATAAGTCGCAATTGGTTCGCATCGATCACGCTTAAGTTTAAAACTTTACTTCACAGATATAGGATAATGACTAGATACGATTACCTACTTAATAGTGTTAAGTTTTTTAATTTTCATAGAAAAAAAAAATCCTGACACTCCCCTCTATTTACATATTACAATGTGCTGCACATGTTAGAAAAAACAGACATACATATAAGTCTAAATGTGAAATAGATACGAACTACAATAGACGCCATAAAAATAAGTTAGTACGACCACCTAGCACACTAAAAATAGTGGGAAAAAGTCCAGATTATAGATTAGTCACTATTTACAATAATGACATCAAAAATGAAAAATTAGACAATGTATTCAGGACTAGATTAAAATCTTTACTAATAAATAAAGCCTATTATACAGTGAATGAATTTATGTATGACGTCTCAATATAAATAAATATGTACCTCTTAGTATGTTGACATGTAAATAAATTAAACTGTATTCTTTCATTTTGACTTTGTACCTATGTAATTGTGTAAATGTTATATAGTAATGACATAATATTTTATCCATAAACTAATTAACTTGACATTCCATATTTTGACTATTTCTTAAATATCCAGTTTATCTTTGACATTTAAATTTGACATTTGGTATTAATTTTAATTATTTTATGGAAATGCGACCAATTGCTGCGCCCTTACAGGGTACATGTATTGACATTAAGCAACTACCACCTAAGCTGACATAAACTGTACATGTATGCAATTAATAAATAAATAAATAAAGTTTAAATATGACGACCTGAGGTGCGCAGCAGGTTCAAAAGATTGCGGGTTCGATTACCGACTAAAGACATTTGTACGATCTGACTAGTAAATGTTGTATGGTGTTATGGGATTTTTTAAAATATTTATTTGAAAAAGTATATATCTATGTATATATATTCTATTATAATACTCGTATCTTTACAAAACTTGTCATATATTAAACCTCTTCCAGTATACGAGAATGATTAGTTCATCGACGATAGATATTCTCTAATCGAGCGCGTCGATCGCGCGTTGTGATTGGTTGACGGATGCGCGCCCGAAACAATGCGCACACGCAACTACTGTTAACAGAGATTTTATCGCTAAATGCCGGGTACTGAATCTTATACGTATTACGTGCGCAATTAGAAATGAGTTCTGTAAATGGCGTCCGCTCGCATGCGTTCTCGCTCACTCTCTATCGCTGTCTATACTTTTATCCTTGTTTTGCCAATCGTACCCATACATACCGCCGCCATTTACAAAATTCATTTTCAATTGCGGGGGTTATACCTACTATATTACTACAAAAAAGTACAATGTGTTTGTTTTTTGATAAAGCATAAGTAGATCTATTTACTTGGTTATTTTGGGGGACTTGGTAGAATCACCATGCTTCATTCACCATTCATTATCGCCTCTATTAAGTGACACAGGGACTTCTCTCTTGACGAGAGAGATTAGGCCTTAATTCACCACGCAGGCCAAATGAACGCTGGTGAATACTGGTGTCACATATCCTTCAAACTTTTTAACATGCCGGTTTCCTCACGATTTTTGGGTTTGAACCCACGACCTTCGGAACGAAAGTCGAGTATGCTCCCATTTAGAAAACTCGAACAACCACGCTTACCATTTGCCCATTAGTGGGACGTAATAAGGGTAGTTATGATGGGCAAAGCCACGGGGATTATAAGCATGTAGTATTTAAAATGTATGTACATAAATTGAGTAAAACTGCAAAAATATGAGCTTGATCGCTTCAACATGAAATAGGCAAATTCCTTCGACGGTTTTAAATAACGCTGAGTGCAATGTTTTGTTCGACCTAAAAACCAGTGAATTATGATTTAAGTCTGAACATGTTTGTTGAATAAATTGTACGAATGTTATTCTTGAAGTACCTAATGTTGGATTGATTTATGTACTTTTCTAGATAAAATCCATTTGTCTAAGTGGGATCACGCGTCGTGTCGTGGGTTCAACCCCGCCGCGCACCTCTGGATTTTTCTTGAAATAAGTATGTCATGGGTGCTTCAAGCGGTGTCTTAACGGTGAAGGAAAACACCATAAGGAAACTGGGATCTCCTGAGAACTTCGAAGAGTCTGAATATCATGTGATATTCATTAGCTGCGCTCTGCGACTTTGCCCGCGTTCACATAGATTTTTCCGAAGTTATAAGCTTATCTTTTATAATATATACACCGTGATCGCTAATAACCCGAAAGATTTAAGCTAACGATACTAGAGCCTAATTAGAGTATAAAAAGTTATGTAACATATAGTCCAAAAACTCATAATTAAGGAGATATGAATTATTTACAACAAATCAAAAGTTAAAAAATCTCCAGTCTAACACACCCTAAGGGCGTGAGCATGTCATATTTTGTGGTGCCAATAAATAAAAATAATTTCAATACAAACATCGTGCTAGACATAACTTGACACTTCTGGTTCGTCGTGTGATTTCGGAGCGATTCGTGAAGTGTCATGCTCGCTCTCTGTTCTTCAACTTGAGTTTCTTACCTAACGGCTTGTTTACAAAGAAGCGGGCAATTAATAAGATTTAATTTGTACCGAAATTGTAATTTAATTAAGACACATAATTAGACCCATGTTGATATAACATTATTTACTCGTAATGTCGTCAAAAATACGTGGTTTAAATCTTTCGGGTTATTGGCGACCACGGTGTATATCGATACCAGATCGATTTATCGTATACCTAACGTTCAAACAGCATTTTTCATCAAAATTGTTGATGTTGAATATTTTTCGCTACACAAATCTAAGTGGCTCTCAGCCAACCAGTGTTACCTATTCTTTTGTATAAAATCACGATTAGTTTGCGTATAAAAAAGACAAAGCATAGGGCAAAGTTCTATGAAAAGGTCCAGACAGCGTTGAAAATAGACAAAAAGATCGGAATGCGGAACTTATGGCCTAAATTGTCATTTATCTGGACAATATGACAATGGAACTTTGACGCGAATTTTTGACGTATTTAGCATCCTGTGTGTCTAGGATTTCATCAAATGGTGTACCGGTCTATTCTGGCCGTTTAGGGTCTAATAATTTTGTATATAGTGTGGAAAAACCTCTAAACTGAAATTAGAAGTTCGATATTACCATTCTAATGTGTATATTTTGTTGAAGGTATACATAATTATATTGGTTACTGGGTACAATTTCTTCCGAGCTTTGATTACGTTAAATCAATAAAAAAAATTGCAGGAATTAAATAACATAATGACTAATAATATAATGACTATCTATGAAGATATATATTTTTATTAATAGAAAACACCTCGGACAACTGGAATAAATATTTGCAGATCGTACTTTTGTCCCGAAGCGGGAATCGAACCCGTCACCGCTTGCGTCAAAAGCGGACTTTCGCTCCCTGCGTCACAGAGGTCGCAGATCGAGGTATCTTTTTATAATTTTGGGTTTTATACAACTTTCACAGTCAGAAAAAAATAGAAATATCGATAACCGATATCAATGAGTATCGGTCAATGATGATGATTGGAAAGCTCGCGTAGGTGCAGGAAGTAAACAATATGAGCAGTAGGCGGTATATTAAACCATTGACGTATGGTACATGTATTTACATTATTTAACGGGCAATGACCCCGGTTTTGGCAAGTGAACTAGATTAGATCATGTTACATTTTCTGTGCTTACGGAAATGTTTCGGCTTTGGAAGTTTATTATGACATCTTTTATATACGGATACGAATTATCTAACTCTTACAGTACATACATAGAACATTTTGACAGAACTAAGTGTAGGTACCAACGGTGAAAAACAAATAATTCAAAAATATTATAAACATCAAACCCATATAATAGATATCCACTACTGGGCAATATAATCCATTATAAGTCTTGGATGGTTTCTTGTTATCACGTTCACCAGGTTATTGGCTATTGCTGTTAGTATAGCAGAAAGAACGATGCTGATGCCCGGCTGATGGGGGTTAGAGTGGTACTAATCTTAGGCTGACACGACATTTCACTGCAAACAAAACAAATTTATCATGAAAACATTATCGTAAATGATATTTAAATGTTTCACAATTCAAAACATCATTAACAAAAACTATTTAGTCAACTGTACTTATTTCTAAATAAGAATCTGGTACAATCAGCATCTTGTCTTTGAAAAATGATCTGGCATTTCCTATCTAAAAATATTTCGTTATCGGCCCCGTAATTAGGGTTCCGTATCTGATGCTGTTTGTGACGTCTCGCTCCGATGTGTTTAATAAATAAGTTCGTGATGTCTAGAGGGAATTTTATATAAAAAATATGGTGTTCTACCAAATACGGACAATTCGTTTATGAAAACCTAAAAATAATGATAATAAATAAATCAATTTTAAACCGTGTGCATCACATCGACCTAAGAATAGTTGCACCCCATGAAATACTCCATATAATATACATACATAAATAGATATTTTTATTATACATATATCGCACCTCCCCAGAACAAATAAATATCTGAAGATCGTACAAATTTTGGTCCCAAAGGCGGAAATCGAACCCGCGTCGTTTAAATTCTGCGAATGCTAAACTCTAATCCAACTGGTCTCTATACATCTCATCTATGACAATAGTACATTGCTCTCGATAAGAACTGAAGCAAAAACTAAACTTGACGAAACGCGTAGGTGATACATAAAACACCAAATAACGACTCTAAATTAATTTCCTTAGAGTTCAAAATCCTGAACGGACTAATTCCTGCCCAGTTTTTCTGTCGGATTCGTTATTTCGATCCTAATTAGTTCAGTTTTAATTTGTAGAGCGTTTAGGGTTTTGATCTTCTAGATGAAGATGTCTCTTTCATCTTAATAGACCCAGATTTAGATAAACAGATTAGAGAAGCGGCTCTACAGATTATATTATTATGAATTTTTGCTTTAAATTTAGTTTTTGATTTTTTTTTCTGTAATTTACGGAATATAAACCACTTTTAGGTTGTAAATATTCAGAAACAGTGATATAGCTAATTGAGTTATTTTATTATTTCAAAGGTTAATGAATTCTTATTTTATAATAACACATACTATACTCTATACCGCGAAAAAATCCACAACTGGGAAACGTTCAATAAAAAGCGGGTGGTCAGTTTTCACCGCGGCTTTAGCTACTTTTTGGATCGGTTACAAACTTGCCTTAAATTATGTATTCTGCTTAAGTTTTGAGTAATTTCGGGGCGATTTTTCACAGTCTCTACCATCTACTTAAAAACCAGTTAAAGAAACCTTAATCACGGTCGGCGCAAGCGCAAACGGTCAGTTTCATCAAAATTAGTGCACGGATTGAAAGTTACGCGAAATTCCTCAGCCCGGTTTCCACAAGGTTAAACAAACTTTTGAAAATATTAGGATAATTAAAAAAAGTTGGAAAAATATTAATTATTTTTTTAGCATTTAATTTAGTTAGTATAATCTATCTTTGTATGTTTAAGTCTATCAGATCTAGCACCCGTAACACAAGCTTAGAGCTTACCACGGGGCTAGATGTTGCTGTGCTAATTGTCCAGAAATATTTATTTATATCATAAATATGAATAACAAATAACGAAATCTAATTTAATATTGCAACTATGACATATTCAGTAGGTATGCATTTTGGTTTATTTTGCAAATTGTTGTTTATAACCTGCTTTCGTAGGAATTCGTCGACAGTGAAATTTATTAAACTGTCTACAGTTATTACTATTTCAATAAATTACCTACTTAAGTGTCATTAAACTGGAGCTATCTCAAGTCCAAACATATCATTTTTTATAGGATGTAAATACAAAACATAACTAATTTGGTAATCGCATTTTGCTAATAAACGCATTTCAACACTTTGCGTTAGACTACGGACTTTGTCTACCTTTTGTTTGCGAGGCAAAAAATAAAAATGTCATCCAAACTTATTTTCATTGAACTTGTTGAAACTAATTGCAAAAAAAATCCATGTTCGTTTGTAATTTAAATACGATTATAATAAACAATCAAAAAACACTGCGGGCACACTATTTTTGCCTGTTCTATAATATTTATTTAATTTGTGTTATTAGAAATAGTTATTCAATTCCCTTATGCTCAGAACTTTTCCTAAGCATTTTAATAAGTTTCACTTACGCCGCCTCCACTAAATAATTATAAATAAATAAATATTGTTGGACAATTCACACAATTAATAAATGTAAGACAAAAGTGTAAGAGTTGGCGACTCCTGAACTCATGAAGCATTAGTCGGCACGTGGGCCGGAAACCGCGGTACAAATTAAAACATCGGTGTGGGCTACTACCTACGTCTATACCGAGTTATTGCTCTATGGCAAAAAACGGACCATCCTGATGTTTGGGTGTTGTCTATGAATATGATTCTAGGCGGGAGCGCATCGCGTAGACAACAGACAACAACCATAACAATATGTTCTCTTTTTAGACCAACTCAAAACTATCCTCACACGCGGTCATTAATAACGGAAATTAAAATAATATATATCCTATGAGTTTGAATTTTTTTGACAGGCTTTTGTTACGATATGACATTAATAGATATGTTATAGCCGACGAGTCCTGTTTTTTTTTTCAATTTATAGTACGTATTAAAAATTTAAGGATTTAAGGTTGTTCTAATTTAAAAATATCCTGCAAAACCAGGCCAAATGGCCACCCCATACAAAAATATCTATATGACAGTCTCAAACTCAAGGTGTATATATATGTATGTATATCGCAGTCGCATTGTCTAAATACCCGCTCCGGTTATTGACCCGCCGAAACTGGTACCTTGTCGTATTATTACACCTACACCGCAATCGATTGTTCATCGACGAGGATCTGATTGATGATCTGATGCATTCATAAAGTTTATTTTAGGATTGTCGATAAACAATTTATGAAACTTATGTTTTGCTCAAAATCAGAGACTGTGAAAAGTCATATGGTAAAAATATCTCATAATATTTGTCTCAAGAAAAATATTACTAAGCATTTAAGTGTAGTATTGAAAGCGAGACATTTGCGAATGCAAGTAATAACTGTATGTAATAATTTTATTGAAATAAAAAATATATTGTTTCCTTTCAATTTTACGCTAATTATCTGGTAGGTAAACTTCCGATTTTCACTAAATTAAATAGCACAATATGCCATAAACATGAAAACCACTTTAAAATCATTCCACAAGTAGGGATATTTTGTAGTATAAATATAATTCATAAAAATTTTAAGTATATATTTTCCCGCTCGTCGTTGAACCAAAGAATCAGGGTTCCTATAGTGGAATCAACAGCAGCCAACAAACAGGTTCATCCAAAAAATGGCAAGAGTCTGAGGTATCAGGTGCTTATATGGGAGATTTAATGACCACGCATTGTTTCTTTTTGTATGACCTAATTTATAAAGTGTTTCTGGAATCACGGTGCGAAGCTACCAGTAACTGAGGCAGGAATTTTAACGTTGTCTTTTCTGAGAGGCATTTTGATTGATTAATTGTAATGCGTTTGATACTTGTACTGGAGGTCCCACGATTATGCCACACGGAGAGATAAATAAGAGAATCATTATCATCAATTCAACCATAAGAGAAGAACAATCCATAGAAATGGCGTAGACCACACGACGCCAAGATATAACAAGTTATAAAAATATGAAATCCTAATATACTCGTAAATGAAATTATTTATTAATTTGTTTTGTTTATTTTATTTTCTTAACGCGGGGAAATTAAAATATAAAATGAAAATTTATGTTGAGGCGACAGTGTATACATATTGAATTTTGTAAAAAATTGAGTGGTATGTTATGTAGCCATAGCTAAATGGGTAACATGGCTGAGTGGCGCAGAAATAGCTCTGGTCTTGTTTGTTTTGGTTCAGGGCTGGGCTGTCACCGTGACGCGTCGTTTGGGATTAGGAAGTGATCTCCTCGCTGACTACACTCACTACGGACTTCGGAAAACGAACACATTATGAAGAACTTTATACTGACAAAACAACTACTGACTCGATTTGCTTTGCTCCTTGATTTGTACATATCATGCCCTTTGTTTTGATATGGTTTTCGGAAGCATTCGATTGTTTTGCCTACTTCCAACTACCATAACTTGGAAACAGATGGTCATAAATAATTGACAGTTTTGTCAAGATTACTCTTATTATATTCTTCAAAAAACGACATACTGATTGAATAATTTGAATGTTTACTTGGGCTATTCCTATGAGAGTTTAGCTTTGGTTCTATCGGAGTTGATTAAATACAACGATTGTCATTTCCACACAAATGACAAGTCGCTCAACCGAAACTCCAACAGAACCAAAACTGTGAAAAGTAATGCAATAATGTAGTAATGCCTTAAAGAATGCAGTCCTAGTCCAGATAACAGAATATGTTCCGAAGTCCACAGCAGCCGCCCACGGGAGGTTAAGGAACCCTGATGCGTGTGATCTCATGCTTCAGGATACCTATTTTCGTTCTCCTAGTTTTTGGCAGTTAGCTACGACGTGGGTTGCTCTCTGGTCTAGAAAATTCAGATCGAAATCTAGTCTGTTTAGGCGAATATCACAATACTACTTCTCAAAGTATTCTTGAGGATCATATGGAAATAAATGACATACTTATCTCATATAATTTCATTCGCGTTGAAGCTTTGTGTGACACGCAATAGTGTGTTAATAGCCTTAGTACAGGCTTAAAGGTCGCTTCACATCTGACGGAAATCCGTTGAGCGTTACCTCGGTCGCGTCTATTCGGATATAAATGAGTCAGGCGTAATTTCTTTTTGCATTAATACATAACAAGACACTAGTTAAAAAGAAGAAAATATGGGTTTAAACCACGATTCATGTTCCTTTACGGATCCCACACGGGTTAAGGAAAACATCACGAAAAAACCACGTTGACTACAGACTTTCAAAATAGATAGCGATCAGAGTCTTAATAATATTTACAATAAACGGTTTATTGAGTGGTTTTTTTGTAAACTTAATTTAAACTTTGTTTTCTTTTTTAATGTTCGAAGGATCGGGTTATTGTACATTTGCCACAAAGTTAGTTCGTCACGTTTTTGAAAACTCCATACATTGAAAGTAAATTCGTCATAGGTAGGTAAAGTACATCATAAAGTAGGGTTCGCATGTAAGAAGGTGAATGGTGTTTAGCGCTCGCAATGATTATTTATTTATTTAATCGCTATTTTATTCGTACTTGTTGATGGGTTTACGAAGTACATAATCATTTTTCGTGTGGCATCGTTTTTAGGTTTCAAACTTTAGAAATTTTACATTTAATTTTAAACCAATGCAATGTAGCGCAATAGATTGATAATTAATTATTATTTATTAATTGCGTTGATTCCGTGGCATTTATTATTTATGGAATTTTACTCTTTGAAGATGTTTGTCAAAAAGGTAAAATTTTCATAATCCTGATCATTAAAAATGAATATCATATTATATTAAATTTTATTAAAAACTATCTATGAGTGTGAAAACATCAATTTTGTTATATCCTACTTATTAAATGATTTTCCTGCTATCTCTACGGAAAGACATGTATGACGAATTTACACATCCTTTTTTTCATGACGAATTAACTTTGTGGCAAATGTACAATAACCCGAAGGATCAAATAACAATTTATACACAAATAGTTTTAAATCAAACATTAAACTTAATATTCTTCTAAACAATTTTATTGTGCTTTTCTTGGTATAATTCTTTTTTTTTTGTTGTATGCTACTGAATACTAACATCGTTGGTTGTTGGTCTCTACTCTGTCTGTATAGCAATGTGGTAGCATTACCAGAGGCTTACAAAAACCCACAAATCATTAACTACATACAAAAAAGGCGGTCCTTTCGTTACCTACTGTCACGACATGCCTACAGCTACAAGCAAACCCGCGGGCTAAACTACACATTAGCAACCATTCAAATAGCAAGTAATTAATGGCCAACCGAAACGGTATTCAAATGTCTTGCCAATCACTGGTCACCTGTGCTGCGTCTCGCTCTAGTTTCACTGGTGTGAGAGAGAGGGGAAAATGTCTCGTGAGCTTTTTGCTTAAAAGTTACCTATAGAGAACATTGCGGGCTTAAAAACAGCTGATGCAAGACTGATAATGAATAAATTTTTTTTATTGAAAATTAGATCATTTATTTCGTATTGTTTTGTTTATTATTGTATTATTTTAAATCACAGAAGGTAGAAAAAAGTTAAGAAAATAATAAATGTGTATTAGGATAAAAAAATATGTCAGTACTTAGTAAAGCCTATTTTTTTTACAACAAAACGGGGTGGCATAAATACTGCTGTATTTGCATAATTAAAAATTGGAATCTTTGTATAGACTTTTACTTACAGAGCTTACAGAATAAGACAACAAATTATGAAATCGTAAAGTGAATTAGCTGTTCTAACCCCCCTGTGGTATAGTCCAAAGGAATGCAATATCGAGAATAAAAAACCGAGTGGCGGATTGAGCCGATGTTATCAGGCTATGGCAATTTATTTTGGGCCAAGCTCGTTGCCATGGCAACGCCCGGACATTCCAGTTCACCGTAGAAAGTTGCGTTTGCGCATGTAATGGCCAAAATGTCTACATCGACACCGGCCATGTTTTATGTATTAAATTATGTAAAATCAAAAGCTTTTAAAAGTATCTCGTGTTTTACGAACTTGTTGGTGTGACAGGTTTTTGTTTGTGTGTTTTTGATAGTGGCAATTAGGCACCTTGACAGGTACCCCTATAGGTTTGTATTCTTAAATTGATCGTGAATTACATTTATTGGCTTAGTTTGGCAACAATCCCCAAAGGAATGTTAAACAAATTAGGTATATTTTGTGTCATATAATTAAATTAGATGTACAAACCATTAACTCGTTAGTTAACTCGGTTAAATCTATTTCTGGATAACATCTTTTAAGATCATATTTATCTAAGATTCATGAATAGCTATGGTAATGTCAAAAGATTCGCTTCCTTACTCATGTAAGTACTGATTACTTAAATACTCTTCGTGTAACATGTTACATTACACTTCGTAACGTCGGTCATTACACAACTTCAGTACCTTACAGTGTACTAAACAGTTCCAACTTTTAACAAAGAATAAACAGTAAAATCCATTGGAAGTAAGTGATTTTTTTTCATTGACAAAAGCCAGTGAAAGCGGAGCGCGATAAAAAGCTCACAAACCATAAGTACAGACAGACAAAAAATATAAAAAAATATATTCATTACGACGCAGTCTGTGAGTCTTACCGCCTGGGTGGGTAGGGTTCGCATAGAAATATAAACAAATTAAATATACAAAATTATAATCATTTGTCTTTGTAGAGAGCGGATTGATTAATTTGTTTATTTAGTACATTATTGCAACAAAACAAGCAATTGTTCTTTAACGGTTCTGTAACTTTCATAGTATTTTTTTAATTCTTAAATAATCTTTGCTCATTGCATGCCCTTCATATCACAAAAAAAATTTTTTTTACAACTTTTAACTTTTTTTAAGAATACATAATATGACATACATTAATAACTATATTTACCAATATAATTAGCATAGAACTGAAGAAAGATAACAATTAACATTTTAAATGAAGTAAAAGTTTAGTCTCTTAATTTAGACATGATGAAACAACAAACAAATGTGAAATTAATACAAAGGTGTTAAGAAATATTTAGATGTCAAAGTATTATACACTATTAGCTTGCGCTGCTGTCCGTACGTGTGCGCCACGGGCAGCCAAGCGCACGCGGGTACATCAAAATACTCATAAAGGAAGTAAATATTACGGACGAACCACGTAACTTACAGTTAATTGCTAGAATGCCGTGACTTTACCGAATCTCAAATAGTTTATTTTGTTTTCAACACTGGAATATTTTATTAACTAACTACACCCCACAGCTTGGTTCACTTTATAGGTTTGCCGAAACGAATAATAAACGGAGTGAAAAGTCACTTACATTATTGTTCTGTAATTAACTATCTTCACAGCAAAATTCATACTAATCGGCCAGGTCGCTTGATCGTTAAAAAGCAATGGACATCCAAACCTACAAACTTTATATATTAAAATAGATGTGTTTATATTAATACCACTTTTGTTATTTGTTGTAATTTTATAACTCAAGAACAGCTGGACCGATTTAGTACCTTTTGGTTTTTAAAATAGTCGTAGTAGGAAAGGTTTAAAAGGTGAGGAAGCATGGAATAAAGCGGGTGAGAACGCAGGTCAGCTATCTTTACATATTATTTATGTAAATTATTAAATATCAAAAATCAGACCGTTAAACGAATGAAACGTGGTAAGTAACCAAACCGATGTATCTGAAACAGGCGATTGACCTATCACGGATAAAATCATCTGTCAAACATTACGAGGGAGATAAGATCTATTAATTGCACCCGAGCCCGCCTGTCACATATCATGGCACAGTTTAGATGTTCGTTTGTTCAGATCTTATCGAGGAAGTCATACATATATAAATTATAATAAATATCTGTGTATGTTTGTTCTATTAATTGTATCAATTATATAGACTCGCGATACACGAGGCTAGATTGAAATGTCCAGCAGAATTTATTTATTTAAAATTCAAATTAAAACAGCAAGAAAGTTTGTATTAATGGAATATGAATATGAATGAAAAACTATTGAACAAATTTCCATGAGACTTTACCAGAACATAATGCTACCTTTTGCCGCAGTATAGGTGTAATTATCTTTTCCACGGAAAAAAATCATCAACTAACTAAATTTTGATATTTTAAGACACGAAATTACTTACTGAACCTTCGTTTCATTAATATTTTAGTATTCAATGCTAATTCAATGAATGGCTTTAAAAGTGCATATTCTACAAACACATTTGCTTTTCTAGGAAACTAAACCAGGTGTGTTTTGCGAAATTCAGCAAATAGCACAAATGTTCATCGTATATCAATTTTTGCTTATTTTGACGTAAAATTCTATTAGCTTCGACATTCTGCTTTGTCTGCATGGCTGCATTACAGGAATTAAAAAAAAATCTTGCGGTCAACTTTCTTTCCGAAGGTCGTGAGTTCAAACTCACCCGCGCACCGCCAGAATACCTTTTTGAGAACTTTGAATAGTTTCAAAGACAAACGATATTCACTAACCCGCACTTGGCCAGCGCGGTGAATTAAGGCTTAATCTCAAGGAGACAATAATAACATAAATGGTGGTGCTTATATTTAGATTAAATATATTAATACGATAAAGGAAACCCAACTTTCTGGAAATAATACCTACACTCCCTAATCCCTAATTGCAAGTATGATTACTAATTAGTCTGTAAACCATTATTTACACCTTTCGCTCTTTTAACACAAGTCAGATCAACTTTAATGAGCTACGAACTCTATTATATCTAAAGTACAGTACCTACTAAAATACTAGAACATAATACTTATCAATAAAGATAATATAAATCTTACCTTGATAAGAATAAGTGCTATATTAAGTTGATATTTTTTGTGAAAGGATTGCCGGATCAATCGATTGATCTAGGCCCGTTAGTTCTAAGAATCGGCCGAGGTATTTATGAACCGGAAGTAGATTTGCAGACAAACTTTACAGGTTTTTTTATTGATTCATAGATCAGGATAATTGTTATTGGACTTGTTCGTTGAATTTCTTAACTACGTTGGGTTGGCTGTAATACAATTTGTCATGAGAAACATGGTTTTAATTATATTGTCAATTAAATTATTAAAATTAGTTTCTACTTAGAGCTTACCACGCGGCTAGATGGATGAATTGTGCAGAAATATTAATTAATTTATTTATTTATACTGTTACGAAAGAATACGAACATCATTTAGTGACAGAATCCATCTAAGAACTCTAATTGTGCATTTCTCCCTGCTAAGCTAAGCTTATTTAACTTTCATAACACGTCAATAATTGTCGGGTCGGTATGTCTAAAGGGCGTTTTCGGGTTAAAAGCGGTTTTTGCTTCGGCAAATCAGAGCAGGTTTCAAATACGATATGGAACGATAATGCAGTCCTTAAGCTTTGCACACACACAAAAAATACTTTTTGAAATTGCTTTTGTTTGAGTAATGAAGAGATACGTAAAAGAACGAGAGTCGCCGAAGTCACAGATTATTATAGTATTGTTTTGCTTTTATGGAAAATGTATTCTATTAAAAATTACTAAGCAAAAACAGCCGAAGAAACAAATAATGCAAAATTTCAGGCAAAACTCAAAACCTCGAAAGATCGAATAAAAAAAATCGAATATACGAACTTATTTTTTTCAAGTCGGTTAAAAACAATTTTTTCAACAGGTCTAAACAACGGTTTCAATTATTCCCTTTTTTTTAATGTTTTTAGCATCGGAAACTGACATTAATATATACACAGCTTTACATTCCGTGTGTTTGACTGTTGCTCGCTAATTACAACGGTCGCGAAGTGTGTGTCCTCGCCCTTAGGTAGCGAATATAGGGAGGAACTTAGCGAAAATTCAGCTTTGTATTTTCGCTAAAAAAACTTGTCGATGTTTTTTAAGTTAGCCAGTTATTAATTATTCGTTATGTATCTGACGTAAATGCTGAGTTGCTTATTTTACGATATTATCGAATTCGTTTTCTAGAACCCCTACCTGTATATCCTGCCTTCTGGCGATGGAAAGAATTTATAATATTGGCCTTTTGCGTAAACAATTATAACTATAATTTTACATGTATAAACAGCATTTTTTTCTAATTTCAAATGAATTAAAAAAAAGCAAAAAATTGCCTACCTGTTGCTTTATAGTGTCTGAATTACGGACAGCTACCAATCTGTTATAAAAGAGTTTTAATTTAAACATTATTGTAAAAACGCAGGATAAGATTAATAAAGCACATTGGAATAAGTAAAAAATCCCAGTTCTGCTCAACCAAAACGCTCTTTGGTTATTCATTATCCGCTCTGCATCGCCGGCCGCCCCGCAACAATGTTACGGTAAGTAGGTGCTTTCAATATTACAAATATGCTGGACGAGCCATGTCTTACACACAACACTATTTGTACGTCCACGTTACTAGGCGCAGTGGACATTAACCTTTATGAATATTATTTAAAGGCAATTGTCTGGGTAGAGGGACATTTGTGTGTTTAAATTAAATGAGGATAGATAAATGTAGGAAAATTCTTGACGTGTTGGTTTCGCAATTAATTTTTAATTAATTTTAATTTTGAAGATGCAAAAGGGTTTTGTAGTGTATATTTAGTCTATTTGATTCATATAGTTTTATATTAGGTATTTACATGGCCTCCAGATATAATTGAGAGATCATATCAAATATTAGTTTTTTTATTTATTAGTGTTTCACTCAAAGGGCAAAGGCCTCCCCCAATACCTTCGTTTGATTATTTGCGCAAAAAAAAATTAAACTGTCTCGAGTTAAATCGCATTGTTTAATTCATTCAGTCTTATATTTATTCTACAAAGTAAACCATTAAAATTTGATCTTCAAAAATATCTGCGCCGTGTCCACTATTTTCCCACCAAGTGAGTTACAGTTTAAAGTAGCTGCACGTACCAAATTATAGATAAGAAATCAGTCCACATACGCAATATCCAGTTATTGTTTTATATATAAAGATGATATAATTTCCAATTAGTGGCCAAAAACCTGAAGCGAGTGGGATCCTTTTCCTATCTTTGCATTAAAAAATCTTTGGCAAAAGGTCCAATTAATCTGCTGTGGTCATTATATCACAACATTCTGCAAAAACAGCCTCTCATTAGGGCTTATACAAGACCCCAATGTTCCTGGAAAGAGCAGCCACAGTCTCAAGTATTGCAGAACAAAATAAGACATAAAGTTATTTAATTTTTATTTATACACTGTCGCGCGAAAAGTACAAACGCATTTTATTGAACTATATTATGTTTATTTCACTTTCAAAATTTTCGTGAGTTATAAAGGGTGTCTCAGCGCCGATTTTAAACTTTAAATATTTATAAAAAAAAAACAAATTGTATTAGAAATGTTATAATTGTTGTAAATTATAGTGTAATGTTGCGGATTTTATGTACGAAATATTACACCGTCAAGATGTCTTCCCTCACGGCGAATGCACTCTTCAAAGCGGACAAGCGAATTCGCAGAGACACGCCGTAAAACGTCAACTGATATGGCTCGCACTTCTGTAGTTATTTTGGCCTTTAACTGCTCCAAACTCGTAAGAGGGGTATCATATACTCTTCCTTTGAGATAACCCCATAAAAAAAAGTCAGCTGGGGTTAAGTCAGGAGATCTAGGTGGCCACAATACGTCTCCAAAGCGGCTAATGATTTTACCAGGAAAAAAAGCTTTTAGTGTGTCCATGGAGACCCTAGCAGTGTGGGCTGTGGCCCCATCTTGCTGAAACCACACATTTGACTTGTTAATAGCCCCATCTTGCAGCTGAGGTACAAAAAAATTATTGATCATGTTAATAAAGGGTGTCTCAGCCCAGATTTTAAACTTTAAACACGAATTTCTCAGAAGTTTGCGGGGCTAGCGGGAGGGGAGTGGTAGCGTTCGGTTGGTAACAAGTGCGGATTTGTTAGGCGGATTTCAAAGCGATTACAAAACTTGCGCTGTGCTTCACTCAACGAAAACTCATTGCAAAAGTAAGCCTCTACTGCGTACGCGCGATGCGCGCCAGACCACTGCGACATGGCGACTAACAAATCCGCACTTGTTACCAACCGAACGCTACCACTCCCCTCCCGCTAGCCCCGCAAACTTCTGAGAAATTCGTGTTTAAAGTTTAAAATCGGCGCTGAGACACCCTTTACTATTCATTATGTACAACGGGAATTACTCACGTATTTACATAGGAGTTAAACAACTCTCGACGTTTCGACCACATCAAGAGTAGTCTTTATCAGGAGGAGTGAGCGTCCCGCCGAGCTCCGTCTCCTCTCAGGTCACGCGCGCGGTTCTCACTCAACCGCGCGCGTGACCTGAGAGGAGACGGAGCTCGGCGGGACGCTCACTCCTCCTGATAAAGACTACTCTTGATGTGGTCGAAACGTCGAGAGTTGTTTAACTCCTATGTAAATACGTGAGTAATTCCCGTTGTACATAATGTATATTATGTTTATTGCTTGCATCAAAATAATCCATGGACTACTTTTTACCGCGCGAAATATGTGAGAATAACCGCAGGATGGTAAGGTAGTATGACTATAATTATAACTATGTCAGCCATTTGGTGGCCTTCAAAGTATTAGACACTGATAATATTATGTGTTTTTGTGTTGGAAAAATAAAATAATTTGTTTGTTGGTTTGTTTGTTAGTTTGATAATGAGCATTTGAATCCCTTCCCTCATATTCGGCCATAGCCAAAGAAAATGGCATGTTTACTTACTTAATATTTAAAAGCAAACATTAAATATGTATGTATTTGTAACATAAAGCAGGATCTAAACATGCAAAACACTTGCTTTATTGATTTTGCAATGCAAAGTTATTTCGCTGACAGGTCTCGTCATATTACCGCGGCATTAATAGGACCTTGTTGCAAAACTACGTGTTTCTAAGCAAATAATTACATATTTCAATGTTTTGTGGA
Organism: Chloroclystis v-ata; assembly: GCA_963691955.1. Lineage (NCBI taxonomy): Eukaryota > Metazoa > Arthropoda > Insecta > Lepidoptera > Geometridae > Chloroclystis > Chloroclystis v-ata. The sequence goes on along the minus strand of OY829900.1, from coordinate 17,054,003 downwards.
ACAAATATTTTGCTTAAACAGCACACAGAACAAGTACATAATCGTATTTTGTTACGATTGTCGTCATCAAACACTGCTTCTAGGGTGGTCTATCTTAAAGTACTTAAATGAAATAATATACTAAGATTAGCCTGGATTAGGAGGCTCTATAGCCTATTGGGTTGGAGCTCATCTAAGTAGATATTAATACTCCAAAAGAGAAAAATCGAATTTGGGGTCAAACCACCAGAATTTTAAAATGACCATTTGGTCCTTCTCCAAATACTTCACTGCGCCTCTAGTTGCTCTGCCGAAATTTATAACCCGACAGAATTGTATCAACTTTCAACGTATGTTGTGCCGTCTGCCTACCAACGCGTTTCGCCGGCGAATTGACAAGTATATCCTGCTAAATTGAGGAGTGCTCTCAAATGGATACGCTTTATACACATGTATACGGCCTGGCTTCTTTGATTTATACAAGATTTCGTTGCATAATTTAAAGCGTATAACGTAGCTTCAATATTTACTAAAAATAGTCTTCTGTCTAGGAATGGTAATAACGTTAGGTGGATACCTAAATATATTAATTTTACTCGCAACACAGCTTTGAGCTTACGACGGGGCTAGATGTTGCTGTGTATATTTGTCCAACATTATTTATTGTATTCATTTTTTAATCCATTATCAAGAATCGATATAAATTTGAGATTTATAACAATGAAAAAAGAACCTAAAATGTTAAATCCATACAAAATTCCAACAAATGCTCTGCTTTATATTTTTGTACAAAAACACGCAAGCCGTGTGACTGGATGGTATCAGCAAAAACTTGCCATGTCTAAAACATCTCTCCAACTCTCCATCAAACCGAAACTACCAACTTGCCTTATTTCCATCACTGCACATTTCTGATCCAATTAATAATAATAATGCGTCGGCAAAAACAAGCATAAGATGTGCGATTTTCAGCCGAATTCGGGCAAAATTCCATGGCTCCAGGCATCAGAAGGTCAGTGACCAGGGCCCTTATTCTCTAACGCCATTGACCATGGAAATTCTACACCATGATCAAGGTTACCACAACAGTCTTTTTAATACTGTACTTTGAACAGGCTCGTATATAAACATAATATCTATCATGAATTACTCTGTGAAACCAATTCCGTCGTATAATATTTTTTATCAATGAATTACTATTCATCGCGATCATTCGCATTTGCATCAATGTTGACATAATAATGACTATTAAGGTGTCACCATAATATAATATACACGCACGCGTCTGACACGCCGGATGTCTGTCGCGAGTGCGTTAAGATTCGAGATTAGCGAATAAGCCGAAACTGGTTAACAATTATTTGCCGAAAAAGCCCTCGGCAAAGGGCCGGGCGGCAGAAATTGCTTAACATTTCAACGTAAATTGGCCACAGACCTTTACATCTTAAATAGTTATTTTGATGTGATTTTGAAGCGATAATTTGTATGTTTATTGAGCGGAATTGTTTATTTGGAATTGCTGAATCTTTTGATGAGTTTTCGGATTGAGATGCAAATTAGTTGCAATATAATAAACTTTAATGTTAATTTAATAACTTTTATTCTTACTAACATTATAATGCGAAAGTTTGGAATTTTTCTTGCTGTAAAATAGTAAAGATTACGCAGAAAATATCGGCGGCCTTATTTAATATATTCCGCACGTTTTGTGTGGTTCGTAATATATGTTATTCTCATATACGGTGATTTCCAAAGATCCATTAACTTGCGCCATTAAATTCGATCACAAAAAATGATCCAATCTGAATCGTGACAAAAAATTAAACAGGCCAATTTGCACATAACACGCACTACGAATTCTTTTGTCAATACGCGATGTATGTCAATTTGCGATATAACCTGATAACTGGCCAGGCATGACATTTGATTAGGCCGTTTATCACACACCGGAGCTTCATGAAATTGTTTTAGCGTCGTGGTGTATTGGCAGTTCTTGACTGAAAGTCCATAGTTCGGTTACCAAAAAGGTTTTAGTATAAGAAAAATTTTTTCCGTTCTCAATGATACATGATATGATATGGGATACAAGGACTTCCCTCTTGACGAGAGATTAGGACTTGTTGACCAGGGGCGGCGTGGTGAAATTCACATATCCTCCAAACTCTTCAGAATATTCAGAACATGCCGGTTTCCTCACGATCATTGTTTTCACTGTTAAAGCAGGCCTTTGAAAAGCGCTGATAAATTTGTCAACCTATTGTCATACATTAGTGTAGTGTAGACCAAAGCTGAACTCAATCCGAACCAAGTTCAAAGTTTCAAACTCGTTAATGTGCAAACTATATAAAAAGTTCTAAGAACATTTTTTATTTTGGCTATCTATTGTCATCTTTCATATCAGCTTTTAATTTAGTGTTCAAATTACCTGCTAAAACATTACATTTAATTTTTTATCACTGCTCCATTATCAAGCAACTTTAGAACATAATTAGACAGAACTAAGATTCAAAATATGTTATATCTATGTGACATCAAGCCTTAGGCCATTTTCTCGTCAATCTGTCAAATGTAAAACAAGAAATAACATAAAAAGTATAAGACGGATAATAATACTACAAAAAGTATAATGCTTTCGGATCGCTTTGAAATTAAATCTGTACCAATTATATTGTTGACATCATCATTAGATATACATACAAGCCAGGTGTTCAACATATAATATACGTTGACATAGATTATACGTGTAGATTATAGTTTATGTTTAGTTAAATTATTCTTTATCAATTAATTATTCTTCAATAATTATTATTTCTGTAATTGTGAGTCATTAAGCGACTTTCGGCAGCCATTTTGTAATTAAATTCTGTGGAGTCTTCAAAATGGTGTCGAAATTAATTAGTGTTGAATAATATCCTTTACCTTTTATCTAAATAAAGGGCTTGTTAAATCTATTAATGAGCTCGTCAAAGATTGACATACCTACATTTTTAAAATCGTCTCGACATGTAAGAAACTTACTAAAATGAGTCAAAATGTATTGCGCTAAAATTACACACGCATATTAATAAATAAATTAATAAAAAGCCGTAAATTAAACGTCATTTAAATTTAACTTAATAAAGCAGTTTAAGTTAATGGCGAATGTTAAAAAATTATGCTAAACTTCAAGGAAATTTGTAACGGGTCGGGTATTAAGAGCACGAAATGTGTATTTCAGTTTTACACTTATTACCAAAATAAGCCGCTTTGTCTTTAATTTTCTCACGTGAAGATAATGAATGCGGGTGCGCAGGTTAGTTAAAATTTCGAATTTTATTTTTTAAGGTTCAGTTCTAAAACACTATTATAAATTCGTTTTATTACTTTAAAATTGTTGTTCCATCCGTTAAATCTACTTAGATTAAAGCTTGAATGAAAATAATCTACAACAATACAAAATTATTAAACATAAGCCTTAAATAAAAGCTATGGTGATGGTGTAGACTATGTAGACTGTAGAGGATCAAGGTCATTTTGTGATCTTGTAATTTTTTATTTACCACATTTCTAATATTTAGAGAGCTTTAGTGAGTCAATGACGAGGTACTCGCTTAATATTTTCGTAAAGCAATTGGTATTTTAATAGTTTCCTGACATGACTAAAGAAACACACTTGGCCAGTTTTTATTTTAAACAGAATCACGTAATTGTATTTAAAGTGAAAGAGTTTCAATTAATGATAATAATGAGTTCGCGACGGTATTGAGCAATTTTAACCATTTATAAAAAATGTCGTTACTACAGAATCCATTTGGCTTAGAATCTTGTAGAATGTAAGAGTAGGTAATTAGTGGGTATCAGTTATCTGTAACAAAAATTTCGAGCTTACCATATTGCTGTGTGAGTTGCCAGTTATATTTCATTAAATACCTATCAAATAATCTTTGAAAATCCGAGACTGAAAGTAAAATAATTCAAAACAAGATGAATTCGATATCAAAGAATGCAGAATTCTTTTTTATGTTATCTCTTAATTAAGGCAACAAGTCTTAAATTAATTTTAAGTGTTTGGAAAGCTTTTGAACCGGTCAGTTTAAGAAATAACTCATGGAGGAATTCTGCGTGGATTTAGTAAACCTTTTATTGGCACTCTTAAATTAATGTCAATAACGGTCAGGTATTTTATAAGGGAAAGGGACTTGTATATTGTTAATCCTGCTAAATATTAAAGGTGAAAGTTTGTAAGGAAGGTTCACGGCAAATAGATAAACAGAGTTACATGATTTGGTTATAGTTCCTGAAAAGACGTTGTTTACTTTTTACCGCTGGAAAATATATTTTAACACGGACAACGCTGAGTTGAAGAATATACATACATTGATTAAAATTGATTATAAGGCAATTCATGTATTCAGTATTTATCATCATCATAACAAATCATAAAACGTCTTCTATATCTAGACTTGGGCCCCAAATAAATAAGTTTTGGGGGACTTGGTATTTGATAATCACCACGCATGCCAATAACTCATTTAATACTTTACCTATACATTTAAGTCTGCTCCATTATTTCTGCATACCTTAGTAAAAAGACAACATTCACGGTATTTTCATTATTCTATACAGACATTAGTGCATAATGTCCCAAGTTATTTAGTATTCTTTGGACGCGTATGGCCGTGAATATAAAATTTCACCTGTCTGGTCCTTCCGATTTCGGAGCACGATTAAGTTCGCCAAAATGTTGAATCGATCATTATCTTTAGGGGTGTCTCTTAAACAAAGGTTTTCACAACTATTTTAGATATGTTTTTTACAAAAAAATTACAACATGACTAATAAAGCGTGTTTTAATAGAAATGTAGAGAACTAGCTGTCCCACCCGCGGCTTCGGCCGCTTTATTCCCATGTTTTCTCACCGATTAAACTTTTATTGGGTTACAATGCCTATTTTAAAACCAAAATAATTCATCCTAGAATTACAACGAAAATGGCATTGATTTTTATATAAATACATAGATGCCAATGCATATCGAAACGCAAAAAATAAAAGAAGATTTGTCTGCAATTTGTTTTTATTTATCACTAGCTCCTGTATTCTAATAATTCAGCATTTCAATAGGCTCTGTACTACACTACTCTGTGAGCCGGGAGCGCGAGTGGGTACATCTCATTTGATCTGGAGCAAATCTGCGAGGGCTTTTTGCGAACCGAGCGAGTTACTGTGAGCTGGTGGTCGTCTGTGGATCTATGGAATATGGATGAGGCAAACATTTTACTTCCCAAATTCGATGCTTCTTATTAATTTTGGGTATTTGTTTAAGTGAAACGACACCCACTGCGAGACATAAAATATACTATTCTTTGGCCGGCTCAGCTAATTTCTTGTTATATCGAATAAATAATCATTTTTTTTATAATTTGATATTTTCATAATAAGGCTTGGTATAGAGAAAGAAATTAGGGGAGGCCTACGCCGCTAAGGCGACTGCTGCAGAAACTAGTGAGAGTGAATAACCTAAAACAATAAAAGTTAAGTTGAATATTAAAAATAATCGTATGTAAACTGCATTATAATATAAAGGTTTTTTTTTATTTATTCTATTAAGGTCTTTTCAGACTTATTATATTAAAAAATTGTCTCATCCAGAATCACTAGTTCTGCATCCAAGAACCTACTCTACATCCACACTGCGTTCGACGCACTTTGCAATTTTGTATCCGCGGTAATTGCCGGCCGTTTTCTCAAATTTTATGTTAAGTAGTGAATGTTTTCTTAAAATAATGAGTAGGTGGCTGTAATTGGCTGGAATCGTCTGATTTTAATCGCCGTTTATTGGCACACGGCGAGCTGCAATTTACGACCGCATTGATGGATCTTTCAATCTTTCGTGCATTTTTGACAAGGCAATAGCCTGCTTTGTTTGTGTTTTAGAATTATTAGGGTTCCGTAACACAAGCTTAGAGCTTACCACGGGGCTGGATGTTGCTGTGTGAATTGTCCAGCAATATTTATTTATTTCTGTAGTCAATTGGCAAACAACGAAACCCTTATAGATTTGTAATGTATGTCGGTCTGTCCGTCCGTTTGTCACAGCCACTTTTATCCAAAATTATAAGAGCTATGCAGGCAAAACTTGTTAAGGAGATGTATTTTGTTAACCGCATATAAATTTTGCACACCTAGAACTGAAACTCAAAAGTACATAGTAAGTAGTTATGTATGTAGAGGAACTGTCGGTTGGGTCAAACAGTTTAGTTGATAAGTTTACAGTTTTTCGATTGGTGCAATTAGATATATTTAAAGGCACATAGTTCAATGATTGACATTTTACGATTCTTATGATGATGATGCAAACCTAACGTGCTCTAAGCGGCATAAGTCTAAACGAGAAACAACATACGTAAATAACGAGATAAATACCCGTGTAAACTTTAATTACCCATACTGAATGATTCATTGAGTTTCTGGAAATAAATGATTGATGGCTAAAATCCGGTTTTAATGGAATTTAGGATGCAGGTAACAGATCGTATCTCATTTGATTATACATAAACAAAACTCGATTTAATCCATTCATATTCGCAAAAGACACCGCTATCGGTGGCCTAATCGCAAAAAATACTAAAAGTACTAAAGGTACGCAAAACGACCAACTGGAGAACCACAGAACCGTAATCAGGGCAAGTCAAGTGTTATCGAGTGAGCGAGGTTTATATATCGACGCGCTTCAGCACTACTGAATTTTTTTATGTTCTTCAGTATTTTGTTATGATGTGTGTTTGATTACATTATTGCTTACTTCATTACTGTCTTTACTAGGTCGGGAAAATAAATTATTTGTTTGTTCGTAACAAGACTTCAGGTATATAAATCCCTTGTTCGGTTTGTCGATAACTGCGGCATAAGATGGCGTGGAACTATTCTTAAGCAAGCACCACACGGTGAAGTGTCGCAAGGTTAAGTTATAATAAACAAGCTTTCCACCTACAGCTTTGCGCGTGTTTTAATGGATATACACTATAAGTAGCCTATGTATTATTTTAATACGGAAGCTCTATTACTTTTAATTTTCATCAAAATAGTAGTAGGAAAATTTATTACATTAAAAACTCTTAAACTCTAAATACAGTCCAACCTTAAGGACAATTAAGAAAGCAAATAAATCTTTGAATCCAGTTTAAAAGAATTCATTTTAACCTTGCCAACCTTAATCACCTGTACCTGTACTTATCAAAATATTTTACTTTTAAAAAGAGATTGATTTAGCGGTTAGGCCACTTATTCATGGCAATTAATTTTTATTTGAGCAAATTAATGCAAAGGATATAAAAATCTTTAGAGGATTGTAAAATGTCAGTGTATTCAAAACAAACGGATATTATTGATCTCTTTTAGGGCCTGTGTCGTCGGTTACAGATGGAGCTTCAGATAGTTACCTCATAGAAATCTCAAACAGAATTTGTAACTACAAATTCTGTTAGTTTATCTGGCAGATAAAGTACGGATAGACTACCTGGCACTTTTATCTGTAACCTCGGTTTAATCGGCCCACAGTTCTTGAATTTTAGTGAGACTTACGAACAGCAATCGATTTTTAAATATAAGAAGATTATCTGAACAATAGGGTCATGGACCTCTAGGAATCCATGATAATAGTGATGATGTCTCCAGTATAGATGTCCAGTAAACTTGCTCCCACCGAGCCTGTGGTTTGCGGTGCTTCTTAAATACAATTTACAAATAGCTCAGTACATATATAAAGTAAATATACATACATAATGTATGTAGTTGTAGTGAGGCTTATGCGGTTTCATTTCACTCTCAAGTTTCACTAGGGCTGCGCTGTTGGCTGACTTTCGATCAACTTTTATGCATCGTTAATTGACTTATCGAAAGGCTTGATTTGTAGAATTTCAGAAACTATCTATATAAAAAAAATCCTAAGCTATGTATAATATTGCTGGGCAAATTCACACAGCAACATCTAGTCACGTGGTAAGCTCGAATCTCGAGCTACGTGTGAGATTGAGTGAGATTTCTAATAATGTAATATAATATACATACACGTACATAATAGATAGATATTTTTAATATACGCATAGATAACACTCTGACACTCTGTTTGAAATCGCTTCTTTTGCCACGCGTACATTAGATATAAATATTATAATTATATATTTTGTATTAGCTTCAAATTAATCATTAAGCGTGTACGCGTTTGCCACATTTTTATTTATCTTTTAATTTATTAAAAAATATGGAAAGCCATATCATATCTAATAAGTTGAGTGTTTTTTTACGAGTTTAATTTTATTTAAGTAGCATTTGTAATATGTACGTTATTAAAAAACTGCTATCGCACGCAATATCGGTTACAGCTTTTCTTTTAAGTAATTTTATTTTAGGCATAATGATAAAAAAAAATTGTAATTGTACTAATGCTCTATGATGGACTTGACCATTATATAATGCAAAAAAATAAAAGGTTATAAAAAAAGGTAGTCACCCAGAGTCAATATATTTGAAACTTGAATAACTGGAAAGGTTAAAATGTAAGGTCTAATTCTAACTTATAAACGAATTATCAATAATATTCTTTAATAATTAAGAGTTCCCATGTCTTTATCAGAACAAAAAATTATACAAAAAAGCATAATACTGTCGAATTGGAAAACTTCCTCATTTTTAAGTCGGTTAAATAGCGAAAATATCTAGGCGTTAATTTTGCATTCGTGTCGTTCATGCATATGTGCGTTTTACATCTATGATGTGCGTGACATTTTACGCACAATCACGAATTATGCTGTAAGTGTCAAAATATGACACATGAAAATATGAAAGTGATACCACTTAGGACTGGAGGATACGTAGGTAGAAAAAGTACCATGAATTTAATATATGTGCCAAATTTTAAATATATATTTTATTTAATTATTATGTAATAACAAAGTTTTACAGATATTTTAAATCTTAATAACTTATCAAGGGTTCTATTGAGGAGACCTTTGCCTAGGTACAATCCATTTTAAGTATACGACGACCTCTGTGACGCAGCTGCGAAGGTCCGCCTGGGGTGAAAGAGGTAGCGGGTTTGATTCCCGCCTCGGGACGACATTTTGTAAATAATTAATATTTATTGTTCCGTGTGTTTGTGTTGTATAATATGATAGAAATATCTATGTATGTATGAATATTATATGAATATCAGAAATCTATCACTCGTATCATAAGCTTCGAGCTTACTACGGGGCAAGAGGTGAGTGAATTGTCCAGCAATATTTACTTATTGTATAAAATGGATTATTGTTACGAGTTTACACATAATAGTGATAATCACTCTTTTCCACACCCAAAGCTTATTTTCTCACATATTCGGCAAAGCACAAAACACACGATAATGCCCTATTTACATACTAAGTCGCAGGTTCATTCCCGGGTCAGGTCATTTGAATCCCTTCGCGTGCTTGCATGTAAAATCATGTTTTTATGGGGCCCATGTGCGATTTGGGAGTTCCGAGACGGTTATGGGGTAAGATGGGGCATTGTAGGGCTTGAAGGAATGGGGACTTTCGCGATACGTTGGGGACTTATTCATAGAACACGTTTGAGACGGTGCCGGTGCTTAGTTTATTTTATTTGGTTGTTATGCATAGTTATATTTTTAGTAAGTATCCGAAAGTTTTAGAGAAAAAGCTTTTGCTAGATAGGTAGTGATTTAACAAAACCATTACGAGTAATTTTTTACTGTAGAGATATTTTGGACAAAATGAGTATTGACGTTTTATCATATAGTTTCAATTAGAATGAAAATATCGTTATTAGTTCGTAAATATTCTAGTCAGGCAGGGGTAAAGTACGTGGACAAAAATATTGGATACTATTAGGTTTTATGCCCAGTAGTGGACCTCCAACTGCTAAAATAATGATAATAAATAGCTTAGCTACAGACCGTTTGGAGCCAGTTGTTCACTCATTAGAACATTGACCCATTGAACGGACGAATAACTCAAAAAATCCATCTACATAGATCATAGATGCTAATCAATAAATTCCTTGTCATGACTACGAGATTACGTAGGTGTGGCTGGCTCTATGGTAAAAAATATTGTCTACGGCTGACCACAGGTTTCATGCCTTCTAATTTCAAATTGATTGGGACTTATGATTATATGTCAGCCTATGAAAAAAAAATACTTAATCAGGTTTGTTTAAAAAAGTTTGAAGTATAAGCATAGTTTTATAGTGTAGCCTTTACAGCTTTGCGTCCGGGTATTCGACCTGAGCTGTAGTTACGTACGAGCGTCACGGGCGCTAATATGTACTGATAGATCCATAGGCTCCTGAGTTCCTCCTCAAAAGTCACTAAATAATGCGAAATAATAAATGAAAAGCATGCAAAATCTGTAAAAGTTGGATTTGTCTTTACTTATAAAATAGAAATATAAGTTAAAATTACATATAATACATATTTACGTAGGATATCCTATAACGCAGGGTGGCTGTCTTCAAGTCCATTACCACACCGCCATCCGCCACCCAAAGAGAACCTGAAATAGGTCAACGAAAAAAACTGAAACTTTACAAACGACACTAATTAACGATCTGTAGTTTCAGAGTCACTGACTTTCCTACTCTCCCGCGGCGGGTCAATGACCGGGAAATTAAAAAAAATTGGCATCTGTTTGAAGCTTGGTTACGTTACATCCCTTTTATGTTTTTTAACGCGACACGAAACTAGATGGTAGAATTCGACTGGGCTATTTTCGCGTGTGAGATGCAACAAGGTACGAACGGATCATTAAGATCCGTTGGAAATAACTTTGTATGGCATCAGCTGTAGGCCTGCGGCTTTGTCTGTATTAAAATAAGATATTTTCCCGCGGTAGAATATTAAAGTCATATAAATATTCACTAATCACATTTTTTTAAACATTTGTAATTTGTTGTAATGTTCACTTATTGAAATAGTTTTAACAGTTAATCAAACTTGTTTTAAATACATATTAATTGAACATAATAACCAAATTATGGCGAATCAGAATTTCTTCATCAAAAGAGACACAGCAGTTGGAACGTAAATATAATAGATGGGATTATGATATATCCAAAATCTATTTAGTCCACATTCGTCCCATGATATTCGGACCAAATTATTATAAAACTTTATATTTTTCATCTCGGCAAAAACCATGTCATGGAAATTTATGAAATAACTAGCTGCCCCCGCGAACTTCGTCTCGCCATATACTTTTATTTGCAACTATCTCCATACTAAATTTCATCCAAATCGAATTTTCCCGCGTAAGCATATAGTTTCCGCGTAAGCATTTAATTTTCCGCCGTAAAAAGTCTCTCGCCATATACTTTTATTTGCAACTACCTCCATACTAAATTTCTCAAAATCGAATTTTCCCGCGGCGGATGCATTTAATTTTCCGCGGTAAAAAGTCTCTCGTTATATACTTTTACTATCATAAAAGTGAATCAATCTTAAACGAACCTACTTTCGTTTAAAGACTTTATTTTATTAGGTACTGACTGAGTGCCCGTACCAAAGCATGATGCCTTACCAAAAGGGCTGGTTTATTTCGGTACTTACATTTTTAAACTCTGATATCTTTCGAATGGAATGTCCGAATTGAATAATTTAAAAAGTTTTATAGAGATATTGAAATATTCGTAATTAACATGTAATTTATTTTGATAATGTTTTATTTGAAAATACAAATATAGAGCTTTTCCTAGCGGCGGCATTAAAATTAATTATATTGAAAATTAAAACACTTATTGTGACATAACTATAATAGTTAGATATATGCTGTCGCGACATTTTTTGTAGATATTAATGTGTTCTACAAAATTGTAGTACATTGTAAATTTCTAAAATGAATACTTTTCGCAGCGCATGCGATATAAGGATTTTTTTTTACATCTTGGGTTACATATTTGGGTTTTCCGTACGGATCCGTAACTTTTTTTAAAATGTAATATAGCCTATAACCTTCCTCGATAAATGGACTATCCAACACTGAAAGAATTTTTTAAATCGGACCAGCGGTTCCTGAGATTAGCGCGTTCAAACAAACAAACAAACAAACAATCAAACTCTTCCGCTTTATAATATTAGTATAGATTTCTGAAATTAAATCTTTAGGTAACTTCATTGTTGTTTTAGGCATATTTTTTTTGTAATTAATGTGAATTATATTGTGTTTATTTTTGCAATTCCCACGTGACATTCGGTCACAAAACAATAAAAAAGACGGGTATTTTTGTACATGACTGACAGTTAGTATAGGTCGTGTGATTGAGACACACATTTAAACATTTCTGCTGAATATATCTCGATAAAATTATGTTCCTTGTGTGCATAGCTTTTAATACACATGTGCAATAACAGCGAAATAAAACAATCTTAAAATAACCCGCAGCACAAAGTTTGCTATGCTGTAAAATATTTATTTACTAAATACCTTATTTGTATTTGTTCTAGCAACAACGTTTTGCAATGATCACCATTCATAACTTCTGCCATTTTCAGTTTTATTTGAGTACTTAGCGTAAAATTAAATAACATCCTGTCCTAGTAGCGTTGGAAAAACAAGAAGACATTAAATGAAATAATCATTTACGAAACAAAACCATTTAAATTGAAGATAATGTAGGTTGTTTTTAAGAGTTTTATGGTTCAGATTGATGCTGCTTATATCCAACAAAGCCTGCTAAACTTGCTTCAAGCAAATTAAGATACCGACAGTACTCTCTAATAATTAATTTAAAGTTAAATTAATTATTACTTACCACCCGCGCCTTTATCCACTTGATGATGCAATCTGCATCCGACCGAACTTACTAAGCTCGTTTCAGCTTTCATAAGCGTTATAGTGTCAAATTTAATTACAATTAATTATGTAGTTTTATTTAAATTGCAACAAACATATTTACATCCTCGTAAACAAAACGCATATTTATTAAATTATGATGTGCTTTTCTGCAATCGGTACTGCATTAGTGTGTGGGAAAAGTGCTCAGCGTCGTTAATTTAGTGCAAACATGCAGACGCGCGGTCATTGTCTTATTTGTACATCTTACGTAATTCGCCATCCGGTCTTGGCTATGGTGCATTTCAGGGTTAATTTATGGTTTTGAATTCGCATCATTATCTGTCTATGCAAATAAAAAGTTATTGATGTTCGTTAGTCTCGCTAAAACTTAAGAACGGCTGGGTCGATTAGCTTATTTTGGTCTTGAAATATGTATTTGTAGATGTATAGGGAAGGAAAATGAGAAATAGTAAAAATAAATTGAAAAATATGTATACTAAGTAGGTACCCCCATTAATACAACAGTACATTAGTAAATAAGTTAGAATTAAGTACAAGACATAAACTCTAAAACTGTAAAGTTATGTTATGGATTCTATAAACAATAAATAAATATAGTACACAGGTACATTATTTTATGATTACTATGTCTGCTAAGAGATGATCTTGCTAATTTGTCCAACAATATGTATTTATTTATCAAACATGGCCGTATAGGAAAACCGCAACATTCTGCGCACTTGATAAACTGACCTCGGCGACTTGATAACAATATCATTTAATTATATAGTTACCAAATTATGTTAGCATTAGGCCACGTGGTTGCGGAAGTGTTAATAACATATCATAAGTCATATTCATCATTATCATTATAACAACCCTTATTAGGCAATGGGTATTTTATTTTATATTATATAAGTTACTACTTGACGAAACTACCTAGTGAACGAACGAAGTACGAAGTACGAGTACCTAGTGTTCCTAAAGTTTGAATAAAATAAATTTGTATTTGAGGTTCTACAATATTATATTGATTGAGCTTATCACGGGGCTAGATGTTGCTGAGTGAATTTTAGCACCAGCAATATTCATTTATTTAGGCGTAGCGGGCGAAGGTCCGCCTGCGACGCAAGAGGTTGCGGGTTATATTCTCGCCTAACAAAACAAATTTACGATCTGAAAATATTTTTCTCTGGTGTTTTGTATGTAAAATAAAATATATCTTTAAATTTAACTTATATCTAGCCCCCATTTTTTTCTTACTATTTAACTGATATTTAGTACCTTTTACCCAAGCGTCACCCGCTCTTGAGTTATAAATAGTGTTCGTAATTTCTTCTATATGCTATTTTTACATATCCGAAACCGATTTATATAAAGTGTTATTCAAAGTCACAATAAAAACATTTATTCGTAAGCCCGCCTCCGTGTTTGTAAAACTTCTTGATTCACAATTATCCAATTTACAAAGTTTGATCCTTTCGACCCTTGAAGCACTTCGGGGGTTTAATCTTTAAAGTTAGCTATTATGTGACCCCTGCTTTCTTTCTGAATAAAGGATTAGTACTTTGCATTTTAACAAAACACTTTTATATGTTTTTAAAAAGTTGTATTTATTTTTATTAAGATTGTGGCTATAATAGTACTACTCCGTTTCTTTAATAAGCACCGTATTATGTTCCCACAGCTGGGACACAGAGACTTCTCGCTTTATTATCTCTCTAGCTAGAGAGATTCACGATGTTGCCCTCCACCATTAAAGCACACATGTTTAATTTGTTTGTGCTCTTTTTCACGAATAAAAACAGAATTGAGTCCGGAGCGGGATTCAAACCAACGAACTTCGGAATGAGAATCGAGTGTGCTCCCATTTAGCCAATACGGTTTTTCATATTAGCAACACATTTTTTTTACTATAATTATCTTTATTCGTAAGTAAAATAAATAAATTGGACTCCAGTGTTCCTTATCGCTATCTTATCGTCGTGATTAACCTACATCGTGTATGTATATAAAACATTTTGATTACAATGTCTGTTTGTTGACGAATCACTGTAATAACTGTGTCGAGCTTTTCTGAGTTTCTAACTGGTACCATCATCATCATGACAATATCAACGTCCCACTACTGGGAACGGGTCTCCTCAATTAAACCCTTTATAAGTCCTCGGGGTTATAATATAATTTCACGCTAACTAGACGATCGGTAACACAGTAAGAAAGATTAGAACTATACTGACAATTACGTAAAAAAAAACATAATTTTAGACTTAGTAAAACGTATAAATAAAGTAAATAAATATGTATTGCTGGTCAATTAGCAACAGCACAGCAGCAGTTACGGGTGCTAGATTTCTGATATACTTAATATAATATACATAAATAGATACATATTGTTATTATAAATAGAAAGCAATCGAAACAAATATTTGCAGATCGTACACATTTTGCGGGAACCGAACCCGCAACTTCTTGCATGGCAGTCGATCGTTCGCCCGCTGCGCTGCTGTCGTATAATAGAATAGTACAGAGTTTCTCAAGATCCGTGACCCAGTGGCCATCACCCGGTGTCAAAGAACTGATTATCATATAGGTCAACTGTGTTTACCATCCAGTGCACTCACATTAATAGACTAATACCTAATACATATTGAACCTAAACTAGATTTGGCTTCTAAAAAACGAAAATTCTAATTTAGAACTCTTTATAAACAAATAAAAATAAATTGTGGTAGAAACGTCGAGAGTGTCTTAATTCCTTAGTAAAACGTGATTAATTCCCGTTGTTGTAAAATGAAAACAATTGCTGTTCGTAAGTCTCGCTAAAACTCGAGAAAGGCTGTGCCGATTTAGCTGATTTCGTACAGTATTAGTCCGGGGCAGGTTTGAAAGCGGGCGAAGCCGCGTGCGGGTCTACTAGTTCTCTATAATTTTGAAGTGGTACTAGAAATCCCGCCCCATTTGATTCTAGCTAATTTCATATCAGAAAATGCTTTTATTATTTATTTAAATAAATAAAATAATAGTTGGAGAAAGTTAAACCTTTGTCCTCTAGTGGGGATCGTTATGTTACGTTGTGATTTACGTACCAACCAACATCGACTAGTTTTGAAATATGAATTATCGAGATTAATCTCATTATGATGAGTAAAATGACACATCATGTGACGAAAACTAACCGTTACATAAGAAATGGACTTTAAATTAGGTATTATTATAATTGTATAAATCATTGGATTAAGGCCTGGAATTTAATATTCTGTTATCAAATTTGGCGCCGTCTTCCTCTTATCACGTTTCCTAGATACGCACATGGCCGTGTGATTACTTATCACGTACAGTACACCGCCAAAGTACACACTTTACAATAAATGTTCATACATTATTCGTGTGAATAAGGAACAGAATAGGACGTGTGAACTTTTTGCGGTTACTCTTTTCAGGAAGTCGAGTTTTGTTGACACAGTTCAAATACGGACATTTGAATCTTTTTTATGATAACTTTAATGTTATATTTATTGTATTTTATGTAAGGCAGATTTATACAATTTTAGCAATTATAAAAGCATAGTACCTACGTCTAATATTATTAATTACTGAATTATAAAATTACAACGAAAAGTGGCATTGATTTGTAATTACACATAGATAGGCTTGTTTTAAATGTACGCAATACGACCGTTGTAAGCCTACTAAAACTGATTTCGTCTTTGCATAGCAACAGTTTTTTGATAAGTTTTCATGACGTAGGACTCAGCATGATTAGACTAATCATCAGCCTGTTATAAAATATGAATAGTATGATTTGTATAATATATAATTATATAGGTAATAAATTGTTGTTGTTATTTAAATTTCAGAAACTAAATTTTGGAAAGTGGATTTATTCCACCTCCACTTTTGGCAATAAATCTATAGGTACTAAAAAGTAATATTAGAAAGCTGATGAGTTTGTTTTTCGATAAAATATTGAAAAATGCTTCATTCACTAGGTTCAAAGAAAAGGCAAGTAAACAATCACGGTCGATAGGCACTTATCTACAAATACCTCCGTTCACACCATTTCAACGAATTATATGCATGCTATAGGACTATAAACAGCTGCATTTATTCTCTATGCACACGCAGCGGACATAGCACTACTCCGCTGCAGAACATTGTACCAAAGTACCAAGTTTATACTTAATGTGATTATTTACGAGATACATAAAAACAGAGTAGGTATGTATAATTAATTCGTTTTAAAAATATTTATATTTATCATTCGTTCATATTGAAAAATTGTATGATAGTTTTCTTGTATGGTCACATATTAATTTGGTTTAACTCTTACAACGACATCGATGAGAAAATCAATAATTCTTATGAAGTAGGTACTTAAGAAATTTAAATGTAGGTAGGTACTAGATTTTACATAAAACTTGCTCAGTAGAAAAACGGCAAATAAACCGGAATAAAAATGTACTCTTCTAAGGCATAAAGGTTTAGTTAAGTCTTATCATGTAGGTGTTCAAAGAATCCTTAAATAAACAACGTTTTTGTCAATGATGCCAATATTGGAAAATAGATATTACGTCAATTCAGAAACTTGATGCAGTATCGTAAAGGTATGCATAATAACAGTTTTATGAAACCAACAGCTGTTATCTTACATAAATAAAATAAATGCCACTTTTCGATGTTATTTTATAACTCAAGAAAGGCTGGGCCGATTTATGTGCTTATGGTTTTAAAAGTTTATTTTTAGGGTTCCTAAAATTTAACTAATATAGTATAAGGCCTTACTAAATTATAAAAATACTTATAATAAGTCGTTTATTTTCATGCTTATCACAGCCACAAAACCTTGATGTTTATACATTAGAAACGTAAAAGGTTCTTAAGTAGGTACTAATAAAAGTTATAAGTAACGTAAGTCCTTAAGAAGTCAAATATAATTAGTTCGGTACTTCGGGAGCTTCGACGTGGATCATAAATCCTTCATTAAACTTTTATTGATCGTCCCAAAAACAAACATATTTAGCTACTTAACATTTTATTACACTAATAAGCACTGGCATACCATATTAAAGTGTTTATACTAACAATCATTGATAAACAGTTCTTTTAATAATTATTATTTCAGTTGAGCGTTGCAAAAACATCCTCATATAATAACCTAAGAGCCCGTGATGGCCAGACCTTCCTTTAATTCACAAGCGTGAAAATTCTTTCATGTGTATGTCTAACATAGGTAAGAATAACCCCCAAACATGAAACCTGGATCGCGGTTCCTTTGGGAGATAACAGGTAAAATGTTGTTATATTATTATAGACATACACATGAAAGAATTTTCACGCTTCAGAATTAAAGGAAGGTCTGGCCATCACAGGCTATAAGTCTATACTAAGAGCCCGGTCTGGGCTCTTAGTATAGACTTATTACAACATTTTACCTGTTATCTCCCAAAGGAACCACGATCCAGGTTTCATGTTTGGGGGTTATTCTTACCTATGTTAGACATACACATGAAATAATTTTCACGCTTGTGAATTAAAGGAAGGTCTGGCCATCACAGGCTCTTAGTCTATAAAATCCTTCATGTACAAAATTTATAACAAAGATTTAAGGTTATATTAAAAAAGTTTGGTTGATGGAATTACACTAAAGAGGTTGTTAGAAAAATTTGTGAAGAAAAAAAACGCAGTAACTTCCAATTTTAAAAATATTTCATTCAATAACAGTAAACGTAAGGCCGCCTATCAATTATTTTGACAGCTTTGAGTTTTCGTAAAATAGGCGGGAATCATATCGAAATAAATTAAGTGGAAATAATCCAGTAAAGCTGGAAATTTGTTGGGTTTAGTGCAACGATTTCGGTAAATTCTCGCGCTTCCGACGACAAACTGAGTTTGCGACGATATTTTTAATTCATGAATAAAACACGTAGGCTGAATGCGCTTGCAAGGCGTTGGCACACGAAAAATAAAAAACAAAAAAGTGCCCGTTTCCGGACTAAACAAATTTCTGCAAAGCGAGGCGTGATTTGAATGACAAATTTTGTTTTAAAGTTATAAAAAAGTGCGCAGATGCTTTTATTTTGTGTGTTTCTGTGTGGTAGTTCAGTTTTCATGCGTAAAAGTGATTCTAGGAACTATATAAGTGATTTTATAGACTGGACTTGTGTTGGGTGATTTAAATAATAGTTGTGATAGGAAGTGAATGAAGCCTTGAGAGTCGAGTAGAATATTTGGCCTTCGCAGGAATGGCCTTCGGTAAGTTCACGACTTTCATTTTCAGAAGAAAACATTGTATTATTTATTGATTAATAATATAATAATCCTCGAAAATTCTCAAAAAGCTTTTCTCTTTGTTTTGACAGATGTGTTGTCACGTCCATGTTGTTTATAAACACTTCTCAAGTCCGGCCCAACAAAAATACGCAATAATAATTTTCAATCACAATATAAAATAAATAAATGTAGGTACTTTGTGATATGTTTTACTATGATATTTACTATTTTTTTTTTTTGAATACGATAACTATTCTGAAAAGGATAATACGGAGCGTATTTACTGCCGCGAAAATGAAAAGTTTTAAATATTTTTATTTGATGTCTTGAAGGATTTTAGTTGGTAACCTGCCTAATTAATAAATTAAGTTTTTTTATGGCGTTATTACCTAGTACAAAATTATTTAGTTTCTTAAATAATTGTAATGGATATCCAAAAAATCTATTCAATAACTATATTACGAGTAGATTATAAAATAAATGTTAGATTTACTATTTTCTAACAATAAATTGTAAACTTACACAGTTTCGGTGTAAGTTTACAATCACAATGGTCGATCAGATATTCAATCAAGCTCCGCGGATTTCCTTCGATTCACGTCGGCGCGTGTATTGCAATTTTCTTACATTTTGTAAGTGCAATGACATTAATGTACCTTTTTAGATTCCAATAAAACAGGAATAAGCTTACCTGCACTGACCCTTTAATAATACATTTTAGGTTGATTTCTCAACTACTTCAGACTCCACTACAAGATCGCATGTTTTCATAGCCGTTAAATCACAGGATCGATAGATACATAAGTTATTACAGGAATATGAACGAGGGTCGCCGATATAGAAAAACGTATTACCTAGTTCCAGCGGCGTCGTCAGACCATATTACGCGTAGAACAAATGACTATTGGGGCCGAAGAGTTTTGTGGAAGCTACTGGTTCATAGTGGATTCAAGCAACTTCCGACCGACCTAACACCTTGTCCTTCCATGATTATGCCCAGCAGTGGGCATCCAACAATATGATTATGAGTCGTTACACTACATAGGTTAGGCAGTTTTCTTTTGAACGGAATAATGAAATGATGATTTTTTATTAGATATATATTTATAAAGAAAACACCCAAAACACTTACGGATAATATTCCGGAAATAATTCCAGGTCGTACAAATTTTGTTCCTAACGAACCCGCAACCTTTTGCGTCGCAGGCGAACCTTCACTCACTGCGCAACAGAGGTCGGCAAATGTCGTCAATGCATAATTTTAGTTTAAACTGTCCCTTAAATTCCAACACCGATTGCTATAATCTGGAAATTCAAACTGCCATGAAGATTCCGACGATCGTTTGGTATAGGTAATACCTTTTATGATGCACCTTTTTAGAACCAGAAAATATTCTGCGAAATACGAACGCACTTTGCCAGCCGGGACTTGCAAGTTACAATATGGCCATAACTAATTAAGAAGCTGTACGTATTTTGTTTTTACAAACACCACTGCTATGAGTAATGTGGGAACGGAAAGCACTTAAGATTGAGGAATTGGTAGATAATATAAGCACCTTACAATAACTCGAGCTGTGTTCGCTAAGTCGGACCACACTCAACTTTCATTCGGAAGGTTGTGGGTTCAATCCCACCGAGCACCACTGGATGTTATTTGATTGATATGAAATCAACACTCCAACAACACCAGGCGGGTTGGTGATCTGAGTGCCCATGTAAATCTTTGTGTTTAGAATACAATAGTGAATTCAATTTCTGTTAATAATCAATTTGATGTATTTCCAAGTTATTTTAATTCATAACATTATCATCCTTGTATATACAAGCTTAATACTTGTGCCATATGGCTAATTAAAATAAAATGATAAAAATTTTAAAACCAGCTCGATTTCCGGTGGGATTTTCCTAAAGTTATTTTCAAGTAAACTGTACCTACACTGATAAATATTTATTGTGTTCTTTGAATACTACTTTAATGGATTATTATATCCGATGCTGATTAAACATTTTATTAATAGCTTACCTATGTGGTGTTCAAAATATAATTGAACGCCACGTTCAAGAACACTGTTCTTTAGATCAGTTGCAAAACCATCAGTTTAAAAACAGGCTATCTTACCCTCGCGTTTTATTGCAAATTTATATCATTAATAAATAAACATAAAGATACTAAATTTGACCCACATAAAAGTATTAAAATATTTGACTCACTAACCTGTAAATGTTGAAAGAAAATAACAAATCAAACACAAAAAAGATACCTATTCCTACGCAATCCAATTCACAAAGTTTTAAAATTCTTTGAAAATTAATCTATTGTTTGATGTGATCACGTTTCGGTAGGTGGTGTTAATTATTGTTTCATACAATTTTTGAGGATTCTTAAGAAAATTAATCAATTGTTAAAGTAGACTTTGTATTCGAAAATTTTATTAAATAAAGTTAGTTGGCGTTTAAATAAAACAATAGGTCTTTAATTTTTTCAATATCAAGGCCACATGATACTCCTTAAAAAATATGCGTGAAAGATTATCGATACTTACCCGAGGTTTTAAGCGTGTTGCATCAAATTTTAGGTCAGAAACCCCTAAGTGATTTTTATCGAATTGCTCCACACATCGTCATATTCAATTTTTTGAAACTAAAGCATCACTTTGACGAAATTTTATCGACGTATCCCTTCTAACGACAATAACAGCCATTCACCTAAGTGCCAATCAAACGAAGTACTAATTTAAACAGATCGTAAATTAAACGAGCATTATTTTTGATGTTTTATAACTGAAATACAATTTAAAAGCGTATGAGGCTTTAGCTTCGACACATTAAACAACTTCTCAAAACTAATCAGTTTCGAATTCTTGATTCGGCTTATTAATTTTTATTAAGCATGTTATCGTGCGCTGACATCGAGAAGGCAATAAAGGCGATCTGGTGGCGAATAAAAGAATGATCTACATTGTTTTAAGACTGGTCCTTGACAAGGGTATACTTAGGGTCAAAAAACCCATAATACAACGGATGAGATGCTTCCGAATCGACCTCCAAATGTCCCAGTTGACTTCCAAACACCCATTCCGTTCCCGATCAAGGTTGTACCGAAGTGGAATAAAAAGATTCTTCTAGGATCGTTACTTGGACTTTTGATGAGCCTTTTTCATTGCCCACTGAATGCTTGGATTTGATGATGGTGTAAAACTCTGTTGTAAAAGTCTTATTGACTAGCTAGCACTCAATCAAAAGCTCTGATCAGAAACATTGGGTTTTATAATATCAATCGTATGATATTCGTTAAATAGTTTATATCAACAATATAAAATTTATTCACTAATTATTTATCAATTGTGCTACAATTTGCTAATATATTTTTTAATTATAATAGGTTCACATGAAACTTCTGTGGCTACTGCGGATACAGGTGGGCAACTTGAAGAACTTGAAATAACTAAAGAACGGTTCCACAATAATGGATGTGCCACTAATTGGCAACAGCAGTATGTCACTGCGCCCAACCTTGGGAGGCCGTGAGAGAACACTCATGGGAAACGCCTAAAAGCATTGTTTTTGCCCGTCTACGTAATACCTATCATGATACCTTTGGTAATAACAATCGTTTAGGGTAAATCACACAGATATTAGAAAAACTTTCCGGCCTTCGCGGCTATTTTCACAGGCTTGATGTGAGATTTGATTGCATTTTTGCAGTCTGCTTACGTTGAGCAGGTGGATTAGTTTTATTGACAATTGAATTAAAAATTCAAATTCAAAGAATGCATCAATTGGTACTTGATTTTTATATTAAGAAACTAAATAATAAATTGTATAATATTGTTATCAGTTCTTTAAATGTTTTGTCGATTCAATTGATTTCAAGATTAGAAATAGCGTCCCTTTTTTCTGATATAAGACATTACAGCCTGCATTATACAAGCTATGGGTGATTCTTATTAGGTACGTTATCCTAGTTAGTTGTTAACTTATTACAATATAATAATTTTAGGTATATTTTAGAATTTTAATATATTTTCTTTTTATTCTGTTTTGCTTCAGATGAGCGGCTGAATAACATGATGCTAAGATTGGAGAGTCTGTCTACATTTTGGTTGAAGAATAGCAAATCTACATTAGATATAGGTAAGATGCATTTGTAATGCTCTTAGTTGCGTGTAATCTTTGATAGGTCTGAGTAGGTCATGTATTACAAAAATTGGAGCAAGCCAAAGTATGACACAGATAAGAATAATTACTCTAGAACTTTGCCAAACTGATATCTAAAAAGTAAAAATATTCCATACTCATTCCCACGATTTAATTTAATGACATTTGTTTATAATGTGTGGTAATTAAAGGGCTGTAAAAGTAATTTAGGAAGTAGGAAGGAAGCACAAATTGAGATGACGCTGGTCAATTATTTCCAATTGAAGTAGGTGACATATTTGACACGCTGCGTCATAATCTCGTCATAACAGACGGCCCTTATTAACAGCTAGATTAGATAGTCGAGTTTTTAATTGAAATCTTAAAGTGGGCTTTATCTAATGTCCTGTGAAATGATCATGAAATCATGATGATCATTAATTATAGTATTATTTTTCCTGGACCCTGGCAATTAAGAATTTTAAATTATCTACATCATAATGTTAAGGTTATATTTGTGATTTTTAGCCGTTAGTTAAAAAAATCAAAGCCACTTATAATATAAATTAGTTATAATTCGATGTTTCCTAGGTTTAATATGTAGAACAATACTAAGACCTAGCCTAGGAGTCTTCTGTTAACGGTTAGGCCTCAAAAATATTATTGCTTAATCGCGTTGTCTGCTCCTAATTCTGCATCGATTTCTGAGTACATAATATTGTGACCATACAATTTCAGCCTCTGCGTAACTCAAATTACCACCGAGGCCGACGTAAGGTTAAGATAATGGTTACGTTATGGTTGAGCAATGGCAGTTAGGGTTCATTAGCACTTCAGGGATTATTTCCAAATAAGTGACGCTAGGGCCAGTGATAACAAGCTGGTAACAAACATAACCATTTTAAGGGTCACTTGGTGTGGTTTTACAAAACTTGTTTGAGAGTAGGTACTTCCTCCGCACTGTAAAATCGTTGATATTACTCGATTCCAGTGTTTTATTATGTTTATAATTGGTAACTATTCGATTACTATTCAAGCCAAAATCGCGTCAAAATTCTTACCAAGTAAGGGACATTTGGCCATGGGACTTTATTAGATGGTGTAAGAGTTGGAATATTAAGACTGTCAGTAAAACTAAAGGTCTGTAACAAGGTCTCGAAAACCAAGCGTCTTACCAAATTTATCTTGCGAAGTGGCGATAATGTGTTTAGTGCAAGGTAAATTCGGTTGTAAAGTTCTGTGAATCGTTCAGATGCCTTCGTAAATCCACTCAAGTAACACGGCGATGTTCTGAATAACTCTCTCAAAGGTCAGCTGAGTCGGTAGGCAATGATCGCTTGACAACTAATGTGTATCGCTTACATAACTCGTCTACGGCTTGTTTGCACAGCAGGTATGAGGACTTGTAGTGGTAGGTGTACAGATCTTTCATTATCAAAGGCGAGACTGAATTAATGGGCTCTTGGTTGTCGTAGAACAGATTAATGAGGCTGAAAATTCTTTTGAGCGTTAATCGGAAAGCGCATCGTCAGACATATGATATGGTTAACGACTTAAAATCTGTAAAGGCCAAAATTTTTACTAGTCATAGGTAGTCCAACGGCTAAAATTAAGATCATTATGTTGTAATAGACAATGATCAGATGATCAATGACTAACGGATCATTTACGTTGTAATGTATTGCCGAAAAACATGCTTAGATGAGAATAACTGATTTCACTGCATGGCAAATTACTTTTCTTTTAGTCGGGACATTCCCGGAACACCGAAGCACCAGTCTAAAACCTATACAAGCCTTAATTCCCGGAATAATTTTATACTTTTGGAAGGAAGTACCCTGTCCAGACAGAAACTCGTAAAATGGCTCATTCACATTAGAAATATAATATTTTCAAAAACACCGACGCAACTTCCTTTACGTGTAGTGAATTAGACCCATTGTTTAGCAGATGACAGTGGAATGGTCGAATTTGGAACGCTACATGTATGTCGATTGAGTTGTAATATATAGGGTTAGCAAGGAGGTCTTACTTCGCCTATCATTAGAACTATCGAGACTTATTGATTGACTAACCGCCGATGAGATGTTTCTCTATAATATTTGGTTTAGAATATAATTCACTTAGGCAGATTGCGGCAACGCAAAGCAATCTTTTGGTAATAAAATTCTAATATTTAATCGTACCTACCTAAACAGAAAGAGAAATAAAGATAATCCTTTTTACACCGAAAAATCAACTTAAATTCTAACTTTATTGATATTAAGCGTGTACTCTCAAATTTAGATGAATCCCTGGCGTTCCAAAAACAAGTATACACATAACTAGATGTGTCGTTTGCAAAAGCCCCGACAACCCTGCAACAGGATGCAACGTCACGACAAAATGGCGCCAGCGGCAGTCTGCGCTTCGTCTGCGCGAGCGCGTATTCCGCGCGCATCCTCCACTCATTATGCAGTATACTTTGTACCGCCGGCACTGGCTAGAGTCACTCACCCTGGGGCACATTACCTGCGAGACGGGCTTACGCCTAATCTGACGAAGATAGAAGCAGACGATAAAGAAATAAGTTTCATAAAAAGAATACTTGTGTCGCTTGCATTAGGCGTTCCGCAATTCGAAAAGAGAGCTTATGGCACCATGTCATCATCATCTTTCTTTCAGCCGTCGGACGTCCATAGCTCGACATAATTTCCAGTTGTTTCGGTCGGGTGCAGCTTGCATAAATGTGACTTATGTTTGCTTAACAGTGGAAGAACGTTGGTATGATAATAATCTTGTACCTAGAACTGGTTTGCAAGCTGGATAGCTAAACTTAAAAAACGAAAATGGAATATTACTCGGCCAAAATAAACTGAACCAGTTGGCAACATTGTAAAAGGAATTCGCAAGGATGTACCTTTACGCCAGTTCCTGTGACGTCAAGCAGCCTTCTACGACTGTGGCGATTGATGATAATGCGATGACTCATTGGATAATGCATTCGATTATCAGATGATTCAGAATCTGCAGCTTATAGAAACTTCTTCCGAGGGGTTCTTTCGCTGTTTTTCTGGTTTTCTACCCAAATTTCTACTAGTATTTGATAAAAAAAACCAACAACAAATCCGAATGTATTTAACCATTAACTTCATTTGAGATCTTATATCACAGCAGCTTTTCATGTCACCAAAGCCATTTAACCGACAGTCAACCAGACGGTTACTGAACTTTTCAGACAAATTAAATAAAAATAAAACGTAGCCCAACATTTAATAGCGTATCTATTCCTGTACGACATAGTTAACAGACAGACATACATTACGTTTTTAATCCACCTGACAAATTACTACTATCAAAGTCCCCCAGAACGCGCCGATACGATTAAAAAGTCACATAAAAATATGATAAATTCATTTTTTATTTTAGGAAAAAGTAATCAAATCAAATCAAATCAAAACACTTTATTATACACCAATAACAAAACATACAAATAAAACACAAAAAGAGACACGTACAATGGGCGGCCTTATCGCTAAAGAGCGATCTCTTCCAGGCAACCTTTGGATGGAAAAGAGAGATGGTATTTAAGTAAGACAGGGGTGTACTAATACTTACAATAATATACTAATATATATATATATATATAATACATAAAATACATATAATTAAATAGATAATAATACTATAGACTAAATAATATAGTAAATAAATAAATAAGTACATACTAATAACAATAAAGTAAAATTTAGCTGTTCTCAGACAAATAAAATTCCTTTACACGTGTTTTAAAGACACATAACGATTGAGCCTTCCTTATACTCTCCGGTAGAGCATTCCACAGCCGCACGGCTTGAACAGAAAAGGATTTGTCAAAGAAGGAGGTATGATGAATTGGAACACTTAGCGTCAGGTTATCTGAAGAGCGGAGAATACGGAATGGATTAGAGTGGGAGTGCTGAAGAAAAACAAAACGCTCTTTAAGATAAGGAGGTGTGAGTGGATTGAAGAGGATGTTATAAAGAAGGCAGAGTATGTGAGTATTTCGGCGAAGACGTATAGGAAGCCATTTCAACTGCTTACGAAATTCGGAAATATGGTCAAATTTTCGTAGTCCAAATATAAAACGAATACAAACATTCTGAAGTCGCTCCAGCTTATCAAGTTGCTGCTCCGTAACGTCGAGATAGCAAACGTCCGCATAATCCAGAATTGGGAAAAGGAGAGACTGGGCAAGCAAAATTTTCGTGGCGACGGGAAGGAAATTACGGAGTCTTCTTAACGACGCGGCTGAAGCAAATATCTTGCGGCTCACTGCATCCAATTGAGGAACCCAGGACAAATCACTGTCCATCAATAACCCAAGGTTCTTAACACTACTAGAAAAAGGGACAGTCACACCATCAAAAACTATTTTAGGAAGAGTAGTCCAATCCACTTTAGCCGATGAGCGCGAGCTTCCTAAGATAATGGCTTACTATTAAAACAAGAAATATTACTATTCACTATACTTTTAGATGGCATAAATGATCATGATCCTTAGATTCGCAAAGAACATTTTATTCACAGAAAATGAGCGATCTAACTGAACCATGTCACCTACACTGAGCTATTTCCACATATTTGGTCTGCTATCAATATCGTACACTTGTTCAAATCTTTGATATCATTAATTCTTTTGTCACAGAGTATCTGTTACTGGAAGTTACGTAACTGAGGCTTCAATATTTTTAAGGTTAGCAAACACTTCGTAGTTCATTAGATTGTTTGCAAGATTCGCATTAGTAGATATGGATACCTATTTGGATATCGTTATTAACCTATCATTATTAAGCTCATTCGTCCTTTTTGAGCTCATTTGTCTTAATTGTGCTAAGTATAACTTTTATAACGAAATATAATACGGTTTGAATTACGTTATTCATTTCTCATTAAATAGGTTTTAATTTATTTATTTGGACATCTAAATAATGATGTTCACTTAGCATTATTTTTTTTCTCTAATTTGGATTAATACTGCTGCACTAACAATTAAGCTTAATACAAGACTGGGCTTATGTTATACTAGCCCACCTGACGACAGTTTACTCTACTCAAATAGTCCAGATATTTTAATATTATTTGCTTGTTTTCTGGAAATTACTATTTTTCACTTTATCGTGTTTATTAAAACAATTTCTAACATTGTAATAATCAGAATAACCCTTTAAAAGCGAAGTTCTTAAGACAACTTCATGTATCTATTGTTTAATCTTAATTGGTCAGTCGGTCACGGTGTATTAATGCGATTGATGGTAACTTGTGGGTTTCTTAGCAGTTTCTTGGCTCGTTGGCTGTCCGTTGGCGCCTGTTCGGGTTAGACCGCGTTTACATTCAAGCGAAAATAGGTAACTTATTACCATGTACTATTTTGAAAGAAAGTTTTATTATAAACTGTATGATAGTTTTATAACATTTTATTTACTTTTGAGATAAGAACCATGCACCTTTGTTCGGAAATGTGTTACTTTACTTTGCTTGCTTTACGAATACGTAAAGCAAGCAAAAAGTGATTAATTTATTAGTAAAGAAAAACTTTACTTATATTTAAAATACTTACCATCTAAATCCATTTCCGAACAACGGTGCATGATTCTTATCTCAAAAGTAAATAAAATGTTATAAAACTATCATACAGTTTATAATAAAACTTTCTTTCAAAATGGATTATCTAATAAATGTGTGTTCCATGTCATGAAACGATCTCGTACAAACAATTCAGCACAATTGTACATTTGTATAACAATGAGCAATAACCAATTTTACTGTTTCGTGGCACTTAAAATGCAATAAATATTGATTCCTCTTTATATCTGCCGCTTGAAGCTCGAGCTTTCTTACTTAGTAGGTCATTGTTTTAAACATGAATAGCATTTGTGGATATTGTAGGTAAGTCCTGCTGTCGGCATCGGCAACAACAGGTTCTATTGTATGACGGGCTGGCGTTGAACGTTTATGGGTTAAAACTGAAGATAAACATACATTATTGTTTCGAAGTTCCAAGTTTTAAAGATTTGGGGTCTCTGTTAAATCCTTTATCTCTTGGATTGAGTTAATCTTGATTTTTTTATATTGTTATCTCTTATGTACTTAAAGGATTAGGTAATTGCTAGGTAGTATAAAAGTTATAAAAGCAGGGTTAGGTAGTTTAAAAGAAATTGGTTGGGAGGCCCGTATACCTACCTCTCGAACATGGTGAAAATATTTTTTATACTAAATTACCTACTTACTGCCTTTGAACAGATATTGTGTACCTACGTAGATAGATATCGTGTAAAAGATGTCTGTGAATAATCTTCCCCTGACACAGTGTGACGCAGCCTTAGGTCTGCGCCGGCGCATGCAATAGCGATGCATGCGATGCTCATAACGACCAGACCAACACTATCCGCCATTACACAAATAAAAGTACTTACTATTCTTTTTTTTTTTTAATTTGTTTCGATTAGTAATTTAATCTTTTAGGTTGGTTAAGATATAAAACTAATTAATTGATCACTAGACGAATTTTTTATTTGTTATATAGCATACTAGCCGACCGCCAACAGCTTCGCTTGCCTTTTTTTCATAAAATATAGCCTATAACCTTCCTCGATAAATGGAATATCCAACACTGAAAGATTTTTTTAAATCGGACCAGCGGTTCCTGTGATTAGCGCGTTCAAACAAACAAACAAACAATCAAACTCTTCAGCTTTATAATATTATATATAGATAGGTAGCCCTAATAGCAAAAGCAAAATATTAATAATGAAAGTCATAAAATAAATAAAATGATTAATAATATTCTGACATGGAATATTAGGTACCTAATTGTAGGACCTAGACATTCGTAGTCGAAATCGATTAACGTTCCAACTCCAACGTAAAATTTAGTCTATCTGTTTTTGTATTCGATTTTTTTTATTTTCAAAAGATTTCTGAAAACAAATCAGTACTTAACTAAACGGACGATTAGTCGAAGCTATGTGTCTCATTCAAGAATTAGCACAGTATGGTAGGAAGAATCAGAATGATTATGGCCTAGTTGGCATCGTCTGCACGCCCACACAGCTGTCGCTAGGGAACCAGCGTGGGTACATCTCGCCTGGTTAGTATATTTAAACATAACGCCAGTTAATAGAGACAGTTCAACGGAATGGCTTTTGTAATGTAATTAACGTTTTTTGTGACTGAAAAACTGAAATAGATTGGGTTGATAGCTCGGATATACATTGTATCTAAATGTAATGTAATATTTTATCTACATTTCAGAGATGGTTTGAAGTTCATAGGTACCTATAATGTAATAAGAAAAGTATAGACCTAAACAATATTTTAGGTTGAGATTTAGGGAATTTAGGGAGGAACTTATGAAGTAAAGATTAATGAAATGTGTAATTTTAACCTATTTGCAAACAAATTAAAAGGTATAAATTTAAAATTTATTATTAGTATAAATGTATACAAGCTTCTTTAAAACAAGGGTGTTATGCTTTAAAAAACGCTAAAGCCGCCGCGTAGCAAGAAAGACGGAAATACTCGTACCTCCGACCTAGATTCTAGAATTTCTAGTCTAGATCCAGGATTTGCAGAAATAGGCCATTCAAATATTTTTACAACTAGTCACTCACTGATGTTTTTACGTAGGACGTGAATTACCTGTTTGACTCACAACGAATATTGTTAAAGCAACTTTCAGACTACGCTATGATAAATATTAATAGGCAATTCACACCGTTGCTCGAAGCTTGTGTTATGAGTGCTTGGTTTCTGATAACTACTTAATATAGGTAATATACAAATATACATACATACAGACATAGGTAGATATAGTATTATAGCTAGCGCAACATTATCACGCACCATACATTGTTATGGACGTTCACATAGTACTTTACAATATTATTGGCTTATTATACGCTATTTATATTGGTGAGATATACATAGCAACTGTGCACAGCGTACAAAGATCGCGGTCGACTGAGTTTGCTATATAAAATACTTTAATTTCTATACTTGCTATTATATAACATGGCATTTACATTAGCAAGGAAGGACCTAATGCTATACTTATAGCATATGCATTAGGCCCTTCCTTGCTAAACTATGTAGCAGAATTATATAAAAGTGTGGTCTGAAAGCAGCTTTAACTAAGTACTCCATTGTTGCTGTACAATATTTCTTCAAACAATCGGGTGCTTGTTCGTAGTGATTCTTGGTTTTCCTGTTATTGTGGTGACCTAGGTCAAGATTTGATGGCTTTTTAACCGACGAAAAGGCTCTTACCCGTTTTAATATACCTAGGAGTTCGTGTAAATTTTATAACTGTTGGTTCGATGGGTACGGTTGACTAGGGTCATGGATTGGTGCTGATTAATTAATTTTTTTATCAAAATATAACCATTATGAATATCAAGTAGGTACCTAGTACTTGGCAAAGTATAAGTAAATGTTATGTACCTAAGCCTACTTATTATATTGAGGTAGAAAGCCCCCACGTCTTATCACACATAAAAACAATTAAAAATGAAAATATTTATTTAATAGAATATGCACAGTATACTAAATAATACGTTATACTCGTATTTAGTCTATTTTCTTTAAGGCACAGGCATCACATCACCTAAGTAGCATAAAAATAGTGTAGGAACTTTATGTAGTTTTAGAAGTACTAAGTTCAGTACTAATCATATTCATATATTGGAAATAACTTAAATAAGAAAGCAATCCTGCGAAACTATACGTCCCACCAAAATTACATTATAATTATCAGTTTTTTTGCTATATTTGATCAAAAATCAAACGCAAAACCACCTAAAAATAAAAGCTGAACGTAAACGCTCTCCGGTAATTATCACCGTTTCAAAAGAAACTCTCTCTATCGTTAAAGATAAAGTGAGATGTCCTCTCTAATGGGCGAGCGGAGCGGAGTGCAGTAATGAACACTAATAGCCCCCGCGCCTCGGTCTGCATCGACCCGACTCGGAACAGACGAGACCTAGATTTGCAGACCAGGTCGCTAGGTCTTGCTACTGAAGTACTAGGTTTGGAAACTTTTCTTACTGGGGTTTGTCGCTTATCTAGCAGAGATGAAAGGATAGACTCATATACTAAACTCTTTTTAATTTTCTTCATGTAAAACGACAAATGTCTTTCACGCAAAACGGAGCGGCGAATTTACGTGATTATTTAGTCGAGATATTTGAAGGGATGGCTATTAGGCCACTTTTTGTCTCTTTATAACCCGTGCGAGCAGCGGCAAAATCGAGTTTCTTAAATAAATATTAAAGCCTTATTAATGTTTCAAATTTTAGAAATAGAGACAGTTTCAAAATACAGTCCACGGATCGTCGTCGGCACTCCGGGTGATTTACTGGAGCAGAGGATGTGAATTATTGACGCGCGCTTGCTAGACAGATTTAAACTAGACGGATTCACACGGTATGCCACGGCCTTACTTTACGAGGTGATACTGGACGGTTAAACCTTTAATCAGTTTTATTTTATACTAGCAGCCCCCGCGAACTTCGTCTCGCCATATACTTTTATTTGCAACTATATCCATACTAAATTTCATCCAAATCGAATTATCCTGCGTAAGCATATATTTTCCCGCGGAAGCATTTAATTTTTACGCGGTAAAAAGTCTCTCGCCATATACTTTTATTTGCAACTATCTACATACTAAATTTCATCGAAATCGAATTTTCCCACGTAAGCATTTATTGACCCGTGGAAGCATGTATTTTCCGCGGTGAAAAGTCTCTCGCCATATACTTTTATTTGCAACTATCTTCTGCATACTAAATTTTATCTAAATCGATTTTTCCGCGGTAAAAGTAGCCTATGTTAGGATTAGGATTATTACATATATTACATTACATTGACTCCCCCCCCCGTACGTGTGACGCACGTACATTATTGGAGTTTTAGTAAGGATCCCTAATTTTTTTTTAAATATAATATAGCCTATGTTACTCGGGGATAATGTAGCTTTCCAAAGATGAAAGAATTTTTCAAATCGGTCCAGTAGTTTCGGAGCCTATTCGTTACAAACAAACAAACAAACAAATCTTTCCTCTTTATAATATTAGTATAGACAAAAACTAATAGCTTTCTGCCCCACGACGTCTATACTAACTGTAAAAATATCCTGTCTTGCTCCTGTCGATTCAGACCTTAAATATTAGATAACGTACAAAAACACAAGCGACGCTGTCGTCGGGTCGGTTAGTAAGATATAAAGGTATCATAAAACTTGCCATAACATGAGAATTCCTATAAACATAACCTAGTTTTAGTTAAACCCAACTGCATCAATAAACTTATAATAGAGACATTCTATCGATACAGGCGACAAACAGCGCCACCTAACCCAATAGATTCTGTTGATAAACGGTTACATTAAACAATTAATGTGTGATTACACAAAAACCTAGAAAATTGTATGCTACATGCTTTAATTAATTAATATACCTATAGTACAGTTATTATTTATTTTGCAAACAATAAAATCCAATAAAGAGATATTTTTTTCGTAAGTATTAGTATAGGGTCGCTAGTAATAAATAAGAAACACGACTTTCATCAAATTTAATGTCCGTTATGATAACATACATATGTTCGACTTACAATGATACTTATGTTCTACTTACAAGTTTTCTAAAACAAAGAAAATTAAAATTTCTAGGCCAGATAAAATAGATTACCTGTCTACGGAAAATCTCGTTTCGGTGTCAAAGACCTGTAGCATTGCACAATAATTAACAAACGCTATAAGATTTGCTTTGGTGTCATTGATAAGTTATCAAATAATTATTTTTAAAGGTAAACAAACCTGAAAATTATTCTAGGCCTGACGTAAAAAAAAACTTAATAAAAATGTCATTCCTTACGATTAGTGACTGGACCTTTTCTATCTATTAGAAAAAATATATTTTAAAATGACATGTCGAGTACTCGTATTTAGATTACGGAACAGCTTGTGAAGTGAACACTATTAATATCTATCGCAACATTCTCAGGCCACTTTTTATCAACTTTAACCCAATTACTTATAAATTACCTACAAGTATTATGTCGTTATCACTCGATAAACATTTCGATAGTCCCGAAATGGGACGTTTATCGTTTCAAATGATAAACTAAAGTGCTAATTGAGTTTTAACTTTTCCAATAAGTGACCATGTGTTATTTGATTAGGTTTTAATCTTGTGCCTAATCATGTGGATATTGTATTGTGTTACAATATTATTATTTAGGGTCTACTATCTTTCTGCGGATTTGCTTGAGTTGCAATAGATTTTACACAGGTAATAAAATATTGTATGTGTAATTCTGATGTTATATTATTGTAAAGTTAGAAAAGAAGATCACCTTTCCTCACGTAACTTTTATAATGTTAACAAGGATTTTTATTATTAGAATTTCTTTTGCAGATAACTGAAATACATATCTACTACCGTACTTCCTGTAGATACAAATATTTGTTTTACTTATCATATAGGTAGCGGTGTTGAGTTCCTTGAATCTTGATAAGAAACATATATTTTTTTATTAATTTATGTGAACCTCACAAATGATAGTTAGTATTCTTTGTCATTCACGAAGGGGTGGACCGATTTTATAATCTCCTTTGCAATTATTTCCAAGTTAAGGTATTTATTTACATTCTTATCTACTACTTTTAAAAATCAACACGATTCCATTAATTGACGAATAGGATCGCGTATTTTGGATCGTTTGATGTCAGCCCTTGATATACGAGCATAGCAACAAAATAAGGGCCTTTTTCTCAGCTAATTTTGTCACCTTGCAAACGCTTTTTGTCATTAAAATGTAGCGGAGCTGCCTCGCGAAAACATACTGTCATTACTAAAGCTCTTAGCTTTAGTACTAAAATGTGATGACTGTTAATACGTACCTAGCATAGCATATGTATGTACGCTTTAAGCAAGTGCTTTAACGCAAACATCGTATTCGTAATGTTCAACCGGTATGTTCTTTACTATTTGAAGAGATTGAAGGACCCAGCGTAGTAAATTAAGGCTTAAGAGAAAAGAGAGAGAAATCCCCGTTGTGGGATTGCTAATAATGTTTTTATGCTTGTTCACATTTCTAGATAGATAGAATATGCTTTATTGTACACCACAAAACAGAAACAGACAATACAAACTTAAGACTAAAACATTTGGAGTACAATGGGCGGCCTTATCGCTGTGAGCGATTTCTTCCAGGCAACCTATGTATGGACTGGACAGTTATAAATATATAGACAGTGGTGTTAAATAAGAAATTACATAAAATAACATGGAAAAATATATTATAAGAATAGGTATATAATATATTATAATATACATATATGTATACTAAACACTTATAATTCTTAAATTGATTAATTAAATTTCTATCTCGTTTATAATATAGATTACTCGCGTTTTAAGAAGTAGCAGCACTGTTACACGGTCGTGTCAAAGTAAAGACTCGGAAGCCCTACGGGACGGACACGGAATACTAACTCGGAGGGAGAAGAGACGCCGATCCATTTCCACGGCGTCTTAAATAAATGAGGAACCCCCAGTGGTTTCTCAAAAAACTGCGCAGCGCTGACAATTTGTGCATCCTATAACTTACGAACCGCAATGGAGAATAATTTTCGGGTCTACGAAATTTAGAAATAAATTGTTTATTCTGATTATTCCATCAATACGGGGATATTATATATTTAGGTACATAGCATATTCACCGCCCGGCCTCGGTGATGATGCAGGTTGCACCGCGCGCCACACCGCGGTGTGCGTCAAGGGCGCTGCTAGGTAGGTTGTATGTAGAAATTAATAAAATAAAAAATATTTTAATAATAAAACGTAACTTAGTAGGTATTTTTGAAACAGAACGGTACAGAAAGCACAGAATGAATACATTAGCTAAATTTAGCTAGTTGGGTAATCCGCAATTGTCAAAGTTTTTACTCCTTTATTGTATTAAACCTTCACCATTGACATCGTGGGAGTTCAAACGGATCGCAGTAACACACCTGCTCAGATTTGGGATCAATGGTGGAAGTATCCATATCCATACAATTTGTAGCGAAATCGTGAGAATTCCAACAAGGTGTACTTTTGGTGTAGGTACCTTTACGTAAGTACACTGACGAAGGGTTGCTTTGCCTGTCACTTTTTGTGGATAGAATTGTTATTTGAGCAAGCATGATCGTGTTAATATACGCAGGTGGTTGGATGTGATTTTACAATACTAAGATAAACAGCACATTTCATAAAAATAATAAGTAGTAGAGTACAAAATAAATCTCTAAAAATCTAATAAATTGGAACTCTGAAACTATAGAACACGCTGCTGATAAAAAGTATGGACACCAGTGTATTCTGCCTAGTATGTACATTATAATGAAAGAAGTTTTACAAGAATAAGGTTACGATTCAAAACTTTTTTTGACAGTGACAGATCGCGCACCCATTTACCGTTATCGGTGCGTAACCATTTATCTTTTTAAAATAAAAAAGAAACCAAATAATAAATAGGGATTAGCGACACCTTCTACAATAATGAGGATAATCCTACTTCCTGTTGTGACAAATAGGTTGCCACCCTAAACCGTGATTTGTTTAAATTATTGGGGTCCCGTGCTTGCTATTATTATTTTACTTAGTTTTTATTATGTAATAATGCTAATATTGCTATGACTTTTATGTGAAGGGAAGTTTAGATGTTGAATACTTAAGTTAATGTGTCGTACAAGACATAAAACTGATTTTCTAAGTGCCGCTATTATAAACCGGAAACTGTTAAAATAATATCGGTACCTACGGCTTATCTAGGCGAAACTATTAACCCAATTAACATTTAAAAAACTGTGCACGGATGATACGAAGAAGTTGCTAAGTATAATAAACTATAAATAGATAAATACCAGATAACCGTATTAAAGCTGGCTTTAGCCCATAAAAAAATAATAACGATTAAAAATAATGCTATCTTATATTTAAAAAGCAATATGTCAACAATTTCTGTATGTAGGTATAGTAGATGTAACTGTAACAGACAAGTTGCCGTGAAGCCGTATATTCATTGAATCGTATCTAATTACAACGTTTAAATAAATATCTAATTGTGCGTTTATGACAAAACATAATTTAATGATGGGCTATAAATCTATTTAAAGACTTTTGTTACCATACATAAAATCATATCCGGCTCGAAACACCACGGAACCCGTAATTAAGACTACCCTTGTGCATTCCGAATTATATCCTCCATCATTAAATTTAATGTTAATAAATCCGTTATACTGAACCTGGCATGCGCTTTGATCATCAAAATCGTTTCACTTGTCAAAATAATGAAGTGACATGTCGTAAAAGTTGACGCGCCACGTCAGAGACAACCCTAGACAAATGCTTGTGACCACGCCGCGGATTATGACGGGTCTTGATGTCGTTACCCTATTTGTTAAATGCATTGACCATAAAACCGTAATCTTAATTTGTACGCTGTAGAGTTTGAAATTGCGTAATTATATTTCTACACACAAATCGTAGATTGAGTGGCTATTGTTTGGATTGACAGGCAACCCTAGCTAGTTACATACGGAAGTGTGCATACAATACTTCCTGCTTATCTAGTTTTTTTTTTTCTTCTGAAGGGATGAATGAATGTGAAATTAATTGAAAGGGGTAAGTAAGGGTGGAAAGTGCCGTTATTTGAGAGTTTGATCTAATTTGTAGAGGGTTTTTGTGACAGCTAGCATATGCCAAGTCAACTTAAGATATTCGTTCTCCTTCCTACATTATTAAAACGTCAGTAACAAAACATAATGCTGTACTTTATTTAACGATTTTTATTCTCACGTCAAAATGCAACGGTTAAATTGGTGATGTATATTAGTATAAGGATAAGGTATTTAGATAGGTAGGTACCTACCTAGGGAGCGTTCAAGTATTACGTAACGCAATTTGGGGGGGCGGGGGGGTCTCTTAAAACGTTACGATGCGTTACAGGGGCGGGTGGGGGTCTTTCTTACAACACGTTACGTAACATTATTTCTTTTTTTATAAAAAAAAATTAGGGAATTAAAACTTCCAAACTGGCAACTCCTTTCGTTACGTAAAAAAATATATATTTATAAATTTATAAAAAATAAACAAAATACGCAGGTGTTGCGAATTAAAACTCTATTATCCTTACTAATATTATAAATGCGAAAGTAACTCTGTCTGTCTGTCTGTCTGTTACGCTTTCACGGCTAAACCTCTGAACCGATTTTGATGAAATTTGGTACAGACAATCTTTAGACCCTGAGAAAGAACATAGGCTACTTTTTATTTCTACGCGGGCGAAGCCGCTGGCGGAAGCTAGTTTTATTATAAGGCAATTAAAGCTATACCAACAATAAAAACTATAACAACTTTTTGCGACCAGGGTAAAAATGATTACTTGAGTGTTACGTAACAATTAGAGGGGGGGGGGGGGGAGGGCTACAGAAAAACGTTACGGAGCGTTACAGTGGGGGGAGGAGGGGTCAAAAATCTTCAAAAATTGCGTTACGTAATACTTGAACGCTCCCCAGTACTTGGAACTTGAACCGGGCGTGACTAATATAAAATAGGTAGGTACTTTTGAGAAGGTAGGGAAGTATCTAAAATAACTTAATTTAGAAAAAACCCTAATCCAAAATAAAAATATTTACTTATTTATAAAGATTTAGTAGGTCCTACTATTTGTCTATGGTACTACTTATACTACACCTAACTTGCCTAAGTATAAGATTATTAATAATCTAATATCAATATAAATCTAGTCTACCTATTGCAATTTTCGTAGGTATTGCATTCCATAACATCTTTATATTGTATGGGACCCGATAGCTTTAGACGAGTTCATTGACCTGACCGGGAAAGGGAAAGCAGAATTAAGCAAAGTAATAATAATGCACCTCTTCAACCCCGACGGCGCTGAACAACTAACATATCTATTTATTTATTCCGTACCTATACTCTTTTCTACTTAGGTACCCTTATATATAGATAGGTTATAGCTATTAGGATAATAATAGAATGACAAACTTGACTCCAGTTGTACCTAGGTAGGCATAGTAAAACCATTCTAAAAATGAACTTCCCTCCACAAAACCGTGATGATTTCAACGTGTGAGAGGAAATACAGAAAAACAGAATACACAGAAAAAAAAATACAGAATTCGGTGGAGGGGCGTTCATTTTAGAAATGGTTTTACTATACCTAGATATTTTACATAGAAAGTACATAGTAGTTACGTCTTAGGTAGTTTCATTAATTAAATTTAACCTATCTACCTGTTTACATTCCTGTGCTTTTGGATAAGTAGATAAGTATAATTTACCATAACCTAGGTTTAATAATCACTTGCATAACCAAACAAGACCTACTGAGACATCTTATTCTGCGTAAGGATTTTGTTTCAGGTAGGCAAAAGGTTAGGTATATTCCCTCTAGCTAGGACATATCAATGAGAGACATCGCAGAGTAAAATAAATAACGAAGTGCAATTCATCAGAATGGCTCAAATAAGAGGTATGTATTCTCGTTTCGCGCCACAAACCGCCCGCCGGCTTAGGAATGTCGACCGGCAGCTTCGATGTATTGCGGCTGCGCGAAATAAAGCGACACGGCCTCCCCTCGCCGCGGCCTGACGCCGAATGTAATGAAATGAATAAATGAATCCAGCGAGCGAACGCCCCATGCAAACCAAAGCCGGCCGGCTTCTTCGCGCGCATCACCAACAAAACGCACCGCGGCTACAGAAACAGAACCTACGCTACCAACCAACC
This sequence comes from Chloroclystis v-ata, assembly GCA_963691955.1. Lineage (NCBI taxonomy): Eukaryota > Metazoa > Arthropoda > Insecta > Lepidoptera > Geometridae > Chloroclystis > Chloroclystis v-ata. The sequence continues at coordinate 17,013,978 of OY829900.1, read as the reverse complement.
AAACCGATATTCCCATCTACCACCTATACTTATCTATGGCGCACGCACACTACCAAATCTAACTAAACACAACCTCATATTCTTCGAATGCTGATATCCTTATACAGGAGGCCCCCCACTTCACCCGAAAGAAACGGCCAAATTTTTTGCAATATATCGCATGAGAAACGTTCTCCTAGTCTTTCAGGGCTTAGTTTTTCGATGTAATAAGTTAAAGGGAGTAGTTCTAGTACCATTTCGATAAAAAATTTGGTGAATGACATGGAATTTAACCGGCAATATAGTTTTGTCAGGGCGCCGGCAGAGCAGGGCGCGGGGGGCGCGTCCCGACTCCGCACCGCGGCGGTTGGCGCGGCGCTCGCCTGCCAGTACGCGCGCTTCGCTTCGTCAGTCGTGTCCACGGCGCTACAAGAATTGCACGCGCGGCTCTCTTTAGACTCGGCCGGCTCCCGAATAATGTTTCAGTGTTTGACAAACTCAACCGGAGGTCTCGGAAGAAGTATCGTTAGTAATCCACACAGTATATCCGTTTTCATATTCTCAGTGAGTGTTACTCAGTGCGTACGAAAAAAACTTTGTCGAAGATTTTGAAGAATTTTGTGTAAAATTGTGAAATACGCCGGTCGCGGCCGGATTGCTTTTTGCACAAAAACTTTTTGGTGAGTGTTCGAGATTTTGACTAAATTATGGTGAAAGCTGATTGTAGAATTCCATAGCTACTGTTGATCGTAATGTTTTATATTCTGCGGTGATATTGCGCGGGGCGTTGCCGGCTAAACTCAAACCATAGTGTAATGGTTTTTACACGCGAATTGGCAGCGCCCAAATTCCTGCAATACTCTGCCTGGAACCCGTCTTGTAGCGCAATGTTGCTAAGTCTCACTTTATGATCCTATTGATAACTGGGTAAATGTACCTGCTTGTTTCTGTGAATTCTCTCTACTTTCTACCTGCAATACTGCAAAAAGCGCTCATTGAATTAGGGTTCTTACATAAAATAGAGTGACGGGTCAGGCAGGTACATAACATTTCATTGAATATTTCAGATTTTGGTAACTAGCTAACGATGGTCAATGTTACACAATATTTAGAAACCTAAAACTTTGATGAATTTTATGAGACATAGACATAGACAATTATGAGATAATTAGGTACCTACTTTTAACTTAAATTTCCTTCCCGTGAAATGATTTTTTATTCATAATAATTTTATAATAATAACAAATTTTATGAGTAGAAAATTACAGTTTTCTGACATAAAATATTACAAAATTATTGTTTAACGTTAGGTAAATTAACTAAAAATGTTTAGGTACGTACATAGTTTATGAAGGATAGGTGCCTAGGTAGATTGGGTAGATAGATACTTAGTAATTAGATATTAAATCAATAGCTCAAAAATAACTAAAATAATCTATGAATTATGTAGGTACTAATCTAGCATACTCGTAGAAGGTAGGTTACCTACTGTCTATAACATAAAAAAATCCTAAAAATCTGTGTACACATAATGTACCTATTCGTTTTATAACTCAGAGAGAACATCTACGTTAAAAGATCGGTATTTTGCCCATTGTGCCACTATAAAGTCATACGCAAATTTGCGGGAAAATTTATCGTTCAATTGCTTTATTAGTAAACACTCTCGCGCCATTCTGCGTTTGTAAACAAAAACACTTTACGGAAATCTTGACTGATGCGATGCGTGCAAAGCTCGAGCGTGGCTCGTGATTGGCCAGTACATATATGTATAAATATAAATAAAAGTCGCAGAAATAAAAGTAATTTCCAAATGGGAGAGCTCCCAAGGACAATGCACTATTTAAAATACTTTGGCTTCGCATCCAGACTTCAGTACGATTTTGAGCGTCATAGAGGACACTTCCTCATAGCGTTAAAAAAATAACTCTAATCGATTGTTAAAAAATAAAAATAATTCAATTGCATTTAGTGAACAATAATATTGTGCAACAGTATTTATTTATTATTGTTTTCACCACTTGTGAAATCAGTTGTGTAATACATTACATTTTAGTTGATAATAATATTATCAGATACTTACACAAGTTCAATCAATTATTTTAACTTAAACCCTAAAGGTATTTTTTTTTAAATACATTTAATTAACTACTTTTATTTTATAATAATAATTTCTGATGATTATGTAACTTTTTTTGTGTTAGTTTTTAATGAAGGAGCTTTTGAAATGCCATAACTAATATTTATTTCGTATTGTTGCAGACGGTGTGCGTGTGAAACCATCGCGCGCATCGTCCCTGTGATAAGAGGGCCCTGCCTGTGATAATCGACGAGTTCGTCTTAGCTTTAAAGAAACTAGTTATAAACATAGAAGTAAATATGTCGCCGCCGTGGGACTTCAACTTATGGGACAATCTCGACGAGGAGTCTGTGAGGTTGACCGAAACCTCGGAGTTCTGGATACAAGTGCAATCCGAAGCGGAGGGACTGGATATAGTTCAACCTGCGAGCTACTCCGATTCGCTTCAGGACAGCGAGGAAGATTGGGGGATATTAGAAACACTTACGGATCAACATAAAGACATCAAAGTTCTCCATGACTGTATGTGGGCTGGATCGTGCACGGATTTGCAGCAGAGCAACACGTTCGTCCAGACGGACATACAGCCGGGGCAGAGCTTGCTGCGTCCGGCTGCGATGTCTCCGTCTAGACCCGACACCCCGCCTTCATTGGACGGGGATGAACCTCCGCAGTTCCGTCATGCAGTGGACGTGGCGACCACGGCGCGTCGCCTGCTGAGAGACACCGCGGTGGCGGTGGCTGCCGACCATTCGTACACAGCAAGACAACAATTTGACTGCCTCGGCGTACAGACACCTTCCGACTCTGGCGAATCAGGTATGTACCTACTCTGACTTAACCAACATTGTGCAATATTTTAGTATTTGTTTTGCGCGGGAAATGTACACTACTATCAAACTGGCTGCAAGGCAAATTCATATTTATCTGTTATGAAAGTACTAGATTTTTTTATCTATGAAACTTTATGTCGGATTGTACGGTGCGGTGTGTTGTAGGTATAGTAGGTATATCGACGATTACTTACTACCGGAATCTAGTGAGTAGTAAATATCTACTTTGTAAGAATGTAGTGGTAGAACTTAAATAAAAACTTTGTCATGTTGTTGGTCCACAATCCAAGTTAGGCAAATGAGTTTCAAGAGATCGCTAAGTAGGCGGCAAGTCGGCATCACGGGTGTGTGTCCAGGGCGCAGGCGCGGCGCGGCGAGCGCGGGAAACTGCGAGTATCGACCGTCATCCCGCGTCCCCCGCTACGTCTAGACGCTCCCGCGATTCCGCTCTTCCGGAACCTTCGCCCATTGCGACCTTGAACGGCTCAACCTACCATAATGTCGGGTTGCGCAACATTCGTTTGCACATCTCTAGGGATCGACGCTTAATTAAAACACGGATTAAATACACCATAAGGGTCCCCTAAGCTAGCGTGTAAGGTCGTTAGTGCGACGACCGAAACGTCCCGACCTTGATGCATCCTCCGTTCGCGAATTGCCGTTTCCCGCCGGCTGCAGGGTTAATATCCTCGGGAGCCCATTTAAATGATGAATTGCACTCTATCGAATATGAGCGATCTCTTGATTCAATTGCTCCCATTACGATTCTTACCTTCCATTTGCTGTCTTATTAGATTTTTGAAATCAGTTATAAAGACGGTCGGCCGGTGCTAGTAAATTACAGTTATGTAGTATTATTGTATGGATGGCTTATGTCCTTAACATACCTATTACATTGTTACGTAAGCGATACTTCATATTATAGATGACCTTTAGTTAAGCAGTAATACAATGTTATGCATGTTTACTGTCAACAGCAATTAATTTATTATCGATAAAAGTGGGTAAGGTCGCGATGGGCATGACATGTGTTAGTCGTAATGAGATCAATTCAAATTTGACTGAAAGCAAACATTCAAGTTAAATGTAGAGATACGGTGATAGGTACTTTACGGTTCGCTCGCATTCTGTAATCTCGGCATGTCTAGTCCGTTACTCGTGTAAGAATGCAGCGGAATGAAATGGAATCTCATTGAAGTGAAGCTCGCTCGGCTCGCCGGCGGACCGGTTTCGAACGCGCGGCTTGTCTACTTCCACTGGATGACAATTTGACAGCGATTCAATAATCGTGATCTTTCATCGCACATTTTGGATTGGACCATCTGTTCAAAGTTTTATGTCAAACTCTAACAGTTTTTAATTGTTCGTCTTTGTTTGAACTATCTTTTATATTCTGTTCTAAGTAATAGACCAAGAGCCTGTGATGGCCAGACCTTCCTTTAATTCACAAGCGTGAAAATTATTTCATGTGTATGTCTAACATAGGTAAGAATAACCCCCAAACATGAAACCTGGATCGTGGTTCCTTTGGGAGATAACAGGTAAAAGGTTGTTATCTCCCAAAGGAACCGCGATCCAGGTTTCATGTTTGGGGGTTATTCTTACCTATGTTAGACATACACATGAAAGAATTTTCACGCTTGTGAATTAAAGGAAGGTCTGGCCATCACGGGCTCTTAGGTTATAATAGATACTTTTTAAAAAAAGTAGGAAGTGTCCGTGTCCCAACACTATTCTTAGAAATTATTTTCAAGAAAGCTCAACTATGAAAATTAAGCGTTCAATAATTATTTTACTTAAGTGCTAATTACCTGGGTATGTAGGTACTTACAAGATAAGGTTTCTGACATATTTTTTGTTTCGATTGCGTTTAATTACTTTTGGCAAAATCTGTATGACGACATTGTTGCAATGAATTTCTATACCACCGACCATTACATTTATTAAAATTCAGCAAATGTAGGGCACTGGTTTACCTATGAATTACAAGTTCCTTTAAGGGCAAATTAGGCCACAAAGATCCGGTTAGTTCGGTTGGCCTAAACATTTTAGTATCAATCAGTGAGCCAAGGCTGCGTGCCAGTTTCCAAGAGACTGTAGTCAGACAGAACTACTGGTCTTTTTACTAAATAATTCCCTAAGTACCCAGCTCTAACATTACAAACTTTACGACATGTGCATGCATACCTATTAAATAGTAAACATTTTATCTGTTGAAGAATTTTATCAGGTTGCCATGCGAATGTTGGACTTTTGGCGCGAACTTTATCAATTTACGTTTCAGGCAGGTGATGCGTGATCAATGTTATGAAACATACATTCATGAATATTGCCTAAGTAATACGTACCTACTCACTTATTTTAAATAGATAGCGTTGTGCGTGGGAAAATTAGTTATACAAAATAATATAGTAAATCAAATATATAACAAAATAATAATAGGAAGCTAATATGCCGTCTTCTATTAGCAGTAGGTTAATAAATCAAAAACATTCCTTTTCCAATCACAAGGAGTGGGAAATGAAAATATGCATTATTATCGGCATAACTGATAAAATAATTTCACATCAGCATGAAGTATTTCTGTAGGCCTTGACGTTATCGCCTTCGGAATTATGCACTTAGATATTTAAACAATCCGTATAAGAATAAGTAGAGATATTCTCGATATACGCTTGTACGCGATTGTACCAGCGGAGTTGGTACGAAGTTGATTTGCCGCCATCTTGGCCTCCGTGTGACCTTCGCATTATCAATGCCGATAACAATAGTAATACTACAACGTGACAATGTGCCACCCTAACATAAATTTGTATTTGTCTTATCGTGAAAAAACTAAAGCCATGCTGCGCACTGATAAGCTTTAATAACGTCGCAACGCAACAAGATAATCTTTAACATATGCTGCGATCTTCATTGAATCGCGTGTTAATAATTTACCTAATATTTACGACCGTGGAATATTTTCGTAGTCTTTCGTAATGTTAATCGGGTACATATTTGATTTGAATGTGTCAATCCGGTTTTGAATCCGACTTGATGGGCGTGGTGACGGCTCTACGGATAGTAACAGGGTTTGTTAATTTTATTACTTACGTTCGTCTTTAATCTGGACATTAATATACGATGTCGACTATTTTAAATGTCAACTTAAAAAAAATATTAGTTTTATCGACTTCTTAAGAAAACGAAATCACATCCCTAACAGGCACAATAGTACCTACAAGGTGCCTCATTGTGATGGCAACAGGATTGACACCAGATGATATTATGTAATTGCGCGCCAATAGAGTGAACCTGAACGTGGAGTGACGCGTCAGTTTGTTTTAAATATTCAAAAAAATGTTGCGTCACATAATCAAACTCACGCATATGCGCACGTCCGTGAACTTCCGTGCGAACAGCGCCCGTCCAAGGTCGCCGCATGTACTCCCCATCGATCGGGCAATGTATACGATGAATTGCCTGGTCTATTTTAGCAGAACGTGGATCTCGAGTGGCCGAGTCCGGACTACGAGTGGCCCACAAACGGCCAGATGACCGAGTTTTCGCGGTTGCGTAATATAACAGAAATAACATGTGAGCCTGCCTATCTGTGCTTAGCGCCTATCGCGCCCACTGAGCAAATAGGCAACATGTGTCACGCTCGATCCATTGTTAACGCCGATTTCATGCCTCGAAGATATTGCATTCTTAATTTATTTTAATAATACCTAAACGTAATAAAATAACCACTGAAAAAGTATTAATCTTACACCATAACAATATTAGTGATAACGATGAATTAAATAAAGTAGGTTAAATTGGTAGTACGTTCACTATTTTATTATCAAACGCTTGTGTAACATTTTAAAGATAAACGTTCTTATCCAGTTGTAAAAATGTGATACTATTGCATTAGATAACGTTACATACAATGTAAATATCTTTTATATAGTAGATTTACTGTCTTGAGGAGGCGCCGGCTTGATGCCATAAACTACGTTTTTTTTTAATTGTCGTTGAAACCCTAGCATGCGGTATAAAGATGGCGTGCGCGCTGCACGTCACGATAATTTTTAATTATCGCGCTCAAATGCCAGTGAACTTGGCCTCGAAGTCGTGGCCGGCCAGGCGTGAACTCAGCCCCCGCTTACCAGGTCACACTTGACGACACCATTGTGCCCATCGCATTCCATTTTCAAACAACTCATTTGTTGTTTATTTTGACACCTGCTAGTGTCACACTGAAAAAAGAATCGATGTTTTATCGATACCAAAATATCAAACACTAGTCGGGATGCACTTGCTAATATAAATAAGCTGTTGAGTCTTTGCAAATCAAATGAAATCGTATTCTGCGCACCGAGTTGGGGTTGTTCACGTTAATTAAACAAGTTTACAAAATTTTCAAAGTTCCCCCGCCGACTGTTGCCAGACAAAAATGTTTAATCTACAAGATAAATCCCATCTTTCACCAAATTCAGTGGTTAATTGCGAATTAACTTCAATTTTAAGAATTTAACAGGGGAAAACAGCGACACTCAGAAACCATTTCGGACTTAAGAAGTTATGGAGATAATTCCTTCCTTCGAATGATTTATTGCTGGAGGGGGACTTTTCCCGGTCGCAGTCAAGTGTATGATCATCGGTAATGTCCAAATACTTAGTTAGATTAGCAAAGTATGCAGTGACTCACGAATAGGTATTTCTCACGGCAGGTCATGTTCGTATTACTAGATGCTGCGACTAATCTGAATAGTTAGCAGCTAACTCTCAAGTCTCAAGTGACTCGTTTCCGCCGATTTTTTACCGATAGGCACAAAAACTGTGATATGGGGAGAAATGGCAATTTATTTATATTTTAATAAGGTAGAATAAAAAGAATAAAAAGCGGATTATCTCTGGTATCTTTTAAAATTGGAACAGCGGCGTATCTGAGAATCGCGTCTCGAGAGATGGATGGAGATATAATAGATATGCACTAGACCGGATCCCGGCGGCACACCACGACAATACCGCCCATATCGGTTTACACGCAGGGCTGAAACAAATACTCTCTAGTCCGTTAATCGCGCTGGCGCCAGGAGAAAATTGTCACGTGGAAATCGACTCGCACAATGCTAGGGCTGCCAGACCCCCTTTGTCACTCCCTTTCTTGCACTGTGTAACTCGACACAGGGACTTATCATTAGAACTACTTAGCTTGCAATCGGGGTGTGTCTAATGGCATTAACATTTGATATAGCGATAGCAACAGGCCCACGCCTAGATTTAGACGTAAGCGACGCATGTTTGACGACAGGCGCCGATACTCGAATTAGATCGGCGCGTAACCACGATAAGCGACCGCGTAACTATGCGGAAATGTAGTAAAAAGATCGCGTTGGTGTATAAATTTATCGTCGCTCTGTTCGATAAATGTGTCTTGATGCGCAATTTTTACTCGCAGAAAACGCGCAGCCGAGGAAATATTTCGCCCGTCCCTGAATCGCGTTTCGTAATTTCTTGGAACAGCTGCCCACGTAACTTGTTTCTATTTCTAGTGGCTAAGTACAACGAGTACTTGGGCTGCTCTCGTCCTTGCTGCGTACGTAAATAGCTGTGGACCGGTAACCTTTAATCAGAATGAACCGCTGACATAATTATTTGTTGGTGTAACCGGATAGTCGCCGGCCGGCGGCGGTCGCTGCAATTCCGCGGAATGACACACTACGCCGTAAACACGGCCGCTATCGTCTGCATCCGCACTTGGCTGCTATGCGATCGCGTACACGCCATACCCCTAGCCGAGCCCATTCATGTAATCTCCCGCGATATTATCGCTTATCGCACCTTATCGCCGCATTGCGAATTACTAGGAATTGTGATTTGCTTCCGTATACTGTAGTAAGTTTTTCTTTTCTCGCTAACAAGCTACGATCCCAACCTGTACATTTGGGAACCCCACGCCCCATGGCTTCGGTTCTAGAAAAAGCAGGAATATCATAATAGAGAGGCGCCCGTGTTGAGGCAGTTATTCTTGACGCCATGCAACTCCGTACGCCTCTCACATTATATATATCGCAACGAATCGATATGTAGGCCGGCTGCGTGGCGTGCCGGCTCGCGACAATACCGGTCTCTCCGGTCGCAGCGGCGGCATGCAGCCCCGGCCCTCGTTATCGTGCAACTCTCGCGTGACAGCTAATTCCGAATCAATGTTCTGTTAAATGGTTGCGGCGGAGGCCGGAAAGCGTGTCCGCCGCGCGCTAATCCCAACTCCATTGAGTGCGGACGCTGCGGCAGCGGGCCGCGCATGCGTTCTCGTTTTGGCGCGAATGGCGCGCCGTGACGTCAGGCGTCGGGATCGATGGCGGCAGACGCTGCGGTAGTACGGCGGGGTCGACGGCCTCCCGCGCGCCGCCCGCACCTGCACACTGCAGTCGCATCTCCCCGACTAGGTCTAGCCTCCCCGACCTACCTACCTACGCTACGATACGATACTCACTACATCGCACCGCACTACCGACCGACACAATCGATGCTCGCCTATTATGGTGATGCGCGCGTAACCACTCATGAATGAGAGCACACGGGCGTAGGAATTTAGGGACCCGAGCGGAACCGGGAACTGGTACTGAACGTATTCCGTTTTGTTGCAGAGGAGGAAATCGATGTGGTATCGGTGGGCACAACGACGGCCGTGCTGCCGGCCGCGCCGCACGTGCGCTCGGACGCGCTGCCGCGCGCGCCCTCGGTGCAGCAGAAGCACCAGCTGCAGCGCAGCATGCTGACGTCCGTGGAGCCGTGCGCGCGGCCCGTGGCGCGCAAGCGGCTGGTGCCGCCGCCCGGCCTCAGCGCCTCGGGGCGGCGGCGCGCGCGCGGACCCGGCCGCCGCCCGCGCCGCTCCAACAGCGACTCCGACTCCGAGGCCGAGGCGCCCGAGATGGAGCGCCGCTCCATACACAACGACATGGAGCGCCTGCGACGCATCGGCCTAAAGAACCTCTTTGACGAGCTCAAGAAGCAGATCCCGGCGACGCGCGACAAGGAGCGCGCGCCCAAGGTGGTGATCCTGCGCGAGGCCGCGTCGCTCTGTCGCAAGCTGCACATCGAGGACATGGAGCGGGAAAAGCTGCAGAAGAAGCAGAACCAGCTCATGACGAAGTTGAAAAAGCTTCGCACGATGATGGCGGCGCGCTACCGCTCCTACTGAGCGCGCGCGTGCGTCGGGAATGCTGAGTAGAGATACTCAGAGACTCTCGTTGAGACTTTGAGGTCCGGCCGGTGCGCCTGGCGCTCGGCCCCGGTCCGTGCTCGCAAGCGGACGAATTTGAGCCCCCTAATTTTGTACCTTCGTTCTTGGGGCGGTAGTCACCGCTGATGGGACATTTTTGTATGTACGAGTCCTTTAAAATTGTCGGGAGGTTGTCATAATAAAGTCAGCTTTTACGGCTTACTCTGCTTCTGGCGACGTATTGAGGACGTAGACGTGAAGCAATAACCACGGGTTTGTTTTGCTCAAAGGGTTTTGCAGTGCCAAAGTGAGCCATAAAACTGTTATTACAATAAATCCTAGGTCTTCAGTAAAATGTCTTAAATAGTACAGACTGCTTTGTAAACTAGTAGACTGGTTTTACCTCTTAAAAGTTTTTGAATTTAAATTAAATTATACATAGTTTTGAATAATGCATTACAGATTCGACAGAAAAGGTATGAACTTTTGAATGTTGCTTTTGAAAAGGACAAAGATTTTTTACTGGACCTTCCATTAAAGATAGGTATTGATCCGATCGCATTTACTGAGTCCATATGAATGATTTTGTTAGAGGATTCTGGTACTACGTAGGTAAGTTGGAGCGAGCGGCGCGAGGCTCGACGCTCGCTGTGGGAGTGGGGCAGTCGGCATCACGTCTCTGACTAGATGGAGGTGGCTGTAGAAGGGTTTATGGGCAGTTAGAGTCGTATGGCCACATATATGTTTTCGGCCCGAGTAATGTAGCATTTTATATATTTTAAACCTTAGCTCGCATGAGCGGGAAGTGATATCAATACGATTGTTTTAACTTTGATATTAATAAGTTTAAATACTAGGTTTAGCTTGCTTACGGTTACTTTTTGTAGTGTTTTGTTATTTTGTAAATTTTAACAATTTAAAACAATTAACTTCATGTCACTATTTTATTGATAACTGGATGGAATGTTTAACATTATTGGACCATAATTATTATTGAAGCGATTCGAGAATATTGTATGCGATCACCTCGCACCTCGGCTTACTATTATAAAAGGATTTGTGAAAATTAGTTACATTTAATTACTAAGTATGTATTTATAATGTCAGTCACAACTCTATTAGCAAGAGAGGGAAAACACACAGTCACCGACATCGATTTTATCAATACTTTTTCAATTTTCATCCTGATGCCTAAAGCTAAATCAAAAATCAGGGGAATAGAGTATTTTTTTAATTTGGTGTAGCTTTAGGTACTCTAGGCATGAAATAAGGCGCTAACTGCCAAAAGTACTCTTGCTATTAGGTTTGGTGGGTCATGCACTTTTAATAGTAACATAAAAAAATATTATTATTACGATCATCGCATTATTCATACTTGTATCATTAGTACTTTATCTACTTATTTGATCAGTGGTCATGTGATTCAAAATAAAATTTTAAATTACTTACCTTACTCAGTTGACAGTGATTATAATCTCAGTGACAAATTCGTCTGAATATTTATAGACTGTGTATATTGATAACAACATCAAAAACTCTAATCTGATAAGTAAAAATAAAATAACCAAGACATAGTTCCTCATAGTACCTACGAATAGTAATTGTTGCATTTTCTTTACGATATATTTTTTAAATTATTGCAATAAGTTAGTGATGTACCTACTCGCGATAGTTATTATTAATCGATATACTAACCTGATATGAGAAATAAAAACTACTATTACAATTATGTATTTAATATAATAAAATGCAACCGGATATATTCTAATCAATTTACGATTTGGATGAAAAGTAGATTGTTTTATTATTCTGTTTAGGTTTATAATAGAGGTTGATGTTTTATCAAGCACATGGTCAGCAGTTTTGTAAGTTCGAAGGCTTTAATTGTGTGCGGAATGTGCCTTGCTATATGTAAATTTGAGAAAGAAAAATAGGTTAACTCGAATTAGTTGCAAGAAATATTTTTTTGTGAGAAATATTATGTAGGGATTAGTGTTGTTCTAAGTAGTAGTGCACGAGGAGATAGTTATCGTGTTAAAGATTCGCAGTTTATCTTCCACTAGACATAAAATGTAAATAATAGGCGATAGAACTTAGATGTATGTCTTCTTTAAGATTTTTTTAAATGTACGAGTTTTTTTCTAGTAATTGTTTAGTTTCTTACTGGAGAGTTACGAATTCTCGAATGTTGTACCTGCATTTATTTTTTTTTGTTTATCTTGACATAAAATATCTTTAAAGATAATTTTAGTTATCCAAAATGTTAATTGGTTTTTTTATCTTGGTGATATTTAACCAGTCTTAAAATAGTTTTCACATAAGAAAAAGTCAGTAGTTAAAAGTTTAATCTTAAGGAAATGACAGCTTTATACATCGGCAGACGAATCGAGATAATATTATGTAATAGTGAAATAAAACTGCACATTTTTGTGACAAGGCACATTTCCACCACTGCCAAAATATAAAAATAGGCGCGAAAAAGTTTTAACATAACACATGATTATTTGTAAATTTTATAAATAAGGTTACTTATATAAGTGATGTTTATAGTTTAATTTTTATTATTTTTCTTTGTATAGTATCCGTTATAGTAAGGATTTTCCACCTAGCCGTTGCCGGAAAGGAATGATGTTAAGAATGTACAATTTTTGTATAAAATGAGTTTTGGGGAGATCCGATTGTGTTGTAGGCCTCCGGCGGCGGCGCCCGGCTCCGCTACAGAGAATGCAGGGCGCAAAATAGATTCCGCCTAATATTAAAGTTGTACCCTGCAATCTTTGAAGCGGCGTTATAATGTATGGACATGTGTACTTACCACGTCTATTTTTTGGATACTATTACCTATATAAAAAGAAGTTTTTTTGGTTTTTGTTCCTTAATTAATGTATGAAACATTAAGATAATCATATAAATAAATAATAATGTTGGATTAATTTAGAGCTTGGGGGCTGTTGGTTGTTTGATTATAATTTTTATACTGTTGGTGTAATGGGGGTGAAATCAGTGATTCTGTGATTATGTACCTGTGCGGTACGCGGGAGTTGGCTGCCCGGGCTCTATTTGATCCGACAAAAAAAAAATTTAATACTTTCATTTATCGACCCTTTCCCAGACCTATTTTATTTATTATTATTTTATAAAGTTCGAAATAATTAGGTAGGAACATTTAAACTTTGATTGTAGAATTAACTTTTAGTACCTAAGTATTTAATTATATCTTCCTTTGGCCTTTGCCTTACAATGGGACATAACAGGCTGATAAAATATCTTAGGAGCTTAGATCAGAACAAGATAACGTAGGGTCTAAGGGCTTGACCTAAGACCGCTATATTAACTAGCTACCTACTTAGGTAAATTCAAATCTCAAATAAGTAGTTATGTAAACAAATGAAAATCCAGTACCTACATAGGTAGTATGCTAAGTACTAAGGTACTAGATAAAATCCAATTAAAGAATTCCATATTAATCCTGGAAATTGGCTCTGTGCCCAGATAACCTGTGCTAGAGGAATATAATTTATTTGGAGACCAGCTTGAATTACACAGCTTGTGGGATTGGACACTATTTTTTAAAATCATATTCGGTAGGCACATACCTACGTAAAATTTAGACAGACTTCCACCAACTAAATGAAGACATCTCTGAATGCAGCATGCTGTTTCAAACTAAAACACTTAAAGAAAACCAAGGAGGCCTATATAAAGCAGTAGAAGTTCTTAAGCTGAAATGATAATGATGAATAATCTAACTAAATTTAAGGAAACCCATTGAAAAAGAAATCCTCGTCAAGTGTTTTTTATCATTATTTTAAAATAAATTAATATTTCCTGCATAATTAAATCTACTTTGGGAAATTATCTGTTTCCCGTGATACCCGTCAGCTACAACCATAAAATCATCGAAATAAGGGAACGAAACGTTTCTGTCACTGTCTGCGTGAAATGACGCGAGCGATCTTCACGTCATTACAAAATCAAAACAATAGTGAAGTTCGTGCGTTTGAACCAAAACAATGGCTCTCCGGGCAGTGGTTTCTTCTAAACTCCCTATGATAATAGTGTTAGGAGCTACAGGAACAGGAAAGACTAAATTGGGCATAGAATTGGCCCAAAAGTTTGGTGCGGAGATCATCAGCGCAGATTCCATGCAGGTAAAATGGAAAATAGTTTGCTTACCGCATAATAACCTCAAAGTTTGAACTGTTATTTATTATTCTAATAAACTACTTCTTTATTATTCTTTCATTAGCTAAATATAACAATAACTTTGTTACTTGGGGTTGTATTGGTAAGGTTTTCTAAATCATGATTTCTGTTGAGGGAGTTTGTAATCAAAAAATGTTTAATATTGTGGTTAACATGTTTTCTTTTCAATTATTATTGTGTTAAAGACAATATCATTAGCCGGTTTTAAATACGGTATTTAAACAGAGCCTATATTGCAGGTTTAGGTATTGTTAAAGTGAAATGTATTACAATATGGATAGTACACAGATGGATAGTATAAAATCAGTCTTATCACATTTATCAATACTTAATTTTTTATCATCATAGCAACCCATCTAAACTAATAATATATCTGTAAAAGCCGATCATGGAGTAAGTTAGTTTATTTTCAGAGATATTGTGTAGGCTCAATATAAGATACTGAAACTAATTTGACGATTTTTAGATTTTCTTCTGTACGCATGTTCCTCCATAATTCTTATAATCCGAATTTCATGAAATATGGTAGATAACGATTTAGATGTCTGGGACATAGAATAGGCTATTTAAATTTTTGCTCCAGTTATGAAAAGATGTGGCCCCCATACAAACATAATTTAACGCAGACAGAGCTGCGGGGACAGCTAATATTTAATAAAGATACAGTTATTGTAGGATAGAAACTTTTATTCAAATATAAAATCTAAACCATTTTCTAATACTTAAAACCGTTTCTTACTAACTATCAACTACACACACCAGCAAATTTAGCGGAACACAAAAAAAAGTCCATAATTTTAAAAATATGGTTTTAGTTTAAAATCTACTTACTACACTTCTAGTAGGAAATAGGCAATATTAATCACCATTTTTCTTCTTTAATTACCAACCATCTAACTTACCAAGATAATAAATAAATTGCTAGATTGTCCAGCACCTTATTAGCTTATCCAAGTGATCTTTAGGATTTTATAGAAATAAATGACATAAATCTTTAAATATTGCTTCACACAGCCACAGTAGCCCCAGTGGTAAGTTCGAGGCTTGTATTACAGGTGCTAGAATACTGATATACTTACTTAATAGAATATAACATAGAAGATCTATAAATCTTATTTATAAATATTTATATTATTCAGAAATATTTAATTTCTGAATAATTTTTAATTTATTTTTAATTATATTGATAATTATAATTTAAAATAATTATTATTTATAATTATAATTTTTATTATTTATAATTTTTAATTTTTTTAAATTATATTATCCTTCAGTGTAAAGTGAGTGATTGGGTGCCTCATATTCTCAGGTCTTTAAGAAGAACCTACTCTGTTCTCACACAGGCTTCACACGTGCACTTCGACAGTGCAGTTGTCCCTTTTTAGGGTTATCTAGCCAAATGGCAAAAAACGGAACCCTTATAGATTCGTTATGTCTGTCCCCCCCCCCCCCTCTAACCTCAAATTAAAGAATGATAAAACTATTTCAAAAAAATAACTGCTGCGGAAGCCTTCATTGGCGAGTGACTCGCACTTTACCGATTCTTTTAAGGGTATAATATACCGAATAGTAATACTTAAAAACTAACGACATCTAAATTAAACTGAAACAAAATTATAGTTTTAAAAATTCTTAACTTCCTCGTGAGCGTAGGCATTGCTAATAAACGCCCGTTTATTTCCAAAACAGCTGTCTAATAATAATGGTTACACTGTACGGAGGCCAAAAAAATCCAGTGGGTGTAGCTGTTGCCTGTGATTCATAATACGGTCAGTTAACTTTGATTTATAACGTGGGTTCGCTTTGACAGAAACCTGTCATGAACCAGATTTGCCATTTCTTATAGGAATACTGATATTATCTCTGTGGCGCTGCGGGCGAAGGTCTGCCTGCGATGTAGGAGGTTGAGGGTTCGATTCCCGCCACGGAACAAAATATGTAAAATATGCAGTTATTTGTTCCTGGTATCTGTTTGTATAATAAGAAATATATATCTATGTATTTTTATTTAGGTGTCAATTGTCCTGCAATATTTTATTAATTATTTGTTATTAACGCTGAACTTTGTTTAAAGGTATGTTGCTCTTTTATAATAATAATTTGATGCCCCGTGAAATACCATTATAATAAAGTTTAAAGTTTATATAAGTCTAATAAAGTTTATTTCTTAACAGAAATTGAAGCAACACCTAATTAGCTCGATGTATTTCAAAATCTAAAGCGATTTCCTATAAGTTTCTGGATCTTATTGGATATCAAATAGATTTTTTCTGAAACCGCTTCTTGAGATAAAACCGAGTAAAGTTGTAACAAAACATGAGTTAAACATTATAACTTCGCTAAATCTTATTGCATATTATGGATGTTTCATCATCTTCCGTCGAACGTCCACTGCTGGACATAGACCTCCCAAGTCCGTCCATCTTGTTGGTGGTTCGATTTTGGATTTCCCGATCCGTGATCTACATTCCAGAACTTTTCGGCCCCATCTGACCTCCGGACTATATGGACCACTCATTGCCACTTCAAAGAGCTAATCCGCTGTTATTAACTATTATACCTGAGTAGCTTTTATTTCTTTCATCTTGGAAAGTGATACCAAGCAAGCGTATTATATCAATCCTATATATATATTATTGTCCATGTTTTTCATTGGATATAGTACCCTATCACATCACCATTCTTGCGGGTTAAGTAATTCAAACGCTACGTAAACCACGACATTCACGTATTTGTTCCGCCTAAGAGGCCCCAATATTTCACGTATAAATTCTCAAATAAGGCGTTTGACAAAGTAAACAGTGATTGAACGGTGCGCGTGCGCCGCTCTGCCTAAATAACATTATGCTAGCGACCTGTTCGAAGGCTAGACTGTACAGGCGACGATACAAGTCGATTTTGATCGATTTAGATCAATTACGACCGTATATTGACTTTATTATTATGATATTCTCCAATATCATAATAATAAAGTTAATGAACGGTCTCTCGGTCTAAACGGTGACTCGTTTAGTATATTGATTCGATATCGCTGACCTATCATTTGGGAGGCAAGGGCCCGGCAGAAAATCTATACAATATTGTTAAGCCAGCTGCAGTGATTGTTTTGTTTGTTTGTTGTATGTTTAAACGCGCTGATATCAGAAACCGCTGGTCCGAAAAATCTTTGAGTTATGGATAGATAGAACATACGTACCAACTTACTGCGATCACCAACTTGCCTGGTTCTTTTGGTGGTTATACCAATTCCCCCAAGACCTGAATGAGAATGAGTTTTATGTGTCTAGTTTTGGGAAATAATATAGGTTGTTTTTATTATTGAGTTATTAATATTTTAACACAAGGGCTTTTGAGAATAAGTCCAGGTTGATAATAGGTAATATTTTTTTGAGGTGAATCTATCTCATGTACTTATCGCCTTGACTGTACGTCTGTCAGTTATATAACTATAGACAAACTCGATCCAGAAGATGATCAGTAGGTCTACTAACTAATTTCGATCGAAATCGTAATTATTCAATTTTTTATACTAATTATTGTTACCTACCTTTTGGTAGTGTCTTATATTTTTTATTATACATAAAAAAATTAAATAATTTATTCATAAAAGTCACATTAAAGAGGGCGGTTGCATACATATCTTAAATGGTATTTTTCTCCCCCAAGCAACGAATGTAGCTTAATAGGCTTTGTTTAATCCTTAGACGTGTTGCAGGGGAGTTACGGCTCTTAAAATGTGGAAACTTATTGTAATTAAGGATCTTTGTTCCCTAAGAATAGGTTTTTTTGTCTTTGGTTATGATAAGGGGGACGGATGAATGGTGGGGAATTAAAAGAATTTCGCGCTTGTCACCCCCTTATTTTGCAGTTTTAATGTTTATTGTAGTTTAAAGGTTTTTTAATCAGCCATTTTGGTACCTAGGTTGGTACATAAGGTATTAATTTGCGTTTTGTTCTAGGTCTCAGGAGATTGCTTGAATAGATAATTTATGAAGGTACACCAAGGAATTAATTAAGTACTTAAAAAACCTATGTAAAATTTTAAACAGGGACATTTATTTAAATTAAGTTTATTTGGACTATGTCTTGCAATTCCTACCTGGCTTGTGTTATGGATACAGATATCTGTTTTACAATAAATACACAATAAAAAAACCGACAAAATATTTCCTCTAAATTTAAGAAAAATGATCATCCGAATCGTAAGTTGTGAGGCAACAAACTTTTAAAAAATACGACCTGAGAACGTCCTCCTATTTTTTAAGTCGGTTAAAAATATTTTCAAAACGCTACGCGAGTAACGAGTAACAATGTTTACATTAATAAAGTATTTTTAATTAATAAGATAATCAATGGAATAGTTATTTCACCTAGTCCCTCCCGATGTGACCCAAATGAAGCATCTGTTGTTTTCCGCTGTCAGTCAGTAGGTTCTGGTAAACTTGAACGCGGTCTGTAGTCTACGCCTGTTTCATAGACAACACGGGATATTTATTACTTATAACGGATATATAGATTTTATAGTCCTTCACATTACAACGACATGGTTTTAAAATGTATTTCAGCTAATCTATAAGAAAAAAATAATTGTTGTTCGTAAAACTCTAAAACGTATGAGCCGATTTAGCTGATTATGTGTTTTAGTCCAGGGACTTCCCTGGATGATCTGATCTTATGTTATACACTTGTATAACATAAGATTACCGAAACTACGATCTATTTTTACAAAATAAATCGGGGCAATATTATAATTTCGTATACATAAGTACTTATTAGGTAGATATAAACGGTATAAAAAATATGCACAGATTAGTATTTGGATGTTTGACCCAAGGAAAAAATACTGATAAGATTGGATATATATGTAATTATTAAAATCAAATTCAAAACATTTATTTCCATAGAAACAACGATTTACAATTTAACAGTGACGACACGGAATGTTGTATCCATTATCTGCATAAAGATGTGTTAGATGCTACCTGTAAAAAAAATTAAATTAGTATAAAGATTGGTGCAGAGATAGCTTAGGACCATAAAAAGGACATACGATACTTTTACAGCGGGAAAATATTATTATAACGCAGGCGAAGCTGCGAGGCAAAACGTAAATATTGGTCGCCGAAAAGTCATATCGAAATAATCTTTTGAACTTTAACTTTCGTCGTCAGTTAAACTTTACTGCGAAATTTATAAAAACTGCGCATATAATAACGTATTTTGTGTCTACCATTATTTTTTTTCACAGAGATCGTCAAATGTTTGTTAAAACCCCTATACGAGTGCAATACGTTTGGTCGCGCGTTCGTACGAATAAAAATCGCGCATTCGGGTGCCATATAGTCGATACCTGAGTCGCCTTGACGAGTTTAACAAGATGGGATGGTACTATTCCTAGGCCGGCGCTACAAGCTAAAACCACGGTCACACTTTCGTGATAATTATTATTCTGTTATTCTGTAATATTTTTTTATTCATCATCACTTCAGCCTTCAGACGTCCACAGGCCACAGCTGAACATAGGGCACCCTTAAAAAATTCAAGTTGTTCGGTCGGATGCAGCTTTCATCCACCGTGTTTTATGAATAAAATAATAAAGTATTTTATTTTAAATGACATTAATTAAGTCTCGATTGAATACCTAATTATCCTCATTTCTCCAACACCGTAAATGTATCTATCTGCGCAATACAACTGCGCAGATTCTACAGTTACGCGTTATACTGCGATCGCGATTCGGCGGCGCGCGCGCAGGTCGACGGCAGCGCCAAGGCCGCGGCCAAACCAGCGGAGCCTCATGTCCTTACGTCTACATCCTTATTCATCATCATCACTAACGAGTGTCTTAGATTTTAGTCTCAAGCTGACGGCACACCTTCAGCGCTGATAGCCGACATATATGAACTTCTAGGAACCGTGTGTAAGGTTCCGTAGCCAAATAAAACGGAACTCTTATTGATTCGTCATGTCTGTCCGTCCGTCCGTCCCTATATCACAGTAGAGTTAAAACACGTAGAACTAAACTGTTGAAATTTGGTACGTAGATGAAAAAAATATATGTTGTACATTATCATGAAAACTACCAACGAAAATTGGTTTGAGTGCGATCAGTAGTTTTTTATAATACCTACGTCATAAACTATTTCATAAAAATAACTGCTGCGGAAGCCTTCATGCGCGAGTCCGACTTGCACTTGGCCGATTTGAATCACGCGTCAGACGCCGTACGACAAACTACACAAATGCTGCTGGACAATGCACACAGCAACTAGACCCGTGGTAAGCTCGAAGCTCGTGTTACGTGCAAGTGACTAGGTGTATGTTATTGTCATCAACGACGAATTACTACCGTGAGTGAGCAAGCAGCTTGCGACCGAAACAACTGGAATACTTGTTGGAAGGATTTATGACTTCTGACGCCTTAAATGATGATTACTTAAGGTTTAAGGTAGGGAATGTAGTACTATCATGAGACGGCAGCATCAAGCGTCCTCCAATCTAAGCCATCACGCTTAATAGCACATTCACCCCCCGGAATCGGCGGTGCAGCTTGCAGGGCTGCGTAGATAGTGTAGATACGCGCTTGCGTCATGGGCGCTTATAGTGTTAGAACCAGCATGAAAACTAGGGTGCTGTTTAACCGCTTACTGATACAGACAAGAGACACTAATACCAAGGCCAAACTTTTTATTACACCCCTAAGTTAACACGTTCACCGCCCATGCTCGGCTCTCAGCCTGCAAAACTGCGCCGTTGTCACACTGCTATATAGATACGTATACGTTCGTCATGGGCGCTAATAGTGATTAAAACTCGCCTTATAGTGTTTCAAAGTCAATTTCTGATTAGAATTGTTACCTGATAGCTAGTCCTTGGCATTTAAGATATCTCATTAGTTTTATTAACCCTTCTCATAGATGAAATTATACGTCTAGCATACTAGGAACTGTTCTTTGTTCTAGGAAATTTGTGTTATCTAAATGTTTTTTAATATAAATACATATACAAAGTAATTAAAACCTAGAAAAATGTTGAATAAATAAAATTTTAAGTACCTAATTAGGTACCATACAGTATCAACTACACGAAATTTAATTCCTATAAATCAATTAAATTTATAATAATTATAGTTGTTTTACTGATTACACTATAATTTTATAATTACGGAAATTTTAATGAGATGCTTATTTAATTTGCGGACTGCATTAATGCAATTTATTTATTCTATCAAAGATACTTAGTTCTCATACAATTTGTCTAGAATTATAATATTTTGACGGAATCAAAAGATTATGTAAATTTTGTGCATTTGTTAGATGAAATCGTGCATTCGATTAAAATATAACTATGCTCTCGCCGCGATTTTGGCTGTAGATAAGCGTTAAGGAGAACCCAAATGTATTATCAATAAAACTTTAGATAAATTAAAATATAAGTACATATGATAAGAATAAAGATTTTTAAAATAGTATTAATTTATCACTGTAAAATTTTTAGTACTTTGATATAGTCTTCCTCAACGTATAGTAGGTATACTATTAAATGTAGGTAATACTTATGTTTGATGTCAAAAGAGTAAGTTCTCGGATTAGCGTTTTCAAGCAAACTAACTTCTAACTTTTTAATATTAGTTTATATTTTATACTGTGTTAATTATTTTAAGCTATTAATCATCAAATTCTTTAGACATAGAAGAAGGTAGAACAAAACGTGCATTAATCCGTTCACATAATTATATATTGCTATATCGGCTACGTCTAGACTTAGATGTAAAGCTGACGACAGACTGGTTTTAAAATAAGCAGAAATTGACAAAGACTAAAGACCTATATCTAGACTATTTTAGACCTGCCGACCTAACACTATCTGTGCCCATGACACACGCTCCGTATCTACTGCTCTGTGTGGTGGCGGTGCTATAGTTTGTCAGATGACATGGTGTCCGTAGATACGAGCGTGTGTCATAAACACAGATAGTGTTAGCATAACACTTTCAATGCTCAAGCTCGGTGCTGGTGCCGACAGGCATTGAAAGTGTTAAAATAGCAGAGACCAAAAGCAGCAACAGTACAGTCACAGAGCAATTTATTTATTTACAGTATATATCGAAAAACTGATGAGGTTGTTTGTTGTAAGGGCTTATCTTAACTATGACTACAACACGCTTTAGGCTACTCTTCCTCACGAAAATAGATAAACCAGAATATTTCATAATTTAGTGGAATCAAATATACGTATGAACCTTTAGGTTTGTTTGCTGATAAAATCTAGGATTCCTCTAAATCAACTTCTTATATTTAGAAAACTTTATTATGTTTTCCTTATATACTAAGAGCCCGTGATGGCCAGACCTTCCTTTAATTCTGAAGCGTGAAAATTCTTTCATGTGTATGTCTAACACAGGTAAGAATAACCCCCAAACATGAAACCTGGATCGTGGTTCCTTTGGGATATAACTCCAACACCGTAAATGTATCTATCTGCGCAATACAACTGCGCAGATTCTACAGTTACGCGTTATACTGCGATCGCGATTCGGCGGCGCGCGCGCAGGTCGACGGCAGCGCCAAGGCCGCGGCCAAACCAGCGGAGCCTCATGTCCTTACGTCTACATCCTTATTCATCATCATCACTAACGAGTGTCTTAGATTTTAGTCTCAAGCTGACGGCACACCTTCAGTTAGACATACAAAAGTTGTTATCTCCCAAAGGAACCGCCAGCTCTTAGTCTATTACAATGTAAATCACAAAAAATATCAAATTATTGTGACTGTAGCTTTACAAGTCTGTCTTATGCAATTTTCCTTGAAACATCCAAAGGCACCTTGTTAATGTTCGGAACGCAGTATGCAAATGTTTCCGGCGACTTCTTTCAACCCACTGCATACTAACCTACTGTATATTTACCTACTGTGTACCTAATACCTACAGTTCTGGAATAGTGACCTACCTCAAATCAAATCGAGTTGCGACTAAGGTCCTAGGTTTGTGTATGACGTCATAAACTGATGATATCTTTATTATTGTTTTACGGGTTCAGATTTCCATCTGCTCGGCGTATTGTTGGGAATTGCTTGTGTATTAAACCAAGTGTACCAGTAGGAATTCCACCTACAATATTCGGTGCCGTTTTAAGATAGAACCCTACCTCTAGCCAAAGGTCATTATTTCTGCAGCAGGACGTCCACTGCTGGATTACATCACAGTCCACGCACTGGATGAATACTTTCGTCTTGAGGCACTGCGGTATTTTTAGTTGAAAAGGAGTTGCGGATTTTCCCGAACGCTGAGATATATCTAAATATATTAAATGTATTCAAATATTAGCTCTTTAACACTATCAGCACCCATGACGCACACGATCTACGTATCTAACGCTCAGTGTACCGCCAAGGCCAGGGTGTGGATGTGTTACTAAAATTTGTTTCCTAGATGATTTGAAAACGTATCATAATGTAGTATGAAATTGACCGACCCGTTTAAAGTAAGCCTGATTTAAATTTAAATAAAAATGCATTCACGTGCGTATGAAATTGTATGAGATGCTGCAGGTGTGTTTTAGTGTGAGAGAATAAATAGCCTTATAGTCAGATAAAGATCTACATTCTAATCTAGGCTCGAATCACCGTGACGTAAGATCTAGCCCTAGCCAACTTTGGAAAGTTCATTCCTCACGCCTCACGTCATGACATCACTGGCAATGCTTAAACTGATTGTGATTCACTGTACTGACAACGATATAAGTTGCTCAACATGTAGTGCGACAAAAATCGATGCTCAGGACAAGTCATCTAGAACTAGTTTTTATAATAATAACTAGATCGGATAGTAATGCCACTATGTCTAGTTAAACCTTAGATAAAGATATAATTACCAGTATTTATGTAGATTAATTCCGTATAAGTTTAGTGATAGATAATTAATAATCACCTCGAGGCTCGACGTAGGCTGTCCTTAAGCTTTCCAGTTAATGCGAACGGAAGAGACATACACTAGCTAGATCATCCGTCCTTCTTGTAAGTGGACCAACAAGCTAATCCTCTTGGCTATATTGGTGACTCTAGCTAGTTATATACGATTTTATATGATGGCGCTTTGATAAACAGCTATTGTTCATGGTCTAGTATATCGATATCCTTTAGTATAGCTGTGATGTATGTACTGCTTGTTTTGTGGTTGACTGTACTCTCTTTATGTTGTAAACAGTACAACATTTTCTGGAATTGATTTGGCAGTATGTCGGAATGTGATTGTAATAAATTAATAATAGATCGTTGGTTCGTCAGCAAGATTACAGGAAAAACTTTCGAATAATTCATCCAAGACCTTTGTGAAACCAGATCCTTATTACAAAATAAGAACCTATTATTTCTCGAAATATTGTTCAAAATAAAACTCCTTGTCGACCTGGGACGACCTCACACAAAAACTGCTAATGGATTTTTACAATAACATAAAAGCAAAATTACATCAGAATAACATAGGTATTGATAACTTTTTTACCGCAGGAAAAAAATCGCATAAATGTGTGTTTTATGCAAAGGTATATAACATTACATTACATTACATAGTAATGGGTACTACATACTTACATATTATTTTTATTTTTCTAGCAAATATTTTATTAAATTTCCCTTTTAGTTTCATATAAACTTTACTAAATAAACTGACAGGCCTAATATCCCTTCAACTCTGTCTCAACGCGACCATAATTCCACTTCTGATACCTTATTACGATAATTGTTGCCAAGATTGGCTAACTTTGATCTGTGCCAAATGCCCCACAGAACTAAACTTGCTTTCCGCTGGCAAAGGAATTTTCTTTGTTTCAACACAATTTAATTCTTGGCGTAGGTGTCTAATGTTGCGTAATTTTCCGCACATTAGAAAATATTAAACATTGTATTTTGTGAAATAGATTCTGTTTAATGATACATGTTTTAAACATGGTTTCTTTCCCGCGTTAAAATGGTTTTTATTGCGGAAAAAAGTAGCCTATGTGTTATTTTGATATGTCATGTAACCTATATTTTTGTGATGTTTTATCAAAATCCATCTAGTAGTATTTGCTTGATAGAGCCACAAACATACATCCTCACAAACTCTTGTTTATTATATAAGAAGGATAAGTTAACTTTTCCAGTACCTACACACCATTTGTTTCTTATACCTGGCAATGTTGCTGGCTTTAGGCTATCCGCAGATTATCATAAATTATCTGAATGGCGGATTAAATATTTAATAACAGAAAAAAAGAGAGGAAGTTATCATATCAACGCTAATTTATTTCAATTAGTGAGACCAATAAGGGTCCAATGGAACCCTCGTTAATCCGACTGAAAATTACGATTTCTTTTAATTAAATGTTTGTCTTGTACTTTTGTGGAAAACTTACAATAGTAAGTGCCATATTATGTCAGAATGGTCATTCTCACATTAATTAATCCACTGGCCATATTTATAATTGGGCAGTGATTTTGAAGATATTCCTTGAATTGAAATTTACCAGTTGTCGTCATCAATGTGATGTGATACTTTTTTTTAATTTAATTAAATGTGATACTAAATAAATAAATATTACTGGACAATTCACACAGCAACATCTAGCCCCGTGCGTGGTAAGCTCGAAGCTTGTGTGAGCCTTACAATACTATAATAGTATATTGACACGTATTATGGGTTGATAATTTGATATTACCTAGTCTTTGACCTTGAAAACTGCACTCGCGCCTCAACTGTGGTTCGATTGGTAGGTAAGTAACATAGAAAGGTAATCATTCTCATTCATCAACACCGTATCGTTACGCCGTCGATACAATGGCACTTATCACGTGTGGGATCACGCGCCAACACGAAATCAGATTCCATTCGCTACGTTAACGGTACGTAAATAAGGTCCTACCACTTTAAAGATAATTGACGACCTCTGAGCCGAAGCGGTATAACAAGGATACAGATGGCCGATGGGGCCGTAAGGTCCTCGGACCACGAATCGGCACGTCCACCAACAAGTTGGACAGATGATCTGGTCAAAGCTGCAAGTTCACGATGGATGCAAGCAACATTTTAACCACGAGCGTCGAGAATTTTGCAATTTTTTTTATATAAATACAATTATTTAACTGGTTGGTTTTGCGCGTCATTTACCTGATTTAATAAGATAAGCTTTCTACGTAATTATTTTTTTGTTTATATGTATTATTATGTCTTTATTAACTGCGCGAGGTGGGCCAATTAGGTACATATCGTCCGCGGGCCGTACATTTGCTCACTTGCGTAGGAATGGTTACCCTTGGTCTAGTCTAGTTTCATGTACTAGTAGGTACTTTAAATTGATGATATCGATAACACTTTCTCGATATATTTATTTTCAAAAAACACGCATGCCATTTGTAATTTTTTCAGTAACCAATTTGACCGAAGCTAATTTTATCGGATTAGATTTTATCATGTTGAAACAGATCCATTTGCATATTTTTTATCTTCCTTCAAGCTTTGAATAGTTTTATGTGCATTTTGATTATTATTGTTATTTTATTGACGATTGGTTAGTTTATATTGTGTGAAATATGGCATTACTAATGTTGTAATATCTTAATGTTTAATTTGGAGCTAAATTTAATTTAATTTAAACGTTTCTGTCTCTTCAAGAGATCCCGTCATCATTTATTTCAGGATAGGCTCAAGTTTCTAAACTAGGATTGATTTAGCTAGGATTGATTTAGATATGTGAGCTAGGCTAGACAAGTCGAAGCAAGCAAGGAGACATTTAGTGCTAATTATATCGTCGCGCGGATTCCGGGCAGGTTGTTCACACCGACGACAGGCGATGCCAGATCAGCTGACGCCAGATTTGGAATCAAATAAACAAGACTTTATCTTTTGGTGAAAAATCCATGAAAATTCTCATTATGAAACATAAACGCGGAAGTATAGATTTATGTTTGGTTTACCTTAACGTGAAAACTCCTAAACGGATTGTAATTATCATATAAAAGAACATTTCAAGAAGATCTTTGGAAGCAGAAAAAATGTTGAACGGAGTAGCATCTTCGTGGTTTGTATTTTTTTTTCTAGACGAAAAAAAGGCGCGGCGGGGTTTGAACCCATAAGCTTCAGAATTAAAGTCGAGTGTACGGCTCTAGCTGAATCTACTTTATTATTAGTGGTAGGTACCTAATAAACTATATAAAACGGAACACGTAAGTAAATACCTCTATGTCCCAATATCGTGATGTCTTAGAAACGTTCAAATTTATGTGCACGATCCAAAGTTTCTCTGTTCGGTCTCCAATGTTTTAACATGCCAGTGCTAAAGGGTTTTTCGTGAGTTGACTGGCCCGGCTGCTTGCACGTGTGTTTGAGTTACACTCCTCTAGCCTCACCATCATCATTATCATTAATATCATTTCAGCCTTTACGTCCACATAGGCCTCCTTAGATTGTCAGTTGTTTCGACCGGAAGCGACATACATAACTTAAATATCTGTTTCGATCGCCATTTGAGCAATGATCGGCCCTATACGAAAACTCTTTAACGCAGTATTTGCCCCCCCCCCCCCCCCCTTCCCCCCAACTATATTTTGACAAAACTCGTTCGAAATTCGTAAGCTTTGTTTCTTGACTTGACTTGAATTGAAAAAATATTAAGTTTTTATTCGAATTTATCGAATTCGGCGACGATACAACGAAGACTTATTATACTACCCTTCTTCGTCAATATTGAAATCGTGACTGAAAACAGGTGACATAAGTTCCTATAATTGCGTAAACCTGATCATAGTAACAATGGCATTAGCTATGTCCTTGATCCCTGTCCGTACCCAATAACAGGCAACTTGAATGAGGTCGGTGGGAGCAGTGACTGACGATTGATATTTACAGAAAAGTCACCCGTAAAAAATTATAAACGGGAAAGTTTGTGAATATTTGTTATTTTGATGATTTTTAATACTAACTCCATGTGATATGACTACCAACCTATTTTGTCCTATTAGACCACAGACGCAAATTAATACAATATATTACCATGAGTTGATAAATAATGGCTGCCAATTTAGTCTAATCGAGTAAATAATGATTTTTAAATTCATGAATTGCTGTTACCATTTGATAAAACAGTAACTCAAACGAATCGCAGTCGTTTCTCGCTTTGAGTATTCAGCGAAAAAGAGGCAATATATTAACTATTTTCTATGATTATCACAAAAGTCTGCGTGGAGGTAAAGGTAACGAAAACTTAACACACTTCCGTTGTCCACCTATTGAATTAAAGGTTTTCTTGTGACATTGGCATATTGATCAATTACTTAACGCTACCAATTTAAAAACTTAAATTATCATTAAATCCGTGAAACAAAGGCATACTGATGTGTTAATAAAACTATACCTTGACATTGGAACCTCGAGGTTTGTATTTATTGTCGATTTATTGAGTTTCGAATCGAGGAAGGATAGTAATCTATAAGGTACTAAATGATAAGGTAATAAGATGAATTATTGTATACTATTTCAGATACTGTATACTTTACTTTCCGGCCGCGACTTTTCCATAGAAATAAGGTTTCCGGCCGCGACTTTTCCATAGAAATAAGGTTTAACTAGTGTTTTTGGGAACAGTAGATAGACCTCTTGACCAGAAGAGGCTGAGAAGTTAGATGCTTGTAAAATTTAGTGATAAACTTTATTAACATGGTCCGGAAATAACATACTTGTACATCCATTACAAACATTTGACGAATTCTAATACGCAGCGGGCGAAGGTCCGGCTGCGACGAGGTTGCGGATTCGATTCCCGCCTTGGGACAATTTTTTTTATCTGCAATTAATTATTCTGGGTGTTACTAAAAGTATCATAAAATATATGAAATAGGTATATTCTATTAATATATTAGAAATCTATCACCCGTAACACAAGCTTTGAGCTTACCACGGGGCTAGTAGTTGCTGTGTGAATTGTCCAGCAAGTGTTTTTAAAGTTATTATCTGTCGGATGTCAACGTGATATAGGTAATATGTATGGTGTTTCGTCTCAGACTTACTGAAAATCTTTTCGCATAATATTTATCAGTGGACGTCCGATGGCTGAACTTAATACTCGTATGAAACAAAGACGCAATTTTATTAAATATTTTATAGATTCTAATAAATGATCTAAGATCTAAGTAGTCATGAACAGAAACTAGTCACGAATTAATCTTGTTTTATGAAATCGAGATCTATAATGCATAATTTAACTAATCAATATTATTGAATACTGATTGATTTATCCAAAGTTGATCAGATATTCTAATAGACGCTAACCAAAAGAATCTAAATTACTAAATTATTTTTAACGAATGTCAACCTGTCTTTGGGATAATACCAGTTATTTTTATTTATAAATTATTCTACTTATTTATTTTAATTTAGATGTGTTTGAAAAATTACGCTATTACGAAGATTTTTTTTTGTGGCTGTCTTCTTATATCATTTCATGATCGATACAGGAAGACAGCCACAAAAAAAAATCTTCGTATCATCTAGTCTCTCATCTAAAAAAATGAGAGACTAGATGATTTAGTGAAAGTTGTTTCACGGTGGGTGTAAGTTGAAATTACTGGTTATGATCCGAGCATAAAACGGTAGTATAACCGTATACTAAACTAATTGTTAAGATGGCATGCAGTTGACCAATTTTGGCGATGTTCCCAAGACAAAAGCATCCTAATAATTTTAACAATATTAGAGAACTGTAAAGGCCATGACAGTACTCCTAATAAAAAAATAGCCATAGAAACACCCAGATATTCAGCCTTAAAGGTTCTATTAACGGCGCGCTCGGAGTTCCACGCGCGTGAAATCCGAACTCGATGCGTGAAATTAATAAATACTTCACACTGTCTTGATTTACATAACGAGATTGTTTTCGACTTGGTTTATTATTTAATGCCCTTTGTGGAGGTTTACCGAAGGCTTTTACGTCTGTTTTGTTTACTAGCTTCCGCTCGCGACTTTGTAGTTCTGCAGCAGTAAGAACTTTAAGAATATAAAAAATTATATTGCTGATGCTGATATTATATACTACTTACTAGCCACTTCTAGAAATTTGTATCAATTTCTAAGTTTGTTTAAAAGTTTGTATAGGGATGATATCTAATATATTTTATGTAAATAAATAAACACATTATCACGCGCTGCGCCAAATTATTAATAGCGAGATAACGATTTACAAAATAATCTTATAAATAAAAAAATACTTAAGTATAGGTATGTCTGGACAATGCAAACAGCAGGAACATAACGATATCATTAGATTTCCAGTTTCTTTACGTATGAAGTTATAAAAATCGTTTGCGCAGATTTCATTGGAGATTGATAATACGTATATCGAATACTACCCTCATAAACAAGTTATTAATACTCGCACGCCCCGCTTCAACATCTGCCTTGTACAAGTTTTTCCTGTAAGTTTCCTACGAACTTTCCTAATTCCAAGACTTTTCCTCCTGCCACAATATATGCGACAAACAGAAGCTATGATCTAATCTGTATTTTTATTTATTTTAAGATTTAATTACATTGCGAATAATTACGATTAAATAAATATGTGTATTAACATCACGCTGTGGCGACGGTCCAGCTCTACGTACTGAATGTTATTATACTATGCTCATATTTGTGTTACTGTTCACTTACATACTACTAATACATGTGTTAGTGTTCACTTACATACTACTAATACATGTGTTAGTGTTCACTTCCATACTAAGCTAATACTTGTGTTACTGTTGACTGACATACTGTGCCACTAGCTAGAGGGTAATATTGCTTGGAAGGTAAAGGGGATGCGAGCCGCTTAGGGAAAATACTCATGAGGTGGATCTGATAAATTGAATCAAAATATTGTGCCTCGTGCAAATACAAAGAAATATTTTTCCTTTCATTTGAATTGTAACCTATCCTTCGTGCTGTGTTGGCTAAGTGGAAGCACACTCGACTTTCATTCCGAAAGTCGTGGGTTTAATTCCCCCCGCTATTCTGAAATTTTCTTCTTAAAAAATGTATGTGCGCTTCAACTATGCTCCAGCGATGAATTTGATGATTCTATAGATATATTTTCCGAAATTATCTAGTTATGATAATAGTGTAATATGTATGTGAATTTTAATATCTTATATTTAAATATATCTCCACAATCCATCTGTATAGTCAACTGGATTAAATTATTCTGAACATGTTTAATAAAATCTTGTTAACATAATGCTGTCATGCCTTAAGCATCGTACAGCCAAAGTAGTCTAATTGTTGCTATTGTTTAAACAAGTTACATGCAAATCGTGTTTTGTATAATAATATAGTTCAACGATAAATATGTCGTGTATATTATAATATATCAAATCTAATTACTGTGATTCACACGGGAATCTTAAAACATAGGTAACTTGCATAATTTTGTTCTCAACGGTTTATTAAGGATTCACTTACTTACTGAGAATTTTCAGATTTTTCTGACGTTATTTTGATTATTATCTTTGAGGATTTATTTTCAGTTATATAACTGTTGTGCTTCGAATTATAAACCGTGTTAGCTCAATGTACTCCTAATTTTCATTGCGAAGGTCGTAGGAGCGATTAAAATAGTGAAAAGTTAAATTTCTTTACACTCTTTCTCCTTGGAAACAAGAACGATCAATTCCAAATTTGCCTATGATTAGCCTTTAGCTTGACGTCTAAGCCCAAGGAACATTTTCCGCCTTCAAGATAACAAACATTAAAAGATTTTCCGTAAGTATATATGATAATGAGAATAAAAAAATAGTTACAAATATGACACGTGACATTCTGACATTACATCATTTATTACTCGTCCTAGGAACGCAGACTAAGTTTTTTAAATGTCACAAAATTGCTTATTAAGTTATACAATAAGCTGGACAATAATATTTTCGTCCAACGAAAACGATTTAAATTTAATGGTTTCGTTAACAAAGATTCATTTACTTTTTCTGAGTAAACATTTTCGCTATAATTTATTATTCAAAATTTGCTTGACAAAAAATACATATTCGTTTAACGAAACAGGAAGAAGTACATACAATGTATTCTTAGATTAATTTTATAGAAGATTCTAAGGTTCATTCATTTCCATAAAATCTTAAATATAATAGATTATTAAAAAAACAGCAAATAAACTTTGAACTACATTAAGTTCTTAAATAGAACAAAGACAAGCTTATCTGAACAAAGGTTATAGCATTCTAACAATTCAGCAATTCAAGTCAGGAAGTAAGACAGGCGGCGCGCGCGCAAGGCGTTTTTACGTAGGCCCCCGAAATTGGTGGAATTTTCAACGCTAGTGACATCATGAGCCACTGACCTACCGAGGTCGTTCTATTAAAGTCTACGTATTGAGTTACTGCCTATATGCAAAGACATTGGAATAACTAGATAATAGTTTGCGAATTACGACGTGATTTTTATTTTAGGACTAGACTTTGAACGTTTAGTTCCGGCCAAATAAATAATGAAACACCCCAATGACGACCTCTGTGGCGCAGCTGGCGAAGGTCCTGCGACGCAAGATGTTGCGGGTTCGATTTCTGCCTCGGAAAATAAAAAAATATTTGTTTTGAGGGTTCTGTGTGTTATCTGTGTATAATAAAAAAATGTATAATATATTATGTATATAAGAAATCTAGCACCTGTAGCTTTGATTTGAGCTTACCACGGGGCGACAAGTTGTTGTGTGAATTGTCCAGCAATATTTATATTTATTTATCTAACGAACTGAAGTGGGAAGAAAAATGGGTTATTCCACTGTTAAGGAAAACTTGGAATACAGTACTTTTAGTAGGTCTCAATAATCTTCGATCGTTGTATTGTGTTTTAATTAAATGTCTTTAATAGGCGAATAACATAGCGTAAATAAACTACAATCACGGGGTTTCCCACCATAGGATAGTAACATACAGGAGACGCAGAAATAGGATTGAGTCAGAACGTGGCCCTTGAACCTAGCGGCAGTAATCACCATAAATACGTGTCATCGTGACATTTACAATTGAATGACATTTACTATTTCGGATGGTACCTAGTATGATGCTCAGATTTAGGAGTATTGGGTAACCGGTCTTATCTCAGCGGTGTTTAAAGTTAAGAGAGAACGCTGTATCTGAATAATAACGTATTAACATTTCGCCCCGCGGCTTTGTATGCGTTTTAAAACATTTTTACCGCGCACATGTGTATTTTTCCGCGGTCAAAAGTAGCCTATGTCACTCTCGATCTCTTATTCTATATATTTTCTAAAAATTCCTCGCTCCTTTTTGTCACTGCTGACCGTTTTCTAAAATATAGATTCCTTATTCGGTAACACGGACACACAGAAAACCCCCACAGGATTCTCACTCATCCTGTAATATGTCTCATCATGAGGTGGTACTGTTCTTAGGCATAGCTGCTTAAGCAACACAAAACTGTAACTGCGACATTTGTTTTTCTTTATTTTTTTTATTTAAATTTATTTTGTATATGCACGACACGACGTACGCTTACGAAATACTTCATTTTCATGGAAAGTTTTTTCTGTAATCAATTATTTTGATTAACATAAACTGGTACTTTTAAATCAGCTTAGAGTAATAAAACTACCCATTCTAAATTGCCAGGTTTAATATTTCATTTAGAATTCTATTCGCATTTGCCGTGTGTACCTACTTAATAAATTTTTATGGTGCCTCATTTAAATTCTACACCTTGTACATAACTTTTTATATCAGTTTCGGAGGCAATGATCTTTGAAATCTAGATTTTTCTAATCTGTCGGCGTTTTTATTGCTTCATTACCTTAATCAGGTTGGATTTAAATTCCTTAGACCTACCTGGTTTTGACCGTCGTCAAAAGCTTTGTATTGACGTATATTTTATTTTTCTTTAAACCATAAAATTGATTTTGAGTTTCAGACGAATATGCCTTTAATGATAAGATTTTTTCCTAGTTGTAGAACGTAGTATGGGTTGTTATGATAAGAAGAAAGTTAGGTATATTCAATTTTAAAAATCATTTATTTCTTTGGATACTACATTTATGGATGATTCTTATTATGTAAATTACCTACTATATGTAGATAACGTAAAAACGCAAGCAAAGCTGTCGGTGGGTCGGCTAGTACGTAAATATATGCATTAATCCAGCGTTGAATGAGGAAAATTCGTCACACCAGATTAGCATAGCGCTAAGCAAAACAAATAGACGGTTTAGGAGAGCGAGATGATTTACTGAAAGCTTTACTTAAGAAAATTACCTTAGCCTTCATTATAGCACTTGTGTATTTTGAGGGAGAACTTTTTCTAAACAGCGTTATTTAAAAAAACCTTAAAATTCCAATCTCTTCTTCTTCTGCATCCGACCGAAACAATTGGAAAATTTTATGAAGGCCTATGCCTAGCAGTACCGGTACCAAAACAATGGTGTACATCAGACATAATTCTACTCTTTAAAAAAGGGAACCCCTTGGATATAGGGAATTATAGACCAATCAGCCTTCTGGCCAGCACTTATAAACTTTTCTCATCCATAGTCTTAAAGAGAATTTCCAACGACATCGATAACCAGCAACCAGTGGAGCAAGCCGGATTTAGATCCGGTTTTAGCACAATGGACCACATCCAAACACTAGAACAGATTATAGAAAAATATAGAGAACACAATAGGTCTCTTTATGTGTCATTCATCGATTACGCCAAAGCCTTTGATAGCATTAGTCACTGCTCAATTTGGAACGCACTAAAACAAGTAAAAATCAACCCTAAATACATCAACATCTTAAAATACATATATAACAATAACACAAGCAGAGTTAAACTAGAAACGAGAGGAGAAGAAATAAAGATAGAACGGGGAGTCAGACAGGGAGACCCCCTATCGCCAAAGCTGTTTATAGCTGTACTTGAAAACATCTTTCAAAAGCTAGACTGGAAAAAAATGGGAGTGTACATAAAAGGACAATATTTAAACCACCTGAGATTCGCAGATGATATCGTCATATTAGCAGAAACTGCCAAAGATCTAGAAAAAATGATGTGTTCACTTGACTGCGAAAGCTCCAAAATAGGACTAGAGATGAATGTAAGCAAGACAAAGATATTAACCAACAGTAGAGAACACCCAATAGTAATAAAAGATAATAACATAGAATATGTCAGCGACTACATCTACCTAGGAAAGAAAATTTCATTTAAAAAATCAAGTAATGAAGAGGAAGTAACAAGAAGAATCAACACCACTTGGAGAAAATATTGGTCATTGAAAGAAATCCTAAAAGGAAATTACAGCATGCAAATGAAAAAAACAACTTATGATACATGCCTCTTACCATGCTTACTGTACGGTTGTCAAACTTGGGTATATACCAATCGAATCAAACAAAAAATTAGATGCAGTCAAACAGCAATGGAAAAAAGCATGCTAAAAATAAGGAAAATACATAAAATTAAAAATATAATCATCCGTCAAAAAACTAAACTAACGGACTCTCTCCAACATGCACTCTCACTAAAGTGGAGATGGGCCGGACACATTTCTCGATACTCAGACAGAAGATGGACCACAGAAGCCACAAAGTGGAAGGGACCAGTAGGAAGAAGGAAAGTGGGTCGTCAAATGAAAAGGTGGGCTGATGACATAGTACGGGTCGCAGGACGGGACTGGATACTGTCAGCCAAGGACAGGGAATCCTGGAAAGGGATGGAGGAGGCCTTTACCCTGCAGGGGTCCATATCACATAGTTTATAAAATACTAACATTAATTTAATTTAAATTTATTTAAGTATTTATTTTTTATTTAGTTAACTTACTAACTTTACACTTGTAAATGATATGGAAATAAAAAAGGCTTATTTATTATTTATTTATTTTATGCCTAGCAGTAGACGTCTGAAGGCTGAAATGATTATGATTTCGGACGTGTCAAATGGACCAAGGCTTCATAAACTAGAAGACATGAAGCAGCGTCGTTTTGTGTACTGTATTAACTTGTGATTATACAAAATTCCCCAGAGTCTATGAAGTTCTATTGACTTGTGTCTAGTGGTAGGACAAATAAAAGGTTATGACGATTATGGAGACCTGTATTGGGCCGTTATATGGGTTGATAATTGATATGATGATGATATGTCACAAGTTGTTATGAAATGTCACTGTGTGAATTGTATATGTATATTTATTTTAACTTGCTTGTAGAACGCAGTTTGACCCTATTCTTGCGTTTCAAATGTCCCTGAGTCTCCTTACCAACCAAGCTTCAACGTTCTTATGATCCGAAATATCCACATTCCTAAGCGTACTGGCTTTCCTCGGAATTAGAGACCATCATATAAATATGTAAATGAATGAGGATAAACAGGCAGATAGAATCGACGAGAATTTTGCGAAAAATTGTGAAAATCGACTCCCATCCGTCTTCTATTTTAGGTTTTCGTGATTTATGTTGTTTTTATGAGAATTTATATCGTAACTGGGTCTCAGTGAGTTTTTACATAGAATTCTCGTTTAAATAATCAGATAAAATAAGTAAAGACTGAAGTTCAGGAACCGTTGTTACTTGTTGAACTTTGATGTTTACTTTGGAAAGAAAAATATAGAATATGACGCCATCTTATGTTGTCCAAAACTTTATGAATTTCAATTTTAATTTTTCTGTATCTGTTTTCAAAACGCGGATGATAAAATAATCTAAAGGTAGGTACTTATTATTATAAATGTGGAAGTTTGTGTCTGTATGTTTGTCGGTCTTTCTCGGATCTTCAAACAGGTTGACAAATGGACGATATTTTTAAGTAGAAATAGTTGAAAGGATGGTAAGTGTCGTAGGCTACTTTTTACCAGGGAAAAATACGTATTTTCACAGAAAAGTCTACGATAACGCGGGCGAAGCAGCGGGGCAGAAAGCTATCTTATATCTATAAAAATCTCGGAAGCTGCACACAAGACGTTACGAAATGAGGAATCTCATCTGATATAAACTGTATACAAAAATGACAAGATCTCAAAAACAAATTCTTACAACTGCTAGCAATGGTTTCCATGAATCTATTGAGTAAGTTTGCGTTAAATTTTCTTGTTCTTTGATAATTTTTCTCAAGAAAGTCAATAAGCCATCCCTACAGATCAATTCCAGAGAAAACGAAAGCCAAAACGACTTGTAACAATTATTTGTATACAAATGATAAGTCGCTCAAAGAAAACTCAGACGGAAACAAAGCTAAACTGTGAAAAATCCCCACAGGTCTATTCAAAGAATTCACGAAAAGATTTCACATATAAATCAGGTTTAAATGTGAGTTTCAGGATCGTCAATAAATTACCCACTGGCTCCGATAAGGCACGGCGTGTGCCCATCATGGTGTTTACCCTGAGCAAAGCAAGGTCGCGTTGCCAGAATACTGTCGGCGCGAAGTTTCACTTTCATGCAAGCTTTACAGTTACGGAATATGTTCACAATTCGCAGTGTTTTGTTTGTCTGACGTTTTGTTAAGGGGACACTTCAAGTGTCATATTTGCCCTCTGGAAGAAGGTTATAGATTTGAACGTTAATCTTTGATTCTGTATTTTTATCGCTTTTGTTTTCAGGAAGCATTCTTGCTTTAACACACTCCCTAACACGCTAAAATACTAACGAATATTTTTATAGCCTTCGTCTTACCTAGAACTTACGCATTTTATTCTCCTAAAGTGGTCAATGAAAGAAAAACATTAAGTAAATTAATCCAACTTTTCACTGTACTTCCCAATAGTAACCCATTTATTTTCAATGACAATCTACACATCCCGTAAACGTAGCACATTGTCTATTTCCCGTAGAAGAGGCGAACCATGAAATCCCATGGCTGTATTTGTTTACACGGCGCAAGGTCAATCGCGGGTCAGTTTCACTTTCGTACCATACCTGCCGGTCACAGCGTGGGCGGTACTCAACTGTGTATTGTACTTTAATGGCTTTTCGCGAACTTAGATAACTGGTTCAGTTCAGATCTTGAAGAAAAAGAAAGCCCTGCGTCGGTTGAATCGTCCTAAAACTATTCTAAGATGCATTATTCTGAGTGCATCATATGTTTGCCTCTCAAATAAATATTATTGAACTTAACTGAACTATGTCACAAGAGGGAATGCATCTTATTTTTAAAGAGAAGGCTCTGGATATAACTGTTACAGTTCTGTGACTTTTTGTCGTGTTCGAGAAACATGGTCTGGTCGTGCCAAATGTATGTCAGTTGTCAGGAGAGTTATAGTTATTCTTGAAAAATGAGGTAGGTACTCATTACTGAAATAGAACTGAAAATATCTAAACTCCAAAATTATGCCGCGTCGAGCAAAATCTATATTACCAAAATTAGATACAAATTGGGCGTTTAATGCTGGGTACACACGTACGTTCTTGCTCGATAAACTTGCTCGATCTCGAGCAAGTACGAACGTGTGTACCATGCAAGTCTCAAGACAAATGCTCGAAGCCAACCAAAATGTATGGTACACACGTTCGTACTTGCTCGAGATCGAGCAAGTTTATCGAGCAAGAACGTACGTGTGTACCCAGCATAAGAATAGCTTTCTCAGAAGTGATAAAGGCGTTGTAGCGGGAACATATAGCCTAAAAAGGTAACAAATTATATGGCTTTCTATTGTTAAAATAATAAAAAATGGTTCCGCAGGTCCAACTATAACCTCTTACTCTAATGGTGGGTACACACGTACGTACTTGCTCGATAAACTTGCTCGATCTCGAGCAAGTACGAACATTTTTACGTACATTTTGGTTGGCTTCGAGCATTTGTCTTGAGACTTGCATGGTACACACGTTCGTACTTGCTCGAGATCGAGCAAGTTTATCGAGCAAGTACGTACGTGTGTACCCACCATATCACACATACTAAATTTTACCTCATAATAATATTAGTATAGAAATATAGATTTAATATAATGTAACTACTAGCCATAAAACTGAATAGTGCCTATCTTTTAACTGGTTTAAAAAATTCCACTGAACATAAACTTCAAGGTTAGCCAGTCAAACTGTAGGTCAGGTTTGGGTTAGAAGTTTCGCATAAAATTGGCATAAATGTGAGAACATTCCTAAACCATTTGCTATGGTGGGTTAAAGAGCCTGTGAGATGCATCTAGGAATGTAATTCTGTTAGTTATGCGATCCGACATGTCAATATATTCGTAAGACATGTAACATAATCATCATCGTCGGTCGTCCAATCTAAATATAAATAAATATTGCTGGACAATTGCTTGTATATTTCAGTGTTGGATAGTTAGTACAACTTTCGAGGAAGTACTCAATAAAGGTTTAACGATTTCGGTGGGAAGCTATTGCCCGTTTTCTGGTAGGTATATGAATCCCTTATTCGGTTTAACCAAAACCGTTAAAGAAGTAGTGGTACTATTTTTAAACCGACACCACACGATAAATATATAAAAGTGACATGTGTTAGTTGTAGCCACAGGTGTAAGCTGTAGGTTTGTTTTGAGCGATTGCGTGGAAGCCTTAAATACAGTAAGCCTTGGGGAATCCTATTGTTAGGAAGCCTAAGCTGTCTAATGATACTCGGCCTAGTTTTTCATTTAATTAGCCACCAAACTTTTCCGCTGGCATAAATAATAGACTTATGATTATTTTTTAGCACCATTGAACAAACTTTCTGTGGTTTATAAATTTATGTGACTTAAATAAATTGATATAACTTCATTTTATTTATTTTTATTTATTTAACAGTATTTGGAAAACCAACGGCTAAGACATCAACAATATAAACTTAAATAAAAAACATAGAGCCAATAATAGGTTCTCACGAATAGAAATAAAATAAATACATAAAAGTGTGAATACATATACCAAAACGGAACCGTACAAAACCCAACTAAACTAAATCTAACTAAACCTAGGAATAAACTATACATATAAGAAACACCTGATACTAACTAACAATTTAATATTTTAGGAGAAGAACTACCAAAAAAGCTGTCACACAAAACCCGCCTAGCCTTGGTCACACTGCTGGCATATGGATCAATATTATGATCTTTACATAGATTATTGAATAGTCTGCTCGCTCTAACCATATATGTATTCATTCGATAATTAGTAGAAGCTCTAGGAACCACAAATGTAAGACTAAACCTAGTATTTTTCCTGGGGACGTTAAAATTTAATTTACTTAATAACTCCGGACAATCAATAATGCTGTGAATAATTTTTAAAATATAAATAAAATCGGACACCTCTCGTCTTCTTATAAGCGGCAACATATGGAACTTCCTGCATAAATTCAAATAATTGTTAGAATTATAGGACATTCTAAGCCGATAGCAAAGATGTTTGAGGAAGCGTCTTTGGATACCTTCGATTCTATCGATGTATACTGCGTAGCAGGGACTCCAGATCTGCGAAGCATATTCTAAGTGGCTTCTTACAAAAGTACAGTATAATATTTTTAAAGTTTTAGCATCAGAGAAGCACTTAGATAGCCTCATTATAAAACCTAGTGATCTAGCGGCCCTACTAACTATTCCATCTACATGTTTATCAAAGAGTAGTTTGGAGTCGTGATAAACACCCAAATCTCGAATAACGTCACTCCGAGGTAGAAGCTTCATAAGTAGTTCTAGGATATAAACTCACACTAAACCAAGATCATTGTAATTTAGTAATCAACAGAGTATTTAAAATGTGGTTTGTAATTTAGAACAATCCATCAAATTTGGTCTATTCAAGGCGCCACACGATCTAGTTTTCTCTAGCATCTTATCTATTAGGAAATCTCAACGTTATCACTTCACGTCATGTACCTAACCTACATACCCTTTACACGTGCGCAAAGCAAACATAATCCATCATATTCTCTTTTCGCTTGTTCCGCAAAAATTCGGCGCCCTGTTGCTAGCTTATAATAGGTATATAGGTATATGACGTCAAGGTCTGAGCGAGGCAACGACCCTGCAAGGCCAAAAATATCCGTCCGCGAATATCGTTGAAGCCTGTGTGAGTGGTTTTTTTTATTGCGGAAATAGGAAGGCAAGAATCTTCGTTTGAGTCCTTGAATTTAGAATTTCGGGAGTCTATGGTTCGGTTTGATTGGTTGGGGGTTCGTATACGTTATAAGGCTGGCACGATTTGGCATTGGTATTGTAATCGATTTATAAATAATAATATTTATGACGGAGCTTTTAATTATATTAATTGATATTTTTATGTGGTTACATCACTGTTTGTTCCAGGCTTGGTTAATATTGTTTCAACATTATTTAGTTAAATTATTAGGTATATGTAGTAGGTATCTACTTAATACCTATCTTTTTCTCTTGGTCAAATTACTTTATTAGGTATATTCTATTTTGCAAATAGAATAGATTAATAGAATTTATAATTTTAACAAAGGTCACATGTATTAAGTTCAGTCGTTTGATCTAAATAACTAATCAATTGAGGAATAATGGATTTAATTAAGAACATGACATGTGTTTTCTTAAATATATTGTAATTTTTAAAACTTAATGAAGTGATTTCAAAGAAAAATTGTCTGTGAAATAAGTGTTAACAAAGTAATTACCAATAAGTACTTAACTGATAGAACAACCCTGCTAATCGTCTTCTGATAAATAATTATAAAATAAGAAGGTACTATGCTTAAACCAGCACCACTGGCGGCTCACCTAAGCTTATCTCAATGTGTACCTGATGTCGGGGTAATAACTGCTAGATATCTAGTTATCAATGTAAAAATATTTTATTTACTAATCAAATATTTGAGCAACTTGGCAAATCTAGATTATTCGGTGCACTGCACTAGCCACGGTTAGATTCTAGACTTTGACCGATAACGTGCCTAATCGCATGTTAAAGTTCTGGGTATCTCGACCTTGAAAGAATTTGTGAATTTTTACCCATAAAATATGATAAGAAGTCGTTTCATATACCTATATTATTTATCATATTTAACCGACTTCAAAAAAGAGGTTCTCAATTCGAATGTAGTTAGGTGTCGTGTAATAGGGTTGTTTTAAACTATTAGTAGTAGGTACCTTTAGGCTCGATTCCCACTCAAGGGCTGAACATTTACGTTCGAATTTTAAGTATTTTCTATAGGTACTTATCTAGATAAATATTAGAAAATTAAATTCCAATTTTTTGTATTTGTAAAATTAACTTTATAAGCCGTGTTAGCTAATTGAGAGTACACTCGAATTTAATTTCGAGAACTTGTTACTGGCAAACATCGTGAGGAAACCGGCATGTTCTAAGCACTTGCTTAAGGACATGTGATATTTACCAACCCGTACTTGGCCAGCGTGGTGAATTAAGCCCTAATCTCTCTCTTCATGATACCCTGTGTTCAAGCAGTGGGAACGTAAATACTTAAGTACCCCTTAATCTTATACACATTATATGTAAATTTATTAAACAAACAGAAAAATCAATTTATCTAATGCATCATAAAAGTTAACTGTACCGACCCCTGTAGGAAAACAACGACGTTTCATCCCTAAAGGACATGAGGATTTCAGCATGTGGTCAGTGTTTTCAACATAAACAATCGGTTATAGGTTCATCGGATATCTCGTTAATTTTTATGATGAGCTATTTTGTATGTTTTCCACACGTTTTTTCTTCAACATAAATAAGAAATTAAAAATTGGGCGATGAGTGGTGGTAGTGAGTGATATATTTAGGGGTCTGTTTCACCACTTGCTGATAAAGTGCCATATATCCGTAACTTATCTGCCAGATAAACAACAAATATCTGTAACCGGTGAAACAGGCTCTGAATCTATTTATTGTATGGTTTTATGAATCGTCATTCGGAATATGTTATATGTTTTTATAAACAACCATCATATACATATTTTATTTCTCCAACTTACTCGCACGTCTATCACCTACTTTAACGTTATTTCTGAAACGATTTACTCCTATTAGATATATTTGATATCGGATGGTCATATACTTAAGAGCACGGCTCCGCGAATAGCCGCTTTTACTTTGCATAGGTATTTACTACATTTATAATTAGAATAAAGATGATGGGTCTCCATTTTATAATTAAATAATTATAAATTCCCAAAACCCAATGCGCTTAAAATAACTCTCACTTTAACAAAAAGCCATCTATTAAAAATTCATCCGTATTTACTTACCCTGGTTCAAATCCTTTGACTTTCCTTATCATATCCATCTTAATATAAACCTTATGTAACTAAAAATAAGCGTCTCAACCTTAACTGGACAAATACTCATAACAGACCTTATGTCGTAGTAATAAGGCACACAAAACGTAACTATAAAGGGGTGCCCTTACAAATAACGATAATATTCTAAAAGTCGATTTCATTATTTTTCCCCGATATAAAAAGTAATGAGTTTCACCGCTGTTTACATCTTGCTATTTTTATCCGTACCCCTGTGTAATAAAGTTTAAATTTTATTGCAGGTGGGGATTGAATTAGAATCGGTTATGGGAAAATACCCTTTTATTTACCCATAGCCGTGGCCAGGAAGGGTTTTGCAAGCGGAGGAAGCTGCTGTTCCGGTATGGATGCTTGGCGCTTTATAAAAATACAGGTAAAACTAATTTTTCATAAGATTTAATCCCTTTATGGAGATTCAAAGCCTATGCTGGAAGATGACCTCTGTGGCGAAGCAGGCGAAGGTCTGCCTGCTACGTAGGAGGTTGCGGGTCCGATTCCCGCCTCGGAACAAAAATTTGTACGAATGTGTGTTAAACATATCTATCTGTGTATGCATATTATATTAAATATATCAGAAATATAGCACCCGTAACACATGTTTTGAGCTTACCACGGGGCTAGATGGTGCTGTGTGAATTGTCCAGCAATATTTAATTAATTTAATTTAATATTATATATAGGTTTTTTATATTATTACACACAGTTTTAACAGTAAGAAATTATTATAAAACATATTGGTACGAGGTATCGGTATGTTTAGTGAAAATCTGCAAATAAGCAAGGTAACGGCATTTTCCAAGAATCACATAAAACCGATGCAGTTTGTTGTAACAAGACACGAAGTAAAGTGTCTTCATAGTTTCCGTCAGCAAATGCTTGGAAACCTTCGTAAG
This sequence comes from Chloroclystis v-ata, assembly GCA_963691955.1. NCBI lineage: Eukaryota > Metazoa > Arthropoda > Insecta > Lepidoptera > Geometridae > Chloroclystis > Chloroclystis v-ata. The sequence continues at coordinate 16,969,559 of OY829900.1, read as the reverse complement.
GTTATTACTGCCTTATGCCAATCATCATCACAACAACTCACGTATTTGCATTATGTCAGATAAATTCCTCTATAATGACTGTCAAAATATAAAACAGAATTCCAAAAGATATAAGAGAACTAACGACTAGTAAGTTCAAGATTAAAGTTCGTAGGTAAATATGATTTTATGACATTAATAATAGTTAATAATAGTTAGATCTAATTTGTTTTAGCACTTGAATTTATTTAGATGAACGCGGCGGAGTCCAAAACTTTTTTGAATGGCTTAGTGCCATAGCTTCGAGCCACGGGGTTAGATGTTGCTTTGTGAATTGTCCACCAATATGTATATATCTATTACTTATATCTATCTATCTATGGTACTCGTATAATTCCATAATATTGCTTTATCGCAAAATATTTTGCAGTTACCACAACCCATTCAGCCAGGGGGGCTACCGCGAAAACCCTTCAGTATTTCCGTCGGCGGCGCTGCCCGATCGACAATGAAATTTAGATGAGTCGATATCATACTGGGGACCCTCTTGAATGCTAAATTTTCCGTGGCCGCGTCTTTGTGAAGAATATCAAAGGATCTTGTAAGAAAATTGATGCGATAATGGTGGAACCTTGACTCAATCTATGTATGTCTTTGAAATTTGTCTTAGTTGATTACGGTTTTAGCTTTTAGAATAAAAATCATCATCACCCCTATTACCACTGCTGGGACACCTTGAATTCTCTCTTGATGATGTTTTAAAAGTTCTCTGAACATGCCGGTTTCCTCACGATGTTTAACTTCACCGTTACAGCACGTGTTTTCGTAGCGCACATACATTTTTCAAGGAGAAAAATCCTCTTATAAATAAACCCTTGCTTAACCAAAATCTCACCTGATTAAAAGTATTTAAGTAGTCTATTCTTATCTTGAAGACTTACAAGTATATCTCGATTCTACCAAACATCAGGTAATTTCTCTCGTGAAGCACGCTCAGAGCAGAGTATAAAAGCGATGTAACTATTTCACAGCCCAGCAGCTAGTGTAGTGCAAATCGAGTTAGCGTCAAATGTGGTGTAAGTAACGCGATTACACCGGGGCAACTGCCGAGGATACGAGACGTTGGAATCTCTTTACATTTTAGACGTTTTAGGCGTCAAAACGTCTTCAAGTTTACTTACATTTTCTGAGTTGGAAATAGGCGTCCGCGCTAGTAACACCTTATTAAATTAAAAATTTCACTAGCTTTCAGTAAGCCTATGACACCACATCCTTTCTGATATCTCCCTAATATGATGGTGATGATTAAGGAGTGTCGTAGATTTTCTACGATTTAACTACGTAGTATGGCCTAACATACTATACCTTAAAGTCAAATGCATCAGGGCTTAATTTAATATTCTTAATTTACCTATAAATGATTTGAACATTTATAATGAATAACCGTTAATTGTTTAGCTCCTATAATTCAGGTTTGAGGTGTCAAGGTATTGGGCTGGTCACGAGCGGTAACATTTACTGTTTTCACTTCATTAGTGTAGTGTTTAGTTTATATCGATTATTCTACACTTTTATCGATGTCGATAGCATCTGGACGTCGGTATGTAATGTTGATGATTCTTAGTAATATCATTAAGAGGCTTAATGACTGCAGAAATGCAGTGAATTGTGCTTTCTAAAATACATCGTTTTTAGAAACAATGCGGGATTAATTGAAAAATACGCCTTTACCGCATTCTTCACCTTATGATAGGAATCATGCTCAACAATTTATGTTACCTGCAAATTGAAACTTGTATTAAGCGTTTTATTATCCGGTCTGAGATGTCGATATATACCTACATGTATATTTATGTACCGTATCTATAATCGTTTCTCTAATAAATACTTGCTATGCATTATCCACACATAAAACTCAAATTAAATACGAATGGTATTTGTAGTATGTATGATACCCTACTAACTTGCTACCTCAATTCTATCATCATCATCATCACCAACCCTATTTACGTTCCCACTTCTGGGACATGGGACATGGACTTCTCTCTTGACGAATGTCGATGAACGATGTCCTTCAACCTTTTCAAAGTTCTCAGAACATGCAGGTTCCTCACGATGTTTGCCTTCTTTGCTAGAACACGTGTTTACAAAGCGCACATAATTTTTTCAAGAAGATAAATCAAGAGTTCGCGGCGGGGTTTGAACCTTCGGAATGAAAGTCGACTGTGCTCCCACTTAGCCAACATGGCTCAATTCAATAACTGATATAAAATTAATTAAAACTGAAATCTTTTAAATTCACGTTAATTTTGAACATCGTATCATATAGATATGTGCTTGGTAAAATTTCCTTCAAATTCACATAATACAAATACTGCCAAAAAGTTTTATCGAAACTATTCTATTCAACTCGAAGCTTAGAAAAAATGTAGCGATTGTATCGAATCGAATTATATCGATGACTTTGAATAGCTATTTAAGTCTTGTCAAGTTTTTATCAGCTAAAGAAAACGCGGAAAATTAACAAATTAATGCTGGCGCTATAGTTACTAGTTAATACGTAAATTTTCGTGACTAGTCTATGTTACGGAGGTTAAGGAAATGTCTGTATATGGTTGCAACGGTTTTTCCAACGCACTTTTTGTGTCACTTTCGCCTCGTTGGATTTGAGGATAATATTATAAAGCTATATCGAGTTTATATAAACTATATGTAGTAAACTTAAAAAAACAAGCGAAGCTGACGGTGGTTCGACTAGTAAGAAATGTATAGTCTACAAGTAAACGGCGATTATAGATTTGAATAGAACCTTGACTTTATACTCTTTGTCATTATGGCGTGAGCAATTGTGATAACAAACGTTAAAAATAACCAATACTTTAAAAAACACCCTAATTCTTCATCATCATTATCACGTTTTCGTTGGCTAAGTGGTAGCACTCTCTACTTTGATTTTGATAGGCCCAAACCCCGTCGCAAAAAAAACACGTGCTCTTACGATGAAGTAAAGCCGGCATGTTCTCAGAAGAGAGAAGTCCCTGTATCCCAGCTGTGGTTTTAAGTTTACAAACGAGTTGTTTTGATACGAATAATTATAATTTTATCGATATCGTACGATCACGCATCGCGTCACATCACTATATTACAAAACGTCGTTCAGTTCGGTTTGACCCTTCAGGCTGCGCGGCCTAGATACTGTTGCTAAGTTAGGAAACTGCGTAAGCGCACGCATAGAAACGGACCGTTTAGCATTAAATATATACTTTTATACTGCTTTGTCACTTCTACAGTTGCTAGGTCACGGCGAGGATTTGTTTCGTAACGAAGATGTTTTAGTGATTAATTTCACGGAGCTTAGTTTAAGTTTTTTATTAGAATTATGATATCTTTGCCCGTGAAAATGTAGACTGACAAAAAATATTAAATAGCTCATGCGGGTCTATAAATCAGGAACTTTTGGAGTTTACCTAAACTAGCTTAATTAATTTTTCTTTGTTTTGGAAATGCACAATTGCAAAATTCTATTCAACCCGGAAGTTTCGAAAAATATACAGAATAAAGCACCCAGCGCCACCTGTTGTCGTAATAAAATCAAACTACGCGCGTCACACAAACTACTAGTATTATTCATATTGAAATTCTGCCTGTCTGTGTGTCTGCTTTATATTCAATTTGGTGGGCGACCTCGGATTGGGGTGCGTCCTGTTCCTGTATCAAAACAAGAGATTTGATAGGCAAATTGTATTTGCGATTTCCGACATTTTGTAAATGTTATCTTTTATAATCTTTTAAATTTATTTTTGTCATACTGTACGACGCTTTTAATTAAGGTTTATTTGCGATGATTTTTAAGATATTTATGCAATGTACAAAACAAGAGACTGTGATGGCATTACGTAAGTTGGTTATAATAACGACACAGACTCCCGACTTTTTGTATATACGAGTAGGTATGCTGTCTATAGATCTAATATATAGATCCCTTAGTTGGTTTGACGACACCCACGGTAATAACATAATAATGATCTTAACTAATAAATTTACACGTCAACAACTTCTCAACAATACAGGATCGAATCAGAAACTTCAAAAATAACTTTCTCTACTCTGTGGCCATAGCTCTAAATCTATTTAATACTTTGTACCAATAATGGTACAAATATATCTCGTATCGATTCCCTTGTAAAGAAATGAATTGGAACCGGATGACTTTCAAACAAGACACTGCGCAGTTTGCCAGACCAAAACAAAACAAGAAACCGCCGAATATTTGTGTACATAGCTTTTTGCGCAGGTCGATAGCCCATACTTAGGCCATTCTATATTATACAGGATGGTACTGCATTATGACCTGATCATTTAAGTCTGTTTTGTTACTGAAATTAACTATAACTAATTATTTTCCTCAGAATATAAGTGGGAAGAAATAAGGCGTATTTACATCTCTTGACGACCTCTGTGGCGCAGCGGGCGAAGGCCCGCCTGCGACGCAAGAGGTTGCGGGTACGATTCCCGCCTCGGAACAACAATTTGTATGATCTGCAAATATTTGTTCCGGGTGTCTGGGTGTTATAATTATGTATAATAAAAAATATCTATCTATGTATGTTATTATATTAAGTATATCAGAAATCTAGCACCTGTAACACAAGCATCGAGCTTACCACGGGGCTAGATGTCGCTGTGTAAAAATTGTCCAGTAATATTTTTTTTTTTTTTTTTCTTCCCACTACTGGGCACGGGTCTCCTCATAAGAACCCCATATAGGTTTAGTGGCGGTAAGTGAAAATTTTAAAATTTTTATTATACATATTATACACACCCAGGACCCGGAACAAATATCTGCAGATCATTACGAGAATTAACCTAATAGGCATTATTCTTAACACACCACACGACAATAAATCAACTTGAAGCTCAAAATATATTATGTATAGTGCCATCGTTCTCTTAAGAAATTTTCATATATCTAGTATTCTAAAATGAAGTATTTGAGAAATATCTACTTGGAACAATGCCAAGAAAAACCTCAGCCTGTACTAAAGCTGGTAGGTAAGTACTAATAACTTAATAAAAAACCTGGCCAAACGATCGCTGGCCTTCAACTCCATTAGATCGTTCACCTGCCTGCGATATGTAGCAGTGATTCAATGCTTAGATCACTTACTTATGTCGTAATCATTGAATGAACTGAAATTGTAAATGAATGAATGATTGTTGTTTGGGCCATTTTTGTCCCATATGTTGCTTAGTTCACTTATATCGTAATCTCTGAAATAATACTGTAAATGAATAAATGATCATATTTTGGTTAATATTTGTCCCATAAGTGTTGCAGTATCTGTTATCGAATGTCAAAACTTACTGTACAGGACGTCCGACGTTTCTTATCATGTCCTTCACCATCATTCATCTAGAGTAAATAATATATTATCTCGAAAAGAAAATAGATCAACTTGTGACCTATCTTAAACAATAAATCCCAAGTTGATATTCAAAGTGGTTATCTAAATATTTATCTATACTAATATTATAAAGAGGAAAGATTTGTTTGTTTGTTTGTTTGTTTGTTTGTAACGAATAGGCTCCGAAACTACTGGACTGATTTCAAAAATTCTTTCATACATTATCCCCGAGTAACATAGGCTATATTATATTTTAAAAAAAATTAGGGATCCTTACTAAAACTCCAATAATGATAAGATAAGATAAGATAAGATAACTCTTTATTACACACCAATAAAAAATATTTACATAAAAAACTTAAAACTACAAAAATGTATGTGTAATGGGCGGTCTTATTGCTTAAAGCAATTTCTTCCAGACAACCTGAGGATGGAAAGAAAAACTGCAGAATATAACTGGACGGTGGTGTTAGAATTAGAATTAATATATAAAATACATAAACCTACAACTAATACAAAATAGAATAAAATAAAGAAACTTAAACACGCTAAATATATACTAAACGCTAAATGTAACATAAGGTGTAAAAAAAAGACCTGAAAAGTCAATCAAAATCAAAATCGCTTAAACCTCTCAACCGATTTTGATGAAATTTGGCACATACAATCTTTAGTCCATGAGACAGAACATAGGCGGAAAAATACATGCTTCCGCGGGAAAATATATGCATACGCGGGAAAATTCGATTTGGATAAAATTTAGTATGGAAAAAGTTGCAAATAAAAGTTTACGGCGAGAGACCTTTTACCGCGGAAAATTAAATGCTTCCGCGGGAAAATATATTATGCTTACGCGGGAAAATTCGATTTGGATGAAATTTAGTATGGAAATAGTTGCAAATAAAAGTATATGGCGAGACGAAGTTCGCGGGGACAGCTAGTATCTAATATTCTTAAAAGCATCTTTTTCAAAAAATATCTTTATCGAGAAAAGTTTCTGATATTATTTTTCAGCAGTGCTAAACTCTAGGTTTCTAAAGTTACACATAGGTATATAAAAAAATAATTTTGTTTAGAAGTATTTTTTTTTTATTATGAATGATCAATCTTCGAAATGGAGCGCCTTAAGTAACTTGAATAATGAAGCATAAATTCTGAAATTTCAAAAGACATTTAACATTGTATGTTCTATATAATTGTAATCACGGTTCGTTATTTCAAAATTCCTTCATTCATTCGAAATTTCCTTTGAAGTTTTTAATACGCACTTTACGGAGACATAATTTTTGTAGTGAATCACTGAGTGAACTAGTTCATCGCAATGGGAACTGTTCTAAATTAGTGTTTTAGATTAGAGTGCTAATTATTCGAGGAATTCGGTGTGTATGAGTGGAAAAGTGAAACTTTGTTTATTTGGTAGAAGTAATTGCTCATTTATTTATGCGTAAAGTTACATTAGGTTTCTAGATTTTCGACTTATAACAAATTAATACGAAGTAAATTTTACTTTTATTGAAGCTTAACTAAAAATACTAATTTGAATTTCTTATTCGGTTTCTTATTATTATTACAATAATTAACTATTAACATTGTAATAAAGTTTGATGATAAATTTACAAATACAAATTGATATTTATTTAAATTTTCAGATATTTATGTAATTAATTTTCATATCCTTAATTAAGATTACTTGGACAAGTAGGCTAAGAATGGCATACTGGCATAAATGCCAAATAAAGATTTGATAAAAATAAAAGGAGAAAATTAAGTATTTCTACACCCAGCCCAATATCTGGCTGAGTGAGTACCCGCCTCAATATCCGGCCGAGTTCAGTTCTAAGAAACAAGCGAATTGATGTTATCTACATTAAATGGGTTAACGTTCTTTTTGAACGCTAGTTGCATGTTACGGAAACAGGTTGTAAATTACTTTACTGGTGACATTCAATATTTTAAAGTTTTATAGTATTTCTTTATCATCAATGGAGACTTCGGCGAAGATCCGCCTGCGCAGGAGGTTGCAGGTTCGATCCTTGCCTCGGTACAATTGTTTGTCCAATCTTATATTTACGGGAGTTCTGGTTGTTTTCTATGGATGATAAAAGTATCTGTCTTTATAGCGTATACGTATAGTATTATGTGGTTACAACAGATATTTATTACTGAATCCGTAGCACAATATTCTGGCTTATCACGGAGATTTAATTATTCTATATTTTATATCAATGAATTGTCCAGCAATATTTATTTATTATTCATATATTTATCAAACATCGTGAGGAAACCGGCATGTTCTGAGAACTTCTCAAAAGTTTGAAGAACATGTGTCATTCACCAACCCGCACTTGGCCAGCGTGGTGAATTAAGGCCTAATCTCTCTCGTCAAGAGAGAAGTCCCTGTGTCCCAGCAGTGGGAACGTGAATAGGGGTGTTAATGGTTATATATTTATCTGTAAAAATAAATAATCAGGGCCACGGAACTAGATGGCCAAACATCACGGGACGAATGTAGAATAAGCCAAATTTTCGTCTCATTCTAGGCACAACATGCTTGTTGTATCAGCTATTTCAGAATTGTATATATACCTACTACAAATAGTGGTACTGTATACTATATGAATGTTAACCCCTCTAAGACCTTGATCTTCAGTCGTGTGATAATTACGTATCGCACAGGTGGTGATCGAACTCATAGTTTTCCGATCACGATCAGAATTAGAACTAATTGAACTGACTGATTTGGCGCGAGCCTTAAAGGTGTTAAGGCGACGTTTTGTACAGCGATTAAACAAAAAAAGCTTAAAAAATAACCAATGTAACTCATGAAATCTTCATAAGTAGATGTTATGAAAAAGGTATCTATGGAAAACAAGGAGAATCTTTTTGTAAAATTATTACACAAATTTATTTGGATGGTAATTTAAAAGCTTTTAATTTTGATTAATATTAAAGGTTTTAATAAATTCTGCGAAAAGATAAGTTTCCAAAGACTGAATTAATTTTTTACCAAAATATATGATTCATGATATTGAAGTATTCCCAATTTGCACACCGATTTTAAAAGTACCAATTTATTTGAAAATTGAAAAACAACTATTTGTTAATTAATACATAAATTCGACGTGCGAAGAAAAATTTTGAATGTTAACGAATTCCGACGCGGTATAAATTATGGAAAACTAAATGTCCATCTTGTACCTATTAAAATCTATGAATAGCTTAACAAAAATCGAAAAGCCAACTGCGCAGTGTTAGATCAATCCAGTAAATTAACATTGAAATTGGTGTTTTAGCATAAATTATGCCAAAGTCGAGCGATTAGTGTGGAATAAAGGTCGCAGTTTACTTGCACGACTCCGCTCCATCATCTAACAACTCCTACTAAATAAGACGCTCCAAGCTGTTCTCCTTATTACAGATGGTACAAAATCAACGGTTCACAAGATTATGATTATCATCACCCGTGTTTCTTAGTGGTTGATTAATATCCACTAATAATCGCGCTTTTCCACCGAACATCTATGCTACTATCTATAACCTGGCCAAACGCTTCAATTACGCACTATACCATGTGACGCCAGCTTAAGAATAGTACCACATCCACGGATTGCAGCTCTGTAATGTACCAAATTAAGATCACCAACCCGCCTAAGCGCGGTGATTATACTATTTCGCAAGACATGTCTCACTAAATGGATGTGCTAAGATTACTTCAAGGATCTCCCTAAAAGAAAATAATAATTACCTATAGAACATTATTAAATATATAATTGTTTCTACTGTGAAAATCAGTGTCAAGTAATGGGACGCAATATAAGTTGATATGAGGCTTTAAAGCTCATTTACATACATGTAATATGTGCGAAGGAGTTGTGTCTAGTGGCCTCCAACCTTTAGTCCTTAGCAACAGCCATTATTTGCCATCAACACACAAGCATAGTCTGTACCTGCTGATTCGAGGTTTGTCACGTGCCTCTTATACAGGATGTGTTTAATACCTTTTATATTAATACTAACTTTTTTTGATGACGTACGAATATTGGAATGTTGAAAGTCTGGTCATGGTTTAAATTGAATTGGGTCAGATACAAAAGTTATATCTAACTTGATATGAAAGCTTAATTAATAATTGTATTATTCTTCAGATGTTCTAGTTCGCTTTTCAAATGATTTTTCTTCAGATTTACTTTTTATTTAAAAAAAACATAGAAAACAGCGTTTCGGGCACGGATAAAGATTTAAATAGACTCTCGTGTAAAAAAACCTGTTAAAACCCAAGCTTAAGTCTTCGGTTGTTAAATTTTTTAACTAGCTCAGTTATTATTGTCACTTTCGTAAACTAATTTCCCGAACACCCTGTACAATTCCCCAAAGCGGCTATAGAAACAAGATACGGCAAACAAAACATCACGGGACCCAAATAGGATTCCCTGTTATGAAAACCGGAAACGGTTATAATATTAGCATAATCTCACCACAAACGGGCCAGCAGAAATCAAAAGTTGTTTTGGAACAATCAAAATTCCTAAACTGTTTGTTGTTTTACAAAATGCTTTTTTTTGTATGGCCTACCGGAAGTCTACTGTTTCATTCCAGGTTTCATTATCTGGGGTTTTTGTATTTAAATATTTGATATTTTACACGGTGTGGATATAATAAGATTGGGTGTATTTGTATCTGGCGAAGTATATTGCCTAAGATGCCTTATTTTAGTGTCAATTTGACCTCAAAGGTCTTCAAATGACCTCAAAGTTCTTTAATGCCTATTTGTAGAGATTTCAAACATAAAGTGAACGTTAAAAGGATTGATTCTGTAACCTAAAAATGTAAATAAAATCTAGGACCCTTCATTAAAACCTCATCGGAAAGGTTTTAATGAAGGGTCCTAGATTTTATCAATATAGTTATAAGCAACCTGAATTGTTTTTATTTTACCTAAATAAAATGATTTCTTCAGGGTAATTAATAAAACCTTTAACTTTTAGAAAATTTTAATAAAGAAATAAAATAATAACAAAAACCTAATAAAAAATTCTTCAAAAAAAATCATGTGACTTAGATACTGAACATGTGATAATATTCTGTTACGAAAACTGCTCCTTAACAATGGCCTCTTAATTGCAATTGTCACCTTTCAACATTTAAGGCTAAGGCTTTGATGTATCACGATTGTTTTGGGTACTGCTTTAGATGAAGTTCAATAAACTTATAGAAATATCAGCATCATCATTAGTAACCAGCACTGATCTACCAACACGGAAGTTATGCAGGGCAATCATCATCATCACCCCTATTTGCGTTCACACTGCTGGGAAACAGGTTTTTTACTGTTAAAAAAAAACAGCGTGATGAAACAATCGGTTAAGGTTCCAGACATTTGACGAGTTATTTCTGATAAGGCCAATTACCTTGAGAGGATGCTGGGTCTATCTGATTCTAGGCAATCCTTATTTCAAACAAACACACAAATAAGACCTTATCTTTTATAGCTTAATCTTTTATATATTACCTACCTTTTATGAAACGATTTTTCTGAGAAACAAGTAATCGGTTATCAAATATTTTCCTAAAGCTCTAGATCAAAAGATCGTCAATACCTGAACGTAAGGTCAGGGTCGATATAGTATTGATGTGGATTCGCACAGCTGTGTCTCTTATGTTGTAACATCACGTGATCTTGCGTCATCTGCCGAAAATATTAATCTAAAAGCCTCGAGCAAACCGGATGCGTATACGTACACGTAAGCGTAGACGTGCACGTACCACTGAGTTGTAATGTATGGAAATATGAGACAGGACACACTGCTTGCGTAACGTGACGTCCTCGAGGCTTAATGCGTACACAAGTACCGAACCTACCATTTATTAGGTAATGGTCAATTATCCCTAGATATCGAAAGGGCTAGCTCGGTGTTTCTCTACGGGATCGAATCAGAAATGAGGAGATACGTAGAAGAACAATGCCCAGCGGATTAGCGCTTTAAAGTGGCAATAGGCAGGCTATATGCTAGTGAACAGATAGCCGATGAGGCCGAAAATTTCTCAAGTTAAGTTAACGTTGCTCCATCATAGTGGATTTTCCTGTTCCACTTGGAATCCACTAATATATAAAAGACCTTTAATGAATTTTAATCCACCTGTGCCCAGTTTTGGTACTTAAAATGGGTTGAAATAATGATAATAAAATTAATATCGTCCACGCACGTAACGTGAACGAGACTGTCGTAAAATACAATCAAATATTCAAATAAAACAATTTAATTGTAAGCAGGAAATAACATATGAAACTAAATGATGTGTATTTTATTTGCTTTTGAATAATTGAATCAACAAATAATCAAATTCGTCATAAAATAATAATTTAAGACGACAGAGCAGACGTAACAATTTTATTTATAGAAATGGAATAAATAAATAATAAGAAACATGACAACTTTTAATAATTGTATTGGGGTAATTAATGCCCACTTGTAGGACGTAATATGCGTTTTTATTATAATGATGATGATGGGTTCAAGTATAATTTGTTTGGTTAAAAGCAACCTGGTACCTTCCAAATGTAACCACTATAAGCTAAAAGTGTTGGTACTAAGGAATTGCCGCGCGTTAGTGACTGATTAAGATGAATTAGTAGGGTGGCCACGAAACTCGTTGGGGCCGCGTGAATAACGCAGAACCGGTCGCAAAGTTCTGTTCTGTGAAATTATAGGATTTTACTTTTTACCTCATCATGTTTAAGTTCATCATCATCATTATCTTTTATATGATTTTATATGGATTAATGGCTTAAGATTTTGATGCATTTACCTCTATCGTTAATGGGCCTTCATTTTATTTATACACAGTTGTTTTAAACGTGTTCGAAATTTATGAATATTTTGTTAGTTCAAATACGATAAGGATTTTAATTTTAACTTTATAGTATTATTGATGGTTGATCGCCGATCGTCTCTTTGGCGATTATGACAATAGTACTGAATTACCTTTTACAAAATCAATCAACTGTCAGACGTCTCACATAATCAACCCATAACACTTTCTGGTGGCTCGGTATCACACATGTCGTTTGGTATAATCACCATTTTTACCAGGCGTCTTAAAAATACACAGACCGACGCTACTGCCAATTTTCTGATATATAATTCCCTTATGCGCTAGGCGATTTATCGTCATGGAAATATATGTATGGTGTTACTATTCTTAAGCCTGGACCACACGGCAAAAACATAACTCCACAAAACATCCAAATTTCTGACCACCCAAAACATACTCTCATTTGTCCAAAATGCGGTACAAATATGGCGACTGCAATTTAGCGGGTCATTGACCCTTGGCATTGGTAGCTACTTCATCAACCTGTCGATAGACGAGGAGATGGCTGCACGTTATTAATCATTGTTTATTTTGGTTGATTAATGGAATGGTAGTTTGATTTATTGGTGTGATGTGTGAGATAGTTTTTAGAGTGTGTGTTAGATATCAAGGTCAAATAGCGTAGCTATTGCAGTGTACATAAGTCATTTCTTTCGTGTATGACATAAAAATCCACATGAAAGTGCAAATCATCCTAAAATAACAACTTTTCTGACTGTTTTGTCTCAGGAATTGCGACGTCATGTGTAAAGAAAATAATATAAAATATTTGTTGTTATATTTTGTTTGTATGTGTGAGGTTTGTTTTAATAATCTCTGACGTTATATTAAAAGTTATAACTTAATTATCTACGAAAATGTTAAAAATTCAATAAATTCTAATCTAAAAATAACAATTTGTAAGTACACCATTTGGTTGATTCGTTGGTATATTGGTGAACCGCATTAAACTCCTGATGTAAATGTGTTGCTTACATATTTGCTTGGTTCCTTTTACTTTAATTACAAATTATAAAAAATGAATCTCAGTCTTAATGAAAATAACTGGATATTTTTAAATGCGGTGCAGAAATATCCTCTGCTCCCGCACTACAATCCAACCTGTCAATAACTAACAGAATTGGACAATTATTTTATGGGGAATATTATGTTATTATTAGTTTTATAACCGTGGGACCGTGTTTGTTCTACGAGTATGTCTCTACTTTTTCTACGTCTGTCCTTGGTTTTTTTATGGCATCGACCATTTTGAAGTAATTGAGTAATTTGTCTGTCGGCTTGTTTTTCGTGAAAAAGTGAAAGTATGAGTATTATTTTGACGGCAAGGATCTTGAGACTCGTTGGCACCTACGGTTGAAAGGTGATGGAGGAAGCAAGAGTCTGTTCTCCTACAGGCTGTGTTTCTTTAACAGAAAATTCGATATTTTGTGCAGGAAGGTTTGATATACTTACTGCTGCGGCGCACCCGAAGTAAATCTTGGCCTCCGACACCAAAGATTTCAGCTTCTCCATCCCCTGCCATCACAGAACACTCATCGGCCTTGATCAAATTGAGGTCCTTAAGCACTTCATCCTTCTAGCCATACTGCGGGCGACCAATCGGTCTCCCAGGACACCACAGTAGGACACCCTGTATACGCTTTTTGCCCGAGCCCGAAAATCAAGGTCTTTTTAAGATTTCATATTGTTTGCAAGCGGACAGCGTCGGATGAACCGGTAGCTCTCGCGAAATCATACGTCCATCTTGTTGGTGGGCGTCCAATGCTGCATAAGAACTCATATAATTTGTCCCCTTGTGGGGACTTAAGATATTCCTGGCGTGAAAGATACAATGCTTCGCTTGCCGGTACTTTTGTACTCTATATCAGTCTGGCCTTCATCATCAAAACAACCCCTAATTTTTGGTTCACTATAAAGTACAATATCAGTTTCACTATAAAGAAACTCCCTAAATTACCCTATTATCAGGTCTTGAGGTATTTAGTAAAATCATGACGTACAAGTTCAAGAAATACACTATAATGATGTGTAGGTATACGAACCGAATACTTAACTAAGACTAGTTATTTAAAATACCTTATAAAATCACCTGTTCTTAACAAAATGCTACAGACATTGAATTAATGAATAACCACCATGAAATTAATGTGATTCTTAATAATACCCGTTTTTTGTAGACGCCCTTGAAAATTAATTCATAACCATGGATTTGCGATTTTATGGTAGAACGTTAAAATTATTAATTTGACGTTTCTACTATACTTGTGCTATGTTGCAGTCAGAGTGTGAAATCATACTTACATCAAATACCTACTATAAGCGCTAATATATATAATGCGCGACGGCAAACGCCAAAAGTTTCACAATTACACATTAGCTCTATTTCAATCCAAGTTCCGTCTTAATGTCGATCCCGAGAATTGACATTTCCATACAAATGACTGGACTGGTGTTTCGTAGAGTTAAATCAAGTTAAATCAAGTTTGAACGCTTGTGCTTTGTACACACAATTAAATTTAAGTTTCCAACTACATGATATAACACTTACATTGACGTGATTTAAATGTTAAATAAGATTAAATATGACTTTATATTCTTGTCTTGACTATCTCGACTACAATATTATAGTAATTATGTTATTTCAAGTAAGTAATATTTTTCTCAATATAACGATTATATCGTAATGGCGCCGCTGGTTAATTATTCTTGTATAGTCATTTGCAATCTGCTAAACAATTAAGTAAATTGTATGAGTACTAAAATACAAAACAATAGTGCTGTTTCAGAAATTCTGACAACTGACATTTTAAACAAACACAGAAGACATTATTTTATTGTAAACAATGATTAAATAATTTATTTTAGTTATGCACCGAAATAAATTATAGATTGAGACGTAGATAAATATTACAAATAAATTTGATTAAGTATAGAGTTATAAAACTTCAATATTGAGAAATATTTTTTAACTCGATTTAGTTAGAATACGATATTGTTTCATGTTGGGTGCAATTTATACCTATGCTGCTGCAAGCTATAAGCTGCTTTTTGTCGCTTCAGACCAAAATAACTCTTCTTATAATCTTTAAGAAAACTTAGGAAGCTTGTGGCCAGTACATTCCAATCATTTGATTTAGTAATTTCCGTTAAAGTTAAATTCCATCTTTGCCTGCAGCATAAAGTAAAACCTGTTTGGCTGGTTTTTGTGTGAATGAAAATGAATTTTTTTGACCTTTGAACAAAAATTCGATTTTGTGAATGTTCCTGTCGTTCTGGGTAAAAATAAAAGGTTTGGGTCATTCAAACCGGTTTATATTAGGTATTTTAACAGCGTTTTTTACGTAATCTTAGTAAAATTAGACTAATGTTTAGGTGTAAAATATATATTTTTTAGTACATTTTATACAAATTCATCTGAATAAAGTTTTATATTATAGGTATACCTCATCTTAATCTGAAACTAATTTTTAAACGTTCGTGCGCTTTGTGGTTTTAAAGGTATCTAAAGTGAAAATACACAAAAATTTTAAGCGGATGAAGTCGGTCAGCTAATATTGATATAATTTTGAACGTCACGAAAAAAAATCAGACTAACACGACTAATCTTTGGGTAAAAATTTCTCAATAAGTTCAAGTCCTCGAATTTGATATTAAGTTCTGTTGAAAATAGTGTCCAGTAGTGAGACGTAATATAGTATGTCATATTGATGATAATGAAGTACTTAGATATTTAGTTCCCACTGCTAGGACACAGGTAATTCTCATGACGAGAGAGATTAGGTCTAAATTTACCACGCTGGTTGGCCAAGTGCGGATTTGTGAATGTCACTTGTTCTCTATTAAAGTTCTTCAAATACTCTCCAAAGTTCTCATAATACGCCACCGGATCCCTCACGATGTTTGCCTTCACCGTTAAAGCACTTAAAAGTTTTTAAAGCGCACATTAATTGATAAGATATTTTACATATTCAAATACCTAGTACAACATTGTTGCAGTTGCTAGCGGGATCTGAGATATTCGGGTCAAATTATTTTGAGATACGAATATTTATTCTACCTATAGTTTAAGCCGACTTGTACTATAATACCTACATGCGACTTTATTCGCTCAAATGTAACATCGTAAATAATGGCCCCAGAACGAATACCGTGTAGTGCTGGGCTAAGAACAGTACCACCCAATCTCTACTTCCACATCGTTTTACACAGAATAAATTCGACAGAAAAACGAACTGACGGTAAAAGCAAACACCTTGAGGAAACCGGCATATTCTGAGAACCGCACTTGGTGGTGGATGAAGTCTCTACCCTATGTCCCAGCAGTAGGAACGTAAATAGGGTTGATTGTGAAAGCAGGACAGCTATAGTTTTATCAGTTTACGCGTATCCGCAGTTTTTCGTTACGTTTGCGCAGATGACGAACAATGCGCAAGCCTGTATTTACGTGATAGTTAAACAAACAATTTAATTTATTTTTATATTAGCTTTGCCCGCGACTCCGACTGCGTTAGACATAGACAGTCCTTAAATAATGTTTATATGGGGCTACGTCTTATTATAACTGGAGCAAAAATTTAAGTAGCCTATCCTGTCCTAGACGTCTAAATGTTTATCTATTAAATTTCATAAAATTCGAATGATTGGTTATGGAGTTACATACATACTGATAAAAATCGTCACATCAGTTTCAGTATCTTGAGCCTATAAACATAATATCTCTGAAAACAAACTAACTTATTCCATGACCGACCCTTACAGATTTATTATTAGTATAGATGTTTCACGAAGTAGGTAGTGCAGTATCTGTTCTGAGAATTTATGCTTAAGGTTAAATTTGCATATCAGTGCGTAACTGACCTAGTCTGTGAGTTGCAGATAAAGTTAGATTAATATTTTTTCTGGCGCATTTTCAGTTGCTATGTCCTTATCTGTGCTAGGTATTTAATTATTTGGGACAATTTTTATAGTTTTGTTGCTTATGGCTAACTGTTATCATGCGCCGGGCACGACTGGGCAAAGTTCTAATTGAAACTAATAATAGTTTATAACATATAATACATAGAAAAACAATACCACTTTTTATTGTAGGTAATATTTATAACTCCAGAACAGCTGGATTATTTAGATGCTTTTGGTTTTAAAATAGTCGTAGTAGCCCGGGGAAGTTTTAAAGGGTGAGAAAAGATGGAAATAAAGTGATCAGCTAGTATATATTTTATTACTTTTGATATTTCTATAATGAACTTTTTGAACCTTTCCTGGACCACTCAAAATGTTTCAATACCAAAATCGGCGGAATCAGCCCGGCCTTTCTCGAGATTCATTCGATTATGTTTAATATACTCGTAGATAACTCGCTTAGACCTTCGACCTTAACATTTTTGTCAGTTTGACCACCACAGGTACTATATTTATACCGCCAACTTACCGCACGTGCATTTTGTTGCGGTAATATTATTAGTATGTAAATTAATCATAAATCTCCCGCAAATTCTATATTTAAATCAGTGTATTTCTGCGTAAAACAGCTAATATCTAAAATCCCTATTTATTCAATGCCGTAACACATTCACATTACGCGGTGCAGGAGAATGCAGACTCCGCTTCCGGTTTCCCCGCAGCGTATTTATAGATCGTTCTGTGACTGTGAATATAGCGAGGTGTCGTGGTTTTGCTGTATTTTTAGAGTAGGATATCATTTGGGTGAGTCTTTTACGAGTGTAGAATGTAGCATTTCTTTATTCGGCGCGTTTGCGTAAATCTGCAAACCTATAAATGTATAAATCTGACTTTCATAAATCATAGTCTAAACTCTAAACACTTATTTTTAATACCAACTATTAATAAAATTATTTAAAAAAAAGTTCTTTTAACTACAATTCCATAAAAACCCCTTCGTTCTCGCGTCGGTGTTAAATTAAATTAGCATGACTATTATACGCCAGAAAATCTCCCTAATTTCCACCACCTCCCCGACTATTTGCTTATGAGCTAACGCTCAGAATTCCGAAACAATTCTAGTCGCTGAACGCTAACAGATAAAATCCCACGTGAACGTATTTCCCCGTACTACTCGCGCGTACTACGTCACGTAGATAACAAGCAAATACAACTGCAACTCTGCTCAGTTAACGTAGCGTCGGCAGAAAAGGTAAATAAACTATATTTTTACGAATATTATATGAATTGTTTTTTGTTTCTGTGTTACCTGCCTATTATGCCGAAGAAGTATGTTATCTGTTTAAAAAGGTGGGTATTTTTTAAATTTGTTTACCACATTGAATATTAAATATGAATATTAATTTAATTGGTTAGTAACCTCTAGATACATACGCCTTTTCAGTTACAAAGTGAGTAAATATTTTTTTATTTATTTATTTAGCTACAGACTTTATGAGATGGTTATGGGCGACCGCTTAGTATAATACAATCCACTTAAATAATTCTACGTCAGCACTCTGTTCATTTCTTACCTATTTATTAACTACGTTTATTTTGCCAACGGTACCGAAAGCAGTCAAGTGCCTACCTGAAGCGCTAGTTATCACACTGAATACACACATACATACACTGCATATGTACCTTAAATATTAGCAACGAGGACGATGTATCTAAAAGATAAATTCCTTTAATTTTTGTCGTAGCCGTTTTTGGATGTGTGCAATTTCAGATTTGAATTTATTGAATTTATGTCAATCTTTAAAGTGTACTTTTCTATGAACTGTCACGAGTCTTCCCAGTAGAACCCATTATAGATTTTGGGGAATCAGGTGGTTTTGGTTGTTATGATGACAGTTTGAGATATTGTATAAATCATGTTAAACTAGCTCGCGGCTCCGTCATCTTCATTCCCATGTTTTGAAATCGGTCCAGCCGTTTTTTACAACGGAAAGTGGTATTTTAATATAGATACTTCATTTATTCCTTTATTAGGAAAAATATATTTTTTATGTTTTAATAAATATTTCTATATAAGGCTTTACTGCTTTACAAAACGTCTTGATGATTCCTAGGTCAGTAATCACATTTTCATCATCAATCTTACGTGCCTATAACAATCTTTTGCGATAATTTTAAACCCAACGTTAGATAAAGAATGACTTATATTTTATGGTGCGTATCATTGCAATCTTCAAATTATCTTCGCCATTTATCTAACAAGGAAAAATGTTTCAAAAAGCGTGATAGTACAAAGTTATAGCTAGTTTTTACATTTGGATTCTCTTTTAAGTGGAATGGCGTTTGATAAAGATATTCTAGCATAAAAATCATGATGATGATGTTTTATTGTTAATTCAAATCGTTTATATGCTTGAAACAAAAAGGTTTGTCATTTAATCTAGCAACAGAATTGATATCAAAATATAATTTAGCTTTGAAATCAGATTAGGGGTCAGATCATAATAATAATTTGGGATCGAGGTAATACAGAAATGACAAATTTTCGTTTTCTTTAAGATTATATTGTTGCTATGGGCTTAAAACATTCAAAACCCACTAATTTCTTTATATTAGTTTAGTTACATAACAGTTATATAGCACTTTTCTAATCATGGATTATAAAATGGATTAGTTGCCAAACCCATTACTAATCTGTCACTAAGCATTTTTTTGGCGAAATTTATCAAACATAATCTAAGAGTGGTTTCTATGGTAGGTATTTGATAAAGATATTTTATCTTTAAGTTTGGTTCATCATTATTATAACAACCGATATTTTGTCCCCCTACTAGCGCATATCTCCCTAACAGAACCCATTACAGTCACCTTTATTAATATAAAAGAAAGAAGTGTTAGTTACACTACCACACCATCGAACGTTCACTGCCTTTCATTAAAGTATCTCTTTATATCCTTTTTACTGGCAGCTTAAGGCAGATCATCTGTCCGTCTTGTTGGTGGACGTCCAACGCCGCTTTTGCCAATCTTTGATCTCCACTCGAGAACCTTTCGGCCCCATCGGCCATTTGTTCTCCTCGCTATATGGAACAATCCGCTTGGCTACTTGGGCGTGTTAGCTACTGCATGCAAGTAATTGATAAGGATTACACTGTGTACAAGAATTACAGTTACAAGTTTACTAGCTTGCTACACATCCGGTGCGATTTAACTATGCATTACTGCAACTGTTTGTGTGTTTGTTTACGCGATAAATCTATTGATTCCGTGATAAGATTGGCGCTATTTGACGTTTGACGCATTCGGTAAAGGTGAATACTGATTGAAGTTTGTAGGGATTGGTTTATTTTGCATGGGTTTATTGTATTACAAACTTATGTACTCGTATCATCATAGCAACCCATTTTATGTCCCTGTACTAGGCGTGGATCTCTCCTTGAACAGCCTATTAATTATATTATAGTTTTCTCACCTTTATTTAAAAACAAAAACACTTAAATCGGCCAAGCCGCTATGAGTTATAAAATTACAAAGAAAAGTTATTTTATAATAAGGGTTTAGTAAGCATTGTGGTTAAATGTATTGTGAGCTTAATGTTTATTTAAACGCATTTGTTTATAAACTTTGTTGCTATAGTTAAGCGGATGACGTCTGAGCTGCCAATGAGGAAAATAAACGGTTTTATACAGTTTTCCCAGTCCAGTTGGAGATTACATTGTTTACTTTATGCATTTCATTCTCTTTTGTGTAAATCAAAGTAATTTATAAACCATTTCACTTTCAATATTTTCGTGAGTTTCGGAATTATTCACGTATTTACAAAGTTTCAATGAGAACCGCGCGCGCTAGCGAGAGGTAACGGAGCACGGCGGGACGGTCACTCCTCCTGAGAAAGGCTGCTCTTTTTGTGGTCGAAACGTCGAGTGTTTTAACTCCTTTGTAAATACGTGAGTAATTTCCGTTGTTATAAAATGAATAATGAACATAACCGTTTTTCGACAACTTTGCTTAATTGCTTAAAGCTGTGTTATAGCTGATACATAATAATAATTATTTACGTCCCACTGCTGGGACACAAGGACTTCTCTCGAGAAAGATTAGGCTTTAACTCACGCTGGCCAAGTGCTGGTTGGTGAATGTAGGGCCGGGTAGAGAGGTAGGATGGAGATATTCCAAGGCCGGCACCATGCGGCATGAGCGTCACGTTAGTAGCGGATGCATTGCGCAGGCGCCAAGTGATTGCATTCAGTATTAGCATACCGGCCGCTATTGGGGAAAACCGATAGTAAAGCGTTACCTGATTGTAGCTTTGGTGTTGGGTGGTGGCAGTTCATAAGAAACGCGATTTCTTAATAAGCCTATGTGTGATTTAACAGAAGCTTACATTAGACGACTAGTAAGCGAATATTAGGCTAGGCGCGCACTAGGCAGCCTGGCTGCGGCAGCCAGGCTGCGGCAGCCAGTAAAACATATGACGTTGTATAGGAGCCCGCGCACTAGGCAGCCACGAAATCTCGGCTGCAGCAGCCAACAAAACGCGCCTGTTTGCACGGCAGCCAGCTGGCTGCGCGCAGCCAGAACGTGTGTAGGCGAATGTATGTGGCTGCTGTCAGTCTCCGCGCACTAGTTGTAGCAGCCAGATGTATTTCGCGTTCCGATCTTTGACAAGATGACTTTCGATAAAGAGAAATTTATTCGGGAAATTGAAATTGGCTGTTATAACTGGCTGCGCAAATATTCTGGCTGCCGCAGCCTGGCTGCGCAGCCAGGCTGCCTAGTGCGCGCCTAGCCTTAGACGACCTCTACCGACCGACGCAGCGGGCGAAGGTGCGTACGACGCAGTAGGTTGCGGGTTCGATTCCCGTATCGGAACAAACATTTTTATCGATCTGCAGATATTTGTTCCGGGTATCTGGATGTTTATATAATTATGTTAAATAAAAAATATCTATCTATGTAAGAATATTTGATGATGATTACCCGCTCTGCTAACCGCGTCGCTCGTGGTGCGCAAAACAAACATCATTTACAGTAATTATGATAATTTTAATAGGTATTTGTATTAGTCAGTACCGTTTCGCGGTAACCGTTAGTTTGCATCCGTTTTGCATTCGGCAATGCGGGCGCATGCAATACTAAAACCAAATTTACTTTTTCACGCTATAATTACTTGCCAAATAGGTTTTAAGTATGTTTTTATTTCCAACTTAGAAATTTGCTGTTTAGTTTGGTTTGGTGCCGGCCTAAGAATAGTATCAGCATGTATCTTTTTGTGTGTCGTCAACGAAAATGGTGGGGCCATAGAAAATCATTACTGAGGTATCTCTGGATACTAAAACTTTCGCTGAGTGGCGACCATTTTCTATAACCCTTTATTTTCTAAGCAAAACTAACATTTCTTATATAAATAAATACAAGCTTACCATCCATGGCTTTGCCCGCCCAATTTTGGGTAGGTATTTAAGGCAAGCTGAAATCTTGACCCCGCACCTCTCCTTACTATAATATACCTACCCCAACACGAAACTGATGACCAGGCTTAGGAGTACGAAATGATTTGTAAGATCGTCAGACAACCTGTCATTGAGATATGCACTATAAGTTTAGTATAAGTTTCTATATCCCAAACTGAAACATTACACGCAAATCTGCAAAGGTCAACCCTGTAACGGTGACCTTTCCGGAAGTAGAAGGCTGTACTTCCGCCGGAAGGGACATTCTTCCCGCGTAATATTAGACGCAGTGGCGGGGTCATTGACCGAATGCCCTTTAACTAAGTTTTGTATATGAGAAAGCTAGAAGTTTATACCCAGCAGTGGACTCGAAAGTTATACAGCAATTTACGTTCCCACTGTTGGGACACAGGGACTTCTTTCTTGACGATAGATTGGTTTAGTCCACATTCGTCCCGTGATTATCGGCCCAATTTGTTTGCCTGCACTGTTAAAGCATGTGTTTAAAAAAAGATTTAAGTAATTCTCAAACTGGGGATTTTGCAGTATTTGCTTACCACGTGTCATATCAGAAATACGTTGGCAATGCAAACATTTTTTGTCGATTCACTAACTACGAGTATATAGCATGTCTGTATGTTTGAACACGCTATCAAAGGTTGCTAAGTACGTTGCCCTTTGAGACGAATTCTGAGGGCCTTGTTGGTGCGGGTTCAAAACCCGATAAGTTTAAGTTTTGTGTTTTTCGCATGTCCTTGATTTTGAACTTCAACTTGAAATAGGATTATTTTTAGTTTGCTTATATGTAGTTGAGTTGTTATTATTTCGTTAGAAGCTGCGGCCCTGCAGCTTTGTCCGTATTACAATATTTTCCCGCGAAAAGACCGCTTAAAACTTTAGTGTTAGTGTATAGTTCATTCATAGTAACTGGTTCAGCTATTTCTCGTAAAAGATCTACAAATGTAAAACTTACTAACTTTCGTATTAATATTTATTAATAACCCATTACTGGACGCTGATGATGATCCATGATGATGATTATTTGTTATTGTTTTGTTTTGTCCCTGTATATAAATAAATGTTGCATTAAACAAGTGATATTATTTCTAGTCGATAATTTTAGCACATTAAAAGCAAATGTATTGTAAAACGGTCGGTGTATTAATATTGCATACAGAGATTTTCCTGCTTAAAGGAATGTTTGACGTCAATCTACTGGGCAAAGTCTACTAACGGTTTAAGGTATATCCATATCATTTGATTAAGGATATTAGAATTACTGAGGCTGTGCAAATCGTACATCTATACTAATGCTAAGCTAAAGAGTTTGTTCGTTTGAACTCGCTGCTCTCAGGAAGAGCTGGTTCTAAAATTATTTCAAACTATAACGTAAAAAAAACGCAACGCGATAATCCAACAATATCGTAATAGCACCTCATAATCATAATACTCGTACTTATAAAGCAATAGACAATTAAAATAGGTCAAGCCTTTTAGTCTCACCCTTGCTTATATAGTTAATAAAACATTTATTATCAGACTTTATACAAAAAGACATATAAACTCCATATCGACCAATGAAATTAGTACACTCAGATGTAAAGTTCTATAATAATGAGTACAAATGCACGCGGAATGCACACAGAATAATCTGTGTAAAACTAAAAGCGCTATAAACAAAGGTATGGCGCTAATTTGGAGCGCATAAACGAGAATTCCTAAAGCTAATTTATTTTCGCCCTTGAGTGTACTTAGTGTTAGATAACGCTCGGGCCGCTTTCCACCAATGCGTGGAGGAGAAAAGAAAAGATGAGTCAGCTTTAATAATCTAATAATTATAATAAGCTTTCCATTTTCAAGAAATCAATCCGATTTTTAACCGGCTTAAAAAAAGTAAGAGGTTCTTAGTTCGTCGAAAACTTTTTTATGTATGTTCTGTTCGCCGATTACCCATATTGAGGTGTTGCAATGTGAGATATTGGTGGAATGATTAAAGTTTTATACAGGCGATTTGAAGTTGATATTGTTGTATAAATATTAATTCGGTTATTTCTACAGATCTTCTACACGGAGCTAAAAGAGCGAACTTCAAAAAAAAGAATTTCGACTAAGCACTCACTCTTCCCGCTAACTTTGCAGAACATCTCTCCGGTTTGATGGAAACTGGCCCTTATTCCTGCCCTACAAAAAACAATTGTAAAATGTCAGTTATTTAGAATACGAAGCTGAGTACTGACCGAAGTGTGTAACGGGAGCACTGCGAGCAAAAATGTTATTATTAACCGACTTCAAAAATAGGAGTTTCGAGTCGACTATATTTAATTTTGTTTCTGACAGAACTTATTAACAACAGATTGATTTGAATGATTCGTTTGAAAGTTGGTGCTTGCTTGTGGTCCTATTTTATGTCTAGTTCTGACAACAGCATCAATGTGAAAACCATAAATATTGTCTATAAAAACTTTTAAATTGAGATATATGTATTTACATATATGTCACTGGCAAGATCGGAGTCCACTAACACAAGCAAATATTATTATTATTTTTAATAAATACCTACTACAATATTTATTTAATTTTATGTATGTCTTTTAAAAATTTAAAGTCTCGGTGTTTTTTCGTAAATATGATATTTGAGGTGAAAAGATAGATACTAAGGTATTCCATAAAACTTACTCGACCGTACGATTCCGTCCGGACTTCCTAAACAAACTGATCCGAATCCCTACGGACGCCGTGTGCGGTCCGTTCCGGATATTTACCGGAAGGGCAACTATGGCCAGCGTCCGTACTTAGTTCATCATTTGCCTGTGTACGTACATTTTACCTTTGTAAAATGACGTAAAGTTCTAAATGACGTTAGAAAGGAATGAAATGAAAACAGAAAAAGTCCCTTAATAAGTCTTTTTAATACTGTATGTCCAAAAAAAATATTTATATAGAGGAATATTCGGTAACAAATTTAGGCTTCATCATCATTATATCAGCCGTCGGACGTCCACTGCTGGACATAGTCCTCCCGTAATTATATCCAGTTGTTTCGGTCTAATGCAACTTGCACCGTGAACGTGCTAATTTTACCAACTCATCCGTAGGACGTCCGACGCTGCTTCATCATAACATCAGCGATAACTAGCTGATGACAAATCACTTGTCTACAATAGCTTCAGGTACACCCGTGAACCGTTAACACATCAACAGCGATGATTGTTTACTATTTTCCCACAAAACCGTCAAAATTCGTCCACAAAGAATGCAGCTTATATCGGTTAACAGAGCGTACAGTATTATGTGATTGTGACACGTTTTCAAGCGCCAGTGGCGGTTGGTAGCGCCCACTATCTGGTATCGCCGAATATAAATAATAAATAAATAATAATAAGTAAAATCTCTTTATTTCTGTAACTTAACTTAGGTACCATGATTACATTTTACTCTTTCACGCAAAAACTATTGAATGAATTTTGATGAAACTTTACAATTATGTAGCTTATATATAGAAATAACACATAGGCTAATTTTTAATGCGGGAAAATTCACTGAAACGCGTTAAAGTTAATTCAAACGCGGGCAAATCCGTGGATGTAAACTATATGCTAATGGAGGACTGGTTTGTTTTGAAAACTGGAGAAATGGCCTTGCTTGCATAAAAGTTGCATTTCGTGATTTCGTGGAAACATCCCAAGAATGCGTGCGTCAGACGAACTTGCATAGAATACGTTACACAACGAGCAGTTCAACGACCGCGTTTGTTTTGTCTTGTCGCATATCCTGTTGTAAAAAAATGTTGAGATTCACTATTTGTAACCTAGTATTATAATCTATGTCTTATATAAAAAGCGGCCAAGTGCGAGTCGGACGCGCCCATGAAGGGAGCAGTTTCTTATGAAATAGTTAATAAAGTATTATAAAGAACTACTATAAATTTTAAAAATTAATTTAATTGATTAATTGTTTATATAAAATTTTCCTTGGCACATTCTATGGGTTTTCGGAAACTTAGGGACAAATAGAGCATCATGCACGTAATGTATCCGTGACTGGACTCAAGAAGTGAAGACTCGTGAAGTTTGTTAGTGAGGTGCGGATTTTGTGTTAACGTAAATAAAATATTTTGTTTTTATACAATGTATAATGTAAACCACAAATTAAACATACGTCCTTCCCTTATGTATTTTTAGCTTTCATTATTTCAGTTTTATAATTGAAGATATAGTACACTTCGCAACTAAAGTGTTTCGTTTTATTGTTGTTTATTATGACTTTGTTTTTATATATTGATCTATTCTATACTAATATTACTGAATTAAATATAACGATAGAAGATTATTTACAATGATAAGTCGTTAACCCTTTTTTACCAATATATATTTCCTCGGGAAAATTCATCATAGACTAGACATAGAATATTGGTATCCGTTATCCGGCATCGCTTTGCATAAACAGTTAAAAACTTTATATACATTCCCACTGCTGGGACACAGGGACTTACTTATCTGCTATGAGAAAGATTATACCTGAATTCACCGCGGTAAACAAGTACGGTTGGCATCGCTATATTCGCTATGCGTCTCGCTATATTTCTAATCAAAACACTTTTGTACGCACCAGTTCGGTTATTCCTTAACTTCCCGCTAGGCAATGTTATCCCACGGGCTGTTTGATAACAACAGGAAGGTTGTGGTATTGATTGTACCACGGCTGTTATCAGTATCCGCCTAAGGCTTATCAATATCTAATTAGTTGTATGAATTACTATTATGGGAAAATACAATAACCGTGCCCGAGTTTATCCTTTTGTGGTTTTTTTGTCGGACGATAGGAAGACCCACATTTTGTCAGTTTCATCATAATATAGTAGATTAAATGAATAATAATAAATATTGTTGGACAATTCAGACAGCAACTTCTATAGGTACTTAATATATGCTACATAGATACATTTTTATATTTATATTCATTTATTTCAACTTTTGGAAACACATGTCATGTACACTTAGTCACGTCACACAATTAAGTATAAAATATGGTACAATATTCATATATTAATAAATATTTTAACATATCTTATCATATAACATAAGCACGTTTGTACTCGGACGTTCCTACTGCTGGGACACAGGGACTTCTCTCTTGAAGAGATATTAGCCCTAATTTTTACGCTCCAAGCACGGGTTGGTGAATGTTACATGCCCTTCAATAAAGTTCTCAGAACATGCCGGTTTCCTCACGATGTTTGCTTCCGTAAATGTCCAGAAAGATGATTCAAGTGAATAAAGTCAATAGTTGTGCTGCGGAGTTAGTACCCAAGAGCTTTCTTAAAGACTACTTTTTGTTACGATATGTAAGTACATTTTATATTATCTAAGAAAATTATATTAAAATGCGGGCAACGCCGCGAAGCTACAAGCTACAGCTCGTGTAGGTGTATGCATATTTGAACTTTGTACATGTAATGCAGCAATTACACAATTTCTGCTAATTCTAAAATATCAATGGCTATCGTATTGCCCTAACGAATGGCATTCTTCAGTTATGAAATTGAAGCCTTTTTACTAGAAACCACTATTTTGCTGCGTTTTAAGTAAATTGTTAATTTTACATTTTGACGTATCTAATTTCTGTTGCAATTTTAGCCGACTTCAAATGGAACGAATTTCCTTAAGACCCCTCGCTAACTACAGACTTTCTATCGGCCGATATTTTGGTCGGGTTGGGCTGTTAGCGCGCACACTACGCCAACTAAACAGTTGGGTTGGTGGTGAGTGCGCAAACTAGGCAACAGTCGGCCGACGATATTCAGTTTTTAAGCTAGGTACCTGTTGAAGAGAGCTGTCTCATAATGGAAGTTTCTCGTAGTAAAATATTGTCCAGAAATATTATAATTGCTCTCATACAACGGAGGAGAAAAATCAAGAAGAGAGTCTGAGAGTATTGTGTGCATCCCATCTACAGTACTAGATTATTAAATGGAAAATTTTACACGATGCATTCAAAATTACTAGATTACCCGAAAATTAAAATTAGATTACGTTTCTACAACCAGCGATTGAGTAGAATTGGACATAATTAAAGAATGCACGACCTTCCGGCTCCAAAACTCGGTGCGAAGTGAACCATCGGCCGACTAAACAATCGGTCAGTGTGCGCGCTTGCAAGGAGCTCCATACTAATATAGCAGTCGGCCGATAGTTTGATCGTCGTTCAGTTTGAACGCAGTTGAGTAGCCTATCAAACTTATTTATCGGCCGATACCAAATCGTTGTAGTATGCGGACTTGCATACATCTTCATACTGATTATAAGCCCGACCAAACTATCGGCCGATAGAAAGTCTGTAGTTAGCGAGGGCTCTTATAGTATTACGTTCGACGCGGCTTTTACCAGATCATCTGTCCTTATTGTTGGTGGACGTCCAACGCTGCGTTTTCCGATCCATGGTCTCCACTCGATAACTTTTCGGCCTCATCGGCCATCCGTTCTCCTCGCCCATTGCCATTTCAAAGAGCTAATCCGTTGGGATATATCTGTGACATGAGTTCTTCTACAGATCTCCTTATTTCTGATTCGGTCCCGTAGCCGTAACACCGAGCATAGCATTTTTCATATCTCTCTTCTCTTTTCTTAACAACAAGTAATCACTAATTTAAGAAATAACTCAATAGCAAATTTTCATTATTATTTGTCCCGTTTAACAATTCCATGGTCAAATGTCATACAAAATTACTTAAACATACACCTATGTAAATAGCAAACAGTGTGTAGGTAAGGTACACAAACTTCTAGGAATACTAGTGTCGATATGTGTATTACTAGAATTTACTAAGGTTGTAATACTAGATTTTATTCATGGAACTGATATTTCGTGATGTAGGTACCATTGTTGTTTACTGTCTTGTGTAAAAGGATATGCAATTCGAATCCCGACTCAAAATTAAAAATTTGTACGATATTCAAATATCGAGGTCTTCTGGGTTTTACGAGTATCTATGAAATAAACACTAGAAACAACCAAGCATCAATTTACTAACCCGCACTTGGCCAGCGAGGTGAATTAAGGTCAAGACTCTCTCGTCAAGAGAGAAGTCCCCGTGTCTCAGCATTGGGAACGTAAATAAGAGAGACTTAAATATAATAAATGACCCGTTTCATGTTCAAATATTGTTAAAAATCATTCATATTGTAGTTCAAAAAGTTAAATCACATACTAGTCTAGCCATAGGAACTTAAATATTTGCACACCAGAAATATTTTGCGACGAACTTTAGCACATATTCACATAAATACCATAATGTATATATATAAGACGGCATCTGTCTGGAGGTCGCGAAACTGGTTGGTCCTTTGTTCTGCATCCTGACCTACCTCCGTGAGTTACTCGCTCAGTCTGTATACAGGATGTTTCGTAAATTGTTAACGGTATTTAAGTTTTTTTAGGTTTCCGTTTTTTAAGTTAAGTTTTTTAAATCAAGACAATGTGTTAGACGTGACTCTATGAAAATTGTAAAAGAATCTATACTAATATTATAAAGCTGAAGAGTTTGTTTGTAGGTTTGTGTACGTTAATCTCAGGAACCACTGGTCTGATTTGTAAAACTCCTTCAGTCTTGGATAGTACATTTATCAAAGAAGGCTATTGGATAAACTAAAACGCAAGCGAAGCTTTCGGCGGGTCGGCTAGTATTAATGAGTTTCAAATATTGATAAACATAATAATTATAACAACGAGATTTCGCATCAATCGGAACACCCTGTTTAAAGTGAGCGGCACTATTTCTGAGGGTCAATAAATTGTACCTGGATCCTGTTATCAAAGGGCTGTAGCTCTCACGGTTTCGTAGAAGCTGACTGTACCACTTGGGGATAACTTCTATGAGGAAAGTCATTATAAGTGGCTGAGTGTCTGTCTTGAGATAATTGAGAAAAACTAAATAAATATTGCTGGACAATTAACACAGCAACATTTAGCCTCGTAAGCTCGAAGCTTGTGTTACTGGTACCAGATATCCGATGTTCTTAAGAGCTCCGAGGTTAGAATCGAACCCGCTATCTCCTGCGTCGTTGGCGAATCTTCGCCCACTGCGCCACAGAGTTCGTCGAGTATAATTTATTAGTTGTATAGTAAACTTAAAGATTTATGTCATTTATTTCCATAAAATCCTAAAGATCAGTTGTATTTAAATAGAAAACCCACTAAACACAACTTGGTAAAACAAGTTTTCCTTAAACTTTGCAATCATTCGATCCTTAAAATCAGTATGTTCTACGAATAACCTGATCGGAGCTAAAATTCTGCGAAAGAGGAGTCGGTCAGCCCTTTGATAACAAAACCCAGGTACAACTTATATGCCCTATATCAAGGACGTTAGGTTCGAGCTTAATGTTTCGCCTACACCAATGTTATACGAATATTATAAACGCAAAAATTTGTTTATGTAAATGTCAATAATAATAATTTTGTAATTGTTGATTGTTGGTGTGTGTAATAAAGAATTATCTTATCCTAATGTAGGAGGATAAATAGTTGTGACTCTTTGACACTACTGGACCGATTTTGATCCATCCATTATAAAGTGGCCAACGTGGCGGACGAAAAGGTAGTAAAAATATAGTTAACTTATATTCAATTATTTTTGGAGTTGGAACCACTCAAAAAATAAATTACGTATAAGTTTACATTCATAAGACCACTAATTCGACTTTTGTCACAGTTTATTTAAGACGAAATCTAAATCAATCAATTGAAACAGAAGTATGTCGTAATATTGGCTGATATGATGATGATGACAATTCAGATTCTGCGGGTGTAGAGTTAAGATATGATGATGATGACAATTCAGATTCTGCGGGTGTAGAGTTAAGGCAGAGGCGGCTGTGACGTCACTCAATCCTATCTGATAAGTGATTGATAACACAGGCGGTAACAGTACCCAGACCTACGTTATAGATAGACCGATCGCTTAATGTTAGAACTTAATACAATTGCTAAGTTTTGGATTAACCTTGCAAACGTAATTTTTTGTCAGACCTACAGGAAAATAAAATTTATGTTCGTTTAACTAACCAACACGGATTTAACTGATTACTGTCCTGAGTTATACCAACATGAAGTCCTGTTATACCCGGCAAATAAATATTTATCACTAAAAACTAGAAACACATTATATAAATCCACCTAAATATTTAAAAAATCAATTATTAAGTACTAATTCCGCGATAAAACTCACTTTCCTGTATAATTTACGCAGATTGAGCTTCGATCTATTATTATTTACTCCCACACAGATCTCACCAATCTATGCAACACAGTGCACTACAACTCGCCTGTTACACTTTCGCCTACTTTCACTAAGTCCGCAGTCGCAGTGGGCGCCGCCCACGCCCGCCCACGGAGCCCTGCGGAGGGCGGATGCTGTTTCACTGTGAACGAACTGCCAGTGTGACGCTCTGCTCCATCTACGAGTACTCCGTGGGTCGAACTACGCACAACATGGTTCATAAGTTGAATCTGTTCTGTTTACAACGTGCAGTTCTGATTTACGTATGTTTATATTGTATAACTTTATTGACTCTGTGACGTAGCGGGCGAAGGTCTGCGATGCAGGAGGTTTAGACCCGCTCCAAGACAAATGTCTTTACGATTTACAGATTAAATCATACACAAATTCTATTCCTAGTTCTACGCACTGACTGTATGAATGTTCGCTGTGTAACATGTTACATTACAACTCGTAGCGTCGGTCGGTACCCAGCTTTTACACACACATATAAACACCAAAAGCAAAATTTTAAGCTCATTATATAAGTGAACCTTTTTTGAGCTAATAAAACAATTCTTTAAACTGAAAGCAAAATTTCACTGTACTTTCGTAATAGAAGATTAAAGAAGATTACCTACCCAACTTTGCTAAATACAACTAAAAGTAGATTTTATTATCTAATCAATACTTATAGAATGAATAACTACAAATAATTCTAGTTCTTGTATTTATAATGGACCCTGCGCTTAATTAAGTGTCATAAGTGTTTTATAAATATACAAAAAAAATCTTAATGATTATTATGTGTGATCGCCATTTTGGCAATCATTACTATTACTACTACTAGTATTGTCTACCCCTGACTTGTCAATATCAAAGTTGCATATCACGACAATTCTCTATTTACATAAATTATCTTGAGTTCTGAATCAGATACTCGACGATAAATGATGCACTTCACGAGGTATTTCCCTGAAAAACAAACAGCATCGCACGCTGTTATCACTTTTAAATCCTTTGATTAAAACATGTTTTCGAATGCACTGCAAATGATATGTTTTTGTCAATGGAGCAACCTATAAAATGCATTGCGAGCCTGCCACATAAGATTGAGCTTTGTTCTGAAGTGATTAGGTTCGTTTCACTTTGCGGTTCTTTACGACAGACATCGAGTTGTATGCGTAGGAGGTCATTCATAAAGTATGACGTCATCGAGTGGTGCAGAATTGTAGAATTAATTGTGTAGGTACTTTTGTTATCTGTTATTTTATTTATGATGGAATAGGTGTATGATAATTTGATATTATGTGCTTATTGTTTAGTTGTGTAGGATGGCATATCAACTATATGTGTAAGTAGGCACTTATTTTTTTAGCTTTACCCGTCCTTACCCACGCCATTGAATATTTCCGCGGTAAAAAGCAGCATACCTATGTGTTAATCTTATGTATGAACCTATTTTAAAGTTTAATTATCATCTGTTAGGGAACTACGAAGACTTTCATATAAGTAGAGATTAAAAATATATCGTTCTGTATGAAATTAATAAGATACAAAAAAAAATTAAGAATTTGCGACAAATTCGAGTAATTTTTTTTTCCAACCACTAGTCTAATACATTTTGGGAATGAAGAAGAATAATACAGCGAGTGCAAGGTAGATACAGTATATTCTGAGGTTATCTTATTCCGTAAACTTTACAACTTTGTTATATTCAGTTACTTACCTAAAGTTTTAGGTAGAGTGTACCCATTCATAGAGCGACATTTAGATATGAACTCAGTTTAGTTCATTCACAAAAGGGATGACGTCATACTCCCACACGAAGATCCGATCGCGCTGTTTTAGGTAATCTTCGCTGCCCAGGGAACGCCAACCTTTGGACGGACTTTGGACAAACACTAGAGAGATTTCAATTAAATTACTTAATATTAAAAGTATATTTTTCATATTATGTGGCCATAAGTGGAGTAAAAGGAGAATGATCACTCTATGAACAAACCCTTTATAACAGTGAACATTCAAACTTATAAATGGGTCAGTTATCTAGCTTATTTAAATAATTTAATCTATAACTAGTACAAAAAAAATTATCCCTGAAAAAACGAAACTGATCAAAATGAAATATCAACGATAAAACCACACTCTCCTAATTTTGCTATAAAAATACTTAGAAATGTGGGAGCATTTCTAAGTATCAGTATAATGGGCTAAAATATTGAAAAGTTTATATCAAACTCAGTTATAAAATAAACAGAGCAATATTTCGTGTAGTTTATGTTTATTGTGAGAAAACTTCTAAAAATGAAGTTTTAGTCGATGAAAAGGTTGTCGATCTCTGTTGCTCAGCTCAAGTTATTATATTGAACTATTTGCGTTTGTTTTATTGCTTTTATTGCAATTATAAATGGGTATGAACTGTGTGGGAGATGATCTAAAAAGAATCTAAAATCGTTAAGAAACTTCCTTATTTCTGACTACTTTGCATGGATGACCTACATATATTATTTATGAAATATCATTTTTAAGACGACCTAAATATTAACAGATATCATATTTTTTCTACACGGGGCGTAGCAAGATATTATAGTCAGTGTGATAATAATTATTTCATAGTTACATAAGACACTTTTGAGCGCGTAAAGTGTCGTGTGACAAAGGGGCCCAACATTAATTGAAATTTCACTTTCAAAATTATCGTGAGTTATACTATTCATTTTGTACAACGGGAATTACTCACGTATTTACATAAGAGTTAAACAACTCTCGGCGTTTCGACCACAACAAGAGCAGTCTTTATCAGGAGGAGTGAGCGTCCCGCCGTGCCCCGTCTCCTCTCAGGTCGCGCGCACGGTTCTCACTCAACTCAACTCAACGTCGAGAGTTTTTTAACTCCTATGTAAATACGTGAGTAATTCCCGTTGTACAAAATTAATTGAAATTATTTAGGAATAAGTCAAATAAATAATTGCGTTATCTGATTTTGACTTATTTTCGCACATGCGACCTTCGTGCTTACTACGAGTCCTGACCTGATGTTGCTGTGTGAATTTTCCAGCAATACTTATATTTATTGTAAATGTACGTTAAAAGTAGGTATCCACATTTTATTACTTTACAATGCGTAGAACGTTAGGTAATTACAAATATTAGGTAGTTCTGGTTACTAATGTACTTAGTAACGAGTGATAACGTAGCCTTGGCTGATTTCTCTTATCTACGAATTTAAACGTATAATTACGTGTGGTTGAATTGCGAGCGGTTTGGTCCAAATATCACATCTCTTAACTTTTAAAACGCTTACGATGGGAGTCATCATCATCATTACCCCGATTTTTGTTCCCACTGCTGGGACACAGGGACTTCTCTATGGCGAGATAGATTAGGCCTTAACTCACCACGCTGGCCAAGGGCGGGTTGGTGAATGACACATGTCTTACAAATTTTTCAGAACATGTCGGTTTCCTCACGATGTTTGCCTTCACCGTATGAACATGTGTTTACAAAGCGCACATACATTTTTCTAGATTTTTGATCCGAGGCGGTTATCGAACCCGCAACCTCTTGCGTCGCAAGAAGACCTTCGCCCGTTGCATCACAGAGGTCGACGAATTATATTAATAGGTAGATATGTACAGATTAATTGAGTAATACATCTATTGCGTACAATAGCGATAGTCATTAAGTTGTAATAATAAGCTGATTCCATACCTCTACCTCCTATGCCTTAGCCCACACCCCGCTACCATAGCAACACGCATTATTTAATATTTCGCATGTTTGTGATAATAAATACCTACTCGCATTTTGACTAGACCGGCGGTCGGATAAAGTTACTGATTAACGTCTGACTCTTCTACTATGTTCGGTTTATATATCAGTTTTAGTTGACTGATTTTTATTTTATTTATATACCTATAACTCTTGATAAGTAGATTTCTACAAACAGGTGGACTTAATGTCTACCATTTTTATTTGCGAGAAATGAGAGGATTATGAAAAAAACTGATCATCATCATCACAAAAAACCGACCAGCTTGTCTGTATTCTCTGCTCACTCGCGGCTCACATCTTCTGGTATATTATATTACTTTAAATTCGTTTGCCGCGGAAATAGATGGAATGGTACCATTCTTAGGCCACACGACAATTTCTTTAGTAAATTGGCAGTAAATTCTTAATCTGTCACAGTGGTTATCGACTCTTTCCGTAAACGTCGTACTTATTAATCACAGGTCTGATAATAGTTCTAGTTGACTTTTAGTAGCAAAATGTGCATTACCTACTTACTGGATTATTAACAATGAAATTAAATCAATTTATAACTATATTATGATTACAATTTATACGCCTACTCTGTGTTTTAATTTTGATTTCATTACTATAAATAAATACATATTGCTGGAGAATTTACACAGCAATATCTAGCCTAATGGTAAGCTCGAAGCTTGTGTTACGGGAACTAGATAAATATGATACACTTTATAGAATATCCAGACAGATAGATATTTTTTTTTTATTATACATATGGAACACAGATACCTACCCGGAAAAAATATCTGAAGATCTTACAAATGTCGTTCCGAAAGTGGTTATCGAACCCGCAACCTCCCGCGTTGCCCGCTGCGCCACAGAGACCCGTGTAGTGCATTACATTTTTTATAATCATGATGATGATGAACTTTCAAAAGATCTCGAAGTCTACCAAAATAAAATTGTAGGTAAATAATTCCAGTAATGTTACTTGAAAGTTATCTTAAAAGATACCTAAAAACTAGGGTAGACACTATCTGTGTCCTACAAGAAATGAATGTCAAAAATTATCTCGTTTACGCAAACGACAGAATAAAACAAGCGTAAGGTTATCATTAGTTATAGGTTATCTCAACTTTAGGTTGCATTCTTATGTTTCCTGTCATCTGGTGGAATCCATTTGGAAACTTTTGAGTTTCTTTAAGTTCTGTCGAATATATAGTAGGGGAGGCGACGATACAGGGGATTTACTCGAGCGTCAAAGTGACATATTTGGTTGCATTTGGTAGATGATAGGAAGAAAAATTGTATGAGACGGATGTCTTTCATCGGTGGGGGAAGCGACCATAGATAATTAAAAACTTATTTAAAAAAAAACTGTTGCATGGACGTACTTAAGCGCGTCAGTTAGTGACAGAATCAATGAATCAGAATCAATTAATTGAAAATCAGCTTAACATACTTACATTATTAAAGATAATTAGGGAAATATCATTGATAATATACGTATGTATATCTGATTGTTTACACGATTGGGGTGGATGTACGTAAAAGTTAAAAAAACAAATCGCGACTCATTTTTTATCAAAAAAAAACAAAAAAATCGGCATTTCTAAAGATGTTAGAGCGTCAGATTTAGATGTATATGGTTCATCTTTATGTTCTAATTGTACCATATCTTAATCTGACGATTATCTAGAGTGATTCGCTTAATCTGACAAAAACAAATTTTGTTCCCTTATAATTCACGTTCGAACATAGATATGTGGCTTATATTTGGTGGAGGTACTAGCTATCTCCAGTATCTAAATCTGACGCGCTCGAGTAAATCCCGAAATCCCGTCTTCGGCTCCCCAACTATAAGGCCTTCACTACAACAAGGCGGAATTCACAGAGCAACATGTAGTCCCGTGGTAAGCCCAAAGCTTGTATTACGGAATACAAACATATAGTTATTTATTCTTATTGTGCATAAATACATCCAGAGCACCCGAAAAATCTACGGATCGGTACAAACATTTGTCCTGGGGCACGAACCTACTAATGCTTGAGTCATATTTATACTACGTCCAGGGTAGCATGGATTTGTACACATACACCTGTGTTTTTTTTAGGTTGCACTGGGGAGACCCTTGTTCATTTATGAGACGTAATTCTGATAACTAGCCAGCAATGAACGTCCTAGATGAAAATAGATCAAAACACAATTACATCATAAATATTCAAGATATTAATAACAAAAGGGCATTGATAGCGATTATGCAAATATATGCAAGATGTATGAAATGTATGTAAAAGGGACGCCTTATAGGTCTATAAGGCGCACACACACACACAGTATTCATGGTCATGAATAATGTTTGCGGCAGTTCGAAAATAAAGCAAGGACTACACAAAGCCTATATCTTACCAACCCGCACTTGGCCATTGTGGGAATGAAGGCTTATCTCATCAAACATAGTCCCTTTGTCCCAGCAACAGGGACGATAAATAGGGATGCTTATTCTATATCCTACTGCCTCAGTTATTCTCATTCATATACCCTCATTTCGATCAATTATTGGGCTCTGACCTAATAAATCATTGGCGGTTTGGCAATTTCCCTTATTCGTCTTTATAACACCCATATTATATTCTCTGTAGTTAACCTAAATTATCGAAAGTTGAAAATAAAAATACTAGTATACGGTGTCGCTTGTCCGCTTTTTAATAGATTTTTCTGCAGTATTTTAACAGATTAAAAATATAAATACTTAGCATCCTAGTATTTATATTTGTTATATATGTTCTACAATCATCATTGTCCGTTTAGTAGCTTTCGTCTAAAATTGACTAATATAAACTAGTCATTTATACAAACTTGCATTTATATCTTCCGTATTAGTGGGTTATCCTATTAATATTAATCATATTTTAAGGAAACGTCCCAAAACATGAAATTCAGGCTTAATCATAAAGATTCGGGACGTTCTTAATACGTTTTTACACCTACTCCGTAAGATTCCGGGAACCGATAAGTAAACAAGAGTCTGCTCAACCAAATTTCATACATTTGCTCATCGTGTCACTTGCTCTTAATGTTTCTTGATGAAGGATTGCCTACTTTTGTGTTTACGTATAAGAATTATTGCTTTCATCTCGTCCATAAATTTTACTGTATATGTTAATATGGGCTCAAGAATAAGTTCAAAACATCTTTTACTTTACTTGTGTGCCTGAAATAAATATTGTTTTTGTAAGAGATATAAATTAATCACTGTAATGAAAGTCGAGTATGCTCCCACTAAGCTAACACGGCCTTCATATATAATATTGGTAGAATATAGAAATTGTTAATTATGCAGTAGTATAACGGGTCTTTAACGCGTAATTTGATACTACTATTTGTTATTTTATAGTGATTGACTCTCACTTAAGTTTTCTAAATTCTCCTCGAGTGGGAGTCGAACCACGCCACCCAAGGTTACGTTGTGATCTCGTAATTTTTCCCATACCATTTTCTAATAATTTGATATTGACCATTCCGACGTTTGAAGCGCTTTGCAGTCACTCGTAGTTACGGAGGATTTTGAGTTTTGCCAATTTGGATATGTCTGAATTTTGA
Source organism: Chloroclystis v-ata (assembly GCA_963691955.1). NCBI lineage: Eukaryota > Metazoa > Arthropoda > Insecta > Lepidoptera > Geometridae > Chloroclystis > Chloroclystis v-ata. The sequence continues at coordinate 16,930,334 of OY829900.1, read as the reverse complement.
AAAAAATGAAAAAAAAATGAAAAAATATTTATTAACTTAAAATACAATACAAAATAGAAATATCAGCGGACTCCACACTAGGCAAAGCCTGTATCGCGATTTTGATTGATATTTTGGTGAATTCATATTGAGATAAACGGGCAATACACGAACCTTATTTACGTATTCTATTGATCACCCGTTTCGTCCCAGAACGGGGGACTTCAGGATCAAGACACTGCAAGGACACGGATCACGACCGCTCGCAATCTCAATATGAATTTATCAAACCACGACAGTTTTTAAAGTAAGATATTTTGATGGTTTGTTGCAGGTGTACAAAGGGCTGGACGTGGTGACGGCGAAGGCCAGCGTGCAGGAGCGCGCGGCGGCGACGCACCACCTCATCGACGTGCTCGACCCGCACCAGATGTTCACCGCCGTCGACTTCAGGAACCGCGCGCTCAAACTTGTATCCTTTATACATTCTCTTATACTAATTACACAAGTAAATAGAGTGGGGATATCTTGCGCGAAGATTAGTCCAACTGAGTCCAACCAAACTAATGATACAGTAGTGTATTATTTGTACAACTAGTTGAACCACTACTGTATCGGAGGGGAAATGACGATAGATTTAGTAAGACACTCACTGAATGGAGTCCAAGAAACGGGTTCAATCGTCGCTGGGCGTACCTCGTTTTGACTGCTAAAATATTGCCAAATTTCTAAACTTTGATATAATTAATATTAGGACTAAAAGGCGGTGGAATTAGGCCTAAAAGGCTCTAAAACTCTCTGTTTGTTAGTTTAACAACCCGTTATGTTTAATGACGGACAGTTGATGTATATTGATGGACTGTTAATATACTTAATGGGATGTAAAACTAATAAAGAGTGGTGAAATTAGGTCTAAAATGACAATGTTATTTAATAACAGTTTTCAGCTGCTGTTTTCTTCTTACTAGAAAATCTCATGGTTGTAATAAAATATGTCTAAGCAATAAATCATTGCGTACGAGTATGTGCCTAGTTCTCACCAGGAGTCTTTTTATTTCCTCTCGAAGTCTGCGGTCTGAAGCTAAGTGTCTTTCCATGTTTCATTCTTCACTGGACGATGGGCTTTTAACAATCCACAGATAGAAATAAATGTAATTTACAACCGTCATTTAACGTCTTTCTCGTCGAAATTTTAAATTGAATTTTTATGGAATTCTTTAAAATAAACAAATTTTTTCTACGATCTCAATCGTACCAGTGTCACTGAGTAGAGCGTTCAAAATATAGGTTTATGATTATTATATTCTTAGCAGATACTACAAATCAATCAAAAAATGTTGTTAAATCAGTTAAATCAATACAAAATTTGACTATAGTGGTACGGTGCTTTTCCAATGTTGGGTTAAGTTAAGGCCTCCCACCGCTTCTTCAGACGTCAAATTTTTCTATTTACTCTAGATCTAAAATCTCTAGATAGATAAAATTCAACCAGAAAAGTTAATAAAGCTTGTTATAATGTAATATATCGATCATAGATTTCGTTGGTGAATTTGTCTTAAGACGTTATGCCAACTGTCTTTGACCATCTGACGACGACCACGGTTACATAAGTAGGTACTAAAAGTAACGCTAATATTTGGTCCATCAAATCCAATTACAAAGGCTTTCCTTTTAAGAGGTCTTTCACCTTTAATAGGATTACAGACGTACTCACGTGTGTCGTAGTAATATCAATGTGAACGATCAACCTTGAGCTTATCTTCGTTAGGGCTACTTTAAACCATAAATTTATTTAATATTTTTAATTAAACCTTGAATATGTAATACATTTTTCTTTTAATTGCAAACTTTTTGTTAAGTACTCGTAAAATAGTTATATTTTCTTTAAATTATATACTGCTAATATTTTTTTGTGGAAACTATAAATTATGTTGCAAATATCTCAGATTATATTCATAACTTTCTTAACTCTACAACAGATCGATAATTTAATAGAACAAGACAAATTACCAATAGTTGTTGGTGGTACAATCTACTATTTAGAATCCATCGTTTTCAAAATACTTGTTGAGTCCATGGATAACGAAGAATCTCTTCTTTGGGATGTCAGTAGACGAAAGAGAGATTATGAAGATGCTAATCAAAGTTCTCATAAAAGACAAGCAATAGAGGATAATACTTGTAACACTAACAAACCAAGCTCTAGAGAATCGAATGTAAATATAAAATGCGAGCAAAATGCTGATGACTCTAAATCAAATGAAGAACAAGATTCATCCAATGTTGGTAGAGATTACTCTAAGGCTGAACCAGAAGAAATTAGAACAAAACTCAAAGATGTTTTTGATAACGACCACAAGTACACTGATACTGAAATCAACGAGAGTTTGAAGTCTATTGATCCTGTTATGGCTGCGAGACTCCATCCAAATAATAGAAGAAAGAATTTGAGGTAAGTGCTTTTAATAAAACTCAACACCATTTCGGTTTTTAAATTTTCGTAAGTTACACTATTTACACTATTAATTTTATAACAAGGGGAATTGATAAACGTAGTTAAGATTTTTACTTGCTGCATTCGACACATGCTCTGGCATCAAGATCTACTCAGTAAAAAAATTCACGGTACCGGATATTATTATGTACTTGTTGCCTACAATAATTATTGAATGAAATTCTTCAAAACTAAACACAAAATGGTTGCCACTCAGCGTGAATCGTCTAGCTAGTAGTATAGATACTATCAGGCCGCTGGTATTCTGTGGCGCCGGATCAGAGTGCACAACAAGACACTAGCACACTATTGGATAATGGCCCGGCATTGTATTTTGCACCTGGGATTTCTCGTCTCATTCTTAAAACCGTGACGGATTAACAATTTGCCATTACAATATTCATTGCTGTATTTCGCTACGGGGCGTACATTATAGGAACCCGATAATGCAATATTAGAGAAATATCTTAACCTTAATTAAACTTTATTAGGTAATTCTTTTCAGTCCGTTTTGATTCACTGCTGATAAAGTTCAAATGTAATGTTTAACGTAAATAACTATTAATTATTTTATTTATTTATATTAGTCATAAATGAATACTCTCTAAATATCAAATAGGTAACCAAACAGCGATTTCACGTAATTATCAGAAAACACGAAAGTGTCAACAATAAATCAACTCGCCTCTTATGAATGAATTCACTTTGTTTGTTTTATTTTGTCAATGGGCTATAATGAATAAATCTTTTCGTATATCACTTCTACGTCTTTGAAATAAGAGCTATGTTATTATTATAATAGTAATACATTCTCATTGTATTATCGCACGTCAAAGTTCAATATTCATTCATCTATAACATTTAGTTCAACTCACACATTATAGTCCCTTTGTTTATTATTATAAAGTTCTATATGAGTTTCACGTCTTTATCGTGTGCCTATTTTATGAGTCACAAGTTCAAAGACGATTTTGTCACTATCGTACATACTGAACTCAGTTTCTTTGATTGATTGCATAACACTTATAATGATAGGTTAACTTGCTATAAATACTATGTTTTACGTTATCTAAGGATCATTATAATTATGTTTGATTGATTTACGTTTAGATTCTCATTTTGTTGAATACGTGGTTGCATTGAAATCGTTCTGTTTATTACTATTTAATATTTATTTAATGTTAATTATACATGTTAATAAAATTTTACCGGCCTTACTAAGACACGTAAACGAGCGTGTGTACGTATTATCACTTACATGTAAGTGACTAAATAAAAAATAAAACATACCTATTTAAACTTATTTAATAAAAAAATATAAATTAAATTCGACGGACTGTTACCTAAAAGTATCGCTCTAAAGATATTTATTTATCTCAAGTGACAGAAGTCATAACCTATGGTTTTAATCGGCATGTATCGACCCATGTTTTGCGTCACACCCGAAATGTCCACGAAGTTTTATCTAACTAATTGAATGATGTAACATATTCCTAAAGTTTATTATCATTTCTTGAAGTGTAATCGGCTACTTATACGATATCTTCGGACCTTTATCACTTCCTGTTTCGAAATAATTTAGGCGCGTACGTCGTACCATCTATTTTCCTGGAACGACGGCCATTTTGTTTATAACCTCAAAACTAGTTTTAATTTGTCGTTTGTATTCGAACTGGTCAACTTGTGATATTTTGTATCACATTTTGATGTTGATTAATGATCTAATTTTAGGTTTTATTGATTTAACCTATAGACCGATATTTTATGATATAATCTACAGGTGTGCAAATTAAGATTTATATCGATCGCTATATTGTTAAGAGCCGTGTTGGCTAAGTGGGAGCACACCCGACTTTCATTCCGAAGGTCGTGGGTTCAAACCCCGCCGCGCACCTCTGATTTTTCTTCTTGGAAAATTATGTGTGCTATAAAAACACGTGCTCTAACGGTGAAGGCAAACATCGTGAGGAAACCGGCATGTTCTGAGAACTTCTCAAAGTTTGAAGAACATGTGTCATTCACCAACCCGCACTTGGCCAGCGTGGTGAATTAAGGCCTAATCTCTCTCGCCAAGAGAGAAGTCCCTGTGTCCCAGCAGTGGGAACGTGAATAGGGGTGTTATGGTAGCTATATTGTTAGTAGAAGTTTATAAATTAGTACCAGACTATAACGTAAATTTGTCCTTTACGAATGTTTTTAGCATATATTTTTACGTTACTTATACAGGGCGTCCCACGGCCATGCCACATGGAGGGAAAGTACCTTAAATATTGTAGATAGAACTTTTTACTGAAAGAAGACATTATTTGAATTTTAAAAACAAATTAAACTACATTCATAGATTTTTAAATAATTACATGGTTTAACCGGGAGTCGAACCCGTTACACGAGAAAAATAATTATCCTGTAGTTTTATCATACTGATTGAAAGGCTTCATCATAAGGATTTTTTATTGCTAACTAACATAGTGTCAGAAATAAAAGTAAGACCATGAATTTTAACATTTAATGTGAAATTTAGTTCAGGAATCAGCCAGCCGCATTGCCATGGACAAAATAGTTTACGCGTCTTTCGGGTCAGGATACGGCTTGACTTGTTGCATACTAATTACATTACAACCAGGTCCATACTAATTACGTATCTCTTCATCATTTTATCATGCACTTAGATTATATGTAATAGGGAAATAAATAAATAAATAAATATTACTGGACAATTTTTACACAGCGACATCTAGCCCCGTGGTAAGCTCGATGCTTGTGTACTTTTTTTTTTACTTTAAATGATGCGTACTTTTCAAGTGGTGAATAACAGTTGTTTGTTTTACGGCAATGCCAGCTTTCCTGAACTAAATTTCACATTAAATGTTAAAATTCATGGTCCTCCTTTTATTTTTGACACTATGTTATTTAGAAAAAAATAATCCTTGTGATGAAGCCTTTCAATCGGTGTGATAAAGCTAAAGGATAATTATTTTTCTCGTGTAACGGGTTCGACTCCCGGTTAACCCATGTAATTATTTAAATATCTATAAATGCAGTTTTATTTGTTTTAAAAATTCAAATAATGTCTTCTTTCAGTAAAATGTTCTATCTACAATATTTAATGTACTTTCCCTCCATGTGGCATGGCCGTGGGACGCCCTGTATAATTAAATAGGCACTTACTTAAGATCTTTGAAAGGATGAATCTAGTCTATATCTGGATCTAGACAAGTTTAATTAGTCTATTAAAGAAATTATTTTGAAAATTACCTTCCATTTTCTTTAGTTTTACAAATGTTAAATGGATTTTCCTGATTATTCATAATAATGCTATTTTGTATAACCATCTGACCAGAGACTTTTCTCTATATTAAAATGGCTATTCTTTATACGAGAAAAGAAAAAGTCGATTATTTGATATAATGTACGTTAATTTCTGTCTGACGCTGTTGCCAATGGGAAGCAACGTGATCTGCGCCTAAACTTGATAACCCGAAAATTCTACGCAAAATATCTCACTTACGGTTTACATAAAGACCGAATTTGAAGGCCGAATGACATGATGACATAAAACCGAAGAACCATGTAAACTGACCTCTCTAGCCAACCCGCTGCGAACAAAAACGGGGAAGTGTATTGAAGTCGACGTGTCATGTTATGCTGGGCGGTTGACTTCCGCGGGTCGTTGCCCCGATCGAAGGATTTCTTAGCGGAGTGACCTTGGTTCTACTAGCCGCCACTAGTACTACCATTAATTTTGCGGAAATTCGCTATTCAAGATGGCGGCAAGGTGGTTGTGTCATGGTGCCTTTTATGGTAAATACCCAGTACAAATACTACGTATATCATCTATTTTTATGGTTAGTTATGATGTGACTTATGATATTATAGATGGTGGATAGATGGTCAAAATAGGTTGTGCCTGTCCCATTTCAAATTTCTTTACGACTGTATTTGGGTTAAAAGTAAAATTTTACCAATAATTTCATAAATACTTTCACATAATCATAATCATAAATCATTTATTGCCAGAAATATGGTTTACAAGTTCTTATTAATTATAATAGGTCCACATATTTCACCAAAACACAATGGCATGCAATATAAGTAAACATAATACCTACAAGATCCAATATATACATATATAACGATGATCATGAATTATACCGGCAATAATCACATGCGACGCCTTTTGTATTAACTACCACCTTTGTACGTGTAAGTGTTCATTCATGTTCTAAAACATTTTTGTTGGGTGTCCTAATTGGTTACCTACGATGCGTTGACGCGCGATAGGATGACCCCTGAGGACACCTGTTAGGTCATCGCACGACCACTTTGATATACTAGCTTTTTTGCCCCGCGGCTTCTCCCGCGTTATATTATTTTCCCACTGTAAAAAATGCCTATGTATTTCTTAACTTGCCTAAGTTTTATGCTAACTCTCCACCAATTTTCAGCCGAATTGATTCGGCCGTTCTTAAGCTATAAATGGTGTAACTAACACGACTATCTTTTATTATAATATAGATAGATTTGTACTTGTATTCACTAAGATTTTGTTCTTGCTTTAGATGAATTTTAGAGGTAATGTGTTATTAAAGCTGCTGATGTTCGGTTGATATCGATAAAAGACGCTTCGAATGGAATAATCAGAAATCTTTTAGAATGACTTTTCACTACTTATGTATATTGTGCATAGAGACAGAAACTTTCGCATTAATTAGGAATTTGGTGCAGTTTGGTGAATTAATGATTTATCAAGGCACACCTTGACATTCTGACTCGATGATTGTTGATTGATAAATTAAGTATAAATGGTAATTTTTCGGATGACTGATCGAAAATTGTGACCTTTTACTCTTATTGCGTCATGCTGATCTACTGATTTTACAATTCTGTTTAATTATTCAATTAATAGCCTCCGCGGCTTAGCCCGCGTTATTATAGATTTTCTGGAAGATATTTGTATAATCGCTTTTGCCTCGAAAGAACTACAGATTCAGATTTTTCAGATACATTTATTTAACCAATTCGTAATAACATATAACATTGGCAAAAATCGTTTCATACTAACTTACAAACTGCCTGTTATGTACTATATACACTTCGAAGTATATAAAACTTGAAATAATACAGGATTTCAAAATATTATCATGGATTTTTTTTTTTTTTTAGTATTATTTACTTTGTGGTGGATAGAATACGAAAATAGCAGCCAATGCCAAAATATCTTTGCATATTATAATTTATTTACTTTAATATATTTGCTTTTTAACTACTCTAAACAGAGAAAGTAGCTAATCAGAGTAAGGGGAGGCCTAACCCGTTTATGATAGGGTAACTAGCACAAAATGTAAGGTAAAAATACAAAAACAATTGAGGTAAAGTTTTCCCGCTATCATGGCCACCCCAGTTGATATCGGTGGCCTCTCGATAACCCTGTATATGTTTAACATGGGAGGCCTAACCCGTTTATGATAGGGTAACTAGCACAAAATGTAAGGTAAAAATACAAAAACAATTGAGGTAAAGTTTTCCCGCTATCATGGCCACCCCAGTTGATATCGGTGGCCTCTCGATAACCCTGTATATGTTTAACATGTGATTACACATTTAGACAAACTAGACTTAAATAACTTATTCATCAATCAACAATACATATTGTTACTTTAATTTACGAATAAGATTAACATTTAATACCTATTTAATCCAGCAGGTAGTATGATTCCGGTCTTAGAATAGTTCAACCCCATCTACTCCGTGGGCCTCTTTACAGCCATTAAGAGATTTATATAAAAGAAGACGTGCATGAATGTCGGTCTGTGTACTGTACTAACTTAGAGCATCCGCCAAGCAAATTATTTTTAAGTAAGATGTAGTGAATAAACCCCAAGACCAGTAATGATTAATATTTTAATATTTTTAGGCGTAACAGAATCAGTATAAATCAAAATAATTTCGTTCTACTGCTGGGATACAGGGACTTCTCCCTTAACAAAAGTAATACTGAAGGAAACAGTAAATTATTTTAACACTATGAGCGCCCGTGATACACGCTCGTATATACAGCGCGGTGTAGCGTCGCCGAGCTTGGGCATTGAATGTGTTCAATCTCAAAGAACAATCTTTAGAGCTTATCTTTATACAACGTAATATTAAGTGGCCGGCCCCACAAATTTTCCACAAATTCAAAGGATCCCATAATCAAACTGTAATACATCACTGTCATACAAATAGTTTTAAGCTTCTTCTGAGTCTTATAAGCCTATTATCCTGACCCTCGGACACAATCCTGGGCGCATGGGGAATTATGGGATATAAGAGGTTTCAGTGCCTTTTTGACACAGGTCCCGATAGTTACACCATAAACAATTCTTGTGTTACCACGGGCGCCGATTTGATCCTGTTTATGGGATTTCCGAAATTGATTTGTTTTATCATCACATAGCACCCTTATTACTTCCCACAACTAAGATTATAGATCAAAATGTTTGAGGCTAAGGAAACAACTGTACAGTTTACTAACCTTAGAATAGGGATAGGTACATTAAATTAGGATAGGTACATGATACGAAAGCAGCACTCTTACAAATCTCTTTATACATATATGAAAAGAGAAAGGATAAAAATTATGTCTTCGACATTATATCAATATGTAGGAATTTTATTTATTAAGAGCCTTGCTACTTTACGAAGTTTTGCGAAATTGGATATTTTATGCACCACGTGACCGGCGCGTCACGCGAATTCTATGAAAAATACTAAATGATCTTGATACTTCGTCGATCTAAAACATACAAATATACTAATAATTATTTTAGATCTGTAGAAAATGGCATCGAATAAATTCCATTTTATTGAGTGGATTTTTTTTCAGTTTCATTCCGAAATAATTATTATATTAATGTTTTTATTTAATTGATAGGTGTTTAATATATTTTCCTAAATTCAAATATTCGATATTTTTATTTCAATATTTGAATCAATTATGTTTTATCTTAATAATATCAATATTTATTTTAAATCTGATTGATTATTTGAAATCAATTAAGTAGGTACATAATTTTAAATTAAAACATTCATGATTAATAATTATATATATAAGAATAAAACTGAAAATAGTCTTATTGAAGTTAAATGTCCTCATTCATCTCATCTTATGGGCTCATTTTTAAACCGATTCTTCTGAAATTTGGTGTGTAGGTTTGTAATTAAATGTTTTTTTTTTGTCGAATGTTGGGACTTTATGTAAGTTCGAAAGTCTAAATTGAACGGACTAAATACAAATTCTAATTATAACAAAACAAATAAATTATATTACCTATATATAAGTTGCTTGTTTTGTTAGATGGTATATTTGTGTTTGAATAAATAAAAGTTTCGTTAATGAAGGTTTTAATTATGTTTAGGTATTATTTTTGTAGTTTCGAACTTTATATTTATTTTTATATTTATTGGTATCCATTTATCTACATATGTCATACACAGATGTAGAATATCCATTTATCTAAATATGTCATCTTGAATAATTCCCATTATATTTTTATTTTGATAAACTATTTATTTTTATTTTATTACGAACTTATTTAAAATATTTCATTTTTATATTAAAAAAAACCAACCCGCACTTGGCCAGCGTGGTGAATTAAGGCCTAATCTATCTCGTCAAGAGAGAAGTCCCTATCCCAGCAGTGGGAACGTGAATAGGGGTGTTATTTTATATACAGGGCGTTCCAAAATTATGGGCCATGAAGGGGAAGTACCATATATATCGTTGATAGTGAATTTTGCTCAAAGAAGACTTCATTTTATTTTAAAAAGTAAGTAATTTAATTAATTAATTTACACAAAAAATGTTTCATGTTTTTTATTTGATTAAAATAATTAATTTCACGTTGTTCCTTTCTTTTAAAATACTATGTTACTTAAGCAGAGTTATTATTTTTTAGCTATTCTTTCGATTGGTATCATAAAAATAGAGTTTTTTTTTCTACATGTAAGTCGGTTCGATTCCCAGACAAAGCAAGTAATTTTTAGAAAATCTATGAATCCAGAATTACTAACTTTTAAAAATAAAATGAAGTCTTCTTTGAGCAAAATTCACTATCTACGATATTTAAGGTACTTCCCCTCCATGGCCCATAACTTTGGGACGCCCTGTATTTATTAGAAAGGTACAATTATTTAATGTTTACAATAAATAATATATTTATTAGAAAGGTACATTATTTATTGTTTACATATTGGATACTCGGTAAAAATAAGAACAAAAAATTACGGAATATTTTCTTTGTAATAAATATTATGGAAATCTATACTACAATTATCAAGCTGAGGAGATTGCTTGTTTATTTGTTTGAACGTGCTACTCAGGAACCGCGGGTCCGATTTAAAATATGATTTCAGTATTGGATAGTAAAATGATCGAAAAAGGCTATAAAACATAAACTAGTAAATAACGTAAAAACGCAAGCGCAGCTGTCGGCGGGTCGGCAAGTTAGTCATAATCTAAAAAAATCATAGGCATAATTACATTTAGTCGTTGGACGGTTTCACCAAAAAAAGTTGCCTTGTTGTTTTTTAATTAGGATAGATAACTTTAGATATGCAATCCACATCCTACAGCATAACCTCCAAATAAATAAGGTTAAACAAGATGACAATGATGTGGTACAATTCTTAGGCCAGCAACATTTGGTACAATTCTTAGGCCAGCAACAACAACAATTGACCGTTATCAATAAAAATAACAATTGATCGTTATCAACGGATCAACTTATGTCGGTCGTAGTATCGCAATAACACATACACGCACACTAACAGCGTTTTTACAGCAATTGACAGTCCCACACACTGACATTTTACGAAATATTTCTATATTTTATTCAAGAACAACCGACATAGGTCCGACCTCGACAAGCGCTCGCGCGGTACTAAATGGAAAAAGCCGGCTGAATGAAAAAACTACTAAATTATGGTAGTTTTATTTTATTCATAAAAAATTACCAAAACCGTTCTACAAATTAAAATTAATATCATAGTTTAAGCAAATGTTGATAAATATTTTGATATAAATATGACGTCCCATTGATTTAGAACTTCGGAGTTATTGAGGTTTGTTTCGAAGCATTTTCGGTCGATATTAAATTCGGTATATCTTTAGAATAAAAGCATTTAACGAAAATGTACTCTACTCTAAATGAAGAATAGGATATACGTAACATAATAAAAAATAGTTTGATCGCCCATATTCATTAGAATCTACAAATTAGAGCTGAGAAAACAGGTCTTCGAGCGTTTTTTACGAAACATGTATCCGGAGAATGATTATTACTCAATATATAAACAAGTTATCTAAAATGTTTCTTACTACTTTTGTAGAGGAGAAAACGAACTATTATAAAGATGTAATTGTAATATCAAACAACTAACGCAAACCATAGAATTAGGACGAGAAAACCGAACAATTTCGCGATTTCACGTAATAGGCCTCTTAAATCTTTCAAATAATGTCAAACACGCATAATAATGGGATATTTAAAGCAAGTTAGTAGGTTATTATTATTATTAGTTCAGTAGTTTTTTAGTTTATATTATTATTTTTACCGTCATTTAAAATTATGAGATTTTTCACAATCCAATTCCTAAAATATTAGTAAACCCAATCTGGCCTCTAAGTAGCTGAATAATAGATAAGACCTTATTCCGAACAATGAAGAGTCGGTTTGGACAAAGATAGTCCAGATTGGCCCAAATCCATGACCCACATGAAGAAGCGACATCCATCAATCCACAATTTGATTTATATGTGAATAATTCCATAACCAGCTTGGCTATTTAACCTAGTTCTATTAAGTAATATCTTACTCTCTAGATAATGATAATCTTAATTTTTGTTAACCCCATTTGTGGAGGCCACTTTATTGAAATAAGGTATTTTATAGTAACAGACCAACGCTGAAGGTTGCAGGTTTGATTCCCGCCTCAGAATAAATGTAGATGTTTATACGGTCAGTAGAAATTTATTCCGGGTGTTCAAATTTTTATAAATTTAAAATTATGTATTTTAATGTATTTATTGTATTCATTATAACAGATGTGTACAACCTAAAACAAGCTTCGAGCTTACCACATTTCAATTTTTTGCTGTGTAAGTCCGACAATATTAACCTTAATATAACGCGATGAAATTGACTTAGTTTAAGCAACTCGCTCGAGTAATTATTTTTCCCAACAGTGGGTTTCAATTTAACATGATAACGGCTTATAAATCATCTAAAATATGTAGATGAAAAGGCCTCGCGTATGTCAAGCGAGAGTTGTGCGTGACAATCGCTCGCGATAAGCCCGTCCGTACCCAAACAAAGTAGCCCTTTATCGCATTGCCCTTCAAAATTATTTATTTTCATGGGACTTCATAAAGTGCCATGGTGAACTTCCGCCCTAATTATATTAGATGACGTCACGACCATAGATTCGGTAGAAGTTAGTCTGTTGCTAACCGGCGTGCCATAGACTTAACATTTATTAGACATGTTCGGGAAATTGGCGGAAAAATAAACAAAATTTATTTAAACTAAAAATTAAAATGGTCATTTTCTTTGTAAGCTAGCTGACTCGCCATAGCTACGCTTGTTTAGTTTAACGTAAAACAATTTTAATACATAAGTATATTGACCGATATACATTTTTCAGTGAATCATAAATTACTCAGCGTAGACGAATTAGCGCCCATTAAATTTGATAAATCTGTAAACGAAAAAACTATTAAATAATTGAGCGGTCAAAACTATAATATTTTATTCGCAAGGAAACAGCTAAATCACGTGGTTATGACATTAGGTATACAAAAAAATTCAAGACATTAGTATTGTAATGAATACGATTAACATAAAAAGAACTTGGTATTTTCCATTCAATTCATTCAAATTCCATTTAAATCTTGATTAGGTATGAATTGAAGAGTAGGTCAGGATTGAGGTAATTTTAAAATAGACACTCAATTTACATTGAATTGATGTCATAGTAATTAGAAAATTTAAACAACTCAGTTTAGAGTTTGGCTAACGCTTGCAATAATTTGTAGATAACTCTTCTTGCTTATGTCATAATTAATATTTATATATATCATAATTATGGTTATTTTGTCAAATTATTAAATTAATATATAAATCATTTTCGTCATAAGATTGATGTTGGTGATGGGTTTTCTTGATATATTATTATAAGTAAGAAAATTATTATTATCGTTTACCAGGCGAGTTGGTGATCGCGGCAAGAGTAGCAGTGGTACTTATCTTAGACCGGCACCACACTGCAACGAAAAAATATTCTATTTCTTTTGTATGTCCGATTATTCTCACAATTGATTATTTCGTTGGCTTAAAATATGTTAAAAATTAATGTCGTTTTTGTTAAGGAAAACAAAGTGCCCTTTCTAAAGATTCTGAAGGCCTAACTCGGAATTCGCAGATAAAGGCTGTTATGCCGGAGCTCGTCCTTGACCCTAAAACGTTCCCTTCCAACATGGTGTCCCGAATCTTGTCTTGTTTTATTAGAAGTTAGGGCAGGCTAAGTACGTGTCGGGCCTTAACTTTTGTAGTCGTTTACGAAGGAATGATTTAAGATTTATGTCATTTATTTCCATAAAATCTATAACTTATTTACGTTGTTTTACAATAAGTTGACCGTGAGAAAATAAAAACTTTCTTAGAGAAATAAAATAAAAATATTGCTGGACAATAAGGAATGTTACTAGGTATGCCAAATCGCTTGAAATGTTGTATCAGTAAAGCCTGCGTGTATACAAATACACTAGTTTTTGTTTAGTTAAAAAGTACCTAGTAGTTTTGATTTTATAGGCATTCAAAGTTTCGAAAAATATCGAGTCTCGCTAACAGTCACATGAGCGCTTGTGACGTCATACAACAACGTCGCGCGGGCCACGGCCCGCTTAGTATCAAGTCGCCAGCAGATTATAGTAGTAGTGCAATAGCTTGCGCAGTATTTTGTTGTGTTTTCGTCCGCGTATTAAGTTAATAGTTTAATAGTATTACTTAAATATTAATCGATTAATAAAATGGATGAAGATAACTCAAATAGTAGAAGTACCTACCTACCATTAAACTTTGACGTTAAAGACAATATTACCTATATGTATTAAAGTTTTGTTGCTATTGGTATTTATCTATATACTATAGGTAGGTACCGCTTTTCTTAGTAAATTTAAATAAACAATACATTGATTTATTGCAAACGAGTACACTTTCTTATCAATCAACATCTAGAACTATACATTTTCTTAGGATTAAAAGTAGCCTATGTGTTATTCTAGACTTCGTCCAGATCCGTTCAGTAGTTTTTTCGTGAAAGATATCAAACACACCCACTCACTTTCGCATTTATACTATTAGTAGGAAGTAGGATAGATACTTAGGATGTAAATGTAGTAGCTTGAACGTTACAGATGTACTAAACCTATTTTTTTAGGGTTCCGTAGCCAAATGGCAAAAACGGAACCCTTATAGATTCGTCATGTCCGTCCGTCCGTCCGTTCGTCCGTCCGTCCGTATGTCACAGCCGTTTTTCTCCGAAACTATAAGAGCTATAAAGCTGAAACTTGGTAAGTAGATGTATTCCGTGAACCGCACTAAGATTTCATAAAAAAATTGAAAAAAAAAAATTACATTTGGGGGTCCCCATACATAGGACTGAAACTTAAAAACTTTTTTTTAATCGGACCCATACGTGTGGGTTATCTATGAATAGGTCTTTAAAAATCATAACAATGTTTATAAAACCATTTAATTCTAAACTCAATAGTTTGGACGTGAGACTCTTCCAAAGTGCAAAACAGAGTGTCCCCCCCCCCCCCCTCTAATTTCTAAAATAAGAAGATGATAAATCTAGAAAAAATATATATTGTACATAACCATAAAAACTAACAACGAAAATTGGTTTGAACGAAATCTATCAAGTAGTTTTTTTATAATACGTCATAAACTATTTCATATAAACAATTGCTGCGGAAGCCTACATGGGCGAGTCCGACTCGCACTTGGCCACTTTTATTTGTATTTATTTTACTTACAATATGCGTGAGGCCATTTATTTTGATTTAAAACTTGTTTATGCGCTTCTATAATTATACTTATCTATACTATCTATACTAATATTATAAAGATGACGACTTTCATTGTTTGTTTGAACGCGCTAATCTCAGAAACCGCTGAACCGATTTCAAAAATTCTTTCAGTGTTGGATAGTCCATTTATCGAGGAAGGTTATAAGCTATATTACATTTTCAAAAAGTAGGGATCTGCACGGAAAACCAAAATATGTCACCCAAAGTGTAAAAAAAAATTCTTATATCGCATGCGCTGCGAAAAGTATTCATTTTAGAAATATACAATGTACTACAATTTTGTAGAACACATTAATATCTACAAAAAATGTCGCGACAGCATATATCTAACTATTATAGTTTCGTCACAATAACAAGCGAATGCAAGCGGACTGAGTGAACCAGACTGATCGTGCTGCACTATGACGTCACACCGTAACCGGCGGCTCGCGTCGTACGGTTACAACTTGTTTTACTTCTAAATCGGAAACTAATTGATGTATCGAAGTAATTCTTTCACTAGTATTTTTTATATTTGACATAGAATATGAAGTGCTATTAATCAAAATTAGGTAACATTCTTTATTCACACAGCAACATCTATCCGTGTTGATCTCGAAGCTTGTGTTACGGGTGCTATATATCTAGTTTATAAAGGTACTTAATGGAATATACATAAATTGATATGTTTTATTATAAATAGAAAACATTCATAATGCGGTAAAATGTTTTGTTCCGAGGCGGGAATCGAACCCGTAACCTCTTTCATTGCTTCGCCCGCTTCGCCACAGAGGTAGTATTTGTATAGTAAAGTAATCGACATTTGTTGAAACACCCTGTACTCGTTCAAACAGCTAATATCTTTCCCATACTCATCTTCCAGTGTATGTTTCATACGCTCTATTCCGGATAAAACGAGTCTTTTGAAGACTCTTGATCTTACGGTAGATAAAGGTTGAGATATTCATAGGGGTATTTGATGACGACCTCTGTGGCGCAGCGGGCGAAGGTCCGCTTGCGAATTCTATTCAATTTCTGGGTGTTTTCTAAAATATTCTATGTATATTCTATTAAGTTTATCTGAAATCTAGCACCCGTAACATAACCTGTAAGCTCTAAGCTTACAGGGCTAATTGTTGCTAGGTAAATTTTCCAGCAATATTTACTTATTTAGAAAAGTGATTTACCACAACCCTGTTTTGCGTTTTTGAGTAGAGATTGAAACGAGAAAAGGATAGATCATCGATATACAGAGAGCGACACTTCAGCCCCTCTTTGGCATATAAATCCCTTAGTCTTTGTTTTATGGTAGCGTCTTTGTTTATCTAACTGTACTTTTCAATTCACGCGAGATGACGAACACAAAAGTATGAAAAATTGGGTTATTCGTCATCTCGCGTGAAAACAAAAGGGTTATTCGTCATCTCGCGGGAAAACAAAAGATGGATTCACGCGAGTCGGCACATTGCAATTTTTCATAGTATTGTGTTAGATAAATTCGTATTTATAAGTTATTAGCCAACTCGCGTGAATCCAATTTTGTTTTCCCGCGAGATGACGAATAACCCAAACAAAAGATAGATTCACGCGAGTTGACGAACAACCCCCACAGTAGTTTTTCAGAGTGACTCCCATCTGCCCCGGTGACCTGGCCCGGCACCGGGGCAGATGAGAAGAAAAAGTTGCATCGGGCCCGGTGATGTGTTCACCGGGCCAGATGACACAAATTAAGTGCCATCGTCCCCGGTACGGTGCGCCTTGTAATTTATGAAATACTAAATACATACATCTACCTATGAAAGGGACTGAACTTAAAATTCAAACTGCTTGGTAAACAATAATCAGTTTTTATTGTGAAATACTATACTTTACCATGGTCCGTAGATTTAAAGATTTATGTCATTTATTTTCTTATAATCCTAAAGATCACATGGACTAGTCAATGAGTACAATACATTAATAAGTAACATTAAATAAAAATATAAAATGGAAACAATGTTGACATAAAAATATGTTTCATTTTTTAGGGTTCCGTTGCCACATGGCAAAAACAGAACGTCCGTCCGTATGTCACATCCGTTATTCTCCGAAACTATAAGACCTATAAAGCTGAAATTTGGTAAGTAGATGTATTCCGAACCCCACTAGGATTTTATAAAAAAAATAAAAAATAATCAATTACATTTGGGGGTCCCCCATACTTAGAACCTAAACTTTAAAAATAAAATTTCATCGAACCCATACGTGTGGGGTATCTATGAGTAGGTCTTCAAAAATCATATTAAGGTTTAAAACAACATTTATTTCTAAACTAAATAGTTTGGACGAGAGACTCTCCCAAAGACTCGCCCTTGGCCACTTTTTTTAAGCACTTAATTAAGTAACATAAAGAACAACCAGCTCATATCTGAATTTAGTACAATAATATGTTAGTTTGTTTTTTTCTAACAACAGGTACTTCAACGATAATTATATTTTTCCTACTTTGTGTAATGTTACTGTTGGACCTTGTTTTCAACTGAACTACCTATATTTAAAGTATACAACTACGTACAATGCTATATGTGGAAGCTGTCTAAAGTTTAAGTGAACCTATAAGTTGTGATCTAATTTTGTATATAATATAAGCTTCTTGTTCCCCAAAATCTATTATCTTATATATTAAAGAAAGTCGTGTTACTTCACTTTTAACTCAAGAACGTGAGTTTTCTTTATGTTACTTAATTAAGTGCTTAAAAAAAGTGGCCAAGGGCGAGTCTTTGGGAGAGTCTCTCGTCCAAACTATTTAGTTTAGAAATAAATGTTGTTTTAAACCTTAATATGATTTTTGAAGACCTACTCATAGATACACACGTATGGGTTCGATGAAATTTTATTTTTAAAGTTTAGGTTCTAAGTATGGGGGACCCCCAAATGTAATTGATTATTTTTTATTTTTTTATAAAATCCTAGTGGGGTTCGGAATACATCTACTTACCAAATTTCAGCTTTATAGATCTTATAGTTTCGGAGAATAACGGATGTGACATACGGACGGACGTTCTGTTTTTGCCATGTGGCAACGGAACCCTAAAAAATGAAACATATTTTTATGTCAACATTGTTTCCATTTTATATTTTTATTTAATGTTACTTATTAATGTATTGTACTCATTGACTAGTCCATGTGATCTTTAGGATTATAAGAAAATAAATGACATAAATCTTTAAATCTACGGACCATGGTAAAGTATAGTATTTCACAATAAAAACTGATTATTGTTTACCAAGCAGTTTGAATTTTAAGTTCAGTCCCTTTCATAGGTAGATGTATGTATTTAGTATTTCATAAATTACAAGGCGCACCGTACCGGGGACGATGGCACTTAATTTGTGTCATCTGGCCCGGTGAACACATCACCGGGCCCGATGCAACTTTTTCTTCTCATCTGCCCCGGTACCGGGCCAGGTCAACGGGGCAGATGGGAGTCACTCGTTTTTCATAGTTGTTTGTGTTTAAGGTATATTATAACGTGAGTAAAGCCGCGGGCGGAAAGTCAGTATAAACGTCTACCGGATGCTGATGTTTCGTCTCGTCTGGACCCTGTCTCCCGGTGACGTAAGCGCACCAATAAGGAAGTGTGTTCAATTGTCCATGCGTGCCGGTGGTATTCTGGGCCGACGCGTCTTTTGCCGCACTCTTGGGAATAAGCGAAATATCGTATCATCGAAATATAGTTTGTTGGAAAATAAATGATTTGTTTCTTTTATGCCCCACTATAGTGCCCAGTTGTGAAGTTGTGTAAATAATTATTTTTTTTATTTCTTTTTTTGACGTAATGATGGTTTGTTATGCTATTTTGATGATAATCAAATAGGATTATGTACCTTTTTTTGTATAAAGCTTTATATTTAGCATGTTGGAAAAAATAAACTGATGTTAATGAAAATAGGAACATTTCTTTTTTGGGAAACTCGAATTTTTTACTATCGGACTAAAATGCTCAGAAGTTCGATGATCTGTATTGATCAGAATCTTCGGACTACTGATACTAGCCCGGAGTTTGGACGTTTTGAATTTGTGGGTAGAAATGTAGAACAGTGGAACTATTCTTTATATCCAATTCTTAAACTCAGACGAAACTAAAACTAAACTGTGATGGGAACGGGACACTGTTTTAACGTAGAAACGTCCAGAATAACACCGCCTTGCTGGAATTCCGAGTGTATTGACTGATTTATTGTAATGTAATGTACACTAACCACATACGCACACATTTACAAATATAACTTCAATACGTGTTCGTTTGTGTGTAACAGATATACGCTTACTTTTATGTAATGTGTTATATTTGGCAATATCTGAAAATTCCTATGCTTTGGAGGACATCATTTTTTTTTGAGCACCACTGGCATTTTCTTCTCAAAAAAAAGTTGTGCGCCTTGCACGTGCTCTAACGATGAAGGAAAACATCGTGAGGAAACCGGCATGTTCTGAGAACTTTGATAAGTTAGAAGAACATGTGTCATTCATCAACCCGCACTTGGCCAGCGTGGTGAATTAAGACCTAATCTCTCTCGATATGAGAGGAGTCCCTGTGTCCAGCAGTGGGAACGTAAATAGGGGTGGTGATGAAGCTTGCTTGTAAATTGCTTCAGGCATCTAACAGCCCATTTCGTTATCGAGCAAGCTGTGGAATCTACCATTAGTGCTATTATCGCTGTCACGGGCAATCAATTGCTAAACTTTATTCCATAGTCTTAACAGGAAGCTTTAATTATACTTAGAGATAAGTAGCGTATATGAATGAAGAGTTATCGCGAAACTATGTATATTTCTGTATATTTACTTAAAACCTGAACTCGCAATTGGATTTTAAATTAGAAATTACATGGTACTTGTAGGCTATGGCAAAACACGTGGAAGTTAATTAATAAGACCTAATTTGAAGAAAATAAATTTAATTTAAAGCATTCACGGATACCAAAAATATTCATCACAACAATCCACATAAATGGGTCTCAAAAGGACTCTTGAAAGATCTTGGGGATATGGTAAATCACCACGCTCAAAGGTGGGTTGGTGATCGCAAATAAATGGCAAATATCCCGCTGATGTCTTCTGGTATATTTCAATCCTGGGTCAATTAAAATTCTGGGAAAGATGTGATAGACCTCGGGGTTTAAAAAACGTTTGGTATGTTAGTCAAGTGTGCTCCGCTCCCACTTAGTTAACACGCCCTTAATGCTATTCTACCTACCTAAAAATTATCTCTTCATGTTAAAACCAACGACAGCAGCCCTAGCCCATAACTTATTTAATCTGTGCTACGTCCGCCCTTGACGTTCAATTGTGTTTATGATCACAGTATCAATCTGATGTCATAATCGTTACCAGAAGACCAAAAGTTACAGAGCCTTTAATCGTCTTCAGATGCCGACTTAAGTATAGTACCTTCCTATCTCTTTCTACTATTTTAATGCCAAAATCATCTAAATCGACCCAGCCTTCTTGAGTTATTAAATTATAACGAAAAGGGGCATTGATAATTACATGTATATTAGATTATATCTTATACTTGCATTCCCTAATATGTAATAACTGCAGATATTACATCATATAAATAAATATTAAAAAATTTCCAGTCACCAGGATATGAAATAAGGTAGTTAATTTCCCTTATAAATCCCACATAATTTATCAATGAATGAAACACGCTTCCAGATTCAATTGTATGTAATTATTATGCGTGTTGCGACTTGCGTGATGGTATAATGCCGATGTCACAGATTAAATATGGCAGTGAGGTATTGACATTGACATATTGCTGGGTTGTCACATAAGTACATTTTTTGGCATAAAACTTTTGCTTTTAGGTAGATGTATAACGTCGTACATATTTATAAAATTAATATTAAATTCATATATTTATTTTTATTTCTAGATCATAAAACTACTATATCTTTTCTCCAAATAAATATACATATATAGTTGCTGTATTGATATGGTTAAAGATTTGTCATCTTGATTTTTAAGGCTTGCAAATGCATCTGATTTGACTAAAACATTCCAAGAACCATGATCTCATTTAAATTAGCATTAAATATTTATTCAAAAATTCCCAAAAATCTCCCACGAACAGACATCGTGCTAATTACAAGAAAAATTATTAGTTATGGCAACTCTTACTATTCCGTGAAGCTACTCGCGACACATATGGTACCTATTCGGCGCCAAATGTGATGTCATATCCTCAGTTCATTCATAAAACGTTCATTCATGACATCCATGCTACACAACTTTAAACTTTAACATTACGGATCTAGAATTCAATTTCCTATCCATAAGATATAAGCTCTATTAGTATTCTAAGTACAATTTTATTGTTGACCGACAATTTACATTAAGAATTTTTTTATTTAAATAAATTTATAGTTAGCACAGGTTAACGTATGTTCTGGGTCTAATAAAATTTTATTTGAATTCTGTGTAAATTTTTAATGATGTGATAATTTTTTAGACTAATAAATTACCTTAGCCGAGTTACTTGATTCAGTTAAGTTCTTATTTTCATTTACCGTTAATAGAATTATATATATGTAGGTATTTAAATACATGTCGCTGGGCCAAAGAATACTACAACCCCATTTTTTCCACGATTGTCTGTCATCAATATTACTAAGGAATGAACATTGTATTATGATATGATACTATAGTGGTCATCATCATCACTACCCCTGTTTTGTGTTCCCACTGCTGGGACACAGGAAGTTCTCTCTTGAAAAGAGAGATTTGGCCTTAACTCAACACGCTGGCCAAGTGCGCGTTGGTGAATGTTCTTCAAACTTCTCAGAACATGCCGATTTCCTCTCGATGTTTGCCTTCACCACTAGATATATGATTTGCAATTTTCCTGAGACTTTTTGATTGAATGGTGCCAAATCGCAAAATCTATATCTATATCAACTTAGGTCCGACATACATTAATATAACACAACACACACAATACAAGAGAGCTAATTAATTAATTACCACTATTCCAAATAATTAATTTATACCTTAATTATTTCTTTAGACTGCGATCGTTCATTTGGGATACCTTGGTGACATCCGGCCTATTTGACTACGGCTCTATCAAAATAATTTTATTCGCGCGTCGTATTTAAATGGCTATAAAATATTAAGATAACGACGCCCTTCGGATTAAAGTGTACTGTCAGCGAAGTCAATTGGGTCAACGATTAGAAACTTATTACTACATATTTAGATTTTTTAAACACGATGTTTGCTTATATTTGTGATTAAATCGCATTTGAGAGAAGGAGTTTACTTTGATATAAATTTTCACACACTAATTTCTATAAGACTTTTTAAAGTTAAAGAACTAAAATGAACAAATGGACGTGTTTCTTTTTAAAAATTGCTTGTTTTTACATTTATTTTAATTTATGGAGCAGAAATTTAAAAAATCAGCAAAAAGAAACGTCAACGTGGTACAAATAAAGTGTCAAATATACTAAAAATAGGATAAGGGGGGAATTTGATAGGTACTAAAATTTCATTTATTTTCGTTTAAAAATCCCACCTTCTATTTTATCAATTTACATTGTACCGAATACTGAAGTATCTAAGTAGGTTAAATAGTGAAATGAGGTTGACTGTACAGTTCGCCCTTGGGTTTCGACAATGGCTACCGTATGCGTACACGCATACTTTTTATGTTTCCGCCCAAGTGCGTGAGGATTTTGTTAGTGGACAAGGACTTGTTGTGTGAGCTCTAGCGCCGATAAGATATACTGATAAAAATAAGTTTGTCTATGTAGGCAAAGTTGTTCGCAATAAAATTGTTGATTAGCATTTTGATCAGATGGTAGTGATTCAAATGTTTTATATAGAATTTCTGTAAAATCATAAATTAATAAATAGCATCATGGTAAGCTTGTATTACATTTCTAAATTTCTAATATAAGTACCTACTTAATAGAATATATATAAAACGATATTTATTATTTGCTATACATAGAAAACACATAGAACATCAGAAACGAATAGATTTGAAACCTGAATGAAATTATTTTTTTCTCGAAATACTGAACTTATTCCTTCCAGTATATTTTCTACCACCGTCGCCTCTACTATCTATCTACTAGTTACATGGTAATTTCAACACTTCCAAAACACGTGACTCGTTGCTACGCAGTGCTCTTGGCAAAATTCGGTTGCGGTAGGTTCAAACATGCTTCCAGTAAAACACAATTTACGCTTTACGCGGAATATTAATAGGGTTCATAATAGCTGGAATTTTAACCCCTTTGGCCCTCTTTCGTGACAAGATAGCATACATTTGTGCGTATTTCGGCGGTTCATTGGTTGAATATATTATGATATGATTAACTGATAGGTATAGTATGGCTTTATAGTCGACGAATTTTACTATAACACATTTATATTCATACGGTGATCTTTATTTATATTCATATTTGTACACTTGTAAAGTTGAAAATGTTTATAGGTAGTTGTACATTTTGAAAACATATGTTTCAATTATTATGTGCTAAATATTTCAATCTTAAATCGTCCATAATCCTTTTTAGGGTTCCGTAGCCAAATGGCAAAAACGGAACCCTTATAGATTCGTCATGTACGTCCGTCCGTCCGTCCGTCCGAATGTCACAGCCGTTTTTCTCCGAAAGTATAAGAGCTATATAGCTAAAATTTGGTAAATAGATTTATTCCGTAAACCGCACTAAGATTTCATAAAAAAATTGAAAAAAAAAAAATTACATTTGGGGGTCCCCAAACATAGGACTGAAACTTAAAAACTTTTTTTTAATCGAACCCATACGTGTGGGGTATCTATGAATAGGTCTTCAAAAATCATTTCAAGGTTTCTTACATCATTTAATTCTAAACTAAATAGTTTGCACGAGAGACTCTTCCAAAGTGGAAAATAGAGTGTCCCCCCCCCCCTCTAATTTCTAAAATAAGAAGATGATAAATCTAGAAAAAATATATATTGTACATAACCATAAAAACTAACAACGAAAATTGGTTTGAACGAAATCTAACAAGTAGTTTTTTTATAATACGTCATAAACTATTTCATATAAACAATTGCTGCGGAAGCCTACATGGGCGAGTCCGACTCGCACTTGGCCACTTTTTAATGTGGGGTTTGGATTGTTCTGTATGTATCTAAATTCGTCCCGAAATGTAGGCTATATTCGGCCCTAATTAAATTGGCCACAAAATACGAGTTTTGAAGATTAGATATCAAAATAGTTGAGAAAATCGAATCAACTTACCCATCAATCCATCCGTCCCCAAAAAAATTCGCATTTATTATATCAGTAATAGTATTGCTAAGAATTCAGATCATGTAACTTATTTATGATGATAATTGTTAATTTGGTCTCCTTGTGGTTAGATTCTCTAATCATCAACATGACAAGTTGTCTTATGGTGATTATAATGGCTACTAGGTTGGCCTCCTGCCTCCATTCGCACTTCGTTAGGGGCTACCACATGTACATGTGCTATCCTCTGTTACTAGGCGTAGGGTTGTCAGTTTGTCACACAAGAAAGTCTCAGGAAGAACCGCGAGAGAATTAAACGCCGAAAAATCTGTTTTGCAAGTGTTAATTAATGATTCAGGCGTGGTAACCCTATCTATTACATTATGGTTATTATAATTTAGAAAGGATTAAGTTCGTATCTTGTAGTTCATGGTGTACATGTGTAAAAAATTAAATGTTGGTTGACCTTATTGAGTGATTCTATGGTTTTTTATTTAATCTCATCAATTATAAAATTTTAGATGTCCAAATTATAGAATTTTTATACAGTGAGACTCAGTGAGACTATTAATTTTATACAACGGGAATTACTGACTTTTTTTAGCGAAATTAATAAACTCTACGTTTCGACTACATATCAAGATAAGTCTTTATTGCTTGCCCGTGTTCCGTCTCCTCGCTGTTCGCAATCACGAATCCTCCATGTCAGTTACTAGATTTGTTTATTTTTGACCATGAAAAAAATTTTACATAAAGATCTTTCAAACTTTTATCAGTAAACTATAAAACTTTTTTCGTGTTTTAAAGACTTGTGTTGGACCGAATGCTCTGTATTGTAATCATATTCAATCAACGCACCGCACGGTCGTAAGCTCTAATTAATGTTAATGTACGCATCGAAAAGGTCGCAAATGGAAATGCCTAGATATCTGTATATCTGTCTGGGCGGCGCGCGCGCACGATCGACATTTGTGACGCCATACGTAAGGTAAAGCTCTGAGCACATGCCTACTTGCTTTCTTTGAATATATTCATCATCATCATATCACCCGTCGGACGTCCACTGCTGGACATAGGCCTCCCTTAATTATAGTCGTTTCGGTCGGATGCGACTTGCATCCACCGTGAACCAGCTAACTTTACCAACTCATCCATCGAATATAATCGTTGAATATATTATTAAGATTCATTATCATCATCATCACCCCTATTTACGTTCCCACTGACTGCTGGGACACAGGGACTTATTTCTTGATGAGAGAGATTATGCCTTAACCACGCTGGCCAAGTGCGGGTTGCTGAGTGATATACTATGTTCTTCAAACTTTTCAAACTTCTTAGAACAGGCTGGTTTCCTCACGATGTTTGCCTTCACCTTAAGATCACGTGTTTTTAAAGCGCACATAAACTTTTCTAGAAGAAAACCACAGAGGTGCGCGGCGGGGTTTGAACCCACGACCTTCAGAATGAAAGCCGAGTGTGCTACCACTTTGCCAACGTGGTGAATCAAGGTCTAATCGTTCTCATCAAGAGAGAAGTCCCTGTGTCCAAGCAGTGGGAACGTAAATAGGGGTGATTATGATTATGAAAGCCACAGTATGTATTAACCCTTAACCACTAATGCGTGTGTAATTAATCGCGCCTTCCCACGCCCTTCACTATTCCTCTCGCGTCCCGGGGACGTGGTCGGGTTAATTTTTACGTAATTTAAATAATTAATATGACTTGCAGGGCGTTAGGGTCTTATAAATAAACAATTATGATATTATCGGGTCGGTACTGTTACGTTACGCATACGAGGGTTAGTTGGAAGGATTAAGCGTTTGTCATATTTTGTCTTGAGTTTAAAGCCTCGAGCAGACCGGATGCGTATACGTACACGTAAGCGTAGACGTGCACGTACCACTGAGTTGTAATGTATGGGAATGTATGAGACAGGACACACTGCACACGCACGTCACGTTACGCAAGCGGTGTGTCCTGTCTCATAGATTTCTATACATTACAACTCAGTGGTACGTGCAAGTCTACGCTTACGTGTACGTATACGCATCCGGTCTGCTCGAGGCTTTATGGTTGTACGTTAGTAAGTAAGTTGCACGGTTTTGGTCACCATTTGGTAATTTGAAAAGAAAAAAATATACAAATATTTATTATTTTCTACAAAAACCATCCATTAAATATTATTAAATTTATGACTATGACTATGATTAACCCTACAAAGCTAACGTTCCTAAACTACCTTGATAAGCTAACCATTCGTAATTTTGACGATCATTATAAAATGAACCATATTATAAAGAGTGTTATATTTTTATATGGATATATTGTATTTTCAAGAAATATAGAATATAAATGAATGATATTTATCACAAAAATCCATATATTAAACCATTAAGGCACTATAAACACGAATAACATATGGCACCACTTTTTCGAGAGCAAAATCACACATCTTATAAACTACGAATAAGGCAAAAAATATCAGAAAATTATAGTTTTTTTTAACATTTGTAGAAATAAAACATTGATATTCATAATTTTTGAACACACGTTGGTCAAAATACCACTCGAATGTTCACCACCATTGGGAATTTAGCAACTGTGGAAGTTCTTCGTTGTCATTTATCTCCAAAACTAAGCAACTTACCTGTTAGAGGCAACCACCATCCGATGCAGTCTAACAGTCTCTTAGTTGGCACGAAACCTCAAATCCGTAGTTGTAACTGTTGGAAAGTTATAGACGATTTTCTTCCGACGTGTGCAAAAATGACGAACGTTAGCTTTATAGGGTTAAAAGGTTACTTATATATTTTTTTATATTATTTTTTTCTTTTATAATTAAATTTACAATACATTATGTTTAGTATCAATAAATGTATCATCATTGTTGCTTAATCTTTAAATAAGACGGCCATGAACTATTTCAATAATTGGTGCTGACTACCTAAAACACAACGCCACTGCATAATTAACTACTATCATTACTTATAATCACAACTTTAACGGTGAAGGCAAACATTGCGCAGCATGAGATCTTTAAAGAGTTCTAAAGACATATTCACCAACTCGGACTTGACCGCTTGGTAAATTAAGGCCTAATTTGATTTTCTTTAAAAGGAAAATAAGAGTAAGTCACTGGGCTCAAAATGTAATTCTTAATTAATTGTATGTAATGTATCATTTGAGCGCCAATACATCCAAATAAACCAATGTTTCATGGAAGATTACAAAGTCTTAAACTAAAATTAAAATGTCAAAATAAAATAACGAAAACATGAGAT
Organism: Chloroclystis v-ata; assembly: GCA_963691955.1. Taxonomy (NCBI): domain Eukaryota; kingdom Metazoa; phylum Arthropoda; class Insecta; order Lepidoptera; family Geometridae; genus Chloroclystis; species Chloroclystis v-ata. The sequence continues at coordinate 16,902,190 of OY829900.1, read as the reverse complement.
TACGGTAAATCAAATAATCTTATTATACGAGTACATAGTCAAGTTTTACAATCATTAAATACCTTAATGTCATAGAAACATTTATCCAATAAAGTGGCAGTACTTTAAGTTATATTGTAACCACAACTCCCCTATTTCACTGTTTGTATGTTTAGGAATTGTAGGTCAAGACACGTAGTAAACCAATACCATGGAAACAGAGTTACCGTAGTCTGGAAATTCGTTAACAATATACCATTTTTCTAATAATAGCGAAACGTAGAAGCTACTCTGTTGAGCGTTTAATGTGGTTTAACCTTTTAACACAAGAATTCAGGAAACTAGCAGTTCTTTCGTCAAAATCCTCGTTTAATATGTTTTATACGTAACTTATTTTCTTATTTTAAAATTCTGAAAGTAGTTAGCTGACTGAGACCCATGCCCAGTAGTGGGATATACATTGTGTTTTTATAACGATGAAAAAAAGGTGTGTGGACACAACATAACAAATTAGTTTAGTAAACAAAATCTTTTCGTGACATTTGTAATTAACCCGCTAGAAATAATATTTAATTTCATAATTAAATAACATGAATAGATACTAACTAAAAGAAAAACATGCAAAAAGTAATCCACCACAAGGCCCCGACGAGATTCGAACTCGTGATCTCCTGTTTACTAGACAGGCGCTTTAACCAACTAAGCCACGGCGCCTCAAATGCCTGGCTCGAAATTTATCATCACATACTGCACATGTGTGTTTGTTTATCTTAAAACATTGTTGCATGTTTTATTCTTCAGTAAGCATGATTAATTGCCTGTTTTGTATTTAATACGTTCAATTATATCATGCTATCAATATGAGTAAATATTTATTGCAGGTGAAATTATTTGTATCATAACGGTATTAATTGAATGTTTAATATAACACCTTACTTAATCCGCGTTATGGTTCAAATTGTTTTAAACGGACGCCTAAAATATTTTTCGTCACGTCACGTTATACACGCGTGCTTTAAGGTGCAGGAATATAGCGAGGAAACTAGCATGTTCTGAGAACTTTCATGAGTTTGAAGTACATGACGTCATCCACCAACCCGCACTTGGCCTGGTAAATGGGGCTTACTCTCTCTCTCACCAGATAAATCCCTTTGTCCCCGCATACGGAACGTAAATAGAGGTGCTCATGTTCAGCTTATAAGTCTTAGTGATGATGATAATGTTATGGGCGTGCCATCTGATGTTTCTGCCCATCGGCAGCTATTGTCAGCGCACAATAGACCACCTTTGACATATAAATATAAACAATGCTAGGTTAATCCCTACCCGTACTAATATAATGAATGCGGGTGATTTTTGTCTGTCTGTTACAATTTAGGATTTAATAATTATGTATTATCATCATCATAGTAACATATAAGTCCCGCGCGATATCTTTCTAGGAGAACCCATTAAAGGAGGTAAATCTTGGGAGATTTGGTATGATTACCGCGCTTACTAGGCTAGTTGGCCATAATTTTAAATAAATAAATATTGCAGGACAAACAACAACACAGCAACATTGACAAGCCCTGTGGTAAGTACCGCGGTAAAAGAACATATTTTATACCAAACTTAATTATAGTGCGGTATAAATCATTGTTTATCATGCAAGGAAACACGAAGACAAATAGAAGTTATAGAACAAGGAATTTCAATGTTCTTGAGTAACCGATTGAATCTTAGTGAGATTTCAATAAGTCAGTAATTTACATCATTAAGTTAAGCATTACTTTGGAGGACTTTTACATTTTGATTTATTCCTAACATTTGTATTAATATCTATCTATAAATGGTTATAATATAAATACTACCAACCGGCCTATACTTCGCCTTGGGTTATATATGTATATGTATACTTACGTCAACCTTGCTTTTGAATCACACTATTTAAAAAAATCTCTCATTAAAAAAAATCTCAAATCCATTGCGTACCTAGTTTAAATTAAAATAAGCTTTAAAGCTTTTATTAAGCTACTTTTTACCTCGGAAAAATCCATTTCCAAGCGGGCAAAGTCACGAGTGCAGTTCGGATCTGTTAAAATGGTAGAGTTTTTTAAAAATAACCCCAACTATTACAATCAACTCATAGATACAACACCAAAAGTTCAGCTAAGCTTATAATAATAGATTTTATCACCGAAAACTGTCCATACAAGTGCCTTATTTATAATAGTGATTAGGATTAGTGCTGCCGAATCGTCAGTGAAGAACATAGAAAATGGTTCAGCATAAAAATAATTATAATATAAATAAATAACATTTAAATAATTACCTTGATCATAATTTCCTTTTGTAAACGGAAAGACAAATTTATCTCACGGATCTTTGAGACGTTAAAAATACATTTAAATTGATAAATCTTTTGAATAATAATATATATTTATTTATGCTAGATGTTGTTGTGTGAATTGTCCGGCAATATTTATTTATTTATTTATTCATCTAATCAGTTCTGATTTATCTGTCTGTTTAATTAATAATCAAAATACTATATTGCTAAATATCATGTAAATCCGTTTAGCATTCCTATGCACTGGAACCGAATACAAATTGCATCGTCGTTCAATATTTATGACTAAGATTCTCCATTTATAAATAACCCGAACTAATCGTTACATCAACCCGACCAAATCGTACGATTTAAATTATTAAAATATAAGTTTTTATAAACATAAACATGGAAACGCCTCTAATTAGTCGTTATCTTTAAGTAGCTCATCATAGGAGCTTCACGCTCCTTGACTATTCATTTTTCACGTCAAATTTGGACGTTTGTTGAGGGTTAAGGTTAAGTTCACGGGCGCGATTTAACGGTTAAACGACAAAACTTTGAGTGCTTTGTATTATAAAACTCATGATCATAACTACCCATTCTAGTGGCCACGCAGTCGCTCTTAGAAGTGGCAATTGGCAGGCCCTTTAGTGAGGAGAACTGATGACCGATAGGGCCGAAAAGCTCTGAGTGGAGACCACGGGTCAGCAAACACAGCGACGGACGTCCACTAACAAGATGGGAAAATGATCTGGTCAAAGCTGACAAAAAAACAAAACTTTTTTGAATATACATATTCTTAATAACTATAGGTATATAATTTATTGAGGCCTGTCCAGCAATGGACGTCCAACGGCTGAAAGTAACTGATGATGATGAACTATTAAATAAATCAGTTTCATTTCACATTTCTTGTTTATTTATAAGAAGCTTATAAAGATGAACATAGAGCGGAATGTGCTTAAAAGGTGCCGTGGAACATTGTAATTAGGGGCGCGATAAGTACAGTCAGCTAAGTAATGACATGTGAGGCGGGTTGGCGAAGTGTGGGCCAAGGGGAAAGCGGAATTACTCGGGTTTTATTGATCTTAAATAGATGTTTTTTTTTGTTTTTTGGTAGCGTTCAAAATTGAGTATGTTGTCAATTATTTTTGAGGATTATTGACGCAAATAATTCAGTAACCATTATTAATTAAGCTTTACAATTTATAAAAATAATAAATCTGCGTCATTTTTTTCTGTTTTTTGTATATTTCTCCAGAACTCTTAAACTAATGATACGAATTTGATGAAATTTGGTAGATAAACATTTAGGCGTCACAGATTAGGCTTTTAAAATTCTGGCTCCAGTTCTGATAAGAGAACGCGCATGGAGTCGCAGGGATAGCTAGTACTTCAATAATTTCGACAATCGCTCTCGTCCCTACCTTGCACCGTGTGCGTATAGTACAGTTACACACGCAATAATGCGCGCCTCAAACCAACGCTTTTGAAAGTCGCTAAGTAGCCGACGAGTGCCCGACAGGTGGCGTTGTCTACAAATCAAGCTTTTTTGAGGATAATTTTAAAAGTACGTGTATATTTAATGCGCGAAAAATGTTAGATTGATAATATTATCGTACAGTATCAATGATTTCTACATCAGAAGGGCTTATAATTCGTCCAATGTTTGTTATCTTTGGAAGCTGCCAGTTTACGCCATAAATCTGTATAATAATACATAATATATAATACCATATAGTAATTTTAATGTCAATTACTTAGTGTAACATATTAAGAAACAATTTTTAATGCCCAGTGTAGAGCATTTACTTATCTTCTGCATATAACGCTAATGTATAACGTATTTATTTGGCGTGAAAAATGTCAGATTGGTCTAACAATTATTGTAAAAAAAAAATTAAAATATAAAGAACAGTTTCATAACTGCCGCTTCAAATAATTTAAGTAACTTACCTAAATATATTTCTGACAGAATCATGGTGACTGTACATAAAGCTCACGACAACTTAGTTCGATTCATCTTTAAGGAAGTTACAAGTCTTATCAACACCAATTCATTTGGACCTCTCTAGCCCCTTTTGTCGCCAACAATAATAATGAAGCGCGTTTTATCTATGGCCCTACTTACATTGGTCGTGTCGCACCAACGAATGTAATAAATATTATTTTATGTAATTTGTTTTTTTTTAATCAAGGTAATATTAATGATTATGGGCTATTTAATTAGGCCTGAGTAAAACGTACAATGGTTCTGAATGTGTAGCAACCTAATTATTTGGTTTATTTATTGTTATTCGCGGTGAAATAATAAATATTTAACTTGGACGGAGAAACACTTATATTTAATTATTAAATCGGCTTGACATTGGAGTAATATGGATACTACGTACAAGAGTTTTTTTTAACAAGTTATCCTAAACTTAAAAATAAATACTAATTATCAGTAAGGGTCGGTCATGGAGTAAGTTAGACAAGGTAACGTTGTGATCTGGATAAAATTATTATCCTTGTTTATTGGGAACTTTAATAAACAATTAGTGAATACATGGCAACGAAATGTTATATTAAGTTATCGATACAAACCGGATTTTCCTCAAATTAAGGCAAAACCGCAAATGTTTCCGATACCCTTTAATTGTGCAGAAAAAATGTTTAATTGATGACGCATCAACATTTTCAATCTTACGCTAATTAGTAGTTATTTTCAGCAGGAAAATGATTTGCTAAAAACAATTAACATTGTAAAGCTTTTGGTTAGTAACTAAAAAAATCATCATCGTCATCCATTTTTACGTTCCCACAGCTGGGACACAGGGACTTCTCTCTTGACGAGATCGATTAGATCTTAATTCACCACGCTAGCTAAGTGCGGGTTGGTAAATGACTTATATCCTTCAAACTTTTCAAAGTTCAGAACACGCCGGTTTCCTCACGATGTTTGCCTTCGCTGTTAGAGCACGTGTTTTTGAAGCGCTCATAAACTTAACAAGGATAAAAATTCAGAGGTGCCTGGCGTTTGAACCCACAACCTTCGGAATAAAAGTTTAGTATGCTCCCGCTTAGTCAACATTCAAATTCAAATCAAATCATTTATTTTTGCTCCAACATAAAAGTACAAACCAACACGGCTCTGCATATTCATAGTCTGTCATAGAACGCTGGCGAACACTGCCAATTGTAACATAAGTTTGCATAAGCCCTATAGACTGCCTATAGCCAATCACGATTAGTCTATCTCGACTCGATAAAACTAATTTGTTAGCAATGACGTCATCCCACGTCACTCTCTGCGCCAATGGGAGTTCGTCCCGTGGAGCGGAGCCTTTACAGACACGTAAATGTAACACGTAACCTAGTGGACCTACTATAGTAGTCCGAGAGATGGCACGCATTTTGGGTAGGTATTTGAGGCAAGTTGAGCCGTGCTGGCTTAGTTGGCACACTAAGACTTTCATTCCGAAGATCGTGGTCGTCGTGGGTTTGACAAAAATCCAGCTTTTCTTCTAGAAAAAATTGTGTGTGTTTTAAAAATACGTACTCTAAGGTTAACAGGTTGAAGGCATGAAGTCGTGGGTATTAGGAGTGATGCGTGACAAGTTTTCAGCCTCCCTCGAATACCTATAAAAAATTGGTGCCAGCTCTTAGACTATAATTCAAGTGTACTACCCCAGCCTTTGGCAGATGAATCTTAAATGCCAAATTAGTTAGATTTTTATATTCTTTTTATAAAACAAAACCTTTAAATAAGTCTTAGGAAAAAGTACCTACAGTGTACGTGTGATTTTTCTTCTACTACGTCTCAAAATTCATATGCAAAATATTTATACGCAATACCCAATTTATGTTTAAAATGTAATAAATTACTTAAACAAGTTTATCGTCTCGATAATAATGTATCGGGTTATAATGTTACACATTATTATCTCAAATCACTATAATGTGTCGCATTATTAATAAATAATTGGAATGATTATAGAGTTCAAGGTTATTGTTACGCCACTGTTGGAGATGCTTAAATATATTCCGCTTGGTGTCGGCCTAAGAATAGTACCGATGCATATCTTATCCTGTTCTTCTTTCTTCTGAGCTGTGTTTTAAAGGTCAGATCGTGGATTCACCCCGCCTCATTCTCAAACCATATCGATAAATGTACTACCCAACACTGAAATAATCGGACCAGCGGTTTCTGACATTACCGCGTTCAAACAAAAAATGCTTTATAATATAAGTATAGATTTAAATGATGATAGAAATGATTTCTATAATCGTACAATACCCACGCTGGCTTCTACTTAAGAACCTTGACACATCAATCCTAAACGATCTGTACCCACACGTTTTACTATTTTCATACTTGTTTTATCGCCATAAACTACTGACCGGCCTACGAATCGCATTCTTTGTCACATTTTAATAAATATTCACAAAAACTTAAGGCCAAGTGGAGACTTCCTGCTAATTTTCATCTTTACAGCCAATATTATGTCCAGTTTTTGGGCAAGGGTCTTTTATTATATCTCGGATGTAATATGTTCTATAATTTCTATATGAATAATTAGAAAATTGTGTAGGAAATTTTTATATTGGATTAATACATAGGCTCCGTTTTACTGAATAATCTATTATAACGCGGGCCAAGCCACAGGGCAGACAGCTTGTCGTATAAAAAATAATAAAATTTTGATACATATTTTCATTCTAAATATTGTTGTTTTAATTTCGGTATTGGTCTAAGGTCTAAGCGTTTACCAATAGTTTATATTTCTAATATAATCAGCTATTTTAATAAGACCCGCTTGTAACCCCGGTGCTGCCGCCTGTCTACATCGTTAACCTACCTTCAGCATGATTATAAAAACGAGACGATTTAAATTAAAATAGCCCGTTTCGCCATCGACCGTAGACGAAACACATAAAACTCTATAATAACATGTTATGAAAGCGAAAGTTTGGCATGTTTGTTTACTTCTAAACAACGTAAATATCAATACAGGAATATTGATAGACTTTTTGGTAGTTTGAATTTTATTTTTCTGTTGCGGTTTATTTCTCTTCAGAAGATTTAGTTACCGATTCTGCCTGAAGGCGTCATACAGATCACAATAATATTGGAAGATATACTTACATTTAACTTTTTAATTTTAATAATTAAGTTGATTACGCTATGGTTTTTAGGCTATGGTTAGGATATGTTCTTAAACTTTATTATTAGTTTAATAATCTGGTGTTTGTATAATGTAGATATTTTATCCGGGTGTCCAGGGTGTTTTTATATGTTTCATATTAAATAAAATATTCTTATTTTAGAAATATAATAGATACACACGTATATAATTAAGTATCAACAAGCTTTAAGCGATCAGCGTAACACAAGCCCAAAAGCCATTTCTCACAACGCAGTTTTAACACATTCAATGTCAAAGCTCGGCGGTGCAATATCTGGTGGGCTACCGAGCTGCGCCGACGCCATCATCGAGACATCAAAGTTGCAACATAATCTTATCTTTAAATTACAAGGGCCCTATGATGATTTTGTAACCTTTCTCAGGTTGAAAGTCAACTGAAATGCGCAATAGAATCCATTTTGCCACTTTTTTAGTGAAGTAACATTGACGTCAGTATTCGCGGGCAATCATCGATAACGCTATCGACTTTATCGACTTTGCCCCACCTCTAGTTCAAGGCTGAAATTTCATGGCTCTTCGATTGCTTCACAAGTTTCAAGATTTCTTGTAATTATTTGTTGGTTAAATTGGTTGCAAATATATCTAACTAATATAAAACATACAATCTTCTACTTCTTTCGCAACGAGGTTTACAGGTTATGAAAATAAGTCCCGATTAAAGATCTCATGAAATATTCAATTTTTAACGTATTTGAGGTTTGCCGTTTATGTAGAAATCATGTTAACATTTACATAATACGTGTGTACATCATTTATTTGTAGGCTTAATCAACATTAATGGAAACCTTAGATGCCGGCTAATTGCCGGTACGAGTACTTTCTATGAATAATTAAATATATAGGTATCTATTGCTGGACAATTTACACAGCAATACTATAATCAATATATTTCCGTCGTTCCCGCTGTCTGTCTGACCATTTGTATACATAAATCATTAAAACTAAGCGGATTTTAATGCGGAGTTAATATGTGTATAATTAGGTAACCGAGGCGAAGCGAGGGTGGGTCGCTAGTATCTAATATACCTCAAACAATACAATACATAGACAGATATTCTACTACATAATAAAACACCTCACCCAGAACAAATATCTGCTGATGAGGGATATCGAGTTTAAATATAGTTTATGTAGGATCAGCAGATATTTGTTCTGGGTGAGGTGTTTTATATGTAGTAGAATATCTGTCTATGTATTGTATAGATCGAGTGATAAAGATGATAAAAACGCGATCCCTAGCAACCAGGACGTAACTAGTAAGCTATTAAAGACGGATTCGATAATAATCAACTGAAATTCATACTTACCAAGATTGCCATCAGCCTCATTACAAAAGTAGTTCGCAACCGATTCTTTCAATGGGCTCACGTCCGTGGAAATCGTTGGTTACGTGACGTATTTGCATACGACACGACAGCCTTCGAGAGTGAGGTTTCAGTTCGGGAGGGCCATGAAATGAATTGAAATGAATTCATATATGAACACGGAGTGGTGAAAGGGTGCGGCGCGGTATAAGGTATGAACGTACTTACCCATCGTTCGTACTCAAACAAAATATACTTACATAGGTACCTAATTAAGAAAAAATATTTTTTTAAACTAGGTGTTAGATTTTTTTATTTTGCTGATTTTGCCTTTCGCACTTGGTTCCAGAAAAAGCTGGAACCTTGCCCGTAGAAACCGGAATACCTGCGCCGACTTCCATTTATGCAACAGACTTAAAATTAGCTTAGAAAATCTTATTTTTGTACATAATACATGATTTTTAGCATGGGTTTCTGTACAATGTGTACAATGCTCGATTATAAGGTAAATTGACATTACGATTATAGATAGTTTGAACTATGATTTAGCCATCAAAATTATGTTTTATTTTACCTCCGCAAAATACTTAATAGGTTTATATAATATAGCCTGTACCCTTCCTCAATAAATATACTATCAAGTGCTGAAAGATTCATCAAATCGGTCCAGCGGTTCCTGTTATTAACGCTCTCAAACAAACAATGAAACAAACTCTTCAGCTTTATAATAATAGTATAGAAAATACTATTATTATAAAGCTGACCTATCCTAACCAGCTTCCAATCTACAGTCTATTAACTATTATAACTCTTTATACAGCGGCCTCAATAAATATGTAAACTGGATTGACCTCTACAAACTCTTCAATAGAATAACTATCAAAATAGCTAATAATACCTGTTTTGTATTGTGTACTATAAGCATACATTTAAATGAAGTGTCTGTTGGTTTGTAAGGAAATAGATTTGAGATTATTCTATCGAGCTTTTTATGGGTACAAGAAATACATGGAAAAAATAATTTCATATACTGATTTTGATCTTTTGGTAAAACCAAAACATTATATCTATTATTGCCTTGATTAATTAGTTCCACAAACTGTCACTTATGCAAATAAAATTTTATTCGTTATATATTTTACATCATCACTTTTGCATTTTTTCAAAAGTGACAGTCTCGCACCAGGCCTGGGGGTGAGAATATTATCATCATTGATTGATCATTGTATATGTAGACATACAATACCGGAAAACAAGATATGAGTACTAAAATAGTGCGTATGTTCCAAGCAAAACCGCAATATTTCACTAGTTTGCCTAATATGCAAATAGAACGCGTTGGATGCTTGGTGCGTAATAATTTGTTGCTACGCACTACACACACACACACACACTCACGCGCAAGAAGGACAAAGGGGCTTCTGGTTTTTTTTATTAACACGTTTCCTGACGCTCTAACACGTAACGTATGGAAACGTTTCAGCTTTCTAGCAGACTTTCTAAAATAAACTATTGGGACATGTTACTTTATGTAAGAGCTTTATGTAATAATAATTAATTTATCATGGAATATTGTGTAATAAGTATCTGAAAGGCAGTATTAAAAATTTAAGTTATCTAAATATAGCTAATAAAATCGATACTAAATCCCAGGACCTATTAGAAAAAGTATCTACAGGACAATTTAGTCGCACAGTCAATAATGAAATATTAACATAACAAAACTATAAATTTACACGAACAAAACCTAATTAAATAAATGAAAAACTACTTGGTTTATGTTATATCGATTTCAGCCGTTCTACTCATAAATTTATAAACAATTTCAATTTTAAACCGCTTAAAAACATGTTGTATGATACAGATTATATCACTTTTGGTAATAGGAAGCAATTGAAAATTCTAACAGATTAAATATAGCAATAACATAGCTTACGTCAAAACTTTTATTTCGCTGTATTTTGACTTCCGCACTTTGGTTCTTGACGTATCGCTTAAAATTAGCAGTTTATTTGAGATATTATTACAACGGCTCAGACTTCGTTTTGTGGGCGTTGACAGGTTTTATTATTGTGTCAGTAGTATTCTGAATCATGGTTTTCATATAGCGGAAAATTTTCTAGTGGCTTTTCTAGTCTCAATTGAGTCTTGTCTAAGTTTTTTTTAAAGTCTACACAGAAAAGATAGAAACGAATCTTTGGATCGTTGATTGATAGAACACAAAATTATTTTTTCATCCTAATTTCCTCTCTGTACTACCGCTTTGCGCGCTCTGTTAATATTTTTCCTAAGAGTTACAGTTTCCTGATAAAATATCCATTTTAAACAATAGAGTTTAAAAAACATTTTAATTATTGAAACTTGCAAAACGTACATAATATCTTTTTATTTTTATGAACCAAAACTCAGGTGACATACATATATAGAATACATATGTATATAGAAAAGGTGACGATAAGGCGAAGGCAAAACGCAGTTAACCACGATTGCATTTTGCTGTCTGTCTTATTCTGTTTCAATGTAAAATGTAGATACGACACGCAATATGCTTAATGCCTATTCTGTATAGGTACTTCCCGCCTTTGGGAAAATATAAAAACATACGAATAGTATTTAAGCATTTTTATTGATACTAACCATCCAGGCCCTCTTCCCTTTATTTATATCGAAGTTTTAAAATAACGTAGACACATTAACATATTCTCGACCTGTCGGCATTGAGTTTGTCTGGCAACCCTTTTTTTTGCCTAATTTATTAAAAAGACATACTAATGACTTTCCATCAATTTAAAACAGTGATGAAAATAAAATGACAATTTTTCTATACATTTTACATGAAATGTTTATCACGTTGTTGATAAGTTGCCATTAATTATTATTTTTCTTCATATCTATTTGGTCAATGTTTAAATTATATGTATTTATTCGTGTGTATTATTACATACCAATATCTGTTCAAATTATATATTAATTCACTATGGCAAACAATGCAATTTTTTGTTGATTTAATTAATTTCGGTTATTCTAAATCTAATACATATATTGTAGATCTTTACTAGTGCAGCTGTAATTATAAATCTACGTTTACTTTTAAATTTCGTAAAAGGTCTTAAATTATATTCAAGTTTCAAAACCAACGTTTGGTTTCTTGACCTACAAACTGACATAGCACCCACCTACTAACACGGTTACTGGCCAATCATTATTTAAGAATCCTGAAACATAAAACTCTGTCGCGATGTCATAAAGTTGACTATTTCGTCAGTGTTTTAATCAACACTTATACGTCGGTGCTATAGTATAGGCTATTTGAGTGAATTTTAATAATAAGAAATCGGCTTTAGCTAGGGCTGTCACGTCTGTTAGTTTTGTAAATTAAATAAATAAATAAATGATAAGTTGTGTAACGGGTACTAGATGTCTTCTACATAGATAATATATGACTTTTTAAACTATCATGAATTTAAACATTATTTGAACATGAAACATACCAATTATTCCATTGAGAAGATTGCTTCAAAACGTTTAAATAGCTCAAATCAAATATCTGCATATCATTTTATTTGTTTGTCCCAGAGTTCTTTGTTTTGTTTACGGATGGTACAGAATTAAGGCTAAGGTCATAATCTAGTGCATGTTATATGTCCTGTAGCGTGAGGCCAAATTCTTGTAATACTAACCTAGAATTTTCTAGTCGCATTAATTTTATATAAAGAAATATATAATTGAAGGTATTGCATGAGGTATTTAATAGCATATTAATGTAATAGCAAAAAAGATCATTATTTTAATAATGTTTAGCGATTAGTTGGTCATTTGGCCTTAGTATTAAAATTGCCGTGTGGCGCCAGAGTTAAAATATTCTGTGTAGCGCTGTCTTAAAAATAGTAATATAACTCTTCCTGTAGATGTCGTTTAGCCGACTAAGGTTTTAAGGATATTTAATAGCAGTATAAAAACGTCATATAATATAGTCTATAGCCTTCCTCGATAAATGTACTATCCAACACTAAAATAATTTTTCGCGCTAATCTTAAGACCCGTTGCAATTAGCGCGTTCAATCAAACAAACGAACAATCAATCAAAAACCTTTCAGCTAATATGAGAATAGATTAAGTACCCAAGGCGAAGTGGGGAGATCTGAACCTACTAGGAAGTCGAATAGGATGGTATGATGTTTTGTCGATTTTCGGCAGCCCTGGGCGATCAGAATTCACCTTGGGGTACACAATATTGAGTCGCTCCCGACGCGTCCGCAATGCCAAGCGACAGACAAATCGACTATAAATTTCTAGTCTTCCTCAATTATCCGACTGTACCTTTGTCAAATTCCAGCTTTCTGCTGATTCATTCTATTTTAGATGCGAAAATGTAAAACAAAGGTCTCTGCGACCAGGACTGCACGAAGACTTAGGTATATTCAATACTAGCCGACCCGCCGACAGCTCCGCTTGCGTATTTTATTTTTTATGATGTTTTATTTTAAGTTGGTATTTTGATATATTCCGTAATCTTCGCAAACACGGAAGCAGGAAGCAAAATAACGCGTAATTTGATCGAGAAAAAGTTGTCTGCTAACTGAATTGCCAAAAAACTACGAATCTTCAAAATGTAGCGCAGTTATGAATGAATGCATTTCGTAGCCAACTCGTAGCGTCGTAGCAGCTTCGTAGCGTGCTACGAATGCAACCGACATGTCGCAATAGAGAGGCTAAGCCGATTTATTTTTTATACACAACGCAAAATGTTTAAGCTACTGGTTATTTTAAAATTATTACAGCTCATCAAGCTTCATATACTATGACGGTGACATAGTATATGAAGCTTGATATAATATTCATATTCTAATGTATTTTAAAAATCAACAGCATCTAAAACATAAATACCATTTATTATGCTTGAATTTTTTTGTACCATGCACTTACAGTAAATGATTATAGCAATGGCTTTATGTATATTTTATAAATATATTTTATAAAATATGTATTGTATAAAATATCTATTTTATATAATATACATTATTGATGTTGCTATGAATTTTTTTTTTCAATATTTTCATTTAAATAGTTAATCTGACAGCAAATTGTTTTCATCCAGTTAATTATAGCTTTCAGCAGTTTTCCTCAAAGTTTTCAACAGTTCCTACACAATTGTTCTACTTAAAATTAATTTCGCCAGATACTACAGTCCCACACACATTTAGTCTATAATTTAATATAAAAGCACTATTAGCCTACATTCTACACATTCATATTGTGTCCAACATCATTCTATTTTTGACCTGTATCCATGCCGGCAACACTATTCACCTACGTACAAATATAAACTCTAAATCTAAACAAATTAAGTTTATAATTGCTTGAACGGATTTTATGTTACAGGGAATACGTCTGATCAGACAATTTTGAACTTTACTAGCTAATGTTTATAGCAGCACTTTTGATGATTTTGCTAGTTCTAAGTTTAATAAAACAGGGTTAAATTTCTGGCAGATGATTGGGGGCTTTATAGTTCGGGTTTTAAGGTTGATATTGGCGTGTATGTTTGTAAAGTTTAGTTCTGAATGGGAGACGAGGAATTCACCTCACCATTGACAAGATGAACGGAAATACGCGATGCAAAAGCGCGGGAAAGCGTTAGTTTTACAACTGGTAAAAAATAAAGTAGATATTTTAAATGCTGAAATGTTTGTTTTGTGATTTTATCGTCGTGGTTTGTAGATGTTAAGAAATTGAATGATATTTCGCGTGACAAGATTCTCAAATGTTGTGGGTTGATGCTACATATCTACAGATTTTGAAATTTCTTTGTGGGAAACTAGGTATTTATATGGAACTTTAACTTAATTGGTTTAGAAAATTTAACAATACATTCGTAACACACAGTGGATGCGTGAAATACAGAATGAAGAAGAGAAGAAAGAAAGTTAATTATTCTTAAAAACTTCTAAATAAGTGAAACTTTAAATCATCTGAATCTGGGAAAATTCTATTATTTTTGCATATTGAAATTCTATTTTGAAATATTACATCTATCTTATTACAAGCAAAACGTTAAATATTTTACATTTGATTACCTTGAATCGCTATAAATTTCTGCCAGTAACAATAAAGACAGTGCAAATGTAACAGTATCACAACTTCATACTATATTTTAAATTGAAACTATGCTGATTTTTCTATGTACCTATGGCTCCGCATTCTTCTACGTATTTTTAACCATCTTACTGATGAAGCGAACTATGATCTGTCTGCGACCCAGGAGGTTACGACTTCGATTCCTGCCTCAAGACCATACGATCAAAATGATTAAATTTATATTTTAGCGTAACTTAATTATTAATTATTATATTCATACATCTGTTATGGTAAATTAAGCTACTTAAAATAAAAAGCTACTTTTTAATTTTAAGATCTACAATGTACTTGAAATTTATGAATAGATATTTTGATTTTGAAGAATGGCTGCAGTTGCGCGCGGTGCATTGTTCGTAGTGCACGCATTTATTGTACTTGCATCGTGTCAATATTATTGCGTAAGATAAGAACTTAAGCACCTTAGCTACGATTATTTACGATGGACGGGGTCGATCGTGATCCCCCGTCCAGAAAAAACTCTTTTGAGGGGCTACCTGTGGATGAGTGTATGGATAATGAGATGATTTCTGAGCGTGTGGTTAAAACCCAGGCCGCGGCCGTACCGACTGCGGTCCAATCGGGTTGCGCTTCGCCTGTCATAACCGTGAGAGCGCCGAAACGAAGCAGAATAAGAGAAGATTTTTCCGACAGTAGTGGAAATGAAATTAGTCAGCCGGACTTCAAGCTAGTCCAATATAAGTCTACGCGCTCCGGAAAGGGTAAATTGAGTAGGTATAATTTATTACGCGAGAGATTGGCTGATAAACAAAGCATGTTTGAAGTGTGCCTTGCATCGTACCAATTATTACCAAAGCAGATAGGATTGGCCAAATTATTGAAGGCGGAACACATTGAAAATATTACACAAATTACATACAAGAGCCCATACAAAGTCCATATAATATTTGAAAATAAAGATGATGCTGAAGTATTACTCAGTAATAACTTCTTTTCCTCTAATGGTTATCGCTGTAATTTGACAAGTGAAGTGGGAATTACTTACGGTGTTGTAAGGAATATGGAGATGGAGATTGAGGAAGATGAATTGATGGAGATGTTTAAGTGCGAGCATACCATTGTAGCTGTGAAACGACTGAACCGAGCATCTGAGAAAGGTGAATGGGTCCCTAGTGAGACTGTTCGCTTTGCTTTTAAGGGTTCTTTCCGTCCAGAGTACATATATGGATATGGATGCAGGTTCAAGGTTGATGCATATACTTTTCCTGTTACGCAATGCTCGGCGTGCTGGAAGTTTGGACATCTTACAAGAACGTGCCCGACCAAAAAGGTGTTTTGCCCAAAGTGTGGTAAAAACCACGCTAACTGTGAAAGCACCAAATTTAGATGCGTGAACTGTAAGGGACAACACATGGCCTTTGACAAATCATGCCCAGTATTTTTGAAGGAGAAGAATATAAGAGCCATAATGAGTACAGAAAACAGTACATACAGAAATGCATCTTCTACACTGATAAAACAAAAATTATTGGAGTCTCAGAAAGATGATAATATATTTGAATTTGGTTGCCAACAAACAGCAAGTAATAATTTTGTAAGACCCGGTCTGTCTTACAGTCAAAGCTTAGGTGCTGAAACGTCCCACAGACAAACAATAGTCCAGGAAGCTCAGGAAAGCAGTAATAACTTAGAAAGTGATAAAGAATCAAATAATGATAGTTGTCAAGAAAACATACAAATAAATAAGCACGTAGAAGAGAAAAGAAAGAAAAATAAGAAAAAGAAAAATAAACAAAAAATATCCGAACAAGATAAGAATGAGATTACAATAGAAAATGAAGAATGTGGTCAGAACTATGTAAGTAAAATACTCAGAAAAGTAAAAGAAATTTTGAGCTCAAATGATAGCATAGAAGGAAAGATTCGCATAGGGATACAGTTTATATTAGAAGAGGTAATGTCGCTTATTGTTAAAACGATGAGCAGTGGTGAGGCAATTAGTAAACTTTTTGGCCTTCTTCATGATGGATAACACCATCATTACCAGCCGCGCCACCCAGGCATCGGACCCTGTGGGTTCCATTGCGCAATTTATTAATATTGCGCAATGGAACGCGCAGAGTCTGATGCCTAAAAAACTTGAATTGGAAACATTATTGTCTCAGGAAAGAATAGGTATTTGTATAATTAGTGAAACATGGCTTAATGAAGAAATAATGTGTCGTGTGAGTAATTTTAACATTTATAGACAAGATAGAATAGACTCATATGGGGGCGTGGCAATCATCGTTCATAAATCGATTAGAACTCAAATCTATAACATTAATCATTCAAATCCTGGTATTGAAATAGTGTGTGTAAAAATTTTAAATTGTGCCTATTTAGATTATGTAGCATCCGTGTATTGCCCGTCGTCAATAAGAACTTCGCAATGCGACTGGGAAAGTATTTTTTCAAAGTTCACTCGTAAATCGATTGTGGCTGGTGACTTCAATGGACAACATTCCAATTGGTCGTCAAAGACGGATACTAGAGGGTTGCAACTTTGGGACGCTTCCATAGAACATAATTTTATTTCTTTGAACAGTGGTGAGTTCACAAGGGTTGAGTTGGTAAATGGCCATTTACAACAGTCTGCACCGGATGTTACCTTCGTGACAGCTGATATAGCGGTACTTTTTAATTGGCATGTAACTCGCGAAAACTTAGGTAGTGATCATCTTATTATAAAGTATTCACTTTGTTATCAGGGCTCGCTTAACTTTATTTCTCGTCGCAATATGAAAAAAGCAGATTGGTCTAAATATCAAGAAGTCTTAAAACATCAATTTACTGATAACATTTCCGAACAAAACTTGCAAGCCTGTTATGACTCATTCATAGATAACGTCAACGACGCTGCGAAACAAAGCATACCTATGATAAAAAAATGCTTAAATCCTGCAATAAAGTTTCAACCTAGACCTTACTGGTGCACGGAAATTTCGGCTGCTATTGCTCAGAGACGCCTAGCTCTCAAGTTATTTCGGCAAAATCCCACTCCAGACAACCTTAAGATTTTAGAAATTAAAACATCAGACGCTCAGCGCATTCATAGGCAAGCTCGATCAACCAACTGGCAGACGTTTTGTGGATCAATTGATGTATGTACAAACCCGTCTGATATGTGGCGCCGCATGCGCTGGGTGAAGGGAATTCGAACTCAACGTGTTACGGCTCCAATTGATAAGCAATGCGAACTTTTAGGTAGTTTAGCGCCTGACAGTGTTATTCCCCCCACCCCAGTATTTACATCGAACAATGATCTATTAGATAAGGCATTTAGCTATGAGGAATTACAAAAGTGCTTAAAAAAAAAGGATACGGCACCGGGCGAAGATAAAATCACATATTCAATGATTTATTTTCTACCCAATGAAGGTAAGCTATACCTACTAAATATGTTTAACTTTATATTTAGATTTTCGATAGTACCTTTGCAATGGCGTAACATTCAAATCATTCCGATACCCAAACCAAACGATAACTCTAATACTGTTCCTAAGTTTCGGCCTATATCATTAATCTCTTGTATTTGTAAAATATTTCATAAAATGTTATGCAACCGAATTGAATGGTTTGTAGAACATCATAAAATACTATCTCCAATGACATCTGGTTTTCGGAAATCCCAGTCGTGTGCAGACTGCTTAGCCAGACTTATCACACAAGTGCAGGTGGGTTTTTCTAAGGGCGCGTCTACACTGGCTTTGTTTTTAGACGTAGAAAATGCCTATAATAATGTTTTACCGGAAGAATTGATTTTATTATTAGACAATCTTCAAATTGGTTCACTTTCTTGTAGATACTTGTGGGAGTTTCTGAGCAATAGATGTTTAAAAATTTTAAATGAAGACGGTACTACCAATCATAATATGGTAAGATGGACACATAAAGGTTTGGCCCAAGGAGACCCAATCTCACCTCTTTTGTTTAATATTGTGACGTACAAAATAGCTAAATTGATTACGGACAATGTGAAGACATTACAGTACGCAGATGACTTTGTTTTCTATTCACAAAATCGAGATAGTTCTATTAATGAGACTAATATTCAGAACGCATTAAACTCAGCTGTAGGTATTTTAGGTAAATTAGGGTTAGAAATATCATCAACAAAAACGAAATGCTGTAATTTTAAAAAAAGTAGGCGTGTAGAAAGGGTATCTTTGATTTTAAAGGATGATATAATTGAGTCGGTGCAAATTGTTAAATATTTAGGTATTTGGTTAGATAAATCACTCTTATTTAGAAAACATATTAATGAAACATGCGAAAAAACTATTAAAATGCTTAACATATTAAAAGTATTAGCCGGAGCGTCGTGGAGAATGCACCCTAAGCACTTACGCCGTTTATATATTGCGTTGATTCGTAGTAGAATAGACTTTTGTTGTTTCCTTTACGATACAGCTGCAAAGTCACATCTAACTAAACTAGATAAGGTTCAAAACAGTGCGATGCGCATTATAGGTGGATTTATTAAAACTACGCCTATACATGTCATGGAATGCGAACTTTGTTTAAGTCCATTGCAGCTAAGACGAAATTATCTGGCAACTAAATATTGTTTAAAATCTCAATCTATACATAGCAACCCAACCATCGAGTATCTACAGGAACTAGCTAATTTGAATTTCAGCTACGGCATAAGGAAAAAAAAGCCGCTACTTTTATCAATTTATGAGCAAACTCAAAGTGAAAGTATTATACGGTGCAACCCTCTGGAGATGTTTTCTTTGAATACGTGGGTGTCTGAGTTTAAAACTGATTTTATTAAACTAGAAATTGAAGGCATCAATAAATCAAAAAAACAATTTAATGATGTAGAACTAAAGTGCCATACATTGTTAATGTTATATGGTAGTTATAAAGACTGGCACAAAGTTTACACGGATGGGTCAAAAATGGAAAATGGTTCTGGTTTTGCATTTTACGATCCCAGTCGCAATACGAGAGATACTTACCACGTTACTTCGTCAGGAAATACTATTATGTCATTAGAACTCTTTGCCATCTCAGAAGCACTGTCTTATGTCACAACCCTAAACTATAAGAAGGTAGTGATTTTATCGGATAGCCAAAGTGCTTTACAACATATTGCTCGATGCGCATCAGGGTTCCGATGTGCTTCGGTAGCATATGTTATCCTAAAGAAAGTTTTATTTCTTTTAAATAAAGACGTGCATCTGAGATTGCAATGGGTTCCCTCACATGTAGGTGCAACGAGGAGGCTGATCGTCTGGCCAAACAAGCTATTGAGGTAGGAGCAGAAATATACATTATTCCAGAATACTCTGAGGTACTAATACAATACAGATACAAGGTGTTTGAAAAATGGAAAAAATTATTTAATGAAGTGTGTTTAACAAAAGGTTTGTGGTATAAAATTATACAAAGTTCGCCTCCTCGTATCCCCTGGTGGGTACACAGCGAGTTGAAGCGCCGTCATGTGGTGGTAGCTCACAGACTGCGGTCCGGACACATTCCACTAAATAAGTTCAACCACCTCATGAGGAAGGTTGACTCACCTAACTGTGCACAGTGTCATGTGCCAGAAGACGTCCATCATCTCTTGGTGGAATGTGTACGGACTCAGTCGATGAGAAATTATTTAGCTGTAAAGTTTAGTGTGGATCTCGCGGAATTAGGTTCATTACATTATTTATTAGCAAATCCATTGTGTGAGGCCGCCAAGGTCCTCTATAGGATGGTGTTTGATGTTTTAAGTTAAGTTAGGTTTAAGTTAGTGTTTGTATTACGGGGCTGGCATATTCGCAAAGCGAAAAAAGCCCCTTTCAAAAATTAAGAATAAAAAAAAAAAAAAAAAAAAAAAAAAAAAAGAATGGCTGAATAGATTTTGTTGAATATTGGTGGAGCTTAGAACCAGTACAAGGATTTTCCGATCCGGTTTTCCTTCCGGCGAGTCCTACACTGTTAAAGTACGTGTTTTCTACTGAAATGTATATCTGTTTCTATCTGTACTATGGCATCCCGCCTCTTTGATCCGCTCCCGTTAAACACACGTCTAGAGCCCAAACATCCGTAACGACCGACAAATCTCTTTTATTTTTAATTTCCTAGAAGCTGAACTGGGGCGTGTGTAGGCGAGACCAGGTATACAGGTGTCGTTTTCATTTACCGTTTTTGTGTGATTTTTTCGCGGGAAAATGCGTTTGTTCTTTTTTTAGGTTAGACTAAAGAAGCGACCCTTACAGGTTTATTATTAGTATAGATATAATGTTGTCTATTATTTTATAACAATTCCTTAGAAACAGTTTTTTTTGTAATATTAGGTTTTTCTCATTGATGTCATTGACAGTTTTTTTATAAGGATTTTGCAACCACGCACTTAGAGTAAAATCAGAAAAATCAAAATTTTGGCGTTCAGTAGGCGTTGGCAAGGACGCTTCTATTCTTCCATATTGAGACATCAGGAAGTATTAGCATTTATATTGCTTTTCAATTTCGGACGTCGCCATTTTCGGACGCGTAAGTGCGTAAGTGTAACTTGTACAGAAAAGGACAAATCATAATTACGTTTCTAGGGATCCGTTATAAAGAGATAAAAGAGAAAAACATTTTAATTAATTAATTAATTTTCGTATACTGTATAAAATATAGGATTACAAAGTCATATTTGGTATCAACAAATCATACAAATCGTCTTCTGAGGCGGGAATCGAACCGACAACTTCTTGTGTCACAGACGGACCTTCGTCCGCTGCGCCACAGAGGTCGTCACAACACTTAAAATTACATAGCTTATACATGAGAAAGACACGCGTCTATTGCTTCTTTTAACTGCAAAAAGAACTTTCACCCACCAATTTTTTTCAGGATATTATAAATATAGCGGAAAAAGTCTCAGGCTGAAAGCAATTATAAATCAATAAAAATCATCAGATATGACGTCATCGTAACTCCGCGTCTGTTATCTATGGTCATGTCAGACACACACTAGGGGGCGTAGCGGTCGCGTCTCATACCTTATTACCATTTATAGATCAGGAAGTCTTTATTACTCAGTAGTAGTTGCCTACTAGTTTACTTGACTAGATTTTATTAAGGAGTATTTAATTATAACAGCCGTGTTGGCTAAGTGGGAGCACACTCGATATTATTTCCTAAGGTCGTGGGTTCAAACACCACCGCGCACCTCTGATTTTTCTTCTAGAAAAAATATTTTTGCTGTAAAACACGTACTCTAATGGTGAAGGCAAACATCGAGAGGAAACCTGCATGTTCTGAAAACTTTAAAAAGTTTGAAGAATATGTGTCATGGGCATGTGTAAAGCGCTCTACACACCAAAGCCGGCGGCCCGCCGGCACAGCCCGGCGGCCTAACCCGCCGGCCTTATTTTGTACTAAATAAAGCCGGCGGCCTACAAAATAAGGCCGGCGGGTTGGGCCGCCGGGCTGTGCCGGCGGGCGGTGTGTAGAGCGCTTTATAAGCGTGTGTCATGGGCGCTCATAGTGTTAATACCAAATCCCTCAATATCCTTAAGATTGTTGTTGGGGAGTCTCGAGCCACGTAATATGGTTGTAATGATGATGGTCTTATTTTTAATGTTTATGTAATCTCAATACGAACCGACCAACTTTCACTCCACAACTAATCAATATCTCTAAAGGACACTAGACAATCCAGTTATGTCGTTTGGTATTTGATACGATTCCGATAACCTGTTTAGCATTTTTAGACTAATTTATCACTATACGTATCGTAAATTTACTATTTTACGAGTAAACTATAACAGTTAATCTTGTCACTTTGTCGATTTAATAAAAATAGGATCGATTTTCGTGTGTTTATGGCCTTAATTGGGCAGACATTCTCTGATTAATTTCTAGATTAAAGATTTAATTTTACGATCGAAACTTATTGCCTGCTTCGACTCTGTTCGCTTGATGAATGAATACATTATTGTTCAACATTAAACAACGACAATGAAGATAAAAATTATAATAAATATTGCTGGTTAATACACCAGTATACACAGCAATATACCCGTGGTAAGCTTAAAGCTTGTATTACGGTAATCTGATATACTTTATGGAATTTACTTTCTTTTAATTTTATGACTCAAGATCGGCTGGGCCGATTTAAGTGGCTTTAATATAGCCCTAGTAGCCCAGGGAAGGTTTAAAGAGTTAGGATACATGGGAATAAAGCGGGTGAAGCCGTGGGCAGCTAGTACTTTATACTACATAAAAGATGTACCAAATATAAGTAAATAGTACACCCAAAACAAACATCTGTCCTGAGGCGGGAATCAAACCCGCAATCTTCCCTCCAGAGGTCTCATTGTTGTTGTCTTACCACTGCACTGCTGTCTAGTAGTTTCTCAATTGATTTATTTTATGTAATAACGTTGATAGTGATGATGAAGGCACATTTATGATTCTCGCAGTGTATTTGAGATACGACACCGCAGCTCGCACCGACGGCGGAACCCGCGGGCCTAATCCAAGAGATTCGGCTGTGGCCACTAAATATGCGATCTATTCTTAAAATGAAAAAAAAATAGAAAATAGATTTTTATTTTCGCAGCAACGTCTGCATTACTTCTCTTAAATATTTGATTAACTAGAAGCTTTTGTATGAATTATCCATAAATATCTATTTATTTATTTATTACGCGGGGGCGGACGACATCATACATGATCAAGGTAACATAGAAATCCATCCAACACCAACCCAATTATGATAAGGAAGTTTACTTGCCATCCAAAAAACCTTATAATTCCCTTTTACCGAAAAAAGTCTAAGTTACGTGACACGAAAAAAATATTTTGTTCAGTACGTGGTGATTATTGCCCGTAATCTGTTGTGAGTCATAATATGGGATGTTATAGTGATGATGATGATGAAGTATCTTAATAATGTAAGTACCTAGATCAAATATAATGGATTTGGAGAATTAAGTAAAACAGTTTCAAGCCTTGTGTCCTCTACTTTCGTAGCCACAGTCCGCAAGGAATCGATTCCGTAGGCCTTAGACACGACACGAATAATATTATAACTCGTATTTATTGCGGCTTTGCCCGCTGCAATACGGAAACACAGGCCTGGTGGTAATAGCTATGTCACTTCAAGATACAGGGTGTTCTTTATGCATAATAAAAAATATCTATCTATGTATGTATATTATATTAAGAATATCAGAAATGTAGCACCCGTAACACGAGCTTTACGCGCGAGCTTACCACGGGACTAGATTTTGCTGTGTGAATAAAAAAATATTGCCGGACAATTCACACAGCCGATACCCGTAACAAATATCTGCAGATCGTACAAATTTTATTATTAAATAAAATAAATTTTATTTTGCATTAACAAACGTTACAAATCACCTCCAATTCAAGTTAACAGTACAGTTAGTAACTTATAACTGTTAAATGGAAAACATAGGTACCCAAGCTAGGTAAAATACCTGTGTGATATTCCGAAGCGGCAATCGAACCTGCAACCTCCTGCGTCGCAGGCAGACCTTCGCCCACTGCGTTACAGAGGTCGTCAAACCTAGAATTGTCGAGCAATATTTAATTATTAGATCGCTAAACAAAGCTCTATCAAACAATAGCTGTTCTGTCTCCCCTGTGACAAAAAACGCAGAAAATCATAATTTATGAAACGGAACGCATCTGCCTATACCGCGGTATCATCGCACCGCGGGGAATGCGAACAAACGCAGACCAATATGTAAATAACGATACCTGATACTTTAATTGCAATTTAAATATCCCGACTCTAATATAAATACTAAAAGAAATGGAATATACCAGTTTTATTTGAGGGTAATGCTTCTGACAGATTTATTATACCCTAGCCGTAGCCAGACAGTAGATGGTTTTATTAGGGTTCCGTAGTGATAATTACCATTAGTCACAACTGTTGACTGCGTATAAGCTACCTTTAACTTTTATTGATTGTTTATTTACATAAAAAAATATAATATTACAGTAAAATTACTAATGCGCTATAACTGTGAAACAATTACCTACTAACTAATTATTTCACGAAGTTGGAAAAAACTAAATTTATGGGCATTATTCATTGTTTAATTTAAAGATACTGTGAATTTTGTTCTATTAGTTTAATAGATTCAGGGTTTGCATTGAATTAATATCTAGATAAGGAATTGTGCATACTCTTTATTAATTATACTGTCTACAACTCGAACCAAGTCAAATTAAGTTAATTCGATTGTTAAGTATAAAGAAAAGTGCAAAGCTAAAATAGAAAGGATTTTAAGGCTGCTAAAAATGTGTATGTAATTTGTTTTTATCCCGCGGAACCCTACGTTGCTCTTGAGCTGACACGTACTCTGCCAGTAACTCATATTGCTTTGGCAAATAAAATGATATGTAAATCAGTCAGGCAGAACGAATTATACGAAAGTCACGCCCATTTCCCCTTTGCCTTTGTTGAGATAGCGGCTTTTGTAAATGTTGTAAATGCTGTCTTATTCACAGAGAAATTCGTATAAAATATTAATAATTAAAATTTGTTTATTTGCAGACTAGGCTTAAAGATTTAAAAGTAAAATTAACACAAATAAAACATAAAATTTTGCTTAAAAATTAAGGAAATACATTTAAAATAGTTTATATAATAAACTACTATTTTTAATTGCCATTCCCGTTATAATGGATTTTCCCGCAGTGATTTCCGCGTATTCCTGTGAGAAAAATCTATTCGGTAGTTTTTGCGTGAGAGAGCAACAAACAAACGTAAGTAAGTACGCAAAAATCTTTATGATAACGTGTTCAAAACAGCGAGCGGAACACTAGTCTCAAATATCTTTGTGTAGTTGTGATGAATCTCCGTAGACAACAAAGGGAAGGCACCTGGGGTTTTGACCGTCTGGATATGTCTTATAAAAAATACTATTCAATACTACTATAATTATAAGCAAGCCGTGTTGGTTTAGGGGGGTTGGGTATGCCGTAGAAGGCAGGTTACCGACGCCCATCTATCAGCGCGTATTGGAAAATAACTCTTAATAAATATATCTTTCAAAGATATCAAAATATCTTTATAAATTATAAGAACTAGTTACGATTTTGAAAGTCGAATAACGACTTATGAAATATACAAAACTAGCTGCCCCCGCGAACTTCGTCTCGCCATATACTTTTATTTGCAACTATCTCCATACTAAATTTCATCCAAATCGTATTTTACGCGTAATCATATATTTTCCCGCGGAAGCATGTATTTTTCCGCGGTAAAAAGTAGTCTATGTTCTTTCTCAGGGTCTAAAGATTGTATGTGCCAAATTTCACCTAAATCGGTTGAGAGGTTTAAGCAGGAAAGCGTAACAGACAGACAGATAGACAGACAGACAGACAGAGTTACTTTCGCATTTATAATATTAGTTAGTATACAAAATAAAATAAAATGAAATATTTTATTTGTCACGACACATTTCACAATTAGAGAAAATTAAAACTAGATACAAAAGAGAAAAATAAAATACATATATCAATATTATATAAACAAGACAACTAATAATTTTGACTGACTGTTAATTGGTATGGAGATAATATAGCAATTCTTCTTATTAGCACAATATTAGCACAACGCTCTATAGTTTGTTATAATAAAAGTCGTGTTTCTAGTTTGCAATATTTCCGCATAAACTGACCAGTTAGTCAAAACGGTTAAGGAATGAAGTAAAGAATACAAACCCCATTAGTTTTTGAACTTAAAAAATAAATCCTATGTTAATAAAAGAAGTACCTAAAGATAAAGAAGCGGCTCTAAATGTTTAAGTAGTATTCGTTTCCTCAACTACGCAGTTCGCATTAGATTAGAGAAAACGCCAGACTGAGGCTCGGAGCGTCTATGCCCTCGCTCTTTGCCCTTTCAAAGAGCGGCTAAGGGCTGGTGTAGATAGGACTGAACGAATGAATGCGTATTTAGTGTAAGGGTTAAAATTTACGTTGTGAGTAAAATAATGATAGATAATTGATACTCGTTATCTGCGATACTTTAATTTTGTTCCGTTTTAGTACATAATATAATTTTCCGAATCGAAAGAGAAGAGAGTCTAAAGATAAGTCCTAAGATATATGCTGAAATACTAACTAGCATTTATTGAGAAAATTGTTATTCTCATACACATAAATAACCTTCATTTTGTAAACGGGAATTACACTCACACCGAGTGTGAACCGCGCGCGCGACCTGAGTGGAGACGGGGCACGGCGGGACGCTCACTCCTCCTGATAAAGACTGCTCTTGTTGTGGTCGAAACGTCGAGAGTTGTTTAACTCCTATGTAAATACGTGAGTAATTCCCGTTTACAAAATGAATAGTATAACTCACGAAAATTTTGAAAGTGAAATAAATAACCTTGTTCTTTTTTGAAAAAATAAAGCCTGTTGTAACCCAAACCCTTTACATAAAATAAAAAACTAGGAAATACCTAAATATTTCACAAAATATTAACTTAACTGGTAAACAAACGATCGGACACAAATCGGTTGCCAGTGCAGCATCAAAGCTATGACAATATCATATTTTCAGTGGCAACGTCTAGATGCAGTGTAGAATATAACGAGATCCTGGTTCCCTCTCAAATAAGTATCCACTGTCCTATCTGGTGTCTAATCTGTGTCCGTCTGGGTAAGTACACGCGTACTGAGCGCGCCCTTTTGTCCTCCGAAGGGCCAGGACTACCGGTGACATTGAGCGCTGTTCCCGGGATCCAGGGATATCTGGGGCTTGACGTGAACTTGTACAATTTGATTTTTATGCGGTAATGTGTTTGCTTAGGGATGTCTTGATCTGAAGACGGGTTACGGGTGAAAATGTTTATTTATTTATTTATTTAACACAAAATCCACAGCCCTTACAGATATACAATATACTTATAACAAAACTTACGGCCAAAAAACGGATTTACTTTTTATAAAATGTATCTAATGTATGTTTTGGTAAACATTTGGACATGGATGGAATAGTTATTGTCTAAATAGTGCTGTCTCGGATTTATGTTTATAGTAATGTTATAAAGCTGAATATTGTCGGATTATTTGGTTGGACGCTGCGATCTTAGGGACATTGAAGTACTAGGTAGTCAGTGTTTGGTTAGAATTACTAAGCCCTTAGCCCTTAACCCTTAAAATAGATCTTAGTACGAGTATACATATTTTTAAAATACAATTAGTACGAGATAGCTTGTTTTCCGTGATAATTATGTTCATCTACTCTTTAAAAAGTAAAAGTAAAAAAAGTAAAAGTTGTTTATTTGACATAAAAGAAGTGTATAGTATAATATGATCCATAGGCTCCTGAGCTAGTATACGCTGTGTTTCAGAAGCCAATTTACACAGAAAAACATGCTTTACACAGAAAAACATGCTTTAAAAGTCTTAAACTTTTCTTAAAATCAAATTATTTTTATTTATTAAAAAATTTTTTAGAGAGAAAGTATATTATGCCCATCGGGGCGTAATGTAACTTTTTTATATCATAAATGTGTTATATACATTGATATTTATTTTCCCAATATAATGGATATTGGGTGTTAAATAGATCACAAAATATATATTTAGTGGAACTGACATAATACGAGTAATAACCTAAGAGCCCGTGATGGCCAGACCTTCCTTTAATTCACAAGCTTGAAAATTCTTTCATGTGTATGTCTAACATAGGTAAGAATAACCCCCAAACATGAAACCTGGATCGTGGTTCCTTTGGGAGATAACAGGTAAAAGGTTGTTATCTCCCAAAGGAACCGCGATCCAGGTTTCATGTTTGGGGGTTATTCTTACCTATGTTAGACATACACATGAAAGAATTTTCACGCTTGTGAATTAAAGGAAGGTCTGGCCATCACAGGCTCTTGGTCTATAAGCAAAGCATAGGTAAACACCAGATTTTAGGCTTTTTCATTGTAGTATTTTTCTTTGTGAATTTGTCTGAATTTGGTTTTTCGGCAAATTGTTTTGCTGTCGGCGTTAAATAAATCTTTTATACTAAATCGTATCTAAACTTGTGGAAAAAATGTTTTCGCCGTATTTTTGTTATTTCAGTTTCCACACAAAAGATATGAAAGGTCTGTTTTGTCTAGACTTTTAATATGTTGCTATCTCAGTAGGCTAGGTTTTATCAAACTTAAAGAATTACTAACTGATTGTGATAACCAAGATTTAAGATCCAGTTGTTTGGTTTCGGCCCCATCGGCCATCTGTTCTAATGTTTTACTTCACGATCTAATCCTAATCTTATCGATTACGTCGGTTTCGGGACATTTCAGATTAGATTTCTTAAAAAACCCTGAAAAGCTTTGCCCATAACTTTTTGAGCAATCAATAAAATTAATATTAATGACTGAAATTAATAAAACTGCCATGTGATGCGGGTCTAAGAATAGTACAACCTTAATCTCTTACCGCGCGCGGTTCAAACTTATACGCGGGATATTATGCAAGACAACAGACAGCAGCGTCGTTTTGTATACCATCCAACTGGTGTCAAAACCATCATGGTAAGCTTGGTTATTATACCAAATCCCCCATACCTATAATTGGCATTAATATGGGTTACTAAGATATAGTGGACTTTCTGTTAACGTTTTACTGTTGCGGTTAAAGACAGGTAGGTTTGTGAAAGGCTCTTTACGCTCAGCTAGCCTCCGCCTTTCAAAAGGCACCCTGATTTTGATTACTGGTTTTTAGGATTCAGGTTGTATACATGAAATGGGGACACATTTTCTGATTCAGGACCTGAGTAGACTTTCCTCTTTGTAAAATCTCAGCTTTTAGTTTAATGAAATATAGAGCTTTTTGGTTAAATAAACATTCATTCATTATGAAATAAATGGAAATAAATGTTGTCTTTTAAAATATTGTTTTCGTCTTTTAAATGTTCTTCTAATACTACATCTACTAAATATCATTTAAACACTACTGAAACAGAAACATTAGCCAAATCTTAATATCCCATTGATGTGAAATGTCGCAAACAAAATATGTCGCGACACATCCAAATCTTCAAAAGAATTCGACTTACATCACAAATACGAAACAATTTCAAAAGAAGACACTTTTCGAAGCCGTAAATCAAAACTACTTAAGTCAATATTTCCCTGTCTTTGAAATAATTAAAATAACAAGTAGAATGAGAGACATCGCTTTGACAAAGTGGGGCATATTTTGTTCTATTGTTTTTCCTCCTTTATTTTAAAACGGACTCAAATGAAAGCGGTGACGAAATTGCTTCGCCTGTGCTAAAGGTGACTGACTGCTATAACACAAGGGACAGAATTGTAATTAAATAAATAATGTATTTACATATTATTTGTCCATAATATTTATAATTGAATGCAAATGCAATCTTACAAAAAACTTAAAAGGGAAGAAAAGAAGCAATATATTTAAAGGATATTTATTAATAGAACGAATAAGCCTATTTTTTGATGTGTAAGTGATATTTTAGAATGAAATTAAAAGCTTGTTTTAAAAAACAAATATTGATGTAGTGTCATCGCCACAACCTTCGCGTGACGAACGCTATAATAATGCAAAAGTAATGTACGTGCTACGTGTAATTTAGAATGAGTCGCATTAGAATTACTGATAAGTCTTACACGAAATTACGACTAACTTTGTATTGTTAGATACTTATAATAACAAAAATATAAAAGAAACGTGTGGCACTATGAGACTGCCGGGGCAAAGCTATTGCATAGCATTTTTTATCATGGGGTAGTTAGGTTATTTTCGTTACGGAATTTCTGGATTCGGTCTCCACGCTCAAGGCCCGCGATAGAAGCTATGCAATAGCTTAAAAGAAGAAAATAAATATTTTTGGTAATCAAAAATTTTATTAGCGTTCAAACAAGCAACTTAACAGTAGATATTAGAGTAGTTGTGCTATAGCTGACGCCTTCCCGCTTGCGCCGGAGTTTCCGAAGTATTTTTCCGCTGCATTTGTCTATTTTAGAACTGTCTGAGCAGTTCGTTTCGCAAGCGGCGCCGGCGCAGTTTTGATCCGAAATATAATATCATTTATTTTTGATATTTTCCCGCCGCTGGGAAGTGGGCAATTATTTTTATAGTAGAGAAGTGGGTTAGTATATTTATTTTCTTTATAAACATGCTAGGTTGCAATTTTAAGTAATATGGGGAAAATTCACACAGTATTTTAATCTTATACAGTATTTTTAAAATTCTGATGTAATCTTGAATTTAAACTGAATTAATCCTTATTGTACTTATAAATAACAGAAATAAATACTATGTTCTTATTAAAAACATTTATAAGCAGAAAAAGTTTAGAAAATTATATGGTACAGTCAATTGTTAAGCATGTATCTAATAAATTCACATAACAGCACGAATCTAATTCCATTTAATAACAGAAAAACAAGGTTTCTGGTATTTTAATATGGAACTTAGCAAGATATTGGTTTCAACCACATTATTAAATTTCTCAGAAGTTGTTTATAGATTTAGTCTGTTCTGAATATGTAATTCTCCTTGAATTTAATCGGAATATCTTTTATTTTTTAACTTTGCCCGCGTGATAGTATTTTTTCCCGCGCAAAAAAACCTAAGTCCTATCTGTGACACTCAAACAATCTATACTAAATTTCAAATCGGTTTATTTACCGTGACAGACGAACGTTTACAGTCTATAATCAAAACTTTCGCCTTTATAATAGTAAAAAAATTGCATTCTTCGGGTATATAAATCTGTCAGTTTCCAAAACAATTGGTTACTCTTAGGCCTGAAGTACATAGAACCATGGCTCTTATTAATTTCTAATGACATACACATAATATGCCGTAATAATATTTTGCTAGAGAAACCATAGTAAAACAATTAAACAAAGCTAAAGCTGCGCGCCCACTGAAGCAGGCTGCACATAATTCACCGCAAGGGATTATGAAGCCTGCGCACTGTCACTTATCATATTAGAGTTATAGTAAATATTATAAGTTAGGGTGGGATACACCACGAGATAAATAAATATTGCTGAACAATTCACACAGCAATATCTAGCCCCGTGGTAAGGTAAGATCGAAGCTTGTGTTTCGGGTGCTAGATTTTTGATTTACTTATCATAATAAATACATAGATATATATATATTTTTAATGTACATATATATGTATGTTCCGAGTGTCTGGGTGTTATATAACACCCAGACACTCGGAACAAATATCTGCAGATCGTAAAAATTTTTGTTCCGAGGTGAGAATCGACACCGCAACCTCCTGCTTCGTAGGCAGACCTTTGCCCGCTGCGCCACAGAGGTCGTCAATATTATTGAAATATAATCTGTATATAAAATAAGTAATATAAAAGAAAGTAGTGTTCGTAACACAATTATAACCCATGCTTATTATACAAGAAACAGGCACAACTGTAGCAGAAGCAACGAAATGCATGATTTGCATGAATGTACGGTTAATTAGTTGGATGTTTATGGAAATGTGTCGTGTATGGGGGTTCTGCGAATCTGCCGCCATTGCCCAAGGACGGGGCACACTGGGTGATGAATATCTAATTCAAAGAAATATTTATTTATCTATCATATAATTTTTAGGGTTCCGTAGTTTAATTAATGTTCTGATGGTTTAACGTCACCACGTAAATTCAGGACTTGTTAACAGCAAAAATTGTGAATATCGGTCATATTTCTTAACATTCCTATCTATGCTCAATTGTCAAAATAAACCAAGTCACAATATCCGAAAACGGCTAGGTAACAACATAAATTCATTAAAATTATCTATCTATGTATGTATATTATATTAAGTATATTAGAAATCTAGCAACCTTATCACAAGCATAGAGCTTACCACGGGGCTAGATGTTGCTGTGTGAATTGTCCAGCAATATTTATTTATTTAATTTACATTAATATCGCAGTTTACTCGGTGTGCCTGCAACTCAACTGCATTCCGAAGTGGATCGCTCAATTCGATAGCTATATTTAGCTTTGATAGTTCCAACGAACGCCGCTAGGTGTCGCCATTAATTCTCCTGCTATTCTGTTGTAGGGCTACTAGGGGAACATTTGATATTATATGCATTGTAATGTATCAACATAATATTAATATTTTTATATAACGTTATATAATGTCAAATATTCTACAACGGTCTATAAGTAAGTTAAGTACCTACTATTAATACACATACACACATAATTATTAATTTAATTCATAATCATCAAGTTTATCAAATCGATTCACGCATTAATAGCTGTCAAATGTGTTAATAGGCGAATACCTTCCATTCTGAATGGAAAAAACACTTAAACGTATTAGTCCTTAAAAGTCATAACTAATTAAAAGCCTTAAAGGCTTTGGCTTGTCTAGGAAAAATACTGTAATAGCATGTGCAATGTGCTATGGTGCACATTCAATGCCATTCAATATTCAATGTAATAAGGTTGGGTGATTTTGTATAATCAGTACTTTTTTATATAAGTAAAAACAGCATTTAAGGCGAGTTAGTGATGGTCAAAACTTATGCTCACAGGAAAGGCAAACGGTATACCTACAGCATTTCTCCTACATTTCGTATCTTCGCTGTTTATGTGTACTCAGCGCCTTAAGAATGTGTGGAGTGTTTAAAGAACTATCAAGTTCTTTAAATAATTGGTAACAGAACACCAGCTTTGTCGCGGTCGGCTAAATGAAACGTGACGCTAGCGTGGTGTGGGTTACGTTCGTTATATTCTCACGCTGTATTTCAACCGGCTTCGAAAAAGGAGGAGAGACATTCGAATGATTTTATGTTTATTATTCAGAATTAATAACTAGGTAAAACTATTTTTTTTTAGGTAATTCCCCAAAACCTCTGCAACCTACAAAAATACTTTAATACCTTCCAGCGGGAAGAGACGGGGTAGTACCATTCCTAGGCTGGCACCACACGGCAATGATATAAACTCCTTAAATGTAACTTCTTTGTCCTTACACCTTGGAGTAAATCAACCTCACTCGCGGTCTGGCCATCTGTCATACCAAGACATATGGTAACTTTACGGCCCTACGATTTGTTTATATCACTCGCTCCCTCACTCCCGAGCTAATTAGTAAGGCTGTCCCGCTCTCGCGCAGTTTTCCTTCAGATAAGGGGTAATTGAAATTGTACACTGCATGCGGGTTAAAGTGAAAGGTGGTGCATAGAGTCAATGCTAGTGTACAGAATGGGTTTACTTACACCAGCTACGTCGATAATTTTGTGGCTCCTTAATTAAAAGTAATAGACTTCAGAGATCATAAGGAGACATTGAATAACTTCATAAGATATATCACTATATAACATAGCAATTAAAATTATATAATATGTTGGTACACTTTATCAGTCACAAGTAAAATTACACACAATAACCGAAATAGAAAATGATAAAAACTAAAAGCACAGCGTCTGGTTAATATTTGGCAGCGGTTAAAGTCTGTCTCGTGATACAAAGAGCAACGGTCGGTCAACGTTTGACCATGGCCATGACTCTACCCAAAACTACGGAATTAATACATCAAAACAAAATAAAAGACAGTTAATTTAATTATCCCCGGCTGACAGCTGACAAACAGTCTCGCGAATTGTCTCAGTGAGGACGGGAGTAGAAGAGTTACGCGAGCGACAGCGGTCGTCTTGTCTGTGACTAATTGCTCTTTGACATTTTTTTCCGCAAGTGCGCGGTGCGATGACCCTCCACAGGTTAAATAGTAATTATTATGTCCTTGCGACTAGTCGCAAGATAAGGCGACTTTCTATCGAGTAGTTGCTTTCTTTAAAGGTTATCTGGAAGGGCTGATGTGGAATAGTAGATGAAGTTAATGGAATCTGAAAGACACATTTAGTTTAGGGCTTGGAATTTAAAATGGAAACGATAGAACACTAGAGTTCCTATTAAAGATATTCAAGGTACTGTAGCTGGCTGAAATCAAACCAAACAAGAAATTTCCTTAAAATGATACGTATTTACTTTTTATTTCTCGATAATGATAAGATTTATCTTAAGAACTGTTTGACATAACCAAGCGTACCAACGTGTTCCTAAGGTGAGAATAAGTAAATATAAATAATTTTAATTATTGATGTACAATTAACTCAACAGCATGTAGACCCGTGGTAAGCTCGAAGCATGTGTTACGTGTGTTAGATTTCTGATAAATTTTGTAGAATATACTAATAATTACACCCAGAACACCCGGAACAAATATTTGCAAATCGTTTTTGCCCCAAGGCGGGAATCGAACCCGCATCCTCGCAGACAGATAAAAGCAAAACAATAAGTGGTAAGCTTTAGTGGATTCCTTACCTATCCTAGGGTGCTTACTCATGTTGGGACTGTTACTGTAAGTTGTAGTAAGGAGCTGTAGAAAATGATGTCCACTTTAAGTATGATTTCAGATAATTTGCGGTTTCGAGTTAAGTCCCCTTAAATATAGCTGTGCGTTTAAGTTACGTGACCTTTTCGTAGACCGAGGATGTGTGGAAAGCTTTCGGGTTCTGGTTCTTTAACCGCAGTTGTTAATTTTTTATTAATAATGTTAGTTCCGTGATGATTCAGAGAGACCGCATTCATAATGCATGTAAAATATAATAAAATTCTCTTGTTACTGAACACCAATCTTATAATAATATTTTAGAACAAACAGTTTAGTATAACTTCGGGTCAATGGGCGACCCTAGTGCTAACAGCGATCTTTGTCTAATTCTATCTATCTCATTAAAACGCAGGCAATACAATATAAGGTCATAAATAGATATGATACTAGGTTTCTACCTGCGAGAAACCTAGTATCATATCTACTTAATTTATTTTATTAATGGTGTACAATAAAGTAATTCTTTCTTTCTTTCAACCTAAGACCTTATTTTGTTTCAATAACAGGACCAGTGCCGACTTACCCTGCTAACGATGGACATTGGATACTCAATCCGGATAATCGGATGTTCCCCACGTTACACGGCTGATGTCCGTGACGCATTTAGCTCGTGTACGATTGTGGGAATGGCCGTAACCGTCTGATGGGGTTTATGATCCTTGTACAACTATTTATATATTTATTTCATAGTAGTAGTTGCCCGCGACTCCGTACGCTGCTGTTTATTTTATGTCTGAAAAATTTTAATGTGCAATATTCAAAGTTTACGCTAAAAAGTACTACTTTTTATTCGTGGTCTAGAACTCATCGCTTTATTTTTTTATTCAGTTTTTGGAGAAAGCATTTATTTAACTGTTTTGTATGTTCAGGTAGATTATGTCGTTGCAGTCTTTTATCTAACACGCTACCTTTAATGAAAAACATGAACTAAATAAGTTACCGGGTAAGTCCCAATCTCTTCACAACGCGACGAATAACTTTAACCACTTTTGTCCTTCGAACAAAAACCAAAACCAACTCTTGTCCAGATAACCAAATAAATAAAGTGTACAAAGCTATAATCTAACATAGACCAACTTGGTGAAAATCTAAAATTCAGTGCATTAATAAGTAGGTTATAATCTTTCCTAGACCCACTTGGTGCTAGGTAATTATAGGAGTTTGGTCGTCACCTGTCATCTGTGGACCATATGTGGCCTTCCGCCATTTGTGCGTGTCCATTGTTAGAGGCGATACGATTTTGACATTAGTCTCTACGATTATTATAAAGCTGAAGAGTCTGTTTGGTTGAACGTGAATCACATACAACTTTAACTCGTAGTTCACTTTTGTGTTAGACAACACGTTTTTAAAGAAGGTGATAGATATGCTTCCTAGAAAAAGACTATTAAATTCGCAGACAAAGTAATTAAATAAATATTGTTTTCAATGTTTTGGTTTTGTTTACGGCAAATTATTTGAACCAAATACTGGAAGATATTTGGTATGAAAGAACATAAAAGTAGAACATAAAAATATCGTACGCGCCCTCCAAAACCGTACAACAATGAAAACTCGCAATGATTTCGTTGACAAATCTCTTATTAGAACACTGCCACACGGACCGAACTAATGTTTAATTAATTATCATATCATTAATATTGTACTTTGAATGGGTCTTCATTATCGTTATTATCTGCCATCTTGGTACTTGTGCTAAAGAACTTTGTATTGTTTGAACGTGTTTTAACGACCTTGTAATGGTAGATTGGAAAAATAATAGACATAGTTCAATTCACACAGCATTCATGTATATTATTATATAATTTATTGGTATTTGAAACGCACGCTCAAAGATTTACTGTAAAGTAACTTAGCTAAATTCTGTGAGTCATAAGTTTTTGTATGAACACAAGCTCTCGGCAACGATTTTTTCCCAGGTCGTTTCACTTCGAGCACGTCATTGATAAATCAAATATCATTTCATCAATGACAGATAGACCACATCCCAGGAGGTACTAATCATTTTAGGGTTCCGCAGTGAAAAAATATATACCGATAAAATGCTGGTTTATATTTTTATCCAGTCTTTTACTGCGCTTTTTTAACCAGATTTATAGATCTCATACGGTTAAAATATTTCTTCTTTTATTTGTTAATTAAAACCAACAATTTTAAATTAATTACAAATTATCAATGTAAAATAATTTTAACCTAAAGGCTAGAAGTTATAATAATTATGAAAGTACGGGGGAAACTCTAAAAAAATCGTTAAACTAGTGTTTACACTCCAACAGTAACTATAGTGTTACAGTAACTATGCTGTTGTATTGAGTACATATTAACTTTTGATGTGGGAAGAAAACTCTTTGGTGCGTTCAGAAAGCTAGTTTCGATATAAAAGTCTACGGAACCCTTTAAACCTTCTCTCGGCTCACTTATCTCTCACGTCCTCGGCATAGACCCGTCGAGACATCCGCTACCTCGGCCATCGATCAAGGATTATAAAAAATCGCACGTGCGTATCTGTCCACTCTGCATTCTTTGACACACCCATTGCCACACCTAAGACAACTCACCAAAATTAACTTTTTTTTAAATGTAATGTATAAAAAAAAATTAATGCAAATCATTGCATTAACCCTTCAGTTGCCAAGCTTCGTTGATATTCGTTTGTACGTCAGTTATATTATGTTAGAAAAGTCAACCATATCGATCATTACATCGCACATAAACTTTTGTCAAAACTGGTAGACCACTTTCTTGGCCGACTGTACCTAACTGAAAACTAACCGGGTTCCAGCAGACAGATATATCTCAAAATGTTACACATTATAAACCTTTTGCACGTCCATTTTTCTAAAAGAATTTCATACACATGTTACAACGCTGTCATAAAACTAAAACGCAACTAAGTGGTGTGGCGAATCGATGAGAAATTTTAAGCCTTCTGAGTCAGACAGGAAATGCCATAATGTAGACGAAATAAAATCAAAAAGTAGAAAAGAATACAGGAACTAGTAAATAATTATCTTTCGTTCAGTATTTATTTATAGTCTTAGCAAATAGTCTTTTCCCTCACGCCTAGTATTCGGAACAGTCAAAGTTTTTGTAGAAATAAACGCGATATGTCATAACTTGTTAGAGCATCGGTCATCGCGCTTAAAGTGGTGTTTTAGTTACAGAAATATGTTTTTGTAGGGTTGTCGAAATTATCAATATTTTCAGCATCGCTTCGCTATGACTGTTTTATATATAACTGTCCGCCTGCAGCTTCTCCCGCATTACCAACTTTAACCGTTTGAATTGTTGTAACAACATATACAACACACTGATTGGGACACTGACACACACAAACAAAACAACCACAAACTTGTGCCTTTATAATTAGTGTGATGAAAAAATATCTATCAGTGTATGCATTCTACCTCTGTGGCGCAGCGCAGGGTTCGATTCCCTCCTTGGGACAAAAATTTGTACGATCTGCGAGATCTGAAAAAAAAATCTATCTATGTATGTATATTCTATTAAGTATATCAGAAATCTAGCACCCAAGCTTCGAGCTTACAACGGGGCTAGATGTTGCTGTGTGAATTGTCCAGCAATCTTCACTTTCATCATTTCAGTTGTCGGGTTTCCACTACTTTACTAGAATTCGGAATTACAGCGGATTTAAATCTCCCTCATAACAGTTCAGCAATATTTATTTCTTATTTATCTCACAAGTCTTTAGTCTTTTGGCTTTAGTTTATAATAATTGTTATTGGACAACCCTGAGGGCCCCGTTAAAAGTTTAGCAAAAACTTTGCCTCTAGTTAAGTGGTTAAGCTGCTAATCGCGCCATTGGTTAACCAGAGCTTCGATGAACTTTCATTCAAGACCTGAACTCAAAATACAGTTATTGCACTAAAGAGTATAGTATAGTGAATTGAGAGGTCAAGTCTAGGCACAGACAAGTCCTCTTGAATCACTCCACCTATCTAAAACCGCATCAAAATCCGTTGCGTAATTTTAAATATTGAAGCATACATAGGGACGGACAGATACCGACAGTATTTTGTTTTATAATTATGTTGTGATGACCGTTTCACCAAAACATTTCCTGAACAGTTCCAATGTTTTTACACAATAGATATATTTAAATGGCGTCTTTCAATCGTCACGTTCCTGTCAACCAGCTGACAGACTGACGGATCATATATTATATATATATTACCCCCACAGAGAAACCACGGGTGACAACAAAAACTGTACCTTACTACTTTGCAGTACGTAATTATTTTTTTATGTAAACGGTAGGCTCGGTCGATGACCAGTTTTTTCGTAGTTATTACTTTTTGTTGCGATCTCGTTTTTGTATGTAACGTTTATTAATTATTTGTTGTGTAACTTATATTGTGTATTATAGAGTTTGAAATTATCTATAACTTTGTTGTAATCTTTTAAATGTTATTTTTATCTTAGTTTTAATTATTTTTTGCATTTATCTGCATGAACCAAAATTGTCTATTTCAGATACCAATAAGTTATATTATGGTTGATATATGGTTATAGTTATGTTCAGCTTCTTAAAAATACTTAATTTATTGAGAAGAAACATTCAGAACTGCGCTGCGGTTTTGAACCCACTACTTTCAGAATTAAAGACAAGCTGCCTCTGAACTAAGGCAACATGGTTTTGTAAAATATCCCTCGACATAACTAAATAAATACGTAAACTGTAATCTTAAAGAACCTTCGTTCATCCCAAGACAGAACTTCCAGTGACTCAAAGAGCTTTCTGGAACCCAATACCTTCATTAGACCTCATTGCTCCCAATTATTGTTCAGAGACCTGTATTTTTTATCATTACTTGGAATCTGTTTAATATACCTTCACTTTAACCTAATTCCGATGAAATGCGACCCTGTTTATTAATTTATTGAATCTTAATGAGTTTTGACGTGAGCTTAAGTTACAAGTTGAGCTTTTAAGCGCTCTACACACCGCCCGCCGGCACAGCCCGGCGGCCCAACCCGCCGGCCTTATTTTTTACAATCATGCCGGCGGGTTGGGCCGCCGGGCTGTGCCGGCGGGTCAGGCCGCCGGCATCCCTCTCCACTCACTCAGTCAGTTGCCCGCCGGCTTTCATAGAGTAGTGACGTATTTGGCAATAAAGAATGTTACCTAATTTTGATTATTAGCACTCCATATTCTATGTCTAATATAAAAAATACGCGTGAAAGAATTACTTCGATACATCAATTAGTTTCCGATTTAGAAGTAAAACAAGTTGTAACCGTACGACGACGATAACACATAGGCTACTTTTAATCCTATGAAAATGTACAGTTCTTGAGGAAAACGGGGCCGAAGACTGGAGGAAGCTAGTTTGCAATAAATCAATATATTGTTCATTTAAATTTACTAAGAAGCTAGTTTGCCATAAATCAATGTATTGTTCATTTAAATTTACTAAGAAGAGCGGTACCTACCTATATATAAATAAATACTTACGTACCTACCAATAGCAACAAAACTTTAATACATATTTAATGTCTTTAACGTCAAAGTTTAATGGTAGGTACTTCTACTATTTGAGTTATCTTCATCCATTTTATCAATCGAATAATATTTAAGTACTACTATTAAACTATTAATTTAATACGCGGACGAAAACACATCAAAATACTGCGCAAGCTGTTGCACTACTACTATAATCTGCTGGCGATACTAAGCGGGCCGTAGGCCGCGCGAAGTTGTGGTATTACGTCACAAGCGCTCACGTGACTGTTAGCGAGACTCGATATTTTTCGAAACTTTGAATGCCTATTAAATCAAAACTACTAGGTACTTTTTAACTAAACAAAAACTAGTATATTTGTATACATACAGGCTTTACTGATACAACATTTCAAGCGATTTGGCATACCTAGTAACATTCTTCATTACTAGAACACCACATGCCGGGGCTGTCGTGCCGCCGGCATTGCCGCCGGCAAAGTCGTGCGGCTTGGACATTCTGAAGCCGGCGGGCTAACCCGCCGGCATTAAGCCGGCGGGCTGTGCCGGCGGGCCGCCGGCTTTGGTGTGTAGAGGCCATTAAATTCAAGGCGGAATTCAATTATATATTTAGTTCTAGATTAGCTTATTTAGCTAAGACGCTTAAATGCATTCTCCTCTTTAACTATTAAGGATTGTCCTGTCATGAATACTCTTGTATTTTAGTAATACTCTTGTATTTTAGTTTTTCTTGTATTTTAGTTTTAGTTTATTTTAGTATGTATATTATCATACCTACGCGTAGTTTGTTTCGTTTTGTTTCATTTGTTTGTTTAAATTGTTTCTGTTTAACCATTTTTGTAGATCACACATATTTTTATGTCTCAACGTAGTTCCTATTGTTAGTTTGTAATGTTTGTTTTATGTGCGTTGTTATGTGTTTTGTGTGACAAATAAATAAAATAAAATAAATTGAAAGTTGTAAAGTAGCGTTAAGGGTCTTAAGGACGTTAGGGTTTTATTGAGGAGACCCGTGACCAGCTGTGGCATCTAAAATAGTCATGATGATGATGGTCGTACGTTTTGCGCATTCTACCTTATACTTTTGTGGTATGCACTCAGCTTAAATTGTACGGGATATTACTGTCACAAGCTCTATGCACTTAGTCCTATGTCATATGTCATATGACTTCTCTCTTACTCCTCAAGATTAAACTGTGCACGAAGGAGATGGAAGATAGGTTATAAATATTCGTATAGTGTAAGGACGTGCACTTACTTTTTATTAATTTACTTTTTTATTTGCCAAAGCGAAAAGTTAAGAGGTTTGTTTGCAAATATCATAATCATCCTTGGCACTTTACCATCTGTAAATACTTGTAATTTTATGAATAAACTCCTATATGAAGTGTGATGAAATCGGTCCAGCGATTCCAGAGATAAGCGCGTTCAAACAAATTCTGCAGTTTTATAATATATGGATGGATTTTACAGAAATAGAATGCCTAATAGTGGAATGGCTAAAAGTAAAGCAATTCCTCCGGCCCTAAGTAAATCAACAACAGTCCACTTACTTTCCCCTAAAGCGCAGTAAAGGGCTCTCGTAACCCAAAGGCCAAGGAACAAATAAAACAGTCTAGATCGCCTGCATTCCGATGCGTGCGCCATGGGATCCGCGCGCCGACAGAGTATACTGTACCTGCAGACTCGCAACTTGCCAACGCAAATAGCGTGCAAACTTTACTTTTAAAAAATAAATATTATTTCACTTTCAAAATTTTCGTATAACTATTCATTTAAAAAAACGGGAATTACTCATGTATTTACACAGGAGTTAAACAACTCTCGACGTTTCGACCACAGCAAGAGCAGTCTTTATCAGGAGGAGTGAGCGTCC
Source organism: Chloroclystis v-ata (assembly GCA_963691955.1). Classification (NCBI taxonomy): domain Eukaryota; kingdom Metazoa; phylum Arthropoda; class Insecta; order Lepidoptera; family Geometridae; genus Chloroclystis; species Chloroclystis v-ata. The sequence goes on along the minus strand of OY829900.1, from coordinate 16,859,540 downwards.
CGCCGTGCCCCGTCTCCTCTCAGGTCGCGCGCGCGGTTCTCACCTGTGTAAATACGTGAGTAATTCCCGTTTTATAAAATGAAAATAAATATTGCTGGACATCCACACGGCAATATTACCCGTGGTAAGATCGAAGCTTGTGTTGCGGGTGATAGATATCTGCATAAAGTGTATAAGCACCTCTATTTACGTTCCCAATGCCCCAGCATTGGGACATAAGTACTCCTGTCTTGACGAGTGAGATAAGGCCTTTAATTTATTCACCACTCTGGCTACATGCGTTGGTAAATGTCACATGTCTTTCATACTTTTCAAATTTTGAGAACTTTGAAAGACTCTAAAAATGCCTATTTCGTTGCGATGTTTGATTTCATCGTGAAAAAACTACTGGAAACTTTCGTTACAAAATATTACAATGCTTGTTCTTAAAGGCATAGTATATGGTGCAGAGTCGCAATCCCAGAATTGTTAAATTACATATATCTTTTACAATATACTCGTAATTACCTACTACCGTAACTTTACTATATGCCCTACAATGTATTAACTTGTCGGACGCGTGAAGCGATGCAGCGATTAGTCTATTGTTACGCAATGACGTAATTATGACAGTTCTTATTCAGCGTCGGTAGTCAGAAGCTAAGGAAATGCTTGTTCTAGTTCACACAGCTTTCCTGTATAGCATACCAACCCATATTACGTCCCAATTGGCACGTATCTCCCCAATAGAATCCATTATAGATCTGGGGGATTTAGTATAATCACCACGCTTACCAGGCGGGTTGGTGACCGCAGTATGTTGGTAAAGCACACAGAACTACGCTGGTTCTCGACTTCTGATTTACACATAAATAAGTATTTTTGACGGCACACGCGGAAAACTACTGGGTGGTTCTAAAATTAAATTACAAACTTGCGCCTTCATAAGATTAGTATTCGATTAGCTCATTCATTCAAATAGTGGCAAGTATTTTTTTATGAATGGCGGGGAATGCGTAAATAATGCTCAATTGATAAGAACAAAGCGAGTTAAATGATTGCAGCTAAAAGTAATGAAGTCATCGACTATCTTCGACTAACAAACAGCTTCCTGTCTAATCAATGTTGTGTGCAGGGGCGAACTCAAAACGACAATCTTCTGTGATCCCAAAAATATTTGATAAGATTACTATGACTACTCACGTTTTGGCCCCGATTTAATGGACTTACCCACGTTATTTATAATGGATTTTTTGCGGCAAAAAGTAGCCTGTTAAACACAGACTACTTTTATACGAGACGTAAAAGTCTTGGAACTTTAAATGCAATGTCACCACATAGCGTTTCCCTAGAAAACTGGATGAAAGAGCAACAAGCCTTAGTCCTGCCCTGTAGAAGACATAAGGACGCCGTCAGAATCTCAAGTGCGAATTAAGGACGAGGATTACTAATTAGTGCACAAATTCGCAAACGATGAACAAACGATAATTTTCTTGTACGCTACCGACAGTTTGATGAATGGGAAACGGTCGAATAAACAAGCTTTATCGCTAAGGAAATAAAATACGTTTTTGCTCGAATTTGTTGAGGTGCTTTATATTTAATGTTCGTGTAATAAATAAATATATTTATTTATAAAACTTTATGAGTCTTGACATGCATATAATACATAACAACAAAGGCTAACTTCGGCCCGCACAGCCGGTAGGTATATAAATTAAAAGAGGATCTTGGATCGACTTATAATCTGACAACTAAATAGACTTAGTGGTGTAAATCAATAACCACAGGCTTCTAAAAACTGAGCTAAATGAGTGTTCGATGCAAAAAAACACGGCAAGCGTGTTTAAAATTGTGCTTTTAAAAGGTTCCGTACAATAGTTTTTTCTCGACCTAGCCAGATTTTACCATAAACAAACCATATTACGAAGGTCTGCATGCGACGCAAGAGGTTGCGGGCTCGATTCCCGCCTCGAGACAAAAAATTTTTCGATCTGCAAATATCAGATTCAGTATCTACCAGATACTGCGGGGTACAGATAACCCCATCCATTATATTATGGGATTCACATAGTTATAGTCTTATAGCATTTGGTATAATCACCATGTTTACAGGAAGTACCCATCGCATTAAATTCGTACAGATCACAGATGCTGCTCGTCTTCCGGTATGTAAGTCCCTAGATCGCATTAACGACACCCAAGACAAGAAATCGGGTTGAACATTCAATGCCCAGACTGTGTCGTAGATACGAGCGTGTGTCATAGGCGCAGATAGTGTTCAAATGGGCACAAGCCATGTTGTCAAAATAAGGCCCATAATATTCTCGGATAAAATTTAAGCTTACGCAGCACCCTATCCAGATATAGTTCACTCCATTTATAGTTTTCTCCTACGGAACCCTAAATAACGTAAGCAACAGGTGCCAGTGCGTCGACCTCGCGGCACAAAAACTGCGTTAAAACGCTAAGTAATAATGTGTGATTATTCCTAAAGCGCTTTTTATGGCCCATTCAGCGATTATTATGATGAGTTTGTAAGTTTGTTTGATAAAATAAAGACTGTTTATAAAACGATAATCGTCTATATTAGCACAAATACATACATACAGAATTGAAAAAAAATGTCCACCTAATCGAATTAATAAATATTGCTGGACAAATTTACGTAACTTGAACTTTGGATGGGTAATTCAGAAAGACAATTATTTATTTATTTATTGCACACATGGTATACATTGAACAATATTATCTATTAGGATAAATTCGTCTCCAGTAAGACATTAGGTATACTTATGGGTTGTTATGATGATGATGATTTTCCTTTACTTTGTAGAAAGCAACGAATCAGTAAAAGGAAAAAAATTGCTAAAATTTTCCTAGCAAGTCTGTTGTCTGGAACCTTCCCGATCCTTCGATATCCGCATTGAACGCGACAAATCTCTACTTGTGTCTTTTGTAACATTTGGATAAGGCACCACAGCTAGGTTACTTTTTACAAGTGTCCAAAGTTGATGGCTAACCAAACAAAGAAGAAAGCTTTCGACTCATCTTCTTATCCTTTTCCTATTTGTGAGGTCGGCACAACAAGCAGTTTAGTTCAATTTTCCCCTTTTTTCTCGTATTAAAATATAGTCCTTACATTTTTTTTCGGGACTCCATAGCAAATTCAATACCTTAATAACCGGTACAACTAAAGCAGTTTTAAGGTAACGATAGGAACAGACAGTAAAAAAGATATAAAAAGATTTTTTTTCATGGCTCTATCTTATTCTTCCCTTTAAGTTCCATGGACTTGTGTTATGGAATCCCACTCTACCGCATCAGTTTTTAACTTAGTAATAGTAAGTCCATGGTGTTAAATATTAGAGATGATGAAGACTTTCGGATATAAATATAAAAGAGATAGAAAAAAATAGTTTGGTATGAGCATAGCCTTTCTGAATGACCTGTGGAAATATCAGTTTTTACATCCGGGTAGCTTTAGACGCTTCCAAGTTTGTTTTTATAAAAAGTTCGCTGCAATCATGGAGTTGGACTTTTAATGGTTTCCTATGCGGCGATAAAGAGTTTTGTGATCCTTATATATACTGTCTGTTTATTCGAGGGGAAAGCTGTGAGATGAATATTTTCTCTACAGTTTATTCTTTGTGAATATAAGAAGTGACTTTCATCTTACGAGCCTAGCTAATCTTTTATGTTACATTTAGATATTAGGCACTAAGTTTTAGTCTCAGTGCTTAAATGCATAACTAGACTAACTCAACAAATCTAATTGTTAAGCATCGAATTCTTATCTATCTATACTAATTATAAATCTATAAAATTGAAAATTGGTTTATAAACATTTAGGTGTCTGGGACACATGATCGGTTATTTAAATTCTTGCTCCATTTATGACAAGACGGGGCCCCCATACAAAAATAATTTAACGCGGATGGAGTCGCGGGCAACGCTAGTTATAAATAGAATTGTGGCAACACATCCGTTGAGGTACATTCTAACAGCCTAAATCATAACAAAAAATCTGGTCATAACAATTGTTAATAAAAGTGATTTACCACACCTTGGTTTCACAACGTCCTTTTACAACGAGTGATAACCCGGAACATAAAAGTGTGCTTCTTCCCGGGCACGTACGGCATTCAAACATTCAAACCAGGGATGGGACAGGTTAAAGAATCTTTACGATATTAAAAATAAATTCTGTGGCGCAGCGGGCATGGTCTGTCTATGACGCAAGAGGTTGCGGGTTCGATTCGCGTCTCGGGCTAAAAAAAAATATGATCTGCAAATATTTGTTCCGGGTGTCTAGTTGTTCTTTATGTAAAATCAAGTATCTATGTTTTCTCTATTATTTTTTTAATTTAAAATTAAACCCTGTCGCTATTATATTGCGACAAAATTGTCGCATACTTGTAACATAAATCATTTATTAAATAATTATAATAATACACAAAAAAAACATATTTAACATTTAGAAAATCATAATACATATAACATGACATTTATACAAGGAAAGCTAAAACTTAGTTATTAGGTAATTGGACCACAAATTAACCACAAGTTAGTTTCAAATAGGTTGTTAAAATTTTTAAGCGTGAAAAACAAATTAAATAGGTATACAAACTTCGTATTTTTCATACATATAGGTATTCGCTAATTGATTTCAAGGTTTAAAAACAAGGAAAATATTCCTGTTGATATGCTATAATAATCAATAATCATAGGTAAGTACAAGTAATAGGAAAATAGAATTGTTTAATTAAATTCACTAATTATTTAACTAAAAATCAACCAATTTATAAATACAAATATTTATTTTAACTGAATATTTTTTTTATAATCCCTTTTAAATTTTATAGATTCGCATTTTTTTAAATTATTCTTCATAATAATTATTATCTAAAGCCAAACTGCTTGGAAGTTTTGAATAAAGAAATTTACATACAATAGGTACTAATAAAACATTCGGAAACACATTATATCCATTTTTAGCAATCAATTATTTAGTAGGAGCCGTTTTGGCTAAGTGAGAGCACACTCGACTTTCATTCCGAAGGAATACGAATTTTTTTCTTAAAAAAATTATGCGCTTTGAAATCACCTTCATTATTACTTATTGTATTTTCCACATTTTAAGTTATGATTTAATGGGGTGCAATAAAGTAATTCTATCTTTCTATCTTCGCTAACTAATATGTATATTACAGCTTTTTATCACGAAAAACACAATTCTAGATAAGTAAAACAGCGGGCGAAAGACTAGTCAACAAAAACGTTACAACACTAGGCGTCTAATAGTTTGATCTCTAGGATCAGTGGCTCTGCGACGAACTGTTAAGTTTGACTTTACGGTGTTTTAATAGGCCATTAAATCGTGGAGGGCTTATACTTAATGTCTTTATTCTGGGTATGAAATTTACACGGTCATTTTTGAGGCTGTTAACATTTTTTTGAGCACCTGTGGTATGACGACAGAACTGAGGCACAATTCAATTTATTTTTTATTAAACACAGGGTTAATGTAAGGTGCAACCATAATGCTTATTACTAATATCAAAATTTAAAATTTAATTACAAAATAAAATATCGTTAGGAAAATAAAAATGAATACTTATGAAATAGGTAGCTATTCTCATAAGAGTTACATATTTCTTATCTCTTAAGAGAGGCAAATATACACAGAGATACTTAGGAGAACGAGCGTTAGATATTACCAAGCACCAACTTGTTACCCCAAGATTATAATGGGTTCTACCACCTTTCTTTCTACCACCGGTAGACTAGACCCTGGTGGGGCGTAAATCATGACTATGGTTTAGTTTTAAAAGTATAATATTACCAATTCTATCAAAAAAAATACTAAAAAGGATGTGACGGTATTTTTTACGCGCTCTAATATCACTTAAAGTTGTGTAACGTGATATTTTGTGTTGACAATGCCTGTGAGAATTCGACATTTTGAATACCATAAATTTTTACCGATAGAAATTTAAAACTGATCATTATTTCAAGCTTGCTACGGGTCAAAAGATTCTAATAATTGGTAAACCATGTTGGTGAGTTTTTCCTTTATTGTGTGAATACTAAGGTGAATTGTCGAATACTAAGCGATAGTAAATTGTAGGAAGCTACATTTGTGCTATTATTTCTGCATTTCGAATTTCACTTTCTGTGAAATGACTATGAAAGTGTTTTGACTTGAATTCAATGTTAATGTTATCGTTAGAATAAAAACTTAGTGTAATTTTTCTTTGAAATAAATATTATATCATGCCTACCAATAAATGTCAAGTCACTCACGCCTTTCTGTTTATAAGAATATAAAAGTAAATATTTAAGACAACAGTTGGTTCAGATGATTATTTTATTGCTTGCTCAGCACAGCAGTACGCAGACTAAATATTTTTCGTACAAATTCAATCTCTCAAGTTTTTATAGTGCATTCGTTCACCTATATTAAAGTTACGATTACGACAAATGAAAGAGCGAAATCTTTTAACACAAGTAATTATATTTACCTACTTAAAGATTTTGGTCACATAAAATACTCGTTAAAATTCCGTTAATGAAATAAAAAAAATGTATTTTTATAAACGTTCCCACTGCTGATAAGTCCAACAGATTTTGACTAATAGAGTCAGATGATAAAAATGCTGTTTCTGTGCAGGTCAATAGAAGTGTGGCTGAAGTCAGGGCGGCGACATAGCGAGATCCTGGCGGAGCAGAAGACGGTGGAAGGTCAGCTGAGAAGACCAGGCTCCACAATCGTGTTCTGGCTGAAATGTGAACAGGTACATTTATTATCCGTACTAATATTATAAATGGGAAAGAGTATGTGTGTGTCTTTCACGGCAAAACGGAGCGACTAAATAAAGTTTTTAGGGAACCCTTGTATTGTAGATTTGTCACGTCCGTCTGTCCGTCCGTCTGTATGTCACAGACACTTTCTCCGAAACTATAAAAGCTAAACCGTTGAAATTTGGTAAGTTGATGTATTCTGTGAACCGCACTAAGATTCCAAACTTTTTTTTAAAGAAAATCAGTAAAACTGTTGCAAGTGTAAATGTGTACACTTTATAGTATACTAGCAGCCCCCGCGAACTTCGTCTCGCCATATACTTTTATTTGCAACTATCTACATATTTTCCCGTGGAAGTATGTATTTTTCCGCGGTAAAAAGTAGCCTATGTTGGGATTAGGATATTACAATATTACATTACATTGACTACCCAACCCCCCCCCCCCCCCCCCCCCCTCCCCCGTACCCCAGTGACGCTTACATGGAGTCTACATCGCATGCTGGCTAGCTGAGCGCGGTGAGCGACAACCTCTAGACTTTTTTCTAATACTTGCATTTTTAAACTCGTGATATCTTCCGAATGAAATGTCCGAATTGAATAATTCAAAAAGTTATAAAAAGGTATTAAAGCCGTCTTGAATATAAAGTAATTTATTTTGATAAGATTAATACCAAGGTACAAATGAAGACCCTTTCAAGAGGCGGCATATATAAATTAATATTTTAGAATAAAAAACTGCTTACTGTGACATAACTATAATATTTAGACATATCCTGTCGCGACATTTTTTGTAGATAATGATGAGTTCTGCAAAGTCGTAGTACATAATTTTGTTCTATCATCAATAGTTTTCGCAGCGCACGCGACGTAAGGAATTTTTCAGGTCATTTTTTTACACCTTATGTTACATTATTGGAGTTTTAGCAAGGATCCCTAATTTTTTTTTAAATATAATATAGCCTATGTTACTCGGGGATAATGTAGCTTTCCAAAGGTGAAAGAATTTTTGAAATCGGTCCAGTAGTTTCGGAGCCTATTCGTTACAAACAAACATACAAACAAATCTTTCCTCTTTATAATATTAGTATAGACATATACGTCCCTAAGTCACTTTGTTGACGCCCACGGGACACGCCACGGGGGCCCCAATATTTGGTTCTATTCTTAGGCTGCTACCACATGGCAATAATATTAGTAATATTCTCTGTTGAGTTGAGTTCATATTGTAATCATAATGCAAGTCAAGAAAAAATATATTTTCTTAACGATGAATGCAATTAAAGATTGTTGAAGCACAGAACAATTATTTTTTTAGATTACCTCTTTAATTTAGTGTCTAGTTTAGATTATGAAAGGTTAGTTCGCGTGATAGGGTAATGGGTAGTAGCTGCCGCTGCTAGGGTTAAGTCAGCTGTTGCACGGTTTAGGGTTCCGTGTCGAAATCTTTATCTATACTAATATTATAAAGAGGAAAGATTTGTTTGTTTGTTTGTTTGTTTGTAACGAATAGGCTCCGAAACTACTGGACCGATTTCAAAAATTATTTCACCTTTGGAAAGCTACATTATCCCCGAGTAACATAGGCCATATTATATTTAAAAAAAAATTAGGGATCCTTACTAAAACTCCAATAATGTAACATAAGGTGTAAAAAAATGACCTGAAAAATTCCTTACGTCGCGTGCGCTGCGAAAACTATTGATGATAGAACAAAATCATGTACTACGACTTTGCAGAACTCATCATTATCTACAAAAAATGTCGCGACAGCATATGTCTAAATATTATAGTTATGTCACAGTAAGCAGTTTTTTATTCTAAAATATTAATTTAAATATGCCGCCTCTTGAAAGGGTCTTCATTTGTACCTTGGTATTAATCCTTATCAAAATAAATTACTTTATATTCAAGACGGCTTTAATACCTTTTTATAACTTTTTGAATTATTCAATTCGGACATTTCATTCGGAAGATATCACGAGTTTAAAAATGCAAGTATTAGAAAAAAGTCTAGAGGTTATCGCTCACCGCTCTCAGCTAGCCAGCATGCGATGTAGACTCCATGTAAGCATCACTGGGGTACGGGGGGGGGGGAATGTAATGTAATATAATATGTAATATCCTAATCCTAACATAGGATACTTTTTACCGCGGAAAAATACATACTTCGGCGGAAAAATATATGCTTACGCGGAAAAAATCGATTTAGATAAAATTTAGTATGCAGAAGATAGTTGCAAATAAAAGTATATGGCGAGAGACTTTTCACCGCGGAAAGTACATGCTTCCACGGGAAAATATATGTTTACGTGGGAAAATTAGATTTCGATGAAATTTAGTAGGTATGTAGATAGTTGCAAATAAAAGTATATGACGAGAGACTTTTTACCGCGTCAAAATTAAATGCTTCCGCGGGAAAATATATGCTTACGCAGGATAATTCGATTTGGATGAAATTTAGTATGGATATAGTTGCAAATAAAAGTAAATGGCGAGACGAAGTTCGCGGGGGCTGCTAGTACTTATCTATACTAATATTATAAAGAGGAAAGATTTGTTTGTATGTTTGTTTGTTTGTTTGTTTGTAACGAATAGGCTCCGAAACTACTGGACCGATTTCAAAAATTCTTTCACCTTTGGAAAGCTACATTATCCCCGAGTAACATAGGCTATATTATATTTTAAAAAAAATTAGGGATCCTTACTAAAACTCCAATAATGTAACATAAGGTGTAAAAAAATGACCTGAAAAATTCCTTACGTCGCGTGCGCTGCGAAAACTATTGATGATAGAACAAAATCATGTACTACGACTTTGCAGAACTCATCATTATCTACAAAAAATGTCGCGACAGCATATGTCTAAATATTATAGTTATGTCACAGTAAGCAGTTTTTTATTCTAAAATATTAATTTATATATGCCGCGTCTTGAAAGGGTCTTCATTTGTACCTTGGTATTAATCCTTATCCGAATAAATTACTTTATATTCAAGACGGCTTTAATACCTTTTTATAACTTTTTGAATTATTCAATTCGGACATTTACTTCGGAAGATATCACGAGTTTAAAAATGCAAGTATTAGAAAAAAGTCTAGAGGTTGTCGCTCACCGCGCTCAGCTAGCCAGCATGCGATGTAGACTCCATGTAAGCGTCCCTGGGGTACGGGGGACGGGGGACGGGGTGGAGTCAATATAATATGTAATATCCTAATCCTAACATAGGCTACTTTTTACCGCGGAAAAATATATGCTTACGTGGGAAAATTCGATTTCGATGAAATTTTGTATGTAGATAGTTGCAAATAAAAGTATATGGCGAGACAAAGTTCGCGGGGGCTGCTAGTATAAAATAAAGACGTGTTGAAAAAATGCATGTAGCAAGTTTAGAACCAGGAGACATAGGACTTTTTACCGAGGAAACATCAAAAATAATGCGGGCGAAGCCGCGGGCGGAAAGGTATCTAGCTAGCTATTCCTAATAAAGCTCGATTATCAAAATTAAAACCCATCACAGTAGCCGAAAATGGCAGAAAACTAGGAAACTTATTATTACTAATTATAAATACATGTGTTTAACAATTTAACAAACAAACATATTATTAGATAAGAGGCGATTTCTCCAACAGTGGAATAGGGATACTATACTACAGGTGGAATAAAATTAAAGGATAACTTAGTAATTTGGGCCAACACAAACCATACTTGTTTATATTTTTTTAGTTTTCTCAAGAAAGATTAATAAATCCATACAGCCTTCCACCTACACACAGAAACTTTAATAATGATATCTGTACTTTTATATACCTAGTAAGAAATAGGACAAACAGACGGAACCCATTTAAATACCGTTTTACTATTATCAATGTTTTTTTTAATTATGATAAAGCTGCAAGATATGTAAGCATGCAGTGAACTTAAATTGTATTTTTTAAACATTCAGCGTAGTTTTAGCAAGGTGGTCCCTTCTATGTTGTAAAATATTATGAAATATTGCCAACTTCCTGTAGTTTATAAATTACTTCAATTAATGCTGGATTAATTACAATATTATCTAAAGCGAAACTAATCAGAACTTTCACTATGGTTTAGAAAACTGGTCAAAAATACATTTGATACTTAAATCTGCCATCGCTATTAAAACATTACCAATCATGATTCAATTTTATTAAAAACCGAAGAAAGTATAACATAATTAACGTAGTTTTTAGAACCTCCCGTGCTAGTTAGAAACTGTGTAACAGTTAGGCCCCGCAGACTACGTAGACATAAAATGACTTACAGGCATTAGGTTGGGTTAGGTCTTAGGGATTTAGTGTAATCACCAAGATTATTCTACTAGGAGGATTGGCACAGCAAGTTACACAGAACGACGCTGCTGTCCATCTTTTTGTATATGTAAATTCTGTAGTTGTTTTGAGGTCACCCACAACCACAAGATGAGACAGGGACTCATTATTATAAATTTACTTAATACCGTGAGAATTTACTAAAATAATTTCTCACCCAAACAGAATATTGAGTGTTAATCCCAATTCCCAAGTTACTTTTAAAATTGTCTCGCTTGGAACAGCACCACCTGTTATATACACATTTAAGCAATTCACTAATTAAATAAAACAAGGATTTATTGGAATAATTAGGTGCCAACGTATAACAAAACAAAAAACCTCCGAGTACCCAACGAAGCTTATCACGATTTAGATCTTTACCTTAAGCTATTAATATGAGAAGTAGCACCAATTAGTAGGAACGAAAACTTAATTTAAGTGAAACATTGTAGCCTTAGGCATGTGCAAGGGTAAAGTGTTGTCTATGGCAAGGGTTGAGGCAAAAAGGAGCCGCAGATGGAGAACGCGTGCGCACCTGCCAATCACGACGCGCAGGTGCCATTTTGTTTACGTTTTTTTTTCGAAATGGCCCCGACTCGGCCGCAGTATTAATTTCGTAGTTTAAGAACTAAGTGTGGTAATTGAAATCTAGATGTTTTTAGGGAGAAAAGTCCTTCCAATTAATACAGATAATGGCTAAATAATAGAAGTATATATAGAAGTATTATAATTATAGAAAGGACAATGTACACATTAACATCTAGCCCCGTGGTAAGCTCGAAGCTTGTGCTACGAATTGACGTGATTTTATAAGTAGAGATAGTTAAAGGGATGGCGAGTGACATAGGCTACAATTAACTAACGCAAGCGAAATCGCGGGTAAAACCTGTGTGTTAAGTGTGTGGGTGTGTTAAGAAAGTTCTTTGCTCAGTAACAGTTGTGGGACAAAGTTCTTTGTAGGAATAAATATAATGATGTTGAAGTGTATATTAGACGCAGGTCATTCGATAATGAGCTACAGACCAGTGGAAAGTGCAGAGCTGCCTAGGTATGTGTCCTGTTTGTATGTTAATGTGGACATTCCTGCCCAAAGCCAGCAGCATGTGACAACTACTTTTATAGGCTCTGTTTTTATCTTTAGCAGATGTAAATTCACACTTTTTGCATCATTACACAAGTTCCTTCTACTAAGTCTAAACAAAATACTTTAGAATGTGCTTAGTTGAGCCCATACATGCGAATTACTAGCCGACTGCCGACAGCTTTGCTTGCGTTTTTTACGTTATCTACATACCTATTATTTTATATAATATAGCCTAAATAGCCTTTCTCGATAAATGTACTAACCAAAACTAAAATAATTTTCAACAAATCGGACTAGCGAGCGGTTCCTGAGATTAGCGCGTTTAACAAATAAACAAACAACCATATAAGCTCTTCAGTATAGATGAATCAACAGGTTCTAATTAACATTAACCTCAATTGTTTTAACGCAAAACAATAAAACTTAACAAGAAACTAAATATCTTAACTCATTTCTAACTAGCAACAATAAATGCTCAGTAAATATACAGTTTAATCATTATTTTAACGTTGAATGTCCTAATCGCCTTCGCACGTCCAATTCTCGTGTGCATGTACCCATTAATTATACAACGCCTCTCCACCTGTCCTAGACCTATGTATAGAGTCGTTGTAGCAGGTGGCTTGAAGGCATATTGCCTAGTCAGCTGGATCTTACTAATCGTCTAATATAGATGCGAAACTTTATAATGGTTCGTCTTTTTAACCCCCTTCAAAAAAAGAATACAGTTATCTAGTCAACTGTTTTTAATTATTATCGGAGCTGGGCGTAATTAAAATAGGACCACACGAAATGAGGTGATGACCTTTTAAATTTATACTAGTATAATCAAGGAAGGTTTAAAGGTTTGATACCTATGTGAATAGAGCAATCAAGCGAAGCCGCGGAAGAGTAAGCTAGTAAACTATATCAGGTTAAGAACGTTTATTTCTCATACGAATAAATTCACTTACATGAGAAAAACAAAATTTCTTAAATATAACACACATTATGCTAACACGTACATGCTAATTATAGGTATATACTTTTCTTAATATTTTAAACACTCTCTTATAACTACTTACATTATAAAAAATTACATAATAGTGGGTATTCCATACGACAAATTGACAAAACAATAGAGTGGCGAGCTCAAGTAAGTTGGCTGACCGGTCAGCCGGTTCTATGATAATTATAGAGCTAAAGCAACTAGATGTGGCATGTGAATTGGTTTCATTTTACGACTTTTAAATTTTTATTTTTATTTTATTTTATTTATGATTGTTTTGATTTTTGTTTTTTCATGACATAGTGTTTGAGTAATTTTTTAAATGTATTTATAGACTTACTTTGTTTTATATCGTTTGGTAATTTATTATAAATTTGCGCCCCTTCATACATTATACTTTTCTTACCGTAATTTGTTCGCGGAGAAAATAATTTAATATCATTGGCATTACGTAATCTGATTTTTTGAAATAGTTGTTTTTTAGTAAAAGTAATTTGTATATGTATATTCTTTGTTAGTATTTTCCTTATTAATAAACAATTTTGATATATATATGTTTGATAGATATTCATTATTTTAGTGTCATTATAAATTTTATTTGTTGATTCTCGAAAGTCATAATTAAAAAGCCTCTTTATTAATTTATTTTGTGATATTTGTAATTTGTTAAGATTGGATTTAGCCGCTGTTCCCCATATTTCAATGAGGTATTCAATGTGGGGTTTTATAAGTGAGTTGTAAATGGTGTAACGGACTGTAAGAGGTAAGCAACGAATAAAGTTACGCAGTGATCCTGTTAGAGATGTTAATTTTGATTTTATCTTTTGCAAATGTGGTTGCCATGTAATTTTACTATCCAGAATTAGACCTAAGTATTTTTCTTGATAAACTCTGTTTAAGCTTATGTTATTAATTTTTAGCGGGGTAAAGTTGGGTATACTTTTATTTTTAGCCTTAAATATTATATAATTTGTTTTTGCAATATTAATTGTAAGTAAATTACTTTGGAACCATATGTGTAGCACATTGAGATCATGTTGTGCATCTTTTATAATATCACTAATTGAGTTACCAAAATAAAACAAACTGGTGTCGTCAGCATATAAGGTAACATCACCTCTTAATCCAACTTCATTTATGCTGTTGACGTAGATAAGGAACAATAATGGACCCAGAATTGATCCTTGAGGGACTCCGTAAGTAATACTGTTTCGTTGGCTCTGTGAGTCACCAATCTTGACCAATTGTTGACGATTTGAAAGATAAGATTTGTAAATTTTGTATGCAGTGCCACTGACGCCGATGTCTTTAAGTTTGTTTAAGAGCTGTTGAGGACTAACCGTGTCAAATGCTTTTTTCAAGTCTACAAAAATTCCCAATACAATATGTTTTTTATCAATGTTTATTTTTATTTTTGTTACTAAGTCTATGGTAGCAGATAGAGTGTTTGATTTTGGCCTGAAGCCGTATTGCTTGTCATAAAAGAAGTTTTTTGAGTTTAGAAATGTTTCGAGCCGTTCATAAAGCACTCTTTCAAATATTTTGGATAAGATTGGTAACACAGAGATGGGTCGGTAATTACTAGGGTCAGATTTATCACCACTTTTATATATTGGAGTTACTTTTGCAAGTTTTAAACTATCGGGGAATTCTCCCTTTTCAAGACATTCATTTAAGCATTTTGTTAGTTGAGGAAGAATTATATGTTTTATAGCTTTTATAGTTTTTGCTGACAAACCATCGATTCCACTACTAGTATTGTTTTTTAGATTATCAATAATTTTAGCTATTTCTTCTGTATTTGCTAGTGTTAGTTTGTTTAGGTCATTAGGTTCACATGATAATGTAGTTGCACTTACTCCTGCCGCTTGTATGTCTTCATGAAATTTCTTTGGAATTTGATTAGATAATGAAGTACCCACATTAGAAAAAAAGTTATTAAATGATTCACAAATAACATTAATGTCACTGGAAATGCCGCCATCTTGTGTTTGGATTTTACTTGGTGCTGCAGTAGTCTTCAACTTATTCTTCGATAAATCATTTATTAGTTTCCACATCTTGTTAGGTTTATTTTTGCATTCTTCAAAGGATTTTAAGTAATATGTGCTTTTTGTTATCTGTATGTTTTCACTTACTTCGTTTCTTTTCTTTTTGAATGTTTCTTCTTTTTTCTTGTCTTTCAAATCTTTCTTATGTTCAATCCAAAGTTGATTCCTAGTATTTATCTCTTTTATTATAGCTTTATTAATCCAGTCTTTTGTAGGAAGATTCAAAATTTTAGTTTTTGTCACTTTGCTATTATTTATGTGTTCAATTAACCGTTCTTCGAAAATATTGAATGTGCAATCTACATTTATTATAATTCTGTCTTGTTTTAAGGTTGTATATAACTTCTCGTAGTCTATACTTTTGTAATTCATTCTTTCCAAAGGTTTCGGTTGGTTTCTTTTTAATTCAAAATAAATTTGCTTATGATCGGACATCGGCGATTCCATTATAGCAAGGTGGAATTTGTTTTCTACTAAATTGGTTAATACATGGTCAATGATTGATTTGGACGTTGATGTCTCTCTTGTACAGTAATCTTCGTCAATTTTATTGATGAGTTGATAGCCCATTTCTTTTATTATATCTTTGTAGTCCAGTGTTGCTCGTTCTTTGCTGAGGAGATTTATATTAAAATCACCAAATATTATTGCTCTTTTTCGTTTGTGCAAATGAGTAGATAAGGTGTAGAGAAAATCATCAATGATGCAGCTAGGTTTTCTATATATTACGCCAATATCAATAGAGTAGTTATCTAGATGGACCCATAGGTAATGGTTATCGCTTAGACATTCACTATCAATCAAGCTATGCTTAAGAGTATTAAGAACAAAAAGAGACACTCCACCCCCTCTTGAGTTCATTCTATAGTTAAAGTAGTGACAGTATCCAGGAATTTGATATTTATTTGCTTCTTCTTCTGTTTTCAGCCAGGTTTCAGTTAGAACAATTACGTGAAGTGTCTTGGAGAATGCGCTTACAACACATTTTAGTTCATCAAACTTTCCTGGCTTAACCATGCTCCTGATATTCGCATACATAAATTTAAGTGATTTTTTAGTTGTGGTAATAGCTTCGTAGTCGGCAGAAATTTGGTAAGTATTATCATCATTCGGAACAAAACATGCTGGTTCTAGTTTTTTGGAGTGATCTTGACTATTTTAGGGATTCCTTTGATATATTTGATGTTGAGATCTTTTTCGCCACCTTCATTTCGCTTTTTTAGCTCCTCCATCAAATTTCGTAAATGTGTTTGTTGTTGAGGAGTTTTGTCCGAAAATATTTTAATTGTATCAGACTTCATATTCCTTTTGTCACGAAGTATAGTCAATACCTCACCCTGAGAACTATAGCAGGCTTTAATTGGTCGATTTTTACTAGGACTGTATTTTCCTAACCGTGTTATCAATACGGGTTCGGAGCATTCAGAGTTTATCTTTCTAGTTATTTCTAGTACTTCCTTTTTGTCCATATTTCTTCTTTCTTTATTGTTATCTGCTATTGGTTCTGGAATTCCTGTGATAACTAAATTTTTCTGCCTCTCCTCGCGATCTTTAATTTCAGATACCAAGTTTTCTAGCACGTTCTCAGCTGAGGTTGTCGCTGGCGTGTTTGTTTTTAGAGTAGTGATGTCCGAATTCAGTTTTTCTATTTTAATTGTCGCTTCTGCACTTGATGCTTTAAGTTGTATTATGTCAGTTTTTATGGTACTCTGTTCAATCGAAAGTTTCTTAGTTACCTCATTTATGTCGCTGACTTGTTCTTTAATGGTCTTCATGTCGGAAGACATTTTTTCCATAAATTCTTGCTGATTTTGACTAAGGGATGTTATCATAGTCATCATCTGAGACAGTTGGGTATTGATTTCGCTCAACTCTTCTTTGATTTGACTTTTGTCATCAGTTTGTTTCCGCTTGGAGCGCAACATTACCCTCGTGTTTTGGTTTTCGGTTAGCAAGTCAACACTGCATAAATTTGGTTGTGAACCGCTACGTCCTGCTGCGGCTATGCCACTTCCAGTTGGTGAGCGAACAACACTCATGATCTGTGTTCTGAACTTCTCTGACTCAAAAGTCCCAAAATAAAAAGTTTTTGGTCACAAAAAGAATTTTCATTCGGAGATTCGAACTCGGTGTCGTTGAACCAGCTAAGTTTCTAGTACAAGCCTTTAGCCGATACACCAACTGTATACTTTGGAAGGCCGACGAAATAAGTCTTCGGTATGGTTTCTGATTATTTTTGTTGCGGGTGTTTTGTTTCACTGCGCCGTCTTCTCAAAAAATAAGTGTGGGTAACTCACTTTTTCGTGCACTATTATGAAATATTAATACAATATTTCTGCTTTATTGCCACGAAATTACACTGTTAATTGGTTGAATTGTTTGTCTTTGGCGTTTTTATCAACACTTTTGCGTCACTGTTTATATTGTTTTCGTATAAAACTTGTATGTTGTTCACTAGGTTTTATTCACTTATTGTCTATGTTATAAGCGTTGTAGTTCTTGGATAACAATTCCACTTGTTTATTATACACTTATTTACAATATTCAATGTTTATTTTACTGTTTCTTTAGCTTTTCAAATTTAGATTAATATTTTTCGACGGAGACTATGTTGCTTGCGCGATCGCAGCGCCACCACTATATATAATAATAACCATCTGTTACGAAAAAAAACTATCGATCAAGCGGACCGCAAATATTTATAAATAACCCTTGTCAGGGGTTGGTTAAATAAATATTTCCTTTAATATCGAGTTCCGTTCGCATTCCAAGTAATTGTTGAAGGAATTGTAAGGGTTAAGATAACATAGCTAACAACCCTTGTGGGTTCAGGCTCTTAGCTGAAAAAGTCGGGAATTTTAAGGAAAACGATTGTTAACTTTTGGACCTTTAAGCTAGCGTTTCCCTTTATTTACTAAATTGGATTTGAATATTATCTATATTATCTGATCATTGTTAAATTATATAGATAAAGGGCTATGATTTACCCCTATTCGGGAATATCTCACTGTCAGTCACTTGGTATTTAAATATATGTATTTATAATATTGACCACCTCTGTGGTGCAGCAGGCGAAGGTCTGCCATCGACGCATGAGTTTGCGGGTTCCATTCCCTCCTCGGAACTCTCGGAAAACTTGGAATTTTTTTAAAAAGACCTGCAAATATTCGTTCCAGATGTTTTGGGAAGTTTATATTATACATTACACATGTATGTATAAAAAAATCCATATTTGATAAACGTAGCACAAGCTTCGAGCTAGTCCCGGGGCTAGATGTTGCTTTGCGAATTGTCCAGCAATATTTATTTTATTATATTATGTTCTAGCTCTCAGTGTAAAGAATCTTTGTATGTCACCTGCAAGAGGTCGATAGACTGTGGGTCTATAAAATCGGTCCGTTGTTATGCGCACGCGACCCGGCCGCTCGCCGCCCACCTGTTGTGTTAGCGCCCTTATATATACAGGGTGTTCTGAAAACAATAAATAATTCTGGATAATTAACACCAACATGTAAACTTGAAGTTTGTGTTATGTTTATCTGATACACTAGCCCTGTAAACTTAAAGCTTATGTTACGGTTATCTGCTACACAATATTACACACTTATTCATTTATTTCAACTTTTGGAACAACAAAGTACACGTCACGTAAGTTTCTAATAAATTTAAATATAAAACAATGTCTTTAATATAAAATAAGGTATAAAGGAACAAACATTACGGACGTCTATATTAAAATGAATTAAAATAACAAATTAAATTACTTAGGTACATTAATGACATGTCAATAGGTACCTAATAAATAATCATTTTGAGGAAAATATCATAAAAAATAAATTAATTAATTCTGGTGTATAAATGCATTACTGTGTGAGTGTGGTTACATATTATAATAACTAAACTTATTATAACTACTTTCGAAATAACTACGGTCGATTCACATATGTTCATAACGCATAATGGCCGATTCAAGTACTGTTTAACATACATAATTTTAATTAAACTAAAGTTAATCGCACTAACGAACGATTAATCTAATGTTTTTTTAAGATATTGGATGTTTGCACTATGTTTGAAATACCTAATGGACGACTCGCCTACGATTTATCTATACTGCATGCCGCGTTGGATTTTTTTTTAAATTAGGGTAGTGCCAACAATTTATTAATACAATTTATTAATTCCACTATCATATAAACGAAATATGCGGCCGTGCATTATCAGTTCTATTTTACGGCTCATATTGCAAATCCAGTAGGTGAGTCGTCCATTATTTCAATCAACATTAGGTTACTTAATTGTAGTTGTTCTAACCGTAGGTGAATAAACCATAGGTGAATTCTCCTTTAGGGATATCGTTCATTAGTTATAACGAAATTCTGTGAAACAACCTATAGGTTATTTAAACAGTAGGTCTTTAGGCTGTAGTTATTTCAAAAGTAGTTGGATTAAGTTTAGTTATTTTAATATGTAACCGTGAGTGTGCTATAAAAATAATTTATTTTTTAGTATTTTCAATCACATGTGTATTACATATTCAATGCATGTTCAATGCTATACAATACGTATAGCATTGAACATCATCCTGTAGAAATGAGTAACAAAACAAAACTTGTGGTAGAACACCTGTCGGTTTTCCCGTTTTTTAGAGTTCCGTAGGTTTTTGTATAAAGACACAATAAAGTCTTCATCTCTCTTTATCCGTCTGCCTGTCAAGAAGACCTTTCAAAAATCTGTTATTTAACCGACTTCAAAAAACAGGAGAGGTTCTCAAACAGTAAGCGTCTCCATTGCAACTATTTTGATCATTGATATTTGATCGTATGATCAAAATAGTGTATATTTAAGATAAGTTAATTTTACAGAACCACTAGTTAATACAAATACACGGTACATAACAACAATTAGATATTCAATCTGATAAAATTTACTAAATAGGTAGCAAATACTTCAATGCTGCAGTAAATAAACTCACACTTAGCCGTTTTATTTTTTATATGTCTCCATATTTAACCCTAAGTTGGCGAATGTTTCAACCTGCCTTGCATTAAGGTAGGTCATTTTGGCATTTTATTTAACCTTTAAGTGGTCTTTTTGCACATCCGGCTTCTTTGGAATTCCAAAATAAGGTTTTATTTAGCTTTTATTTACTTTATGGTGAGGATGTTGTTAATCTTTTGATGAATAAGTATTATCTTCGTTATAATTTTAAAGAATGTTTATCAATTAGCTTGTTATTTGTTGTTAAATGTGTCTATTTATGTAATATTTTATTTTTATGTATATATCATTATCTACCTATTTGTTTATTTTCTGAGTAGTTGTGTGAAGAAATGAGTGAGCGTAGATGTGACGGCTAACAGAGGAAAATGGAATGAGAGAACATGCTGTGCTGAACCCATACAAATATAGAGAAATGCCAATACTAGAATTATATGATCTAACCTGAGTTGAACCATACATAGGCCCAACAATGATCGTCGCAAATGGTAGATAATCATCAAGGAACTGGGAAACATATGAAGTGAGAGAAGGGTAAGAGGATGGCGATGATGATGGAGTATTCTAGATGAAGACCTGCGTTTTTTCTCACGGCTCGGAGTCTCGGTTCAATGACCCTGCGCAAAAAGCCCCCGTGAGCTCCACAAAAACCTGCCCAAACGATAACGTCGGATTTCGACACGATTTCAATGAGCAACTTGAATAGGCTAGAAAAAGTTTGTGTCTAGCTTTGGACCCGGGTTCTATCGCAATCGTAGCCAATCCAACAAAACAAATAAAAGAAACAACAAATTAAAGAAATAAATATTACGTAAGCTTATTCTGAAAGCTCTGAAGAGTTTGAAGGACATGTGATTTCACCAATCCGGTCTTGGCCAACATCTTGCTTCCGACCGAAACAACTGGAGATGTTGAAGGGTTGATTGAATACATTGTATCAATGCCTAGTTCAAATAAAAAAAAATATGTATACATACCAAGCCACTCCATTAAGTTGTAGAAAGTTATAAGTTAGTAGTTGTTAGTTTAAATGTACAGATAAATCTTTCTAAATCCGAAACCCTAATTTTTAATACATATAGGTAAGTATTTTGGATGCAGTAAAGTACGATAATCTAATCCAATGGGACAATGGGACAAAGCGTTTTTTACATAACATACCAGTTACTTTTGCACTATCATCGTTAAATTAACTTTTTTCGGTTACGCAAATCGCCACACGCGATTCGTCGATTTCAATACAATCGAATAAAATTCTCAATTACATTTTGCAGTGCAACGTAACATGAGTAGACTGAACGTTCTTGATTATTTACCAAACGTTTTTGAGTTATTCGTCATCTCGCCCGAAGAAAACTCGCACGATCGGGCGACTTGGCACCTTTCGAATTCAAATCATATTTCTTTCGTCAACTCGCCCGACCATAAAAATGTGAGTAACTATGTACAGTCAACGTCAAAAATCCTTCTTAAAAAGTTTTATGATTGGACTTAAAATAAAACAAAATGTTATTGTATCATTATTTTAGTTATATTTAAAAATCAACATCTTAAAATACAAAAGCATAATATAATACACCAAATAAAAATCAACGTCAAAAAATAAAATTAAGTATATAATTATTCACAGAAGGTCTTGGACTTATTAGATAAGTATAAAAATACAACCAAGAAAACATTTAGCGTGTTATTAACTAGATAAAGAAATATAATTAACATTAAAAAATAAAATCAACAATTATTACAAAAGAATTCGACTTGTCATCACCTAAGTATAAAAATGTAATCAACAATATCACGAAACATTTGGCGTGCTATTACCTAAGTATAAATATAATTTAAAATATAAAATAACCAACAATATCTTTAAAGCATTTGGCGTGTTACTATCTAAGTATGAAATAGTAATAAAAGATAAAAAGAAAGAGATAGCGCTATCCTTTTGTTTAGTTTCAATTTTTTTACCTGGCTGTACTTTGTACGAGTTGACGATAGACATATTAGGTAAATACGAAACGGGCGAGTTGACGAAAGAAATATCATTTAAATTCTAAAGGTGCCAAGTCGCCCGATCGTGCGAGTTTTTTTCGGGCGAGATGACGAATAACTCACGTTTTTTCGTAGTGTTTGTAACAATAAATAACCGTCATAGTGCGTATTCGGCAACGCTTTATATGTTTGTAGTAACTAGATTTTCTGTATGAAAAATAATACGAGTCACTTATTTAAACTACGATTTCCCCAAAATTACTGAAGCTGCTAAAGAATTAATTTAATTTATGATTATGATTAAATCTACTATTTTTCAGAAGGATAAAATCCCATCATCGTTTAACAGTGAACTGATTTTAATGTTTAGAAAAAACATAAATTATACATAAGCCCAATTTTAATAAAATTTACTATCTTAGACGTATGTTTTTATGTATACTGAGCAGGCCGAGTATCATCTTAATACCCACAACAAGGCTTGGGGTGCTGTGCCCAATAGATCCCAAGCTTTTGTTTTGGGGTTTCAGTAATTTATTTATTTATTTATTTATTTATTATTACATACAGAATATAACATTACAGTACAATACCAATGCGCTATATCCATAACAAATTATAAGTTTTCAAGAACTGATTGTGTTAAGTCCATGAATTTCGGCAAAGTGTGGTGGAATACATCTACCTCGTTCTCGAACAAAGTGTTGAGCAAGCGAATAGCGAGTGTTAAGGGGGCAAACTCAAGTAGTTTGGTCCTACAACTAGGGACAGCCAGCATAGCGGGGCGACGGCGCGCGGCCAGGTAGTCTCTCGGGGCGCGGAGCTGCAACGCGTCCAGCACCTCCGGGTGGTGCTGGAGGCCGCGGAGCACGCGCGCCACGTACTTCACCAGCGCCAGCTGGCGCCGGACGCCCAGCCGGCAGTATCCGCACATACCGATCACAAAGAGGCTCGGGTACATAAGAGGGTAAAATGGATAAACACCATATTGTTTCCAGTATAAGAACCGTGTAAATTTATTTTGAATTTTTTCAATCATAGTCTTATATTTAGCTTCGTGAGGGTTCCATATTAAAGCATTGGTCTCCAAGTGGCTCCGCACTAAAGCATTGTATAAAGTTTTAATAACATGCATATTTTTGAAATCAATGCATTGCCTATTTATAAACCCTAGTCTTTTAAAAGATTTTGCGCATATACTTACTATATGGTGACGAAATCTTAAGTCAGGAACCATTTCCAGCCCTAAGTCACGGACAGACTTAGGTCTCGGTAGTTCTAACCTATCTACGGAGTAACTATAGGAAAACGGTGAAAAAGCACGGCTGAAACTGATTACTGAGCACTTATCAATGTTAAAAAGAATGGAAGTAATGGGACGATATGGCCAAGAAAGCCTTGCCCAGTATAGCAACCTTTGTTATAATAAGGTCAAATAAATGAATCTTTGAATCTTTGAAATATTTCTAAACACGTTACAGAAAAGCTTGAAACACTATACTGACATCTCGATTAAAATGTAACACCTAAAGCGTGGTTGCGTGATGTATGGTGTTAGAACGAGGATGTGGACATGAGCATGCACTGGCATTGAAATGGTCATGAGCCATGGTTTTTATGGCGCTTTATTAGCATACAACATAAATATAACGATTAAATTTTATGGTCTTTTTTTCTTTTCATTCATATTTTGGTTTGTTCCCGTTCTCATCCATCCTTTTGTTGTCATCATCATCATCATTAGTTATTCCCTTATTACGTTCCAAATAATATGCAATAACAACGCTTTATAGTTTCTTTCTTAAATAACTATTACTGTTCTCCTTTTCCTTTTTACTTCAAATAAAAATGTGAACGGCCTAGACGTAGTTAGTAACAATATATTATTATCTAAATACTTTCGATTTCAAGCCAAATCAACAAAACCCGGCCAAACAAGTAAACAATAAAATTTAGCCGGATACCAAACTACTATTAGCATGTTTAGTTTTACAATGGCTCCTAACAAAGTTATTTCTAAATTTGATGGCGCTAGTGTCGCAGTCACAATTAAATAGATACAGAAAAGGGTCAAAAGTGAAATTCGCTTTTTGAAAATATCTATCTATTTTTCCCTTATTGAAATTGTGTTGAATTTATTAGCAAAATGTTCTAATGTCGTTTTTTCTGTTATATTTCAGCGGAATGTGTTTAGTTCCGATTTCGTCCGCTTGTATGGATATGTTTGTACGATTCTGTCTGAGACTGAGTCAAGGGCGGTCAAGTTGCCTTCCTACTGAATTCTAATCCAATGCGAAAAGCACACAATCACTTTAGTAACTGGCTATTTTAAACTGAACTCTGTTTCTTAGTGTTACGATCGAAAGTGCAATGGAATAATAAATAATATACCTATAAAAAATCTTTGTACTCTCGAAGAGTAGAATGTGTAGAACATAAGCTTAATTTAAGATCCTTTGTATACTTACCACTTTTAACAAAGTATTATAATACGTTTCTATATATCATACACCTTAGAATTAGCTTAGACAATGAGATGTAGATTCTTATTCCAGAATTGGTTTAATCCCCTCCCCACTCCTATCAGGTGGCTTGGTGATCGCAGTATATAGAACTGCCCGTTCTGGTACATAAATGACTGATGCGATGTGAATTCTACTTAACGAAATTTTATTTACAATACAATACTTTATTGCACACCAGAAAAACAAAATTTCATTACATAATGAAAACATAATAGTGTTACAATGTTAAATTATCACTTAAACATGTTATTGCTTCAATATTTAAAACTATATGCACAACGTATTTTGATGGGTATTTTTAAATAGGTAGAGTAATTTAAGAGAATGGTTCATAAATAAATTAATATAATTAGGGAAGCGATGCGACATTGTCTTTGGACATCGCTTAAGTTCGTCTAATTGTCAATAATTAGTGTATCGCATAGTGATAGAACTAGATAATAGTACATACTCCATAACAACTACGTTATCATCTACGGCACGGCTGGTTCTCGACCGCTCTCGAGGTCAGGCTACGCAAATTCTAAAATGTGTATTTTAGGAAAATGATGCGAAAATTTATAGAGGCCTCAAGGTCCGCGGTTCTAGGAAAAGTGAGAAAAAATGAGGAAGAATGTAAGGTTGTCTGCGCTATAACTCTATTTTTTAGATGGTCACCCTGAATCGGGCGTTGACTGCAGGAAGAGTTTGTCTATGGTTACGTAAACTCGTATTTAAATTATCTGTTAGTAGCTTAGTAGGTATCTACTTGTCGAAGTCTTTGTCCTGGCGGATATATATACAAGATTTCTAATCTTAAAGCCATATTGTGCCGACCTAAGAATAGTAAAGGTACCTGTGTGATTAGGGTGGTAGGCCACCCTTTCTAATCTTTTTAACTAATATTTCTCAGTGAATTTTCCAGCTATATTTTTTATGTACCTACCTATTCTTATAAAGAACCGTGACGAAGTAGTATCAAAATCATAGTAATATCACTCGAGAATTCTGCAAAAGCTTTTGATTTTCAAATCTATCAGCTTTCAATTCAGCATTTTCTAGAACGATCTTATACCTAAAATCTGCGATTGAAGTTGATTCAGTAACACGGAATCGCCAAAACGCGATGCAGTATCAATACAGCCACAAAGTCGTCGCCGATAACCGCTGCTTAAAGAAGCCGTTCTGCGTACACCTAAAACCATCTCATTTACATTTATTAAATAAATGTGTAATAGTTAAATTTTCATAGTTTAACATAAATTAACATTGTAGACGGTTTAGCAAACTGGGCGCCAAGGTCAGACGGTCATATCTTGCGTATTAGTAGAGAATAGGCGAGCCACGTACTTCGATGGTTAGGATGGTTTATAAGGCGTGACGAGAAATTAGTTTAGATATAAAAAAATACCTTGCGAGTGTTCGAACGATGCACCGGGGTTGAGGAAGCTGTCTATTAAAGCATACTTGAAATTTCGGGTTTAAAGGGTAACATTTGACATACAATTAATTTTAGGCCGTTTCAATGGTACAGAAAAAGTTTCAGATAGATATCGCAACCATTATTTGTAGTTCATCTGCCAGATAAGTTACGGATAGGCACTTTATTAGCAAGTGGTGAAACATTCTTGAAATATTGTTACTTTTAAGCAACATACAGTAGTATTCAATAGGCAACAGACCATTATTCATGATAAAAATGTATTGATTAAGCTGTGACAAGTTTAATTTAAATTCGTAACATGCTACAAAAGTAGCGTTTATAAGCGTTCCTTGTTTTCGCCTACATGGCGATCTAGTTATACTACTAGAACTAGGATTAGGCTGAAATTATGAAGATGTATCTCTCTGCTTTATTTTACAGTGGCCTTAAGCGCCAAAGCGTTATTTTGGTATAGCGATTACGGAGTTAATTGTCAGGTACCCTCTTATTAACATTAATGTTTGTAATTTACTTATTTCTGTACTTTATGGGAAGCCGAAATACTTCTATTTTTAACTACAGTTTTTCAAACAATTTACCTAGTCTAGCCGAAGTTATGTATAGGTATGGTATAGGTACCATCAAAATGATTACGATACGATTACGATAAAAGCTTTCTTGTTTTAGATCAGCTATTTATACTTAGCACATTATAACATTAGCTAATCTCAAAAACTAGATAGGTACTGGACAATATCGAGAGCGCATAAGGGCTACACGGTTATTCTCAAATAAATTTGTATAGCTTTTATAATCTTAATTCTTAGAAGCCAAGTGTGTATTAAACTATGACACGAAATAACATAATTTAAACGTCTAGGCTGACATTGACGAAAATCCTTGTATTTTCACGGTCTATCGTGCAATGAACTGCATAAATTCCATACAAATTCAACATTAGCATGCCTTGGTAATTAAAAGTGCGTTGTACCAACAGAATAGTCTAACTTCCAAGGTCAAGAATATTTGAATTTCCGACGAACGTGTTCCAAAATTAAAATAATCCAGTCGCGGAAAAAAACCATAGACTATATTTAATTGTATTTGAGTAGCGCTGATAGAGTCTAAAAAGGTTATTTTAACATTTCAATGCATTATCGCTATTTCCTAAAACACTTCATGAATGTTTATAAAATAAAAATGGCTGATAATAGTCGTAAATAGTTCTCAATGGTCCGTGAAGTCACCATTGAACACACAGACAGACCACTTCTATTAAAGATAACGAATTTTTGTATAAAATTGTAGTTTGTTCTTGAATTTTGAATAAGTTTGATAATGTCCTTCTTTTTTAACGAAACAAATTAAATTAAGGGCTGCGGAGATAAGCTTGTAGGCGTAAAAGCCTTTTATCAAAATTAATGATTAAATAACAGTCAAGTGTGTGGTTCCTAGTTGTATTTTATTAAACTCTACAAGTGGATTTGTATAAAGGGTGCGTTAGAAATAGTTTAATATTTCATCTTTTAAGAGTAACATTTAATAAAGTTTTAATTAATAGAACCTTTTAATCCAGAGAACTTACAGCTTTTGCATTGTTCTATGTACTGAACCAAGTAACTACGATGACCAAATCCCCCAAACCTAAATTGGGTTCTATTGGGGACTTGTGCCCATGCCAGGTCTAAATCACACCCATATCTATATTTTTTATTACGTCATCCATTAATGGTTTTCTAAACTACTGCCTCTGATTATGGAATTATAAGTATTCAAAAAAAGAAAAGGATTAGTTAATCACAATATACTTGACAAAATACTACTTTTCCTGTTACAAATGCAACATGGAATTAGACCGAGCGCTCTTCCTCCAAGTAGTAACCGGAAACCGCACACGCCACCCACAGCCACCATTGAAATTATTTGAGATTCATCGCTCCATTGAGAACTGTCACAGTTGACGATATTCAGCTGGATCACTTCGGTATTTTTCTTCTTTCGGTATCACGCTTGAACATTTTTGGCTATACACGGGGTTGTTGCTTTAAAATGAATAGTGATAATGATAATACACTCTCGACTCACGGTCGTGGTCAATATTTCAGTTGTTCAAGCTTGCTGGCAAGCTTCACAACACTTCACTACTCTTCTCTGATACTGAACTTCGGTACCTATATTTGGTTTGACTGGATTGCCGATTTTCGGTAGATTATACCTATATGATTTGAGTTACTTGAAACACCTTACACGAGATAACATTGATAATTCACAATAATTAAATTACTACCTGACCAGTCGACAGCTTCATTTATGTTTTTTTACATTATCTAGGTGCATATAGTTTACTAGTGATCTGTCCATAGCGTCGCTTGCGTTTTTTAAAGTTATCTACATACCTATAGTTTTTACAATATAGCCTATAAGCCTTAATATTTCTCTCTGAAATATTTTTTTCAAATCGGACCAGCAGTCCCAGAGATAACAAAAAAGTTAAAAGAAACAAACAAGGTTGATATCAATCAGCTGTGAACCAGCCATTTGCGTCGCCTGTGGCATAGCCCACTGACACCGTTGCACCCATCCGAGTGAATGACATAATTGAAGTGACTCATGCAATGTTATAGTGATTGTTAACTCAACTAGCTGAGTTCAAGGAGCTGTATTTACTTTGTTGTATACTTGTGGTAGTGAGTCTTGGTGGTTATTATTATGTGACTATCTTGGAAAATATTGTATAACGACGACCTTTGGCTCGGTGGTTTAAGGTCTGTCTGGGACACTGGGTTGAGGGTTCGATTATCACCTCGGTAAAAATATTAGATTAGTAAGGAATTTCGGGGTGTGTTCGATTTAATTTATTATAATAATACCTTTATTGAAAACATCTATAAAGTGTATCTTTTATTAAGTATATTAAATACCCGTTATACAAACTTCGAGCTTATCACAGGACTAGATGTTGCTGTGATAATTGCCTAGCAATATTTATTTGATTTACGCATATAGAAAACTGGTAGGTACCTACAAAAGGTACCAGTTATGCTTATGTTATGATAATGCCTAAGCATTATCTACCAGCCTACCGCTACAGTTTTACATAAAAGAAGAGAGAAAATACCCATAATTTTTCGCGCCACCATTAAAATATATTCTAATGTACATAATCACATTGTACACACACCCATTGCACGTATGCGCATGTACTAAATAATTTCGATCATTAAAATTATCGCAGTCGAATCTAGCACAAGGATAGTCGCATTGTTCAGGTACAGATAGAGAAAATCTACGATATATTGTTACGAACAGGACAAAAAATTAATAAAATCTCAATAGTTCCTACAATATTTTCACCATTTCGTTTTTCACAGACAATTAGGCCTGTTACTTGTGTTTTAATAGGCATTATGAACACAGCAGTTTTTCCGAGGTAAAAGTAATTGAGTGTTTTCAAATGACGATATATTTATAGGTTTAAAGAAAAATATATTAATTAACCGAAACTTCTTACTATCTAAATTTTTAAAGCCTTGAAACTTTAAAAGCCTTCACACTAGGCGATGTCTGTGTCGTGAAGACAAAAATCATGATGTTACAGTGTTTTCAGATTATATCATTGAATTATTTACAATCATAATTTACGATCTTTTATTAAAATAAGATTTATCATTAAAATATATCATTGTCTGTGCAGAACTAGCTACATTTGCCGACTGCACCTGCATCCGTATATTAGAGCGGGAGGTCATAGGACACACATGCTCGACCCAAATGACTTAATATGCTGAGCACATTAACGTATACAATTGTATTAACATTACATTCTATCATCATAAAAACCCATTTTATCCAAGCTGTTCTTCCCAATAGAACTTATAGGTCTTGGGGCATTTGTTATAAACAACATGCGAGAGATTAAAAATCTTCAGTTCTCAGAACATGCATTAAAGCACTTGTTTTTAAAGCGCACCTATTTGGTGCGCTGCAGAATTTGAACTAACGACCTTCGGAATGGAAGTTGAGTGTGTTGCCATTCAGCTAACACGGCTATTAAGTTCTGTATAATGTTAACAATAAAATAATATATACGATTCATCTTTTCATAATTGAAAAAATATAAAAAAAAACACAGCTATCGACTGTGTTTTTTTCATTCCGATTAGGTGTTAATGAAAACTCGTATAACTCGTTTACTGATTTATAACTCGTATAATTCCAGGACGTTCATGAGGAGAGGCTGAACTCTCGAGTGGACGCGATGCTGGAGCAGGGCCTCATTGAGGAGCTCCTGGACTTCCACACGAAGCACAACCAGGCACGCATCCAGGACGGAAGGTGAGATCCTCATTTTACTAATCAAAACTGAGCAAAATTGCAACGTGAGCAAAAAATACACGGCCTTAGCTACCATCCTTTTCTCGTAACAGTTCAGGCCATTTTTGACCCCAATAAACCCTCTTTGTGGATAAAACTAGAAGCCTGAATTTTCTTTAACCAAGTAGGCATTGTATAAACAGGGCACATTACAAAATTTTAAAACTTAAGTAATTATAACGGGTCCATGTTTCTAAATTTTATCGCTCAGTCACTAAGATTTTTGTGTTTTTAACGAAGTGCCTTCGAATTTGGATGATCGGTGTCGTCGGTAAAATTCTAAGATACTTCTATCAGTCATTTTATAGAAGCTTCATTTTGAAATATAATCTGCAATCTTTTGTAGCCTTTGCATTTCAAAACAATTCCCATTTCCAAAATTCCATCAGTAATCAACAGGATTTCATTTGCAAAAAAAAACAAGATGGCTGACGATCAATAGTTAATTTACTAGTACACGAAACAAAGGGCATTCAATCCTCACAAATTATCCGTGAAATTAGAGGTGTTAAACAAAACGCTTGGGGTTCTGTCACGGGGAGTGTGTTAAAGTTTTACAACTTTTAAAGTTTCAAAGAAATTGGCTAGAACGGATTGGGAAAAGGATTTTCGCATTCATTTCATGATATATTTCTATGATCATTTCCGCCGTTTCGTAAGCTTATCTCAAAGACCATTTATATACAATATTATTGGGTTAGCTTAGCTATTTATCAAACTTAGTAGGTAGGTACCTACCTACTTAGAAAAAGAGAATAACATTATGGGTATTTTCTTTTTGTTAACAATATAAGCCTAGACATAATAGCAGGTATGAAATTAAGACGAATTTGAGTCCCTATTAATGCTTTCACGAATATAGCAAATCAATACACGCACAATTTAATTTTATTCCTTTTCTCATCAAACGACCACAAAATCAACAAAGGAAAAAATAAAAGCTCGCACGCAAAATGGCGGGAACGTCAACGTCCGAGCGGCATCTGCTGTGCGGTCTATGGTCTCCGGCTGCGTCACTTCCTTGCAATTCCGAATTTAAAATGTAATTTTGTTTTTAAATTGTAACATAAGAATTCTCTTTTTAATTTTTCCAAGGAGTATTCATTTTATTAGACGCAGATCTCTTATAAATATATTCAGTTACTAAGATTACTTGGATATTATTAACGACGATTAAACTTTCTTCTGTCTTCTCTTGAATTTAAGCACGATAATGATTCGTGCCATTTATGCAAGGGATCGGTAAACTGCTCTACATGGCCAAAATTTAAAAGTGCGGGTTCGATTCCCGCCTTGGGACCTTGGAAAAATTTGTACGAACTGAAAGTTTTTGTTCCGGGTGGGTGTGTAGGTGTTTTAAATGTCTAATAAAAATATCTATGTTTGTATATTCTATTAAGTACCTACATCAGAAATCTAGCACCCGTAACACAAGCTTCGGGCTTACCACGGGGCTAGATGTTGCTGTGTGAATGGTCCAGCATTAAATAGTATTTACTGTGAAAGTGAAACATGGACGTAATCGCACTTCGCCACAATCTGTGCTGTGGTCTACAGTTTCATGTTACGTGCGTGCCGGGGCTCCTATTGTTGGCGCTTCGCTGTTTTTTAATTAATTCTGATGGAATGTTGTGTTTAATGTCATTATGGAATAGTTCTAGAATACAATGTTTTCTCATGTTAAAATAACTCTTTAAGAATATGGTAATGGTATCACGAAAGTTTTACAATTTTAATCTTTATCGAATTGAAAAAAAATCATGTTATTAATATAGATAATATATTATATACCTAAAGGTTTCTACGGGGAGATGACTAATTATATTGATAGTAAATGAAATCAAATAAAACAAAATAAATCATTTATTTATTTGTAAGAATGTTTGTACATTAGTTCTTAAATAAAAATTAACAATCTACCAATATTAGTGTGCAAATATTATTATCTATAATATCAAAATCTATCATCCAAATAAATAAAACCCTATCTGATTGTTGAAAAACCCATTTCCCTACATTGCATCTCTACTACAGTGATGCAATTTTATATTGCGGTTACTATCGAGTAAATATTAAATAGATAAGTATTATATTCCGGAGTAATTCAGTTGTAACCAACCTTTGTCACCAGATAGTAAGATAGCGTTAAAAGACTTATAAGTCGATAAGGCTGTTCCCACACTATCACGCACCCCGCATCGTGTTGCGAGATATCTCATCCTCGTCATAACAACCCATATTACGTAGGTAGGTATTTATTATTAAACTTCTCATTGTATTGTAAGATTTGATATAAGAAATAGTTAAGCGAGTGTTAAATACAAGTTAAAACTCTCCATACAGCATCTAGGCACATTTGTAATTTTATTATTATACTTGCGACCCGACCTCGCTTCGTCTCGGGTTCTTAATTATATACATATAAACCTTCCTCTTGAAGCTAGCTTTTATCTAGCTTTTAAAACCGTATTAAAATCCGTTGGATATTTAAAAACATACATAGGGACTGACAGTGACAGCGTCTTTGTTTAATACCATGTAATGATAACGCAGCGTGTTGCGTGATAGTGTGAGAGCGGCCTAAGTCTAACTGTGGTATGGGTTGGCAGGTGTCGGTGACCACATTTGGGCAGTTTTGGGGTGTAACTCGAGATCACCATTGACACTGCTGCTTCACGCGCAAGTTCACTTCAGCGCGTCCGCCGCGCGGTAGCAGCAACTGTAACTTATAACTTCGTTTTACTAGGCGCGATGTAATTTGATCGCGATTCGGTCCTTGGTTCAACGGTGACACTTTGTTGTTGTGCTTTTGTCTCTGACTGTACCTACGTTCTTTCATATTTTGAAAGTTTCAAAGGCTCAAAGGACTGCTCGATTACTTTCGGTAAAATTTATTTTCATATGTGATTTTATATACCGCATTTTCTTCATTATAATTATATTAGGACACATTTTCTTTAGATTCTTTATAAACAAAGATTTGTTGGTACTTTGGTACTCACACGCATTATTAGAACACGTATGCACGCATAATGCAGCGGTATGCGTTGAAAGGACATTGTACAGTGCGTAATGTTAATGTAACCTACGTAAAAGTCTAGGGATATCATCTAGTATTATGAGAGACTTCTCAGAGCAGCGAAGATCGCCTCCAAAAATACTGGACGAATGATCTGGTTAAAACTCAGTTACGTAGCCGGACGGAACGAAATCAACAAGCAATGCGGATCCTATCCAGACAAAACTAGTTCTAACCAAAACACGTAAAGGTAAATAAGGACATCCTATGTTCGGCAGTTGTCCTACGACTGACATTTGATGAGACCTTATTAATACCCATACTGCATCCATCCCAAATAATCAATTACAAATACCATGCCATAATTAATCACCATGTTATTGAAATTCATCAGTTACAATTTCAATTAACTAGGTATTAAAAAAATGTATTTCATATTAGACGGTAGATACTAAATTTACTGTGTAGTATGGTGGTGGCCTAAAAATAGTACCACCCCATTTCATCAAACCGAGAAAGGTATCTAAATACCAGAAAACGGGTAGCAGCGTCGTTCTATGTACTATATATCTAGCCTTATGAGCGTGTTGATTATACCACATCCCCAAAACCTATAATGGGTTCTCCTATGGTCATAT
This sequence comes from Chloroclystis v-ata, assembly GCA_963691955.1. NCBI lineage: Eukaryota > Metazoa > Arthropoda > Insecta > Lepidoptera > Geometridae > Chloroclystis > Chloroclystis v-ata. Next base: position 16,825,352 of record OY829900.1, on the reverse strand, counting down.
AATCGGGCATGCCTAACCTAGACCTATATGCCATAGCCTATGGGATGTTATATGGGTTGTTATGATGATAATGATGACTCAACTTATTAAAAAAAATATTTTGTTCTTATTCATTGTTTTCAGCCCTCCTGACTACACAAAAGGTATTTTCCAAACACTGGGATTCAAAGAATTCCACTCATACCTAATGCTTACTCAAGAAGAGAGAGAGACAGAAGATGGCAAGAAGCTTCTAGAAGAAAGCATCGAAAGAATGAAGTTGGGAACCAGGCGGTATGCAAAAAGGCAGAATAAAATGGTCAAGTCAAGATTTTTAGAGCATCCTACTAGAGAGGTAAAGTAACTAGTTTTTTACAAGATTTTATTCAACTCATGTCATATACATCTTTTGATCTGAAGACCCAAAGTAATTAAATGAAATCTCGTAATTATTTAAACTTTGTTTTGTTTGTACCTACTACACCTAAATGGATTCGTGTTATTATTTTTATTGCCCATATATTACGCTGACGACTCCGTAATAAAAGAGGCCGATTTATTACCACGCTTTACCTAATTATCAAAATTTTCTCGTACATAAATTGAATCCTGAAATAGCGCTACCTAGCGGGGAGTAGATGAACTTTGTAGTAACCAGTTTTACTCTCTAATTAGAACCGTGGTTCAAACAACTTATTGTGGTTCACGTTTTGACTTTGTTGAAACGCCATCTAGTGTTGAGTAGATATTTTTTGTTTTGCAGGTTCCTCCAATCTACGTTCTGGACACTACAGATGTCGCTAAATGGGACGAAAATGTGAAGAACAAAGCTGTACACATAATTGAAAGCTTTCTGAACAATTCACCCTGTGATTATACACCTCTAGTCTCAAACATAACTGAGGAAAAAAAGACCACTAATGCACATTCTTATAACTTTTGTGATGTTTGTAACAGAATATTATTGGGTGATCACATTTACGCTGTGCATATGAAGTCTAATAAACATAAAATTGCACTAAAACATAAAAATAAACAACATACATTAAGTACAGAAGAAACAAAACTGAAAGTTAATTGATGTAGATTAATTTGAATTCCATAATTTACCCTTTCCTTCCTACAAATTCTCTTGTGCTTGTGTAATAAAACAAAATTAAAATACTTTTAGTTGGTTTTATTTTAATCTACAATTCAACATTAAAATCAAATAATATTTACAAACAAAAACTACATAACAACCTCCACGTTATCTGAGCTATTATCTAAAGAAACATTCTTATTTTTTGGTGCTCTGTAATCATAATGCTCAAATTCAGGATATTTCTTAACAATTTCACTGTATGCTTCACATATTCTGGCAAACTCCATATTAGCAATCTGAAAAGGTCTTGTGACTGGATCTATTTCAGCCATTTTGTACAATTTTAGGGCCATTTCCTCTCGCACATCTTCAGGGAATAAAGTTTGAGCTCCTCTGATTGAGTACTTTTGCCTCATGTTGAATATTTGGCGAACTACTTTCTCAACAAGTTTAAAAGGTTGTTTAATCAATGGGTGTTTTAGTGGTGTGAGTGTTACAACCCCAACATCTACGTTTGGTTTGGGTAGAAAGGCAGCACCAGGTATATCAAACTTGTAGTTGACATTGCACCAGCTCTGACACATTACTGAGAGCCTACACCTCTGGGGATGAGATATCCGAGCTGCCATTCTCTCCGCAACTTCTTTCTGAAATGTAAGTGTCATCCGAGTACGTCCAAAAGCCCAAGGGCCTTGTTGAGTGGACATCATTTCAATCCAACGAATTATTAGGATTGTTGATACACTGAAAGGCAAGTTACCAATAAGATTCAATTGAGGTGGGGAATCCAGCCAATCTTTTTTGGTATCCTCTGGTATATACTTTGTAAGGTCAGTCTTCAGGATATCTCCAGTTATGATGTCAATATCAACATTGTCTTTACATGCATCTGCAATGAGTTCTAGAGAGGGAATAAAGCGTTGGTCTTTTTCTATGAGAATGACTTTCTTTGGAGCTTGTTGTATAATGGAACGGGTTATTCCGCCTGGCCCAGGACCCACTTCACAGACCACATTGCCGGAGATGTTGCCAGCTGCGCGAACTATCTTATCTATCAGTCGGGGTTCCATGAGAAAGTTTTGAGAAAGCTCCTTGAGAGCACGGAGCTTATAAAGTCTGATAACATCTTTAATACTAGGTAGAGGAGGCAACCTTAGATGTAAAGCTTTCCTAGCTGCAGACATTATTGCTGAATCTTTGCTGGCTCGTTGAAATCATCCAGGAATGTCTCTTGCTTCACCGCGTAAATAGAATACGCGTAAATCCCCAATACACCGAGTCCAATAGACCAACCAGTTAATCTATTTCTTTTAGCAATCAGCTGCAGTTTCTTAACTCGGTCACGATTCTTCTGCTCAATTATACGCATGTACGCAAGTTCAGCTTCTTTCAGCACTGGGTCTTGTTTAGTGCCCGTGATGTTCGGTTTGTATTCCGTATCTCCCATTACGAAATATTTTTGTGAAATCTAACCTCAAAACAAAAAGTTCTCTATTTTGATTGAGTGAATGAAACTTGAACAAAAACTATTAATGAATGAATGAACAAGTAACTCCGTGCCAGGGCATAGACAACGAACGAATGTGTGATGAATACTCATGATAAAACATTTCATTTCATTTCACTCAAAATAAAAAATCTTGATAGTCCAATGAAACAAAATATTAATATCTTTAGCTATTGTTTTTCATATATTTATATATAAGAATAGAAATTAGAATTTACATAGTTTTTTTTGTTGCTTATATTTCGTTTGTCAAACATTCAAGACATCAAAATATTGCTAGATAAGAAAATGTTTTCATTGATTTGTTTTCAAAACATAAATACAGCTGATTTCCGGAAAAACAAAACAAACGACATGCGCACAGCTTTCTCACTCTGATAGTGGTACTCTTTCGCACTTGTTGCGTTTTCAAATCAGAGTGGCAACTTCGCAATTTGACGTCAGGTCAATTCCTTTCCATTCCATCTTTCTTTCAGTTCGTTAATTTCCGTCTCGCACCCGAAGTGGCTGCATGTGCGTTTACACTGCGCACCATTCGCGAAATTGTTGTTTTGTGAAAAAGAAAATGCCATTTATTTCAAAAGATTGGCGTTCTCCTGGTGAAGAGTGGGTTAAAACACAAGAGGGTTGGGAGAAGAAAAAGGTTTTGGAGTGCACTTCTCAGAGGTAAGTTTCGTTGCAAAATAAAAACCAACTATCCTTTGTTCGTTTGCAACGCTTCGGACTATTTACTTCAATGATTACTAAATAGTAAACTAACGCTTGTGTGTAGTTTTGTGATTGAATTAGTGTTTTTATTGCAGATACCCCGTAATAACTAACTTTAACTTGGACGATCGCGATCAAAAGTCGTGGTAAGTGCTTTGTTATTATGGATCAGCTGTTCATGTTTTGACTTAGCAGCTGTATTGATTTTTTCGTTTTGAAGAACAATTATACTTTGGTACAAACCTACAACAAACGGGCAATCAAATTAAACGAGGAACTGAACTTTGCACAACTATCCCATTTCCCTACTTTCTACTAATAAACAATCGAAAGGATTCGCGTGTATTTGTATATTATGTACGCTTTAACGTTGAAAACTAAAGAATTCTTGATTTGTATTCGTTTATTACGTTCTCTTTGCTGGGATTCAGGGACTTATCTCTTGACGAGAGTGATTCGGCCTAACGAGACAAATTCAAATTCCATTCCACAGTGAATTTAATAGATAGGTACATTGCACATTATATTACTGTCACATTAATAGTCGTTAATAGCGCAGAATGATTTGAATCCCCATTACAACATTATCAATTTATCAACCAACAATTACTCCGAAATTGGAACAGAAACGGATAGAAAGTTTCCGTTGGTAGCTGCCAAAACCGGGATTCAATGGCATTCTACTGAATTGGGTCATTCTAGTCAATAGCACGCGAGTAAACACATTCAGTGCCAGGTTATTGATGTTTATTTTAATTTGCATTTGCGCTGTTTCACCTTTAGTTTACTGTCTTTAGGTTTTGATGTCGTTTAAAAATTTATTCGTACTTTTTTACTAACATAAGTACCTATACCCCTAGTTACGTTCCACCTGTTAGGACACAGATAATACATCTTGACGAGGGAGCAGAGGCCTTAGTTCACCACCCTGGCCAAGTGCGAGGTGCGAATAACAACAACCTACACTCGATATTTAATCGAAAATGAAATCTAAATATTATGCTATCGACGGAAGATATCCACTTCAACAATTCACACGAAACATTAATTCTAATGCTGAATGATTCCAGAATACCCACTGCATATACAAACAGTTTAAAACAACCTGTTATTCGTAACTTAAATGACTCACACCAAAACAAAGAAATCTCAACAGATATTAGTTATTCAGCTTTCAGGGCATCCAAGGTAAACACGGATGAGTCACAAGTTGAATAAACTCATGGATTAAATTAATTCAATTAGGCATCAACAGGTGGGTTAAGTGCCAAAACAATTTTAATCTGGGTCGATGTATTACAGCACTCACTGTGGTAGTGTCCTGTATTATTTGGCAGAAGATTATATACCTTTGATTTAAAGTTGAATCGTACGAAAAATGACTTGTTCGGAAAAATAAGCTAATAAAAAATAGGGAATGTTTTAAAATATTAAGTTCACGCCACAACTGTCCTATCCGTTATTAGTTCTGAAACTATCAAGTATAAAAATTCATACATAGTTAGATATTATGGTCATAAGTCTGATTATTTTCATTCTTACTTATTTCCCTGATTTCCTTTGTAGAAGAGAACTCTAGTCTACAGGGCCTTGTAACAAATTGGGTCAAGGTAATTCGGATGTTGCGAGTGCAACCTTCCTCCCTATTGAGAGACCCACAAGGACAATTTATGCAGCATTAGAAAACCCATTTATTTTATGCAGATAACCCCTTATAATGTTGGGGGTTTTTACCATATCATAATCGTAGTGAATGAAGGCCTCTCTAAGAGAGAAGTCTCTGCTCCAGCTTTGGGAACGTAAATAAGAGTGCTTATTCTTTTCTATGCTAACATAACATACCCAAATGATGTCTCACTACAAACATGGTTCATTAAATATAGCCCGAAATGGTCTTGAGGAAATTAGTAGGATACCTAATCACCACGCTTACCAGGCGGTTCCAGTAAGTTGACAAATTATACAATGACTCTGTTGCGCATTATGCCGAAGTCGCTTTAACAACACTAACACTAAACTTCTACAGTATACTAATTCTTCTTTTTCTTCTTCGTATAAAACAAACAGACCTTTTTTGTTTATTGTATGAAAAAGACTTGCCCAGTATAAAAACCTCTGTTATAAATAGGGCCAAATAAACGAATCTTTGAATCTTTATCACTTTATCTGTTCATATAAAATAATATTTTATTAGGTAACTATTTGAAAACCAGGAAGACTTTAATTGACTGATTGTTTATAATACTGAGACATGACGCACGGGCGGGCGTGTACTCTGCAAGCTGCATCGCAGAGTACGGGCATTGAATGTGTTAACTACTGAAAACATACATTGTACCTATTTGTATGATTGTATGCAGCTGTGCTGTATCCTGTGTTCCGGTTCGTAGTTCGTACTGCCGGTGAAATTATTCACACGTGTGCAGTAGTATGTAAAACACATGCTATTTTCATATATTTGGTCAGAGGAAGTAAGATATGCTCGTATGGTTGTATAATCACGGACTGTATATCATTGATAGCTGTGTAGTTGGTGGCTTTGTCGGAGTTAAATCGCGGCATAAGGTGGGTATTGTTCTAATCTCGACTTTTATTTATTTTACTTAGTGCTTATTTTCGTATCAATATCTGCGAACACTGATAATTTCAATTCTCTGCTCAACAAGTCAAGTTGCAGTGGTTTGTTTGAGTGCGTTATCTAAAATATCTCAACACGGTTTTTGAAATTTTTGGATTCATGATATTTGTAAAAGACCCTTCAAAATTCTTCTCTAGCTAAAAAGTTAAGATTTATTCTACGTAGAAATAAAGTTATAGCGATACGACAGATTTTGTCAGTAAATCCTCTATTCGCCCTTACTATTTGCACTTCAACAAAGCCTCATCAAGTTATATTAGTGAGATCATGGTAATGGGACCACACCCTCCCTAATCTACTCGATCAAGTAAAGTGCTGAAGCCACTGCCCTTTGGTTGGATCGTAAAGAACTTCCGCAACCTTTTAGTGACCCTTTAGTTCTAATCCACGTAACTGCTCGTGCATGGAAATCCTTTTGTGTTGCATTGCATGTTTGGTTTCTATAGCCTAATGGAAAAGTGTGAAAATCGAGAGTTACCGGGCTGTAATTAGGGAAGTTAGTTATAAAATTACATACTATGTACTTCATATTACTTCATTATGTACCTACCTCGTAGTCGACTAATGCTAATGCATTGCATACATGCTTGGTTCTTCATATATGTGTTCTTTGTACCTGGATAGTTTGTGAGCTCGCATTACCTTTTTTTGTATGCGTTGTACTTGTATTATTCATTTATTGTGAGCAAGAGGGAGACGCTTGTAAATTGCACGCTGCAGAATATATTTACAGAGAAGGTTTTATCGCGGAATCAGTACTTACTATTAAGTGTGTGTCTTATATAACTACACATAAACGAAATAAATTGACAGTTCATTTATTCGTGGTCCAATCTAATCTGAAAGAGAAATCAATGTTCCCGATTGGAACATGATGAGTTTGCTTTACGAAATGAGCTTTTTAATCTCCTATATGGATGGAATTAATCCACGTAAAATCCGATCTCAGACCCTTCTGACCCGCATGTTTTGACCCTATCTTTAAAAAAGTACCCGTTTGACCCGCTTCGTTTTTTCATGTCCCGTTTGACCCGGTTTTCTAACAGGTACAGTCAATGGTGAAATTGATTTGTCATCGTTAATAAAATAGAACCAAATTATGTTTTAACTTATACAAAAATAAAACAAATTATTACCTATATAATAAATATATCGAATCTTCATTTTGAAATATGCTCATAACATATACCAATTTGGAATTCTCAAGCCATAATCTATTTGAAATATTACAGATCGCAATTTTCATATTTTAATGTAAATTATTAACTATTATCAACTTAGTTGATTCTTGTCATTTATCATCATATCATTATTATTATTTACCTATAAGAAAAATATCGTGAAAAGGTTTTTTTGGTTTGTTAACTTCAAATTTAATTTTGAAAACATTGAAAACTTATTATTTTACCGATAACGCGTTATTCCGTCCAAATCACTTAAATGTCAAAACTATTCCGTTTTTAACGTCTACAATACAAAGTACCTACAGGGAAATACTAACGTAAATAAAAAACACAACACTTTAGTTTTACGCCAAATATGAACAAGCGAATCATTTATTCATTGTGTAGAATTATCTTAAACATTTGGGTCACGGGCGTTATTTGGCAGGATGTATTGATTGCTTTAACGCAGAACGGACATGTTCATTAATAACCAAATATCGAACATAATAGACAGATACATAGAAATCTTCGTTTAATCTATACTAATATACAAAAAAATCAATAATCAAAGGAAAAAATCTGAATAAATCGTATCACCAAAACAAACAATTCTCTCACGAGTTCACGACCTATAATAAGTTTTATTGCGGAGACCAGTGCCCAGTGAAACGTAATAGTAATAAATAGTATAGTAGTAATAGTAAGTCTACCTCATCATCATAAGTATGATGATTAGGTAGACTTTATCTTTATAATAATTATGTCTTTAGGCTACGTAGTTATTAACTTTCTTCTTCTTTGTAGGAAAATGAGCCAAGTGTCTAATCTAGACTTCTAAAGCCATACATTAATCTTTGCTACTTCAATTATTGCTATATACATTATAGATGCAAGTTGCTACATCATATAATAATGTTTTTATAATGAGTATTTGTACATCATAATGACCATGCCTCTTCAGAATCTCAACTAATTTAGGTATATTCCGAAATTTCGAGCTCGGTCTTACAACATATCATTATTTCAAGGTAATTGTCAAAGCTTAGTTTTAGCGGAAACCGATTCTTACAAGCCATTTACCAATCAACTTATTATGGTAATACGTCTAAATTACTTTGCAATCGGATCTCATGAATTTGTATTAGAATCGTGACCAGCTACGTCCTACATAGCACCTATTTCAAATCTCAATTCCTGAAAACGACTCTATCCCGCCACGTTAAAGTTTAAAATCGATTGTGTTAATTGACTGAATGGTTTAGTTGGAGAGTGAAAGTTCCTGAGTTTAGTTTATTTTTATTTTCTTCATCCAACTGCGGAAGTTTAAAAATAGGCAGTTTGTAACTTGGTTTAGGAACGTCATAATTTATTAGCTGATCTTGCAGCTTCTTAAATATTTGGTCACTCGCAAATGATTTTTTTGTCATATTTGTATAATACTTGACATTTTCTTAACTTAACATCATCTGTTTGTACCTAGTTGGTTATTGGTTTTATCTTATCTTACTTCATCATCATCGTCTTTCTATATTCAACATTTTAATTTTTGTATATCTTTAATATTTAGATCTGTAAGAAAACATACGAATTAAGAAATCCTAGCCTTTGACTTAGTTATTTTGTAAGGATTCTGTAAAATATACTTACACCACAGCTCGTTTACAACTTGCATCATGTTCCTAGATTATTGTTAGCATTAGCACCAGTAAAGCACTCATCCATTATATTAATTTAATTTCTGGGAGGGAGTTATTTTATATAGACAATAATATTAGCCACCGACATCAATCAACTTTTATACAATTTATACATAAGAATGTACTATGAACATTTATATTATGAATTACTATAAATGAATTACATTATTACCTACATTATATTATTTACCTTATGTTTTTATCTTAGATCATTATTAAACCACCGACAGGAAAAGTAGGAAAACTCATTATTTTCCTATTCTGTTTTATAAAAGGTAACATAATTGGCAGTATCTTTGATTATATACATGTTATGTATAATACGTTACCCTATTTAATTAATATACCTACTATTTTGAACGTAACTCTTATTTATCTTCGCTATAAAAACCGATTGTAAAAATAAATATCATGTATGAAATAAATAAATGTAATGTTGTTGCCTAACGTTTCAATCCTATTAATGTTTACAAAACATTTCCATTTTAAATGCTTAAAACTAAACATCAAAACAGTCTGTCCCATTTACTATACTCGGAGTTATTTATACTCAGTCCATTAAAGTGAGGAAAAAGGGAAGGCATTTAAAAACGAAACTATAAACTTTCGTCTGCGAATACCAAAGATTACAACCATACCAATCCAACGAAACCGTCTTCTTCAAATGTCAGCAATAAAACAACAGATCCAAAATAGCACGAACTATAAAGATAGTCCAAAAGTTCACGCATAAGGGGTGATTAAAGGTTGGATGCTGTTTGAGCATCCTTGGCTGCTCGCCAGATCCCTACCCGCCTTGCTTGGCAGAAATTGCTGATGCTCTTGTGACTCGTAGAGAATCTACGCTCTTAGAAGTTAAATTTTGATTGTATTGTAGCCGACGATCAAATCAGGGTTATATGGGTTGTGGCTAGTGGGTGTTGAATCGATGGAATGGTTAAACTTGGTGTTTGTTATTAATGATACCCAACAGGCTTCACTATTCATTTCTTTATAAATAAATATAAGAACTAATTACTATAACAATAGAATACCAAAAAATGGTGGTTTAGTTTTTTTTCTCCTTATGGAGTAAAGTAGAACTGACACCTAGTTTAGGGTTGGTTTGGTACAATAAGGTCGCCAAAAATTTAAATTCGGTTTAAATAAAACTACTCAGGAAAAAGTCGACAATCTATAAATCGGTTTACTCAAGAACGCGGAAAATTGTTTCCTTTTTTTGCGCAACATACATTATATAAACGTTAATTGGATTTACACTAATTGTTTGTAACACTTCATTGCGTGTCAGAGTTTAGTAGGTACTCCTGGTTTCTAGGTACATTATATATTTTGTACAAATATACTCTCGTTTTAAATGACAATTAAATTGTTACCTCCCTTTGGTTTCTTCGCAACTTCTCAAGCAGAAAACGAAGGGAAAATTTATGATGGAGGGAAAAGATCGAATACGCCTGAGTCGAAATTTAGTATTACATTTTTTAAATAGGTTTTATTGTTGGCAAATTGGGCATTGTAGAACTTTATACTATAGGTACAAAGGAAGCATGAAGACGACTACTAAATTAACAATTTATTTAAGAAATTAAAGAATCTCTAGATCACAACACGATCCCTATTGTAACCAATCCGTTTTTGTTTAAGAAATGTTTAAATAATGGCAGCAGCAACAGCAAAACAAAATTAGCTACTACGGAAACTTTCCTTTCGACAGTTTCGACACGAAGCGGTATTGCGTCCAAAACCTTTCGTAGAACCAGTACGAATTATTTATTACTCCTTACGATATCGTCTAGCAGATTAACGATTTTAACTTTTAATGCTCGGAATAAATTACTAGGACCTATTTCAAGCACGTGCTTTAAGGGTGAAGGCAAACAACTTTGAAAAGTTTGTAGGACGTGTGACATTCGCCAACCCGCACTTGTCCAGCGTGAAGAATTAATGCCTAATCTATTTCGTCCAGAGAAAAGTCCCTGTGTCCCTGCAGTGAGAACGTACATACGTATAACATTATGCTTTGCTTATACCTAATCGGTATCGAAAGGTTCATTCACTTCTCTGTTTTTTTGCTGGCAACTCTTCAATAATGGTAGACTCTATGCGGTAATTGTAATGTGCTGTAATCTGTTACCTCACTATCGTTGACTTTGTTGTATGTTGTTACTCATAACATAATGTTACTGCAGGGTAACATTTCCATACATAGTGCATGACAAAATCAGTAGGATTATTCTCTAACGCATTCGATAAAAATCTTCTATTATTTTCTCAGGTTCTATTGTAGTTTTAAAAGTGCACCAAAATGTCGTATTTAGTTAGGCGATAATTGCATAACTAAAGAAATAGGTAGCCGTCATGATCACAAACTATTTTAAACTCTGTTTGTTAGTAGTTAATCATTATTGATTGTCAAAGCAATCTAAATGCACAAATACTAAAAGTTACTGAATAGACATTTAGATATTAAATTTTTTTTTCCATCGTATCTTTCTGCAGTATTCCATCTAATCTAGACTTGACCTGACCTTTCAAAACTCCGCCCTGTAAAATCGCTGACCTTTCAGTTTCAATGCAATCCATCAACTATGACCTTACTCTGCGACAAATAGATATTACAAGTTCAACTTTATTGCTATTGATATGGCCTTGTAGTGACACTGGTCTAGGATCTCTAGTGCAATATAGATCCCCTATATCAGTATATCAGTACATAGGTCAAATGTAGTGCATCATGCATGTTCCATGCAATATTTATGCTTGACATTTATGGCCATAATTGCTTCCCATATTAAAAGTTGTTTTCCACCTATTAATAATGTTCTTTGCGCATGTTGACTGACAGTAGTACTACTACGGATTGACAGTATTAGATAAGTCGTGGTCCTTCAACGTTGTACATATGAAATATTATATCGGATGGCTCTTTTTTATCTCCAGTCGTTACGGTTCTCGCAGCTTTCTCAATAATTTGTCCATCCCGTTGGTGGACGTCCAACGTCTTGGCAAACCGCGGTCACTATTCGATAACCACTAATCGACCGTACCGTAGGTAGGTACACCTATTGCCACTTCAATGAGCTAGCTAATCTACTAACTTTTATTACTTTTTTAACTTCAATCAGTTTAGCAACGTCGATGACGTATTCTCATAATTTCTGACTAAATCCCGTACATAACCCCTAGCGTAGACTGGAGCATTGAGAAACGTATCCTCATGAAATAGCTGTTAACCTCCTATATCAATCACCAAAGAGTTTAAACTCGCATAGTTTACGTTTAGTTCCATCGTTGACTAAGCAGGTCATTTTAAATTGGTGGCTGTTCCGATGTTCTGCTGTTGCATTATTTTTAGACGTTCCAAATTTCCAGTTGCAGCTACTGCTTTTGCGAAAGATACGAATGGGTTCAACTACCTTTGGATGACTGATGTTAGGTATAAATTATCTGCATCAAATAGCGTGACTGCATTATTTTAAACTCATTTCTCCACAATAAAGTTATAATATCTATAAGTACATATAAGTCGAAGTTTGTCTTGAAGGACTGTGAAGGACAACCTGTGATAATATAAAACAACTTTTTGTACTTACTTATAACAGTTTCAATAAGTTATCTGAAATATTCTATGGTCATTTTATTTTATGTACCTACTAACTTTCATTAGTATATTTTTTCCCGAAATTACCTATTTTGAAATCGTAGAGTACCTAGCTAACGAGCCGTATTTTAAGTGTAAAAAATAAATGTACTTCAGTCTCTGATGAAAGCAAGCACAAAGTCAGTTATTCTCTACGGAAAAATCCACCGTGCACCATTTGGTAGATATTTTATATCTAGGTATTTGAATAAATCTATAGGTAAACTAAAGATTAGTAGATCACCTTGATAGCTCAAAGGGACCGACTATTACTTTCCCCTTCATCCAACACTTACTACGTGATTGCCTAAATGGACGCGTGCCTGTACGCAGTGAAATCCTGCCAGCTTTCTCACACAATCATACATAACATAATTGCAGTCATTACTGCTACTAGCGAGGTCTTTAAGCCGCAGCAAACGCGGAAAAAGCATTTTCTGCTTTCTTACTTCGTATTCTATTATTGTGCAGCCTTCACATTTTGCGGCGGCTTGAAATGTCAAATGCACTGCTATTATATGGAGAATGGTTGTTTGTTACTTGCTCTTATGAAATCACGTAATATTATAAGTACCTAATTGCTAATGGCGTCTTAGTCTTCCTTTAGTAGGCTCTGTTGAGGTTAGTCGAGCCCATTTGTGGGACGTAGTGGTTTGTTATGATCATGATTAGGACAACATCAAATACAGGGGGACCAATTTTCTACGGATATTTTTTAAGAATATTTGACTGACAATAATTATATAATACGGATTATGCAAAGAAAAGAGCGTTATTACAAACCTTAGATCATTCAAAGCTCTCCATTACATCAAAATTGTCAGTTTGCGTTGAACTTTCTAATGACCGGGCGTTATCGTTCTGAGATTAGAGAGTTATGTTGTTATTGTTGTTTCAATAAAATAAACGAGTGGTTATGACTCGGAGTACGTGATACATTATATTTAGTACACCATCATAAACCAATTTATAGCCGTTTTAAAAACATTGTTAAACTTTTGTAATAACAAAATTAAATAAGGTTTAATAGTGGACACACAAACGCATTTAAAATAGTTTATTAAATAAAACTAATAATAATTAAGTTTTTTTCATGGAAAGTAAAACTTCATTGTGATATATTTATTTTTTATATTGCAATTCCCACAAGATGCTCGAAGTGTTACGAGTACTAGATTTCTGAATGATGTTGGATAATATAAATATCCTGTCTAATAAAAATTTAACTAGCTTTAAGGATGTATTTTAAACTCTGTCCCAACCTGCGATGCGAGCGGTCGAATTCTCTGGTCATCATATTTGGGTCACGCTCACGTTTACCGAATAAATCAACTGCACGACCTATTTCGCGAACATCATTTTGTATCCGCAATTTTAGACCCTTACGCGTTAAAAATAAAGAATATTTTCCCGTTGCAAATAAATTGTTATTGGAAATAGTAAATTATTAATATAAAAATTAAAAAGCCGTGAAAATAAAACTTAAAATCCTTCATACATATTTTTAACCTTGTCTGCAGGTCTGATAACGAAGATGCAGAGAAGAATACAGACGACGAGCAAGCGAGGATACCTCCTCATTGTCACATCACAATCAAATGTACGAAAGAGGTAAGTCCAAAAGAGGTATTTCTATATCTCTTTATTAATGGTTCGGTAATATTAATATAGTTTCGGTAAATCACATATCAAATAATCCTTTCCTTCCTTCCTTTCAATGGATGGGAACGTCGATAATCCTGAAGCCAAAGAGTTCTGTTTGGCTTTCCACCTTGCTATGCTTTCAAATATGGCCTTGAATGTGATTTAATTTTATAATGTTTGAGTTGCCATAAGGATAATAAATCAATCAATCAACTTACCTCCCGTGCTAGTTAGAAACTGTGTTACAGCAAGGTACGTTAATATGCAAGACATTTCAGCAAAGACAATAAATACTTCGACTGATATCAAAAATATAAAATTTAATCTATAAATAAATGTGAGTAAGTCGTCTAAGTTATTTCTCTTCTTTCCAGATAGCAGGATTCAACGGTCTATCAGAAGCCGTCCGTCGCCTGGACTTCTCATCAGCCGTGCGCGACGTGCGACGTTTCAACTACATCTGTGCGCTGCTGGAACTGCTATTGGGAGAACAACGACTGACACATCTGCCCGGCGCTGCGCAGAAACTGCTGCTGTCTATGTTGGAGCAACTTGCTGATCAAGGTGAGAGAATAAGAATGATTGAAGGGCAAAACGTCCATCGCTTGGACTTCTCGTCGGCCGTGCGAGACTTACGCCGTTTCAATAACATAAGCGCGCTGCTAGAGCTGAAGTTGGTAGAACAGAAACTGACCCACTTGGCTGTTCAGAAACAGCTGTTGTCTATGTTCAAGATGAGAGAGAGTATGGTATATTCTGTTGCGACTTACTTGATGGCGGAGACCATTAATCAATTACGGTGAATCAGTCGACGAGCTTTTTATCCCTGTTTTGCGTAGAGTGCGATGGATTTACTGAAAAATATTCCATACCGCTTTGTCGTTGATCTGCTTTTGGTAATCCTTTATGATTTTTTTTGGTACACTCATGAAATCCACATCCAGATTGTTTTCTATCGTAACAACATCCTTCCAGTGGCGTCATCGAAACAGAACCTGAACGCGCTGCGAGCGCTCCTTAGCTCGCTCAGTTCCGTGCGCGAGGCGGAGCGCGCGGCGTGCTGGGGCCGGCCGCTGGGCTCGCGCGCGCTGTGGGGCCACCACGACCACGCCATCGCCAGGATACATCGCATCGCCAACGAGATACGGATACAAGAGGTCTGTCTGACATACTGTCTTCTAGTCTCTGGTCATAAAACTAACGTAAAAGTGAAAGAAGCGTCGTGCCGGGGTTGGCCGAAAATGATTCTCCGAGTCTTTAAACTCTATCTTTGGCACCCATCTGCCAAATTATGGAATAGAGTACCAAGATTTCTTTGTACATTTAAGTATGTTAAATAGGTATAGATTATTTGAATAAGAAAGAGATGTCATTGTTTTCAGCCTGGTCCTGAAATAATGCCTAAACTCCACGACATGCCTGAAGAATGCATCAGGGAAATACTGCTGAGGATATCCGATCACAGAGATTTAGATGTAAGTGATCTTTAGTTATTTTTGTTTTAATATTGATGACAGTATTTCAACTGAAGAAGCAATTTGAGGCAAGGCAATAGGTATTCAAGTATTTACGAGTCATTTTGTTTCCTTAACTCCTTGTCTCCTAACCCAAACGTAATGTTGCGTTGTCATTCCGCGGTTTGAGAAATGGTGGCATGTACCCTAAAAGGTTAAAGGATAATTAACATTCGCCAACCCGCGCTTGGCCAGCGTGGTGAATTAAGGCCCAATCTCTCTCGTCAAGAGAGAAGTCCCTGTGTCCCAGCAGTCGGTGACTGTGAATATGATCCCCAGGCAGCATCATCGGCCTGGCCGGTGATGTCGGCGGTGTGCAGCGAGCAGCGCATCTGGCGGTCGCTGGTCGCGTTCCACTTCAGCGCGCAGCAGGCGGACGCGGAGCTGGCCAAGAGCGCGCAGGACCCCGCCGACTGGAGGAGGCTGTTCCACCAGCTCAGGAAGTAAGTACATCTGGCGGTCGCTGGTCGCGTTCCACTTCAGCGCGCAGCAGGCGGACGCGGAGCTGGCCAAGAGCGCGCAGGACCCCGCCGACTGGAGGAGGCTGTTCCACCAGCTCAGGAAGTAAGTACATCTGGCGGTCGCTGGTCGCGTTTCACTTCAGCGCGCAGCAGGCGGACGCGGAGCTGGCCAAGAGCGCGCAGGACCCCGCCGACTGGAGGAGGCTGTTCCACCAGCTCAGGAAGTAAGTACATCTGGCGGTCGCTGGTCGCGTTCCACTTCAGCGCGCAGCAGGCGGACGCGGAGCTGGCCAAGAGCGCGCAGGACCCCGCCGACTGGAGGAGGCTGTTCCACCAGCTCAGGAAGTAAGTACATCTGGCGGTCGCTGGTCGCGTTTCACTTCAGCGCGCAGCAGGCGGACGCGGAGCTGGCCAAGAGCGCGCAGGACCCCGCCGACTGGAGGAGGCTGTTCCACCAGCTCAGGAAGTAAGTACATCTGGCGGTCGCTGGTCGCGTTCCACTTCAGCGCGCAGCAGGCGGACGCGGAGCTGGCCAAGAGCGCGCAGGACCCCGCCGACTGGAGGAGGCTGTTCTACCAGCTCAGGAAGTAAGTACATCTGGCGGTCGCTGGTCGCGTTCCACTTCAGCGCGCAGCAGGCGGACGCGGAGCTGGCCAAGAGCGCGCAGGACCCCGCCGACTGGAGGAGGCTGTTCCACCAGCTCAGGAAGTAAGTACATCTGGCGGTCGCTGGTCGCGTTTCACTTCAGCGCCCAGCAGGCGGACGCGGAGCTGGCCAAGAGCGCGCAGGACCCCGCCGACTGGAGGAGGCTGTTCCACCAGCTCAGGAAGTAAGTACATCTGGCGGTCGCTGGTCGCGTTCCACTTCAGCGCGCAGCAGGCGGACGCGGAGCTGGCCAAGAGCGCGCAGGACCCCGCCGACTGGAGGAGGCTGTTCCACCAGCTCAGGAAGTAAGTACATCTGGCGGTCGCTGGTCGCGTTCCACTTCAGCGCGCAGCAGGCGGACGCGGAGCTGGCCAAGAGCGCGCAGGACCCCGCCGACTGGAGGAGGCTGTTCCACCAGCTCAGGAAGTAAGTACATCTGGCGGTCGCTGGTCGCGTTCCACTTCAGCGCGCAGCAGGCGGACGCGGAGCTGGCCAAGAGCGCGCAGGACCCCGCCGACTGGAGGAGGCTGTTCCACCAGCTCAGGAAGTAAGTACTGCGTCATCACCAACTAAGGTGATGTCGGCGGTCAAACTCAGAACATTTTTTTAAACTACCATGTTGACAGACAAGCATGGGGAGATCCGTTACGCATTAAAACATTAAAGAAACTATTTTTCATTTTATAAAACGGGAATTACTCACGTATTTACACAGGATTTTAATAACTCTCGACGTTTCGACCACATCAAGAGCAGTCTCTATCAGGAGGAGTGAGCGTCCCGCCGTGCCCCGTCTCCTCTCAGGTCGCGCGGCTGCTCAGGCGAGGTGGTGGGGTTAGAGGTGCATGTTGGCGCGCGCTACCAACAGATGTAGTTGCTGGCACCGAATGAACGTTGAAACTGAATGAAATGAAACTATTTTTACTTGCAGAGTTTATGGTCTGAACGAAGATGCGCAGTTCGCTGAAACCTTATCACTCTGCCGCCACTGCAAGTGCCTGTTCTGGCGCTCGCTGGGCCACCCCTGCATCGCTGATCAAGTGAGTTAATACATATATAAGTATAGTAAAACCATTTCTAAAATGAACGCCCCTCCACCGAATTCTGTATTTTTTTTTTTCTGTGTATTCTGTTTTTCTGTATTTCCTCTCACACGTTGAAATCATCACGGTTTTGTGGAGGGGAGTTCATTTTTAGAATGGTTTTACTATACTTATCTATATATATAAAAGAAAGTCGTGTTAGTGCCTGAACTTATAACTCGAGAACGGCTGAACGGATTTGCCTGAAAGTTGGCAGGGGGGTAGTTTAGAGCCAGGAGAAGGACATAGGATACTTTTTTACTTTTTTTTTTTTTTTTTACTCTAATATAATGCGGGCGAAGCCGCGGGCGGAAAGCTAGTATAATATAAAGCTCAAGAGTTTGTTTTCTTTTTACGTTATCTACACATTCTAAATCGTGAACAGAAAAATAGGGAGGAAAAGGCCTCGAGGACGCAGCCTCATACGTTGGTCCGATCAGATCGGCACCACTCTCGTATCCTGTTTAGTGCACTTCACACCGCCGACAGAAAATGCTGGAAGTGGAAGATAGTGCAGGAGAAGATACGCAAAAGGGTGGTCTTGACCCTTAGCACTGTGCGAAACGATACATTCATAACATATTTTTGAAGCTCTTTGAATCTAATTTAATTATATGGGACCAAAGGTATATTACTTTTTTTTATCCGCAGTGTCCGGAGTACCGCTCCCGCTTGAAGGAGGCCGGGGGACCCCTCCCCCCGCACCCCGTCCCGCCCGCGGCTTTCCTCAAGTTCTTCTCTCTTTAATACTCCATCTGGCACCTGGCAAGTCTATCTGATGGGCATATATACTGCTAATCCATGGGCAAATACTGTTAACCCATGGGCACATACTGCTATCTCATGGGCATATTCTGCTAACCCATGGGCAAATACTGTTAACCCATGGGCACATACTGCTATCTCATGGGCATATTCTGCTAACCCATGGGCACATACTGCTAACCCACGGGCATAATATGCCCGTGGGTTAGCAGTACATGCCCATGGCTGCAAGTATGCAAAAGCATTAGTATATTATACTGATATTACAAGATCCTCATGGGTATATGGATCATAACGAGATGGATTTTTTTGTGGAAGTGATGGTTCACGGGTGGATGGAAGCCTTCCCGACCGAAACTAGAAATAAAGGCAAGTCTATATCAATCAGTAAATGCCTTACAGCTGAAATTATATTATAAGTTTACACACCTTTTTCCGCAATTGGACTCATAATGTGTGTGTTACGAATGAAACTACATTTTCATAATATAAGGGCTAATTTCACTAAGCAATTGATTTATAACCGAGTTTAGTATACATAGATTATCTTATGCGGTTAAATGCGGTTTCCAACAGTGAAGTTTAGCTTTAGAGTGGCAAAGAGTACCTTGGATTTAATTGGCTGCAAGTATGCAAAAGCATTACTATAAATTAAACTATATTGGCGGCTTATAGGCAGTTATAAAGCAGCCTTTTAATATATTTTTAGAAAGGTACCGTAAAACACTCCAACATTGCCCACATTTTTCGAATAATTACAATTTGTGTGTGTTTATTTTTTTGTATGGGGACACAAGTATTTTCTATTCGCATCTGCAATTATAGGATATTTTGCATGTATTATTTTATTAGATTTTGTTATTCGTCAATATTAAATCAAGTATTTTATTATTTTTAAAGGCGGGCAATGTTATCTCGACTTATTGCCAAGATTGCCCACGTTGATTTTTGACGCAAATATCTCCTCTCCGGCCTCTAATCAGCTGACAGCAAAACCTGTAGAAGAATTATGACCAAAACTGGCCATTACTTTAAAACTAAAGCGAATCCATGACAGGTTTCCTACCAAAATCCATGTTAGGCTAGTTGGGCAAAATTACCCTGACCTTGTTAGCATTTTCCATACAATTCGCTTTTCGCCTTTAGTAAAGTGATAGGGTTGGTACATCTCAGTAAACTGTTCTTGACTTTTTATTTCTTTTTATGTTAATAAAAAAACAAGATTATCTTCTATTGAATTATTTAAAAAACTTTCAAGTAACATGTTTGATTCAACAGATTCACATGCAAGTATTAACATTTATTCCGTGTTATTTTTAATACATTCTGGTTCCAATCTTTCGTCTTGACTTTCTTTGACGAATTCGAGATTTGTTCTTGCTTTTAAGAAATAATAAAAATAAATTATCTAAATAATCAAGATAATAATAATTAGCAAAAAAAAAAAAAAACTCGGATGTGTCAACCCTAAGCTTATTTTGACTGCGGGCAATGTTGTCAATAGTAGATCGCAAAAATACTAGATAACTTTGCCCACCTTTATAACTTTAGTTATACGAGAGCTGCATCAGTGACAATAACGGTATAATAATACCTTAAGTTTTTCGTACAACATAATATAAATTAAACTCATCTGTGTTTTCTTCATCACGCACAATCCACTTTTGAATTTTCACCAAAATTTGCCCGCAAAAATACACTCTGTCTTTGACGAGTTCCAACAAGTAACTGAGTGACGTTAGCGTTACATCCAATAGACAGTGGTGCTAAACACAAAACCTATTTTCTACCAAAGTCAATAAATGTTACCATAGTATTCAGATATTTTTGCTATTAAAAGTTTTGCTTAAAAATTGGTCTTCGGGCAAAATTACCCTCGGTGGCAATGTTGGAGTGTTTTACGGTAATTTGATAAGTCTATACATATAACATACCAAAAGCAACAAAATACTTTAAAATTTTATGTGATACCTCATGTATCAAATATTACTGATTTTAAAAGAATTTAATAAGTGACTGATGTAAGATCTCAGGTGTTGGCCTACAAAATGTTATGCAATCAATCATTAATAAAGCCATGTTCCATGACTGTTAACCATAGACACAATTGTCTACCATTGTTTGTCTATGCCTAATAATAAGTACTAAATTTTTAAATAATATTAAGGATGGTGCAAACCAAAGTTATATGTACTATAAGATAGAGCTCTGAAAAAATATAAAAATGTTAAAAAAATGTGTTTTGTGTACTGCATATTCTAGCTAGATGACCTAAATTAAAAAGTAGTTGTAGTACCTTGATTCAACTGACAGTATTCTATTTTAATAATGTTTATCAAGCCTAATTAGTGTGGGTTAAGATACCATGCAGACACAATGCCAGTAGATTCCTAGATACATTATGCTACAGAATTCAATAATTATAACTATAAAGTTAATGTCTAAATTAAGTTAAAACTTATCTTATAAAAAACTTAATTAACCATATGAGAGTTTTCTCTTAGCTCTACAATTCAGTCACTCACCGAATTGTAGAGCTGCCCTTAAAACTTTTAATAATGTTAAAAGTTTTAACTTTTAATAATGTTAAAAGTTTTAAGGGCAGCTCTTTGTGAAAAGAAATATTTTATTACAAAATTGTAGTGTAAGTAATACCACAATCATTGCTTTACTTAAATAAAGCCTAGATTTGATGTTTAAAATAACTCTTCTACATAGACATTTACATAAGAATCTATTTTATGTTTATATGATTTTGATATAAAAATAATTACTAATAATAAGAATAATTTTATTTCACCATCTTAAATAACATTGATTATGTATGAAATTACTAAGTATCAAAAACTGCCATAAGAAAAAAATAAAATATTTAATGGTTTATAAAATTTGCATCCAAAATGTTGTCCCAGATACCTAATGGTTTTAATTGTGTTTAAATTGCTGATGGCTTAAAAACTTGTGAGATTAATGTCTATTATAGATGTTTGATAATAATTGTGATATATTTAGGTCATTTTTTTGGTGTTGTTGTCCCAGTACAGATATTACATAATGAAACATTAAGATCTACTTTAGTTCTTACAATGAAGACCTTTATGTCACCTTTAGCATGTAGGTACCTATAAAGTTACTGTAATATCAGCTTAATGTTTATTAATTTAAGATTTAGTTATTCTGTGATTTTTGTGTGAGGGAATTGTTTTGTTTTGCTGTTGTTTTTCTGTATTATCATAAATCTTATGATACTTTTAAATAAAGATATTTTCGATAAGTCCATTTGATGTTTTATTAGAATTCAATTTCATATTGCTATATGATTTCATATTACTACATTTCTACTTAACAATTTCAAAGATATTTTTACAGCATAATTACTTTATTTGTATACATTTAAACACTTAAATAACAAATTCATACATCTGACCTGCTATGATAGTTCAAGCATAATTACTTTATTTGTATACATTTAAACACTTAAATAACAAATTCATACATCTGACCTGCTATGATAGTTCAGTTTTCACATTTTCACAATGCCGAACTAAATGTTTCAATTTATATACCAAGTCTTGAAGCTGTTGGCTTCCACAGGTAAATACAACGTCCTCGCCAACGTCAGTCTTTAGCACCACTGTATACAGGAGATTATCGGAATTGCTTACAGGGGAATTCGTAGCGATCTCAAGTTTCCACTCAACATCAGTGATATTCGGAAGTACGCCCGAGTTCAGGTTTCTGATAAGATCCATAGTGTTAGAGCCTCGTTTGCATTTAATTTTCCCGAATAAGTGGAACTAGACTGAACATTCTGTTGTTTCGATAACTTATCTGTTTATTTCCAAAATGTTTTGAATTGAAATATTGAATTAAGTTTTTCTGCTTTCTTTCCAAATACATAATGAATGAATATTTGTTTTTATTTCTTTCGCCAATAATTTGACAGTGACATTTTATTTCAGAGATAATATACAGTGTTTCTCAACCTTTTACTCAAAATCAATCAGTCTGGAAAAAGATAGTTGGCAACACTTAAATAACCCAACTAAATTATTTTGTATCTAGTCTAGACTGAAATGGCTGATACAGAAATAAGTTAGAGAAAACGAGATAGTTTGAAGTCTGTATAAATCATCAGACTATAGAATTTTGTCGTATTATACATTATTTTTGGTGATTGCGAAACTGTCAACTTGCTCCCAAAAGAAATAAATTTTACTATTTTTTTACAATATTTTGGTATTCTGTTATTTGTTTTGTTACTTAGTTGTAGGTTAAAGTGACAAAAACCCAAGAAAAGTGATTTAAAAAGCTATTTACGTAAAGAAACTGTGTTGAAAACATGGAAGATATATTTCAGTGGTGTCGGGAAGGAAATGCTCTTCAAGTGAGGGTTTGGCTGGATGATACGGAGCATGACATGAACCAAGGGTAAGTTGCGGAAATTACCTCTAAATTCACCTAAGAATATCCCATAAGGTTTGTCCAGGTGTTCTGTAAATGGCATTGATAGTCACGCCCACAATGTTGTCATGGCCTTTGGAAGAATGCGTCAGCTTAGACCAAAACTCTGAGGTCAGCGTCTCTTCAAAAAGCTCAAAGTAAATTGTACTATCAAACAGGTTTACTTGTGATTATAGAAATTCTCAAGGAAACTTGATAATTAAATAATAATAATAATAAATAATAAATATTGCTGGACAATTTTTACACAACGACATCTAGCCCCGTGGTAAGCTCGAAGCTTGTGTTACGGGTGCTAGATTTCTGATATACTGAATATAATATACATACATAGATGGATATTTTTTATTATACATACATATATAACACCCAGACATAATATAATATAATTAGATTATCTCATAGGTTTTATATGTTTATTTTGGTAACCAGGTCATATTTTCATTAAGTTTAGTCATTGACAAATTCCCATTAGTCTGACATAGAAAACTATTTTCACAATCAACATGATTAAGGAAAATATAAAATAAATATGGTTAAATTTAATGTTTTCCTGTATTTATCCACACTGGATTGCTTCATGTTTTATTGGTAAATGATATTCATTATAATACATACATAAATAAATTTATGTTATGTGTACACATTGTGTATACATTTTTTTTCCCACCTATTAATTTTTACTGTTGGAGGAATTCAAGGCATTGAATTAAATAAATTTAAGTTACAAAACTATAAGTATAGCAATATAAATTAAATGAGTAATAAACAAAATTAGATTTCATTCATATTAAATATACTTCATATCTCAATGGAATCAGGGGAAATCAAATTAAATTAAATTAACAAACAAGTATTATTTATGACACAGATTAAGATGGAAACAAAGATACTATACTTTACCAAAACACATTGTCATTTTATAAAATAAATGAATGTTAATTATATATTTATTTCCTTGCAGAGATGACCATGGTTTCAGCCCCCTCCACTGGTCATGCAAGGAAGGACACCTGAAGATTGTGGAAATGCTGATCCGGAGAGGAGCTCGGGTTAATTCCACTAACATGGGTGATGATACCCCCTTGCACCTGGCCGCAGCCCATGGGCATAGAGCTATTGTTCTCTTGGTGAGTTAGATTAGAACTTTACATAATTCCTGTGATGACTCCAAGATGATTCGGAACTTATGGTAGGAGTTAGGCTGGTAACACTAGTGAACCAACCATGCACACGGACCAACTTTGAATCTAATTGCGGAAAAAGGAGTCCCCAAACTAAGTAAACTCACAATACATAATTTTCTGCAGGATTTTGAATAAGTTTTTGCCTGTTACTTCATCATAGCATCCCATAACATAATGCTCTAGTCTCCTCTACACATTAATGTTTTTGACAGATTTGGTATTAACAATTTACAAGGCGATTTTGTAATCACACTCAGTTGGTACAGCAAAAACAAACAGACGCCGTCTACTGCTATTCAAGGGGTCCTTGTTCGATTTGACTCCATGGGTGGAATGAGATAGGGTGTAATGAACCCTATAGGTTGTAATGAAGACTAACTTCCTTTCAGCTGCTTCAAAACCGAGTGGATGTAAACTTCACAAACGAACACGGTAATTCCCCGCTGCACTACGCTTGCTTCTGGAACTACGGAGACATAGCACAGGAGCTGGTGATGGCCGGTGCCCTCATCTCTTTGGCGAATAGAGAGGGAGACACGCCCCTTGACAAGACTAGGGGCCAGCTAGTGCAGAGGTAGGGATACTTAATTATTTTCCTCCTAATATTATCACGCAAAGACTACTATAAAACTTTGGAAAAATATATTTATATAGGAACTTAACTTATGACGATGAGGTACGACCTTTGTAGCGCAGCGGGCGTTAGGTCTGCCTGCGATGCAGGAAGTTGCCGGTTTGATTCCCGCTTCAGGATAACTAGCTTTCCGCCCGCGGCTTCGTCCGCATTATGTTAGATTTTCCAGCGTTAAAAAGTACCCCTTCTCCCGGTTCTAAGCTGCCTCCCCACCAAGTTGCAGCCAAATCGGTTCGGCCGTTCTCGAGTTATAAGTGGAGTAACTAACACGACTTACTTTTATATATATAGATAAAAATATATTTATATATTAGAATTCTAGCACCCGTAACACAAGCTCCGCGCTTACCACGGGGCTAGATGTTGCTGTGTGAACTCTCCAGTAACATTTATAATAATTATCCAGGTTACATGAGATGGCAGTGAACCAGAACCAGGACCTGAAGAAGATCCAGTTCAAGGACCAGTCGTGGATCGGTCTGAAGACGCGCAGCCGCGACGCCACGCTGTCGCGACACAAGGGCATCAACATACACGAGCTCACGTTGCACACGCGCCTCGCTGTCACCCCGTCCGGTGAGAAAACTACTTATATTTATATACATAAACACATTCTAATATTAAAATAGAAAAAAGCTCCTATATTTATACACATAAATACATTCTAATATTAAAATAGAAAAAGCTATACCATTGTCTAATATTAAGAAAATTTAAGTGATAAATAAAAAGTAACCTAAATGTATATATTGGACAAGTTTACCCGCCGTTGCATGCGTTTTTTATTATATCTACCTAAAACTTATATACATACACATTCTAATATACATTTTATAACAACGGGAATTACTCACGTATTCACACAGGAGCTGAACAACACAGGATTTAATGAATATACATATACCATTCATTAAATAAATCCTGTGTTGTTCAGCTCACGAAATTTTTGAAAGTGAAATACATCCTAATATATTCTAATATTAGAGTTAAAAAAATATACCGTTTTCTAATATTTAGAAAGCTTAAGTGAGAGTGAGAGAGAGTATAAATAAACAGTAACTTAGATGTATATATATTGGACTAGCTGACCCGCCGTAAACTTTGATTGCGTTTTTATCATATTTACATATGGGTATAGGTTCATATAATATAGCCTTCCTTGATAAATGTAATATCCAACATTCCTGAAAATAGCGCGTTCAAACTAATAATCAAACAAACTCTTTAGCTTTATAATATTAGTATAGATTAATAATTTTTATTTATTACACATAAGATTTTGTAGTTTTAAGTATAATAATTTTGATTATTGGATTGTGTAATAAATAATTATTTCATACATGTTCCAGGAGAGACATGGCGAGGTAAATGGCAGAAGAACGACATCGTGGCCAAGATCCTGGCGGTGCGCGAGTGCTCGCCGCGCGTGCAGCGCGACTTCAACGAGGAGTTCCCGAAGCTGAGGATATTCTCGCACCCCAATATTCTGCCTGTCGTGAGTCAAAGACAAGAATTATGTTTACATGGGTGTCCATGTAAACAAAATTCTTGTCAGAAAAAATAACTAAATAAATCATTTATTACTTGTGTATGTAAAATATTAATATCATCAAAATAGGTCATACATTTAAAATTTATTACATGGAAATAATTTTGTTTTGATAGTTGCTTTCATGAAGGGTACTTTCGGATACTGTGATTTTTTTTTATTTGTATATTATTGTGATTAACTTACTTGAGCTCTCTAAATACATATTAGATAATGGTATAGAAAAATTACCCTTGTCTAATATGTATTAAAAAAAATATAATGTCGGCACTAGTTGACCACCATAATTAACCGTTCCCAGGTCGGCTGCTGCATCAACCCGCCGTCACTAGTGGTGATATCGCAGTACATGTCGTGGGGCTCGCTGCACGCGCTGCTGCACGGCGCGGGCGGCGCGCGCGTGCTCGTGGACGCGGCGGCCGCACTGCGCCTGGCGCGCGACGCGGCCGCCGGCATGGCCTACCTGCACTCGCTGCCCCGCGACAAGATCCTGCCCACCTTCCATCTCAACAGCTACCACATTATGGTACGTCGCTGGTACATGTTGTAAGGCGCGGGACGCGGCCGCCGGCATGGCCTACCTGCACTCGCTGCCCCGCGACAAGATCCTGCCCACCTTCCATCTCAACAGCTACCACATTATGGTACGTCGCTGGTACATGTTGTAAGGCGCGGGACGCGGCCGCCGGCATGGCCTACCTGCACTCGCTGCCCCGCGACAAGATCCTGCCCACCTTCCATCTCAACAGCTACCACATTATGGTACGTCGCTGGTACATGTTGTAAGGCGCGGGACGCGGCCGCCGGCATGGCCTACCTGCACTCGCTGCCCCGCGACAAGATCCTGCCCACCTTCCATCTCAACAGCTACCACATTATGGTACGTCGCTGGTACATGTTGTAAGGCGCGGGTCGTGGCCGCCGGCATGGCCTACCTGCACTCGCTGCCCCGCGACAAGATCCTGCCCACCTTCCATCTCAACAGCTACCACATTATGGTACGTCGCTGGTACATGTTGTAAGGCGCGGGACGTGGCCGCCGGCATGGCCTACCTGCACTCGCTGCCCCGCGACAAGATCCTGCCCACCTTCCATCTCAACAGCTACCACATTATGGTACGTCGCTGGTACATGTTGTAAGGCGCGGGACGCGGCCGCCGGCATGGCCTACCTGCACTCGCTGCCCCGCGACAAGATCCTGCCCACCTTCCATCTCAACAGCTACCACATTATGGTACGTCGCTGGTACATGTTGTAAGGCGCGGGACGCGGCCGCCGGCATGGCCTACCTGCACTCGCTGCCCCGCGACAAGATCCTGCCCACCTTCCATCTCAACAGCTACCACATTATGGTACGTCGCTGGTACATGTTGTAAGGCGCGGGACGCGGCCGCCGGCATGGCCTACCTGCACTCGCTGCCCCGCGACAAGATCCTGCCCACCTTCCATCTCAACAGCTACCACATTATGGTACGTCGCTAGTACATGTTGTAAGGCGCGGGACGCGGCCGCCGGCATGGCCTACCTGCACTCGCTGCCCCGCGACAAGATCCTGCCCACCTTCCATCTCAACAGCTACCACATTATGGTACGTCGCTGGTACATGTTGTAAGGCGCGGGACGCGGCCGCCGGCATGGCCTACCTGCACTCGCTGCCCCGCGACAAGATCCTGCCCACCTTCCATCTCAACAGCTACCACATTATGGTACGTCGCTGGTACATGTCGTGGGGCTCGCTGTACGCGCTGCAAAGATAAAAGAAAGACATACGCCGTATGGACGTTCGCAAGTGACTGGCGAGATGCGTCTAAACGTGTCCGCAACGCCGGCGCGGGGTCGAGTATGCGGGCGGCGGTCTCTGGCTAGAAAAATAGACGGGCGCTCTATTCTTGCCAGCGTTGGCTGCCAGCGCTATACTTACTATAACTATACTTTATTTATTATAACTCGAAAAAAATCATTCATGAAGGGTATTTTCGGATACCCTCGATAATATTGTGAGAAAGGACACATAAGCTTTCTAAATATTAGAAAATGGTATAGAAAATTACAAGATCACAACATCACTTTTTTTTCTATACCCTTTTCTAATATGTTTTAATGAAATATTTTAATACGGCATACTATACTTTATAAATAAATCTTATTATTCTTATAGTTCACACATTATATTGTACCCAGATTCATTACCTAATATTCATAACAACACCATTTCCAGATCGACGAGGACCTAACCGCCCGTATCAACATGGCCGACTCTAAGTTCTCGTTCCAAGAGAAGGGGCGTGCGTACGCGCCGGCGTGGATGGCCCCCGAGGCGCTGCTGAAGCCGGCCGCCAAACGGAACTGGGAGGCGGCCGACATGTGGAGCTATGCCGTGCTACTGTGGGAACTAGCCACTAGAGAGGTGAGAATAGAACCTGCTACTAATCATCATCATCATCAGCCAAAATTTAATTAAATGCGGTAATTTATCAAGGCCGAGTTTAGCCGTGTGGGATTACCAACCAACTTCACTATTCCGAATTATCACCACTTTTCTTGTCTAGCTTTGTATTAAAGCCAGGTCAAATAACACACAAAAATAGGGGCAAGATTACATTAATTCGCACCTCGCTGAAAATTGGCATACGAGTATAATGTCGGGAACCCTATTACAAACAATTTGTCAAAAGTTCACATGAATCCCAGGTGTGGAAAAAAGTTATTCAAGGTCAAATGTTGCAAAAATCAATTTTATGTATATATCTGGGTTTTTTGCTACTTGATTTGGAACAATATTGTAGAAGACAGAATTCTCTACAAATTATGTTTACAAAAGTTAGGTTCAGACAGAAGGCGGAGAGCGCGCGGTCACAGCATCACTTCGGTCCGACAACTAGTGTGGTTTGTTCCAGATACCGTTCGCCGACCTCTCCCCCATGGAGTGCGGCATGAAGATAGGTCTGGAGGGGCTCCGCATCACGATCCCGCCGGGCGTGTCGCCGCACATCGCCAAGCTCATCAAGATCTGCATGCACGAGGACCCGGGGAAACGACCCACCTTCGATATGATCCTACCCATCCTGGACAAGATGAAGCGCTGAGTTTCATTATAATTGGTGCTAATGTTATGTGAGGTGTACCGTACAAGATGATCTATTTATATAAGACTTCAAACCGAACTACAAAGAAATTTAAAAATTTCCTTCAGAACCAGATAAAATTGAAATGGGACAGGGAACTTTCAAATCTGTTCACCTAGTCTAAAGTTGTAAAATAATACAGTCAAATTAAGTACTTCCTCTATTTTTGAAGTCGTATGCATTATGCATTTAATTTTGAGCGCAATAGACATTAGTACATTGATACTTGGTATTGCTTATCACTATCGCTCCCACAAAAATGTGCTATCTTTCATCATTATTGCATTTGCATGAACGAAGATTTATATTCAATGCAAAATATTATTTATGTTATAAAAACTTTAAACTAGCTTTGGTGCATCCTCACGGAAAATACTGGTTTAACTGCCATATAAATTAAAATAATTTAAACGCATTATAAAAACTTTACATGATACAATGCATATCATACTGTCAAGTTGATTAAAATCAAATAAAATCATTTTATAAGCGCAATTTTAGCGTATGTACTTAGAAAACGTGCCATTTTATGAAATAACCCTTACTTTTTATAGTTGGTAAATTGTACCATATTTTTCAGTTAATATAATTCAGTTTTTATTGTTTCTTGTATAGAGGTACAGCCAGTATTTAATTGTTGTGTTGTAAATAGGTTGTGTATTGTATTAATTGTTTCAAATAAATTAATATAATATTAATAGCATATTGGTGCTTATAATGTAATGCTAACAGGTTTAACAAAGTGAAATTTACTTAAATGAAATAACCATTTTTTTAAATTACATGTAAGCTGATTATATGTATTTAGTTTTCTATGGATGTACATCTATGTAATTTGTATGAATCTCCTATCACTTGTGCAATAATCATGTTACAATATTTGTTGGGACTTAATTTAGGTACTTTTACCTTCTTTCATATAAATTTATAGTTGTGGCCTAAAATGGAATATTCAGTGGAAAATTGTAGTATCAAATATTTTATTTTAAAAGGTTTGGTACTATGACTTTTATTCCTAGTTTTTTATTTAATTTATTAGTTTTAAGTGTGTGCTTGAGTTAGTGCCTTTTATGGATATTAACTTATCCAAAGAGAATATAATTATAGTGCCTTACATTTTTGCCAATATACATTAACTGAAATACATTTTAGTAATTCTATAAAGCTTTATTGACAATTAAAAAATAATAATGTAAGTATGTAGTAGGTTTACTACTAAAATATTTTTAATATATTTAATAAATAGGTAATAATGACTTTCATAAAGTTGACTTTAAAAAGTTGTTTAATAACTAACATTTTGTAATAAAATATTTGAAAATTTACATTATTTTACTTTAAATACTTATACAGGGTGATTGGTAGGTGAGTGCAAAGCTGCTAGGGGATGGTAGTGTGGACTATATGGAACCATTTAAGCCATAGTTGTCTTAACCGAAGTCGGACTATTTTTTTTTTATGAATTTTTTACGGGATACAAGGAAAATACCCAAAATTTTACAGTTAGTTGCTAATAACTGCCAGTTTAAAAGGCCAGTTAATTTTTTTTTGTTTAATTTAAGTTAAGCTATGTGTAAGCAATCTACCAAAACTTGTTTTTAGGTATCTGAGTCATTAGCCATTTTTTTACAGACATTTCAAACTTACGAAAATTTTCTGCGATTTACGAAAACCATTTTTGACGTTGTTTAAAAAAAAAACTAATGGTGCTATTTTTGTTCAAACCTTTTTAAAAACATGTGTGGTTATTATTCTTTCTTTTGAGGTATCAATTAAGCGAATATCTCAAAAAATATTGAAATTATGATCCAAAAACCAAATTGAGGGAGAAAATTCAAGGCAACTTTAATGAAAACATAGGCAGATTATCGAATTGCTGAAAGTGACATACACCACGTGGAATCTGGAGTCAACTCAGGCAGACACAATCCTAACGTCAGTTGGTCAGTTTTAAATATTAGGACACCTCTAGGAGCATTGGAAGATCGTTTTGAAGAAATCCCAAATAATTATTACCATTTAAGGTAAGAAGTGGGGCCCAATCAAAGTTCTGCCAATTACTCCAGCCCACACACTGACAGAGAATTTCCTCTGTACTGACACCTGCTTTTTCCAGTATGGATTTCTGCCCTTGTTGGCCTGTTGGTGAAGGTTGTAAAAGTTTGTTATGCCCTCTCTGGAAAATTTACTTTTATTTGTCCACAAGATTGATTTTAAGAATCACGCATTGAAGATGCGTTGATGTCTCTGCTGAGGAGAAAACGGCAGAATTGGATTATTTTCCCGGTATCTTGCTCTTCCAAACCTGGCAGACCCGGGCCATGGAATAATATACTTATCATTTTTGTGCATACTCCACATACACACCTTCTATTGTGAAATGTTAAGATTTTGAGCTAATACGCTAGTGATGGTAGCAGGATCCGCTTAGAATGCTGCCAAAATCTATTCCTCGACCTTAGAATTGTGTCTGCTTATCTTATTATCTCTGAATCTGGAGTCATACACGCATAAACCACTTATTTATGACACTTTCAGCAATTCGGTAATTTGCTTTTTTTCATTAAAGTTGGTTTAAATTTTCTCCCTCAATTTGGTTTTTGTATCATAATTTCAAATTTTTTTGAGATATCCTCTTAATTAATACCCCAAAAGAAAGCGTAATAACCACACATGTTTTTAAAAAGGTTTGAACAAAAATAGCACCATTAGTTTTTTTTTTAAACAACGTCAAAAATGGTTTTCGTAAATCGCAGAAAATTTTCGTAAGTTTGAAATGTCTGTAAAAAAATGGCTAATGACTCAGATGCCTAAGAACAAGTTTTGGTAGATTGCTTACACATAGCTTAACTTAAATTAAACAAAAAATAATTAACTGGCCTTTTAAACTGGCAGTTATTAGCAACTAACTGTAAAATTTTGGGTATTTTCCTTGTATCCCGTAAAAAATTCATAAAAAAAAAATAGTCCGACTTTGGTTAAGACAACTATGGCTTAAATGGTTCCAAATAGTCCACACTACCATCCCCTAGAAGCTTTGCACCCATCTACCAATCACCCTGTATAACGCAAGTTTCTAGCATAAGTAATAGGTGAGGAAAGACGTAGCTGTGTGAATTGTTCAGTAAAATCAAGTTGGTAAACAGAAAAGTAACAATAAGTAAAAATCAAATCCAAAATATATTTATCATAAAAAATATTTTTATCACATACGTATGTGCTTAACTTAAAATATAATAGAAAATACTTTGTGGTGTGTGTGCACCACAAAACAGTAACAATTAATACTATCTTAAAACTAAAACTTTGGAGTACACAAGGCTGCCTTAGCTTAACTAGTATTTTTATTTCATGGATTAACCTTTCCAGGCAGAAAGTGTTATTATAAACAACTGTTACCATACAAAGAATAATGTTATGAATTATACTAATAAACCACATGATTCATGCAATATAAATATAGTCTTATCTAAAATATTAAGGTTATTTTAGCGACTATTCAGTATGCATGTCGTCAATGATGTCAAAGATTCGGCCACTGCAATATTTAAGTTAGTGTTGTATAGCTGAAGCACACATTGTAGAAATTGTACTAAATCACTCGGCTGAAGTCTGGACTCCATCTGCATACCCTGGAAGAAAACCATTTAGTAGTCGAAATTATTGAAGTAGTTATTATTTTGATTAGGTACTATAAATAACAGAATAAGATCGTGGGTTCAAACACCGTCGCGAAGCACTGGGTACTTCTTTAAAAAAAATAACGTGCGCTTTATTGTGTCGCGTACCTACCTACTTTAACGGCGAAGGCAAACTCGTGAGGAAATGTGTCATTCATTCATCAACCCGTACTTGGCCAGCGTTGTGAATGAATGCCTAATCTCGCTCGTCAAGAGAGAAGTGTTCCAGCAGTGGGAATGTAAAAAGGGGTGATGATGATGATCATCATATTATTATTAGCAACCCATATTACGCCCTCCTACTAGGCACGGATCTCTACAATAGAACCCTTTAGCTAGATCATGGGGATTTCTTATATTCACCACGTTTACCAAGCGGGTCGGTGAACGCAGTTTGTACCTTTGTACTAATCAAATGGTATGAACCAACCTTATTGTCAATATCAAGTTGTTTTGCTTGAATTTCGTCGAAAACCTCGTCTCTCACGTTTTTCAGACATTCCTCGTAATTCTCCTCTGCTTTGCAGGCTTCCAGTCTTATCTCTAGGTTGGTGTTGAACACAGCATCGTCCATATCAAAGCTTGACTCTCCCAATCTTGTCTGACCTAACGTCACATTAGGATTCGGCGTCGTAACGTTTAAGAGACTTAGACAATTCGACAAATTGCCCATGACGCTGGCACCTGGGATCGCTGTTATCCCCGGTACTGTGCTGTTTAATGTGTTCTAAAACAATAATGTTATGTTATATTAATGCAACGTCATTATAACCAAATAATAATCATAAGCTACGTAAGACGCATAGGTACCTACGTTGGATATAATAGTGTAGGTAGAACATAAGTTTATTTTACGAGAAGGTACCTAAGATCCTCTGTAAACAACTTTCGACAAAAAATAAATGGTAAGAAGTACCTAGCTACCTAACCGTTTATTAGATACGCAGTTATCCATTATTTCTCTAAAAATGCATATTATAATGTAGGTGTGTGTACATTCAAGACATAATTAATTATATGTATTTTAAAGTTAGTTTAACTGTAAGTACCTAATAATTTTACCTTTCTTTTATTTTGTACCTAGGTAAGTAAGTATATTAATTCCAGCATAACTTACTAAGATGTCTCTATCTCACAGTCATCTCGGATTAAACATACCTTAATGAGATTTTGTTAAAATGAATCTTTGGCAATTAAGAAATAGGTAGGTAAGGACTAAAATATTAAAAGCTTGTAGGTAGGTACTTACTGCTCTACAGCTTTCAATTATATCGCCACTTCCAAGGGCATTTGAGATAATACTATTTATTGATCGTTGCAATTCTCGCCCTTGTTTTTGTATTGCTTTTTGCAAGCCCTCTGCATATGCTCTAGCGTTATCTGTCCATTTCCGGACATTTTCTCGTGTATTTTCGGTGAATTTTTTCACGAAGTTCCAAGAATTTAGGGCACTATCCCTTATTTGGTTGCTCAATGTTTCTAGAAATCCTTGCTGTGCTTTGGGTGGTTTTTTATTTAATCTAATTCCTTTGCATTGTATGTCCTGTAACAGAAAATAATCTACGTAGTTTAACATTTCATAGATTCATAGCAAACGCGCTAACTCGCACTGGACCAAACCAAACCCTTTTAAATTACAGCCACACAAAATATACTTATCTCATTAAGTACCTAGTATAGGTACTTGTATTAAGTTAGTTTTTGACTTTTATATACCTACAGCGAGACTACGGGAGTGAGTGGTAATCTAGATTTTGGCAAGCGGTAGGTACCTACCTAGGTTTAGACGGAAAGAAAACACTAACTTACCTGTATTAAAATTGTCAGCAGTGCAACTAAAATTATATATTTAGCCGCCGCCATCGTGGCAATATCCTGATAAAACAGTAAGTGGAAGTCGTAATGGAATCCTTAATCTTCTTTAGTCCCTTTATAGAGGAATAATAATGGTCACGCCATTAAATAACTATTAGTTATAAATTTAATATGTCCTAGATACAGATCAATTAAAAGGATCTAAATAAAGTTCATTTACCTCATTATACGACTCATACTAAGTATGTCCCGCAACTTTATTTATTCAAAAACAATATTTTTCTGTCGAACTGTTAACAACTCATAAGTAGGTATAAAATATATACTTATTAGGTTTTAGGGTTGGTGATCGCAGTTACCCAGAACGACACTGCTACCCGTTTTCTGGTAACATCATAAATTCATAACAATCCATTATCCCTCTCTCCCCGATTAGGTACCTACCAAAACTGTGGGTAGATACGACGATACTGTTCAATACAATACTGCCACCACCAACACCATTATTTGCGTTCCCACAGCTGGGACACAGGGACTTTTTAGTTCACTAATCCCTGTTAAGAGTTCGAATCGGCGTCCACGGGGATTAGTGGAATAAGCCTCTTCACGACAGAGAGATTAGGCCGTAATTCACCAATTCAATATGGCCAAGGGCGGGTTGTGAAAATGTCGGTTTCCTCACGATATTTGCCTTCACCGTTAGAGCATGTGTTTTCAAAGCATACTTATATTTTTATAGAAAAATCCAGATATGCGTGGCTGGGCTAAACCCACGACCATCGGTATGAAAGTCGAGTGTGCTGCAACTTAGACAATATGGCAATAAAATAATTAACATGAGCTATGTTTATGTACGTCAGTTATAGGAATAAGAATATTTATTTCAGTATACTTAAAAAAATAAGGACCACTTTAACGAAAAGCTAGCTACACCATCCCACTGTAAACAATACATAGGTATACATGATACAAATATTGTTTATTCTAGCTATGAGTAAGTGGGTCTTCTATTTAAAGAAATTTTGAAGCTAAAATTTGTTAATGTTTTAGCTCAAAAATGTATTTGTTGGTATTGCGTTGTAGGTACTTGTATTAGTAATACTACATATTTTGAATACCCTAGTTAGTTTTGACAAGCACCCAAGTAACCAGGTAACATAAGTCACCCAATCATTAAGGATAGGAAGTCAAATAAAATACTTAGAAACATTTAAACTTACGACTAATCACAGCCAGAGAGCTGTTCCAGCGGAGTGCAATGCTTAAAACAGTTCTCAAATCTTAAAATTTATTTAATATCATAAGATATAAATAACCACTAATAAATAACTATTTTTTGGCAAAGGTAATCTTCATTGCATGTGATGGAGTAATCTTGAATCCTTGAAGGGCTTCCTTAGCAGCAGCAGATTGCATTTCATTGACAAATTCCACAAAGGCAATATCATGTCTGTTGGGTACTAAACGAACCTCCTTGAACCCTGGGAACTGGTTAAACAACATAGACAACATCATTTCCGATGTTTCATCCGGAAGGTTCGTCAAGAATAGAATTTGGTTAGGAGGTTGTTCAACATTGACATTGTTGAGGAGATTAGAAGCACCAATCCCATGTACTGCCCCGGGACGACCAGCTTCCTTGCTTTTCTTTTTCTTGGCATCTTCCAAGCTCTTGGGGAGTTTGGGACGTTTCGGTCGCTCTTGGAATGTTCCCTTGACTTTAGCAATGACATCACTGTCAGTCTTGCAATACTGAATCCTCTGAAAAAAGATAAAATCGATTAGTTGTCTTAATGCAGCTTCACCCACTTTATTTCCATGATTACTCAGCGTTTAAACCTTCCCTGGGCTACTATGACTATTTGGAAACCAAACGCAAAAGCTAAATTGGCCCAGCCGTTCTCAAGTTAAAATTATATAAAATAGATTATGTTAACTTTTCATAACTATCAATATGTTGTTCCATAAAGACATTTGACAAAATACTTAGAATATAAAATAGTAATTAAGTTCAGTTATCAACTTACCATAGGTTTATCATAAAAAGGGAAACCTTGCATGCTTCTCAAAGCAACTGTTGCACTTGATATTTCCTTAAAAATTACAAAGGCTTGCCCTCTCATCTTCAGAGTTTTCATGGCAACTATATCCAAGATCTGACCAAACTGTGAGAAAATTGCGTACAGAGATTTCTTGAGCTCTTCCTTTTTGATTTTTTCATTTAAATTATTGATGTAGATTGTGTGGTTGGGGCGAATGTCCATAGCTAAAACAAATTACAGGTTAGTTTAGTGAGGCAAATTACACTATTGAGAGTAGACCTTGTCTTGTCTTAAACACATTCCTGCCTGATTATTAAAGGATCGTGGTAGTTTACTTATGTAAAACTTACTCATTTTGAAGCCTTTTTAGTATTGTGATGATAACCTAAAATTTTGTTCAGTCTTGGTATAGAATCAAATTTTTAATACAGTTATAGAAACAGGGAAAGTGTTGATAGTAATTTCAGGTTGAACTTTCTAATACACTACACTGCATCAATTATTTATTATTTTAAATTTTGTAACTTCAACAAGAAAAGCGAAGCGAGCGACGCCGCGTTCGTTTTTTTTATTAATCTGTTTCCTTCCACAGAATCACAGATAAGATAATACATACTACATATGGATGATGCTGTCAGTGCGTCAAGCCATGCATGTCTATTATTCAAATTTGTTTTGTTGAGTGTGTGAATGTGTTAACTAAAAATAAGAAAAGAACCCTCGTTCTGAGATGTGAACAATGATTTTATATAGTATAGATTTGTTACAAGCACGCGCATTGTAAAGACTCAAATAAAACCCAATTGTAACTTTTAGTTGTCAGTCTGCGTCGAGCCCAATCACGAGCTTGACATGCCGTAGGTTATTGTGTCCTTGCTAAAACAAATTA
Organism: Chloroclystis v-ata; assembly: GCA_963691955.1. NCBI lineage: Eukaryota > Metazoa > Arthropoda > Insecta > Lepidoptera > Geometridae > Chloroclystis > Chloroclystis v-ata. The sequence goes on along the minus strand of OY829900.1, from coordinate 16,787,437 downwards.
AAAATGCCATCGTGTGTGTTTCGGAAGTGTACCAATTACGATGCTAAAGTAAACAAAACACAAGGAATCTCGTATCACATGCGAGTATGCAAAGATACTTAGATTATTTATTTTTCCAAATATTTATAATAATTGAGGCGCGGACATAGATTAGTTAGTGTAGATGCGAATATTGATGGCGATGTAAATTCGATGTAAATGTAAATTCTGATCGAACATTCAACACATCAGGTATAATACCTATTTTTAATCATCGCGTATATTTGATTAAAACCATAATTCATAAATACACAAATATTCGTTTCCATTCCGCACATAAAAATAACCCCGAATTAAAAAAACTTTTAAAGAGACAGAAATTAATAAATTAAATCTTTTTGAAGGTATTTAGAAAGTGTATTCTACTAATTTATCATTAATTATTTCAATTTCATTAAATATGATTTACTTTTGTAAGGTGTTTTATTTCTTACCTATTACTATACATTTCACTCAAGTGTCCACTCTACGAATATAAATGTTACTCTATGAACTAGTAAACATTTGACATCTTATGTCAGTTTTGGATTCGCGGAACAGATTTCAAACTGCAATTACATGAAGGTAACATATCTATACTATATAAAATCATTGGATGTGAACGAGTAAATTGTATGTAGAAGTCTTATAATAATTGCATGTGCCAGTTTGATGGTAGACTGATTGTTAGCTTGATATTGTACAAATTTCTTTATTTCTTTTTTCTGAGATATTTTGCTATTGCTAGCTTGCTTGTAGCTAACTTCACTATACCAGGTGACACCCATATTTTTGGCGCTAATTTGTCAAAAATACACATTCATTTCATAACAAACAAAAGTAAATTATTTTATTTCATTTTTCATATTAGCGGTTATTGAGATAGTCCTTTTTTATATATTCTAGTTTTAATTCCTTGCCTATTGAATACAGTGTTACGATTTTTTCAAGGTTCATTATATTCGCAACATGGTAAACATGCACGATTTACCAGATTTCGAAACTGTTACACCAGAATTATGGATTGCGAATGAAGAAACATGGAAAGAAAAACTTATAAAGTTGCCTAATTGGCACCAGGTAACAAACAAATAACATTTTAGACTGAAAAGTGAAAATTTCTTGATGACCTTTAACTAACCTTATAACAAGAGTTTAAGAATAGTGTTTATGATTGATCTTGTTGCGAATGTTATCAATTTTATCCAAACTTTAAACCATTTTTTTTTAATATAAATTTAATTAAAAACCGTCTATCAATTGTTTTTCATATAATTAATCTAAGTTAAAAACACAGGTTTTATTCTATTTATTTTCAGATTCCACTTATAAATTCGAATGCCTCACACAACTTGCCTGATGGCACTCTGGTCCGTTTCCGTGGTATGATACAGGACATGCACAATCCAGAATTCTATTTTGAAGAATTTGAAGTTGTAAACACAAACACAAATGACTGTAGAATGAAAAGTGGAAAATACAAAGACACAGCCCATGTTTTGGTAAATATTTATTTATTAAAGTAATGCAAGATACCTTAAACATCTTTATCTGTGTAATATATATTTTATTTAAGTAAATCATTTCAAAATACAAAGTGCAATTTTAAACTAAAACAAAACAAATCTGCTCATTGAATTACAGTACATACATATATAAATAAATTTGTATAATTTACAGGATAATGAGAAAATCAACTACACACAGAACCTCAAATGTGCACAGCGTCAAACTATGGTAGTTATCTCAATACCTGGTTTAAACGAGTGGGCTCAAGATCTAGAAAACAAAAAGAACCATCTTATCCGCTTGGAAGATCAACCAAATTCAACAAAAAGGTTGATTAACAGTTCTAAACTCAAACGGAGCTATGAGGAAGATGATGATGATGATGCCATGGAGGTTGAAAATGAAGGGAACAAAGAGGCCAGAACTACAGAGACTACTAATGTGACAAATAATGTGGTTTCAAGAGATCATTTATTGAATTTCCCCCTGCCAGATGTTCAAAGCAAATCCTGTATTGTAAAGGTAATGTATGAGGTTGTTATTCATTTTAGATTATCTGTAGACAAGCAGTTATTATGCAGTTATTTATTTATTGACTTGTCCAAGTGATCGTTGGGATTTTATGGAAATAAATGACATAAATCTTTAAAATCTTTAAATCTAAATCTTTAAATCGTTAAATACTGATATGAGAAATAGCTAGACAACTTTCACACCAACTATGTAACCATGTGGTAAACTTGGTTTACTAGTACAGAACTAGAAATCAAATTTAGAACACCTGTAACATCTTCAGATTATTCAAATATATGCTCCAAGGCAGCAATCAAACCTGCAACCTTTGACATATTGTGCAACATATTTGATAATCTTTTAGTAAGTACCTATTGTTTATAGTTAGTTGTTTAAAAAGTAAAAAAACATGTAAATAAAGTGGACAGATTAATACAAACATTCTTAAACAGAGTAAAATATATTTCACTTTCAAAATTTTCGTGAGTTATACTAATCATTTTATAAAACGGGAATTTCTATGGTTCTCACTGAACCGCGCGCGCGACCTGAGAGGAGACGGGGCACGGCGGAACGCTCACTCCTGATAAAGACTGCTCTTGTTGTGGTCGAGAGTTGTTAACTCCTGTGTAAATAAATACGTGAATAATTCCCGTTTTATAAAATGAAGTAAAATATAATTGCAGCTCTACGAAGAAAGTGATACCTTAAAACTCAACAACATGGTAGAAGTAGTTGGTTTCCTATCAGTAGACCCGGCTCTGTCCGGGGAGTTCCAACCGGAGAAGGACCCTCTCCTGGAGCCGGAGATAGAGAGTGCGGTGGAAAACATCACACACAATCCACCACCGAGTTTAGTACCAAGACTGCATGCCGTTTATGTGAAGAAACTGGAGCATAGTAATCCATTGGTGGATGATTCTTTGAACCAAGGTAAATAAATCACACACTACAATGGAGGAAATTTGTAAGTTTATATGTTTGTTACTCCTTTACAACTAAGTTTTGAATAAAATTTGGTTTGGAGTTAGCTGACACCCTGAAGTATGTTTTACTGCTAATAAATCTAATATTATGCGAGCAAAGCAAAGGGCGGACAGATAGTACTTTAAAAATATTTCTGGATAAATCGCATATAAATATCTATAATATCCATGTGGTTAACTTGAAACTTGTGTTTTGATTATCTCATAGACTTGAGAGAATACATACATAGATATTTTTTATTTTGAAGCACAAATTAATTTTGAAGTCGCAACTTCTTTAAGCCCTTATTTCGTTGTAAAGAAAGAAAGGGAGATTTGATAACAAATAAACATTTCCAATAATACAAACACAATTTTGTTTACAGCGGCTGTGTTACAAAGCGCTCAATCTGCAAGAGAGCATCTACTGAAGGCTTTGAAAGAATTACTTTTGGGTGATGAACTGGCAGCTGAGTATTTAATATGTCATCTTATTTCTTGTGTGTAAGTATCATTATCGTAAAGATTTAAAGATTAAAAGATTTATGTCATTTATTTCCATAAAATCCTAAAGATCACTTGGAGAAGTCAATAACAATGTAACAACCCATATTAAATCCTTCTATTGGACATGGGTTTAGATCCTCAATAGAACTCTTGATAAGTTTTGTGGGATTTGGTATTATCATAACCAACCATATTATGGTTGGTTGGACCAACTTACATAATTAAATAAATAAATAAAATAAATAAATATTACTGGACAATTTTTACACAATGACATTTAGCCCCGTGGTAAGCTCGAAGCTTGTGTTACGGTTGCTAGATTTCTGATATAGATATGGTTTGAGGAAACCAACTATCTATGGGGTGGTATTACTGTTCTGGCCACAACATTACAATCATTATAATAATTGGAATAGTTTCGATATTATAATTTATTATACATACTATAAGTATTACCTAAAACTTGATGTAGGAAATTCTACTAAATGCAGTTCTGTAAAATTCATAATTGTTTACGATTTAGTTTCTGATCATACGGAAATAAAATGTATCGTGTTTATACACAGTGTTCATTCTACTAAACTAACATTTCACCTTCATAACCCTTAACTATAAACTAAAAGCGTTTTTAGTTTGTTTCTAAAGCACAAAATTTTTATTACAGTAATATTGTTGCTACATCAGAATAACACCGCGCAAAGCCACGGGCCGAAAGCTATTGGGATATTATACAGATCTATCTAGCATAATAAAATTCTTCTCTCTCTTGATTAATGGCGTTGCAATTAAATGAACGCTAAAATATCTGTTTCAGCTATCTCCGCCAAGATACAATGGCCTTGGGTCAATTCTGCCTAAACCTGTCCAATCTGCCCACCGCGAGCTACCCGCACTACGCACGACAACTGTATGACATCATCAAACAGTTTGTCACGAAGAGCTATTACTTGCCCATGACTATCGAGAATATGAATACGCTCTGTTTACTTCCCAAGTAAGTTAAAAATATGAAATGAGACAAAATTATCGATATGTAATTATGTATTTGTAATATCGATAAATATATCGATTCCCGCCTCGGGATTATATGTACCATCAGCATTGATCCGATCTGCTGATATACGTTCCGGGAGTTTTCTAATTATAATAAACTAGCTTTCCGCCCTGCGGCTTCGCCCGCGTTTAACACTTTCCCGCAATTTTCTTTGCTATATTATAGCCTATGTTACTCGGGGATAATGTAGCTTTCCAAAGGTGAAAGAATTTTTGAAATCGGTCCAGTAGTTTCGGAGCCTATTCATTACAAACAAACAAACAAACAAATCTTTCCTCTTTATAATATTAGTATAGAAAATAATTTATTATGTATGTCGGGGCAGACAAGAACATCGTTTGAAATATGACTCAGAACCTGTTTGTACCGCGCGCATCGAACTACGGGTTGCGGCGCGCCGACGACATTACTTGTAAAACTGGTTCGGTCGTGCTTTGTGCCTTTAAATACGACCGTCGGCCGAGCTAGCACAACATTCTTGTTTGAGCCGTTGGACGGAACAGTGCTTTGTTAGTAATAAATGTATTCTTGTTTGAGTAGTCGGTTGGAACAGTTCTCTGTTTGCAGTAAATTCATTTGTTGTTTGAAGTAAATTAATAATAATAATCTGTTGGTAATAAATTGATTAGTTGGACCGAAACATTGTAAAATGGAATAAATAATGGACGTTTCTTCGTGGTTTTATTATCAACATGAAGACGACTGCGACGTTAGACCTGGTGACGTCATAACCAACTAGAAGCCCTCTTGATAAACACACACTCCTCGACAACCTACGCATCTCTCTCCACGACATCAGAAGTGGGATAACAAACCTGAACAAGTGGGATAACAGACCTGAACAAGTGGGATAACAGACCTGAACAAGTGAGATCCGAACTTCGATAGATCTGAACCTCGATAGCCTTGAGACTGTACGCTGCCACAAGACCAAGACAAAGAAGAAGGCAAACCATACTGACGTCAAATTTTGGAACTACCTGCATCTTTATAAAATGATGCAAAAACTGACCCAAGAACAAGAAGAAGACTTAGTTAAACCATACTAACGTCAGAGTTTTGGAACTACCTGCACCTTTATAAAGTGATGCAAAAACTGACCAAGAAGATGGCTTAGTTAAACCATACTGACGACATATTTTTGGAACTACCTGCATCTTTATAAAATGATGCAAAAACTGACCTAAGACCAAGAAGATGGCTTAGTTAAACCATACTGACGACATATTTTTGGAACTACCTGCGTCTTTATAAAATGATGCAAAAACTGACCCAAGACCAAGATGCCGAGCAAACAAACAATTGAGGATCATACTGACGTCAGAGTTTTGAAACTACCTGCATCTTTAAAAAGTGATGAAAACAAAATTGATGAAACGCAAATCGGTCAGGACTTAGCCGAGCAAATAAACAATAGACGATCATAGTTTTGAAACTACCTGCATCTTTATAAAGTGATCAAATAAATGATGGAACGCAAATTGATCAGGAAAAAGCCGAGCAAATAAATAATTGGATCAAAATTCCAATGAGAATTCCTACGAACCCCTTCTATGAAATATTCTTCAAGAACTAATTAAGTTTCTTTTACAGATTCACTTCCGCACTACGAGTACTTGATGATATACTCCGAGAGGCAGATGCATAGCACGCACTGCCTGTCAGTAGGGCTGTGTTGGTGGAAGAAGACGATGCACTAGGCCCTCAAAACACTACTGCAAGCGAGCCCGTGCCATCCACCTCCCATGCTAGACTGCCTGAGCAAGACTCCGACTGAAACAAAGTTAAGTTGATCATTTTTATAAATTTTCCCCAGAACTCTTACCCTCCGAGACCTTACCTATTCTTCATTAAAACTTTGTTCAACTCGATGGAGTTGTAAACAGATACCAAACTCAAAAGCAACTCTCTTTGTTACAGACAGTTGCAGACCAGGCAGGTGCAGAGCGCCCACCGCCTGTCAGTCATTCCCGCACTACGATGACCTCTTCGAGGCAGATGCAGAGCGCGCACTGCCTGTCAGTATGGCCGAGTAGGTGGATGAATACGATCCTGTAGTTCTACCATGCAACACTTCTACCTAGGCAAGTACCGTAAACTTTAAGCAATATGCAACCAAAACAAACAAACAAAAGAAAGAAAAAGAAAGAAAAGAAAAAAAAAAAAAAAATTTTTGGCGAACTGTAGATTTTACATAAACACACAACTACCTTTTACTAACCTCTACGAAAAATTCCACAAATATCACGATGAGAAAATCCACGAGTATCTCGTTGAGAGGATCCCTTAGTATATCGTTGAAGATCCCCCGAGTATAACGATGAAAAAAATTCACGAGTACTGAGTGGTAAGAAATTCCGCGAGTGTATCGTTAGGAAGATCCCCCGAGTATAACGTTGAAAAAATTCACGAGTACTGAGTGGTAAGAAATTCCGCGAGTACTAAGGCGAGACTTTCCACGAGTTACTTTATGAGAAATTCCTAGAGTACCATAATAACCATGCAAGTACGTGGAGTGCAAGCATTGGCCATAAAATTATAAAACAATGTAAATACGTGGAGCATGAACATTGATAACAATAATAATAACTCACTCACTGTCAGTTTTCCTTATTCATTTTTTTAATAAACATTCTAAGTACTATGTTTTAAACTTTCGCTGATAATTTGGTGGTTGAGATCCAATTATCAGAACAAATAACCTTGCACCAAATTATCAGCTAGTGTACCTTTGAATAGATACCTAGCTCAGAGAAACTTTTTCATCTTTTTCAGAAAAACGACTGGTGCAGAGCGCGCACCATCTATCAGCATGGCCGTGTCGGGGCAGACAAGAACATCGTTTGAAATATGACTCAGAACCTGTTTGTACCGCGCGCATCGAACTACGGGTTGCGGCGCGCCGACGACATTACTTGTAAAACTGGTTCGGTCGTGCTTTGTGCCTTTAAATACGACCGTCGGCCGAGCTAGCACAACATTCTTGTTTGAGCCGTTGGACGGAACAGTGCTTTGTTAGTAATAAATGTATTCTTGTTTGAGTAGTCGGTTGGAACAGTTCTCTGTTTGCAGTAAATTCATTTGTTGTTTGAAGTAAATTAATAATAATAATCTGTTGGTAATAAATTGATTAGTTGGACCGAAACATTGTAAAATGGAATAAATAATGGACGTTTCTTCGTGGTTTTATTATCAACATGAAGACGACTGCGACGTTAGACCTGGTGACGTCATAACCAACTAGAAGCCCTCTTGATAAACACACACTCCTCGACAACCTACGCATCTCTCTCCACGACATGTATATTATCAGATAAATATTTAGTGCCCATAACACAAGCTTCAAGCTTACTATGGTAACTAATGTTGCATTGTATTACATCAAATCAAATGTATAATGTATACCAAATATCTAAATCTAATCTTCTGTTTTCGCTTAGCAAACAGACATAGTTTCATATACCTAGATTCACCATTACAGCCATAGGACGTTATGGTTTGACTTAGATTTCCACTTATTTCGTCACTTCGATTCATATTCATATATTTTGAACTATAGCAACACCACAACACTTAGTCACGTTACCAAAATTATTCAATAAATGCATTGGTTGATTGTTAAAATTAACTTTTTTTTTATAGAAAAGACTACGACTGCAACCGCCTAACCAGCGGCGTCCTACAACTGAGCAAACACACGCACCTAGTCCTGGACGAGACGCGGCTGGAGCCCGGCCGGCTGGACGCGGCGGGCGTCCACAACGTAGCAGCCCTGGGACACCTCATACAGACGCAGAAGGTCGAATACGACTTCAAATATTACAAGATGGAGTTCGACTCTGATATATCTGTGCTCGTTTTGTCGGAGGGGAAGTCGCTGTTGCCGGTAGGTTTAATGGTTTATTTTGATTCGGCATTATAGAATAGAATATACTTTATTGCACACCGCAAAAAAAAAAACAGAATAAAACAACACAAACTTAAGAGGCCGGCGTCAGACGAATTTCCCATACAACCGTAATACCAAAATTATTTCCGGCCTCTTAAGACTGAAACATTTGGAGTACATTGGGCGGCCTTATCGCTGTGAGCGATTTCTTCCAGGCAACCATAATGTTATACTAGCAAACCCGCCGAGAAATTCACTGATCATGACGTTGGAAATAACAATATATTTTTGTTACAGAGTGACTACTATGTACCTTTAAAACCTGATGAATCTTCACTAGAGATATTCGACGCTATCGTAGAAGCTGCCACTTATTATCTAAAAGAAGACCTCATGAACACTATTAGAACATACCTCACCAATCTCAAGCTTGTAAAGTACACTATTACTGAGGATTTACAGGTACACGCAATTACGTTTAGTTAAATTACACGCAATTACAGCTAAAATATTTAGTAACCTGCCATTTTAATTAATTTTTATTAGATAGATAGATAGATTAACACTTTATTGTACCTTCTTAATTAAAATAAAAACAGAGTTTCAAGAAAACTTAATACTAAATTAAACGTACAAGGGGCGGCCTTATCGCTGAAAGCGATCTCTTCCAGGCAACCTTAGTGGAGATAATGAATTAATTTTTATTATAAACATCGTTGGTTTTACCCCGCCGCAACTCTGGAATTTTCTTCGTAAATTTATGTGCGCTTTAAATACGTGCTTTAACGTTGAAGGAAAACATCGTAAGAAAATCAGCATGTTCTAAGAACTTTTTGGGAGAGTTTGACAATCTTATCCTACACTTGGCCAGCTTAGTGAATTAAGGCTTATTAGGCCGGGATCCGTAGTACATGGAAATCAAGTGATTACTAACAAGCTAATTTTTGGTGAGTAGCTTCGTTTCGATGAGACGACCAAAAATATCCTATACCCAAATCTCGATTGTGGTAGCTAACAGAGATATCAAGGATTAAAAAAATCAAGGATGTAAAACCGGGATAACGGACCACGAAATTTGTCGGACAATATGTCCGTTAGATTTTATATATATTAATTAAGTATACAACAAAAAATCAGCTGGTTAGTAATCATAGTAATCATTTAAATTGACCTCGTTTTCGATACATTTTCGAAATGGCGGACTCTTTGATCAAACCATAGGTTTTGTAGGACAAACATGTTTTTATATAATTTAGATGATTATCTTGAGATATAACATATTGTCCTACAAATTTCGTGGTCCGTTATCCCAGTTTTACATCCTTGATTTTTTTAATCCTTGATATCTCTGTTAGCTACTACAATCGAGAGTTGGGTATAAGATATCTTTGGACGTCTCATCGAAACGATGCTACTCACCAAAAATTAGCTTGTTAGTAATCACTTGATTTCCATGTACTACGGATCCCTGACTATCTTATCTAGCACGAGTGGGACCTGTATCCCAGCTGTGAGGAAGTAAATATCCAGTTACGTGACAATAGCGGTTGACGGCAAAATATCTATAACCAGTCACGTTAGCTACAGACTAAAAATAAAAATACTTTTTAATACTTTATTTGTTTCTAGTTTGTTGAAGAAGACTTCATAGAAATGCGCAGTAACTCAGACGCTGAAAATCCAGTGACGGCTGACGATCTTCATCGCCTACTGGTGTTGGCGCGTCTGGTCAGCCTCTCCCGTGGCTTGGATACTTTGAACAAGGAGTGCTGGGATATCACCAAGAATATGGAGGCCGAGAGATTGCGTCGGGTTAAGACTAGAAGCGTGTCTAGTTTGTAAAGTTTAAGCTGTTATTACATGTTTTTTGTAAAGTGAGTTTTTTTTTCTGCCTCGCGGCTTTGCTTTGATAGATTATCCTTTTTATAAAACATTCACAAGGTAAGCTTAAATACCTATACAGCTGCCAAATGTAGAACATAGAACATCCTGATGTTGAATAATACTAATAATTAGATAGGTAGCTTAGCCATTCTCACGCACACCTGTAGGTTCTACCTCTAACCCATGCACCATGATCTGACCCATGAATTTTGCATGATGCAAACCATAAACTAAGAAGAAGAAGAAAATTTTTGCCTGATAATTTAACTGTCATGTCATGTTGGTTCTTTATATGTCAACGTCATCATGACGTGTACGTTTCAGGAAAGAGGTGTTCACTCGTCGAACTAGGACTGTACCTATTGATTTTATTATTTACGTGTAGGTATTTATTAAGAATTAGGACGTAATTTTGTAAAATGTCTAGCAAAAATAAATCATTTGAAAGTGCCAGCAAAACTAAAATAGGAGACGGGACATGGAAAAAAGCCTTAGTCGGTAATTCTGAATGGCCAGACAAGGTTAGTCTTTAATCACGAGACAACTTATTTCTTCAATGAAAAACTGCTGAATTATGTAAATAATTGATAAATTTTCTTTCAGGATGAGTTCCTCGATGTTGTTTACTGGATACGGCAGATTTTAGGAATCATTTTGGGACTAGGCTGGGGAATTTTACCTTTCAGAGGATTCATTGGTATTCTCTTGTAAGTGTGACTGTTTTTTATTTTATTATCATACCATTCAAAGAATATTTAATTATAAATGATCGTCTAAGACTATGCTGGTCAAGTAATTACCTATTATATGATAATTTTTATGTTTAAATTATATTTTCTAAATTACAGATTTGTCCTTGTAAATGCTGGTGTTATTTACTTCTATGTAATGAATTTCCAAAATGTTGATGAAGAAGAATATGGTGGAATGTGGGAGATTACTAAAGAAGGGTTTATGACATCATTTGCTGGATTTTTGGTAAGTGAAAATAATTATTTTATCATGCAAGATATTAACTTCAACTATTTATTTAGTTACTACTTATCTTATCAAAGTATCTGTGTAAACTCCTAAAAAATAATCAGCCTTGCTATAGTTAGATGATTTATATACCATATTTCTTGCAATAAATGATTTATGATAAAAGAAATGTTTTTGTTTGTTTCAGGTTACATGGATTATTGTTTACACTGGACTTCATGGGTCTGATTTATGAGGGTTGAAGCATTTTAGAAATTAGCAAGGTACAGAATGGCCTAGCATGTACATAAACAGTGATTTAATAAGTTGGAATGTTTGGTTTCAATATCTACATTAATTTATGACTGTACTGTACAGATACAACAAGAAATATAAAGAAAGGAATTAAAAAAGGAAGTCATGTAAAGCTACACTAAAGTTTTCTTTGTTTCTGTGCAAATTCTCCAATTCTTTCTTTATCTTTTAAGTTAAACAACTAAAGGTGTTAGACCTTTATACCTGCAAATTTTAGAGTATTGTTATTGTTGAGTGAAAATGTTTAAAAACTTTGTGATAGTGTCACTGAGAATGAAGACATTATTGTAAGACAATCATCATGAATGTATTTAAATTATAAATATATGCAGTCAAGATAACCCAAAAAACAAGCTTACCATAACAGTTTTATGAAAGTACAATTATTATTATATCTGGTGCATCTATTTTTAAATGTACCTAATATAAATAAAAAATGATGCATGTGTTTAAAATATTCAACAAAAACTGCTGACAAGTTATTTTGCATTTCTATTACTTTTAAGTAAAATACATTATATTTGTTAAGTTTTACCCTAAATTATTTTTAGATAATTCTGTGAGAGGTGTATTAATAAATTGTTTTGAAAAGTGGGCATCATTCAAGTGTATTAATTGCATACCAGTTGTTTATAAACTCATAATGAAATAGGTATATATTGTTTACACTATTTTGTTAGTAAGTATATCAATATTTAAATAATCTGTTATAAACTGAAACTTCATTATAAAAGAATGGTTTATTACCCAGATCGTTAATTATATTAAATACCTACCTAATATATTCTAATATTTAAACAATTATTTGATCTTTATGAAATATTATTCAATGTTGATAAGTGCCCACTTCAGTGAAAACAGCAATATTATGTGGTGTGTATTGTTAATTGAGTGATTATCCCCAAGTTTGCAGTGGTATTCATTTTTGAACAAATATTAAATGGTTGGATTTCATTTTCTCGTTTTATTTTTATTTACTTTAGGTAAGATTAGGCCGGGATCCGTAGTACATGGAAATCAAGTGATTACTAACAAGCTAATTTTTGGTGAGTAGCTTCGTTTCGATGAGACGACCAAAAATAAAAAACCCAAATCTCGATTGTGGTAGCTAACAGAGATATCAAGGATTTAAAAAATCAAGGATGTAAAACCGGGATAACGGACCACGAAATTTGTCGGACAATATGTCCGTTAGATTTTATATATATTAATTAAGTATACAACAAAAAATCAGCTGATTAGTAATCATAGTAATCATTTAAATTGACCTCGTTTTCGATACATTTTTGAAATGGCGGACTCTTTGATCAAACCATAGGTTTTGTAGGACAAACATGTTTTTATATAATTTAGATAATTATCTTGAAATATAACATATTGTCCTGCAAATTTCGTGGTCCGTTATCCCGGTTTTACATCCTTGATTTTTTTAATCCTTGATATCTCTGTTAGCTACCACAATCAAGAGTTGGGTATAGGATATCTTTGGACGTCTCATCGAAACGAAGCTACTCACCAAAAATTAGCTTGTTAGTAATCACTTGATTTCCATGTACTACGGATCCCGGACTAGATAGGGTGTCTGAGATTTTTTTACGTGTGCCGCCGTGGTTAGATGTTGCTGTGTGAATTATCCAGCAATATTTTATTTATAGGTACATAACTCTGTTAGAAACCCAAATAATAAACAATAAATTCCTCAAAACTCTTTAATCATCCCTCCACGTAACAAGTACATCGTCGGTCCTATACCTCTGCGTGATGCTAGAATCAGTGAAGCTCATATCAGCGCCGGATTGAAAGGCCAACGCTCCCGCGTGCGCGATCATAATTCCATTATCGATACAGAATCTTTCGTCGGTTGCGAACACCTTGGCTTTTCTTTCTTGGCACATCACACCCATCATCTCTTGCAAGCGCTCGTTGCAGCCAACACCTCCGCATATTAGTACCTGGGTCAAAAAATATAAAATTATCTTCCAATATTGGCGTAAAAAAGGGAGACTTGATCAGCAGTGGGACAATATAGATTGAATAAACTAATAAATATGTATATTGTATTCTAGTTACATAATAATAACAATTTTGAATTACTATTAATTCTTTTATAAATAAGGACTATTTTAAATCGCGGGAAAATATGTATTATTGAAATAAGCTGAAGAGTTTGTTTGTTTGAACGTGCGAATCTGCTGATCGGCGATATCCCGTTAAAAATTTATTTTTAAAAATGTTCGAAAATTTCTTTCAGTGTTGGATAATACATTTATAAAGGAAAGCTATAGTGAGGCTATATTATACCAACGATATGTAAAAAAACGCAAGCGAAGCTGTCAGCGGTTCGGCTAGCTATTTTAGCTAGACCATTATAACGTAACAGACCTCATCAGAGCCGCAATGCGCCATGGCCCGCTCCGTGATCTCCACCAGCATCGCGAACACGGTCTCCTGCAGCGAGTAGCACAGGTCCTCCCCAGTGTACTCCTTCAGCAGCGAGTCTATCTTGTCCTCCATGAACGACAGGATCCCGGAGAAACTCACGTCCATTCCTGACAACAAGAATCTATTAAAAAACGGATTAACGCTTTAGTTTTTAATAAAAAATATTTTTTTACGTTTTTCTTTAAAATAACTCAAGCCATAGTAGGTTACGGCAATTCGGCGTAATTAACTAAATGAACATGAATATAATTTATGTAGCTAAGATGTCAACTGAAAACCATTTGTTAAACAAAAATTGTTCGCTCTGCATGTGGTTGTCTATCTTATCATAGATAAGTTTTGTTCAAATACAATGTTTTAATATACCTTTAACACAATATGGTAGATGTAAATACTTCTTTCCCTTTTTAGCAGCTTGTTCAATGTTATAGCCAGGACTGGGTGCGTTAGACAGCTTTAACACTCTTGCAAATCTGGAAAACAAGAGTATGTTTGTAGGTAAGTGATGTAACATAAATATTTGTATGTAATTTTTGCCAATATTCATGTCACTTCTAATCGCATAAAGTAGGAAATTTTGCTATTACAGCAGGAATACTCATATAGTATTTTTGGAGACTACTTGGAATTTAATTATAAAATGAAAGTTAAACAAACTGCTATGAAATATATATATTTGGAGAATATTTTGATAAGAAGCTCACCTGTCTAGGCAATTCCCAACAGCAATATCTATAGTTTCACCAAATATCCTGTATCTTTGGCGGGAATATGCAATTATCTGTGTGTTCCCACCACTCACATACAAAACTGTAGGATTGTTGGCCTTGGTTATCAGTCTAGCCATCTCTATATCTGGTTTTACAGTTGTAAAGAAAATTATGTTTGGCAAAAGTAAATTTTATAAAAATATTTTATTTGTAATCCACAACACACAATAAATATTTGAACAAAATAATAAGCTAGATTAGCAAATAAGACATCAGCAATGAATGCATTGGATACTGTACCATATTTTTAGCTATATGAAGTATATTGTTTTGTTGGTCTTAATCTCTATCATTTATTTAGGTTGCACCTGTTTAAGCTTTTGATAAAACATTTTAACTTTTAGGTCAGTAGTTTTGATGATTACATTGTAGAAGTTATAAAAGGATACGGCCAATACAATGATTGACGCCCAGTAAAGGTTTTTTCCACAACAATGCACAAGTCCGAGCCACAATAGCACAAACCAACAAAGGTGGTGCCATACCAGGTCCTTTGGTGTAGCAAACCACATCTATATCAACTGGTTTGATGCCAGACTGGTCAAGGGCTTCTTGTAATACTTCATGGATATGCTCGGAGTGGTGTGCAGCTGTTTCCCTTGGCTGGAAACCTGAAAACTTTAACGTTTTCTAAGGGTCCAAACTATCCACAAATTAATGAGTTTGACTCTGTTTGCATGTCTTATGTAAATGTTTGTATTGTAAGGTTACGGAAAAGGTATGGTATAAACATAAGGAATGATTAAAAATAAATAGGGAATAGTTTTTGAAACTAACCTTCCCCGGGCGGCGTTATGTAGGTTCTTCGACAATTTGCGAGGACTTCACCATCTTTTATGATGCCGATCCCTAGCTTATTAGCGCTGCCTTCAAAACCGATAGCTATCACCATTTTCTCATATAAAGTAGGTTTATAAATTTGATTTCAATTATTTAGTTAACTAACAGCCAGCATACACGCCACTTGTTTACAATAATAAACGTCAAGTATCAATTTTGACGTTCGTCTGTTTATGAGTGAGTCTATGAGTAGTACCCTAGACTAAATTAGTCTATGATAGTACCAATGCCGCATTGGCGGAAACCTAATTTAAGCCTACATGTGGAAGATTATAGGTTTTTTTTGTGGAATAAAGATTTAATATTGGCTAAAATTGTATAGATTACCATGCCCTATAACAAGGTACCTGTTCGATACTAATAGTTAAGAACTTGTATGTAAACCACTGGTATTTTTTTTACCTATGTATTAGAGTTTAGAGGTACTATGTATGCATTAAATAAATAATAACAAAATAATTACTATTACCTTTAATTATCATAGATATTTATTTATTCAGTTACACTTTGAAACGAAAATACAGCCATACACCAATTAATATGTAAGAACTAATCAATGCTATATAATATGTATATTCTATTAAGTAGGTATAAGCTTCGAGCTTACCACGGTACTAGCTGTGGCTGTGTGAATTGTCCAGCAATATTTATTTATTATATAATGATTTCTAGCAGGGGAACCCATGCTTTATAGAAAAATGCAATAATATCAATAGACCATTCTATTATACATAGAACAATGTCTAGTGTATCGAATGAAATTTTGAATTACATAACTATAAGTACGACTTTTACATGGCTTACAAGTAAAAGCACAATATTATATAGAATGCTAAGCATTGACTATAATTAAGTCTGCCTACTTAATAGTAGAGCTTATTTATTGATATTATTTTGGCACTAGAAAAGATGACTTAGCTTATAGTACGTTTACGCTTAATTAAACTGGATTGTCTTCATTAACTTCGTCAACAAAATCTGCCAACATATCTTCGACTGTCACAGTTTTTTCACACGGCATCGTTTTACTCACAGCTTCTTCATTATTAAATGCATCACCATTCACGGTTTCACCATTAGTGATTCCATTCAATAGCTGCACTTTATTTTCATTGTTATTCTCAATTTCACTCTCTTTCTTTTCAGTATCCAAATCTTGAGAGCTTTTGACAACTTGCCCACAAGTTATTTGGATATCGTCAGTGTCATTAGATGATGGTAAATTTTCATCATCTATTTTGTCAAGAACCTTTACTTTATCTTTACCTGTATTCGGAAAATCGTACGCGACTTCCATAGACACAGGACTTTTACCGTCTATGGTGTCGGAATTCGGCAAAAGCTGTGTTTTTGCTTCGTTTATATCACTTTCGGGGGTTTTCAAAATCTTTTCTTCATCCAAAATGGCAATATCTTCATCATTTTCATCTTCGCCTTCAATGTTGATTGTTGGAATTTGTGTGATGGCACTATGTATGGAGTTGTTCATTTGTGTTGGTTTATCATGAACATTCTGGGAGAGTTTTTCGACTGAGCTAATTGGATCACTGTCATTCACTTCAGCAGTATTTTCTTGTTGGGCGATTTGATTATGAACTTCTGCTTCGACCAATTGCAGCGCATCTCTATCTTTGTCATTTGTCTCTGGTTGGATGTCGACAGCGGGATCAATATATATCATGGAATCTTCTGAATCGATGGAGTGAATTGACTCAGAGCTGATGCTGACATTATCTACCGTTTCGCTTGTTCGGCGACGTTTATTATCTGGTTCATCCAGTAGAATAGTTGTAGCGACAGATGATGATGAGTTCCTGAAAGTAGTACGAATTAATTTTTTAAAAGAAACGATAAAATACTATGATTTTATTGAATAACTAGCGACTGAGTTTCCTAACCGTCTTTTGGATAATAATTGGAAATTTTATATACTTACTATTTTTATTACAATTAATTAATTAAATTCAAACGAATAAGTTTACAATATGCTTATATAGCTTATGGTCTATACCAGTGGGTCTAAAAGCTAGTTTTATAACCGAATTAAAGTAGGAAAAATCTACTTTAATTCGGTGTAAAATCGTACAGCAGAAAGGTGTAAAATCGTGGTAAAAATAGTAATACAAACCAGTCATTCCCAAGCAGTTTCTCCAAAGCCTCTCTATTCTTTTCCGAGATCCTCTTCTTGTCGGTGTGTTTTTCCTTGATGACCGGCGTCTCCTCCAGAGAGAAGTTGAGGGACGGCGGCGAACAGTGCAGGTGCAGCCTTATGTCCAGGAGAGCCGCTGAACAGAACTTTGATATCTGTGGATCACATTTATTTCAATCAATCAACGCTGTGGCCCCCTGTAATTAAAAGAACATAAGTTTCGAATTCGAAGACCTTGTGAATAATGTTTAGAGTATAAATCAAAGTATCTTTTGTTGGGAGTCCTTAAAATAAATCAAATAGGCTTTATTGTACACCAAAAAGTAATATAAGTACATTAAACTAAAACTATAGGGCGGCCTTATCGCTGAAGAGCGATCTCTTCCAGGCAACCTTTGGATGGATAAAGAAGATATGTATAAAATAAAGTATACTAAAACCTAAAAAATAATTACGCACTAAGAAAGAGCATTGAATTAGTGAATTGTCCAGTAATATTTAATTATATTTAATAGGGATGATGAAAACCGCGCGCGCGAACTGAAAGAAGACGGAGCACGACGGGACGTACACTCCTGAAAAAGACTGCTCTTGTTGTGGTCGAAACGTCGAGTGTTTCCCGTTGCTATAAAATGAATAGGGGTAACGTTAATATGTATTTATATGTGTCTGACCTCTCTCTGTGTATTGTTGATGTGTTCGCTGTATAGCTGCAGGCAGTACTGCGTGGGCGGCGGCGCGCGCGGCGAACAGTTCTTACGCGAAGCCTCGAGCCCGTGGAGAAGAGACATGGCGCGCTCTGTGCTGTAAGTGCTGATGGCGAAGCATTCACGGACTAATAGCTCTTGGAGTTGCTGTGGAATATAACAATCTTTATTTATTTAATACTTGGAAAACTAACAGCACAATACATACAAGTAGTTAGGATTGAGGAGTTCTGGTCTGGACCACTTGGTTCAGCGTGTTCGATCTCGAGGCATCGTCAGCTAAAAAAAAAGTTTGGTGTCAAACTAGGGGTTTTAGCATACGCCCGATCGATAGCACTCATCCGTTTTGTCGTATCTCTACTCGTTCCAAAGTTACAGAAAACGATTAGTAAACCATGCTACAACTGATAAGCATCCTAATCTGAGGTTCGAAAGTTAAGCTGGCTATCTCTCACCTGTTAGTGGTTACCTTATTGAGTCATGCTCTGTGTTCGATAAGAAAAAAGGCTTTTGCTTATTTAAATAACTTTATTTCTGGAATACCTTTGTAAACATTTCATGTAGTAGAATATCATTCTCGATGTTTTCTTCACTCTCTATAAAAAAATTGTGAATATATCCATGCTTTTGCAGTTGAATTTATAATACAAGTATAGTAAAACCATTCTAAAAATGAACTCCCCTCCACAAAACCGTGATGATTTCAACGTGTGAGAGGAAATACAGAAAAACAGAATACACAGAAAAAAAAAATTCAGAATTCGCTGGAGGGGCGTTCATTTTAGAAATGGTTTTACTATACATGGCACAGTACTCTCCACAAACTGAGGTCCAATCATTTTGAATTCTCTTAGGATTCCAGTCCCATATTCTACAATTTCTGTTCAGGAAAGTTTTGTGGAAGGTTGTCTACCAAATGAATCAAAATATTGACCGATGCCGTGTTTATTTATGTGTATGGCGATCCAGTGAGATCCTGGTTTTGTATCTGAATCCAAATTGACACAGTACCTTATCTAAATCAGGATCATTTTGAGTGGATGCTTCCTCAGTTCTTGATCGTTTGAATGAATCTCTTCTGGTATCATCATCATCATCAACAGCACTATGTTTGACCCTTCCTTTTACAAAACCCGATTGCGCTTGAAATGATGATGTTGATGGTCGTTGACTTTAAAGATAAAATAAAATATGAATAGAAAATCATCATATTTTTCGAAGTTGATAATCGAACTTATTAATTGTTACTCACTTTTCTCTGTTTTCAACGATCTCACAAATTTGATAGAGTTCGTTATCATATAATGGATCGAACTTTTCTGTTTCCTCAATTTTTTCACAGATTTCCATCAAATCAATGTCTTCACATATGTTTTCAAGATCAAACTTGTTGATATTTTCACTACTCTCAAACTTATCATAGTCATCAAAAAATACACTGGTGACTCTTTCCATTTTTGTAAGCAAGACGAGTAAGTTATATCACGAAGTCTATTTCTCAAATGGTGGTCTCATACAATATTTAGAAAGTATTTATACAATTTTAAAATCTACCTGGTTATTTTGCTTACAAATGAATCGGTAAGTCTCATCTCATTAAAGAAGTCAGTTACCTAGAGGTTACTGAGAATGCTAATTACCACTAGTCATTTAGTTCCGAGTAAATTTTTTGATTGTTAAATAAATTGCAATTAAAAATTTAAAATGTACCTGGTTATCTCATTAGAGAAGTCAAAAAATGCTTTTAAAGGTTACTAAGAATGTTAATTACGACTATTCATATTAGTTACAATGCAAAATGCTATTTAGATACCACTTTTGTAACATCCAATATCAATTTTTGAAGATTATTGAAATGTTTGTTAGAGTCATGAGTATAGTAAGTATTTTACTCTTGTCTTTGCATGTTTCCAGTGTTGAGTACTAGGGATTTTAGCGATTGATTTCAGATCGTACATTTCAATTTTTATCAGATGGGTAGATGAACTTGCATTATTTATATTTGTAGTTAAGTAAGAAACGACACCATTCGGTTGTGGACGTGAGACTGATGAAGATAGGGTTGGTTTTTTTTCCTATTTTTAGGAAAGTTAAAAAAATCATCAAGACTTTCCTCTTCTCTTTTTCTTTTTGAACTTTCATTTAAAGTTAATGTTGCATCGTTGGTATCTTCATCTGGTAATTGTTAATGCTGTTGTTCTGAAACAACCAAATTTTATAACTGTAAAAAGAATAAACGAATTTTATACCACGATTCGGAAATTTGAATAAGAAGATATATTAAAATAATAATCTGAAAAATCTTACCTCCATTGCTGCTTCAAGTATTCACAACACCAGTTCACAAACTTAATTCACAAGAGGATGCCTCGAGATCGAACACGCTGAACCAAGTGGCCCAGAACTCCTCAATCCTAACTACTCATACAATATATAAAAAGCTACTTACATAACGCCAGTAAAAAGTTTTCACGATTAGTTACAAAGTAAGCTAGAGCTTACAAAGTAAACAAGAGAAACATTGGATATTAACACTGAATAACATATATAAACATAAAATAGGTACTGATAGATATAGTTTTTTTAGATTTAGATAGACAGAATTTAAGATACCTACTATTCTTTAATACTTTATATTTTACTAATAAATAAATCGGTAAAGGCCTAGAAGAAATCGCTCTCAGCGATAAGGCCGCCCCTTGTGCTTTTAGTTTTTAAATAGTGTTAAGTTTTTATTTATAAGAACAATGAAGTGTTAATTCATTCATTTATTCGGTCATGGAGTAAGTTAGTTTATTTACAGAGATATTGTGTTTATAGGCTCCATACCTATATGATACTGAAACTATATTAACAATATTTAGATTTTTTCTGCATGAATGTATGTTCCGCCATAACTCTTAAACCGATGATCTAATTTTGATAAAGTTTGTCTGGAAGACAGGATAGGCTATTTAAATTCTTGCTCCAGTTATACTAAGAAGTGGCGACATACAAACAAAATTTAGCGCAAACAGAGTTGCGGGCACCGCTAGTTTAAAAAAAAAGTTGGCACATAAATAAATAAATAACCGAACCGAAACAACGCTCGTGTGTCATGCACTGATAGTGTTAAATAGATAGGAGTAAAAAATATCGCATTTTATACAGGGTATTGAACCCACATATTTATATATACACTACACGTTATTTATAACCCAAAAAATGTATAAAAAGTAACTTCATAAATAATTTATGGATATGTATTAAACATAAACAATATGCGTGTAGTCACGTATAATAGCTATGCCAGTAAATTAATAAATAAATAGTAATTTCCTAACTGTACAATAGAGTCTAATGAAAAATTACTGAAATCACTACGATAAAATAAGTTTTTGCTTACCTTGTGTATCACTTCATTCAAGAATATGCCACAAACAGAAAGCAATGTCTCTGCGCATTCCAAAGCTGCGATCGCTACTTCATCGTTTGATTTGTCAGATCTGAAACAGAAAAGTAGAATTGAAATGGTCGATTATTAGAAATTGGTATGAGAAAAATTACAAGATCACAATGTAACCTTAGCCCTCGAGTGGGAGTCGAACCCACGCCTCCCAGTTAGATCCTAGTGAGTTAAGTGAGAGTCAATCACTATAATATAACAAATAGTAAAACGGTCGATTATCAATTATTTAGGTATTATTATTTAGGTATTTAACTCTTTATTGCACATAAGGAAAATAAAGTGAAATTAACCTTTGTTTTGTTTTTTATTAATTTTTTATTTTATTAAAATATGTACATAGTTATGTAGATACTAGAAAAAAATATGATTTTAAACGAAATTTTTATTGGATTCGAGGAAAACGTGCAAGATGCGCAAAAACCCCAGTTGATTCACAAGCCGAATACTTACAAGTTGTTTCTGTCCTTGTCCCCCGGCATGTGCGCGGCTATGTTGCTCTCTCTCAGCATGTTGTTGGCGAGACGTTTGCGCGCCTTCTTGCTCAGATTCTTCATCGGCATTGAAGCGTTTACCTACAACAATACCCAAGTTATTATGTTAGATTATCATTGCAAAAATCTATATTACGCTTTTTTATTCAACTTTCGAGTTATCCAATAATTATGGGACACTTTGTATATACTATATGTATATGTCGGTGTGTAAAATTGTCCAGTAATATTTATTTATTTACTATTCTATGTATCTATCTATGCGCTGTTGATACTGACCGTCAGTTGCACGGTGCGCCTGACGGGTGCGACGTCGGCACACACGTGCGCGACGAGGTCCCCGAGCCAGGCGCGCGCGCCGTGCGGCCGGTGCACGTGCAGCGTGTCCAGCCACGTAGACAGGCTTCTGTAGGCTTGGATGCGGACTTTACTGGAAAATATTATTACATATACCTGTTATAAACGAGCAGCTTAGATACTGATGACTATATATCACAGTCTTGGAAGGTACAGTCATCTTCTAAAGATAAATGTAAATACATACATACAGTATTTATTCAGTATAATTATTGTTTTGTGTTAGCTGTAAGTTTTTCCTAAAATGTTTAAAATAAAATACCTGCTCTCTTCGCTAGTATTATCAGAGCTCCACTTGAGAGTCTGCATCACGAATCTGAATATCAGCGCCGAAAACGGAATCAGATTTGAACCCAGACTGAAAAAAATAATAAGAAAGTAAGCTCCGTCTCACTCACACGCAGTCGCATCTTATTCTAGGGTTGTCGAGTGTTGTATTATGGTTTTTGTAGTGGACAACACGAATTAATACACAGGTAATCTTACCAAGCCACAATAGCATCCAAGGTCCGTAACGCCTGAGTCTTGACAGCTGTGACAGTGCTGGAGTCCTCACTGCCCGGCGCACTGAGAGCTTGCAGGATCACTTGTAACACTAACTGCGGCTGCACTGGTTTGGCTACTGGGTATATTTCACTGGAAATAATTAACGTTTTTTATTTAAAGAGCTTGTATAGAAGACCTGATCTAACTATGGCTGAATCATCGAAGATTAGGTAAAAATTATAATAAAATGGTATGGGCTGTGTGACTATACCAAATACTCTAAGACCTTTAGGGGCTCTATTGTGGAGACCGTTAGTAGGATGTAATTTTGTGATAAAGATCAAAAAGGTAAGTGTAAAGAATGCAGTCAATGGAAGATTCAATCTTATTTATATCTAACTAGCAGCCCCCGCGAACTTCGTCTCGCCATATACTTTTATTTGCAACTATATCCATACTAAATTTCATCCAAATCGAATTATCCTGCGTAAGCATATATTTTCCCGCGGAAGCATTTAATTTTTACGCGGTAAAAAGTCTCTCGCCATATACTTTTATTTGCAACTATCTTCATACTAAATTTCATCGAAATCGAATTTTCCCACGTAAGCATATATTTTCCCGTGGAAGCATGTATTTTCCGCGGTGAAAAGTCTCTCGCCATATACTTTTATTTGCAACTATCTTCTGCATACTGAATTTTATCTAAATCGATTTTTTCCGCGTAAGCATATATTTTTCCGCCGAAGTATGTATTTTTCCGCGGTAAAAAGTAGCCTATGTTAGGATTAGGATATTACATATTATATTACATTACATTGACCCCCCCGTACCCCAGTGACGCTTACATGGAGTCTACATCGCATGCTGGCTAGCTGAGCGCGGTGAGCGACAACCTCTAGACTTTTTTCTAATACTTGCATTTTTAAACTCGTGATATCTTCCGAATGAAATGTCCGAATTGAATAATTCAAAAAGTTATAAAAAGGTATTAAAGCCGTCTTGAATATAAAGTAATTTATTTTGATAAGGATTAATACCAAGGTACAAATGAAGACCCTTTCAAGAGGCGGCATATATAAATTAATATTTTAGAATAAAAAACTGCTTACTGTGACATAACTATAATATTTAGACATATGCTGTCGCGACATTTTTTGTAGATAATGATGAGTTCTGCAAAGTCGTAGTACATGATTTTGTTCTATCATCAATAGTTTTCGCAGCGCACGCGACGTAAGGAATTTTTCAGGTCATTTTTTTACACCTTATGTTACATTATTGGAGTTTTAGTAAGGATCCCTAATTTTTTTTAAAATATAATATAGCCTATGTTACTCGGGGATAATGTAGCTTTCCAAAGGTGAAAGAATTTTTGAAATCTGTCCAGTAGTTTCGGAGCCTATTCGTTACAAACAAACAAACAAACAAACAAACAAATCTTTCCTCTTTATAATATTAGTATAGATTATCTATGACATGTAGTTAAGTTTGAACTTTTCAAGGCTAACTCTTTCAGTGTGAATTAACAAGCAATATTTATGTTTACTAAAGAAATCTCAAAGAGTACTTACACCAGCATAGCTTGTATAAAGACTAGAATATTTCTTAGCCTAGTACACAAAGTAGTGTTTTTGTCCAGCACTTTATCTTGGTTTCCAGCCAGACTGTCAATCTCTAACAAAGTCTCATGGAATGATGAACTGGATGTAGTTTCTTGCACTTTCTG
Organism: Chloroclystis v-ata; assembly: GCA_963691955.1. Taxonomy (NCBI): domain Eukaryota; kingdom Metazoa; phylum Arthropoda; class Insecta; order Lepidoptera; family Geometridae; genus Chloroclystis; species Chloroclystis v-ata. The sequence continues at coordinate 16,762,404 of OY829900.1, read as the reverse complement.
TAAAAATAAATATTTGTACATGGTTTATGTCATACATGAGTTTCTCAACATCCCCAAAAACATATCATAATTTGTTTGATAGCTGAAAAATAAGTACATTACATACAAAGATAACCATAAACTATAAAACCATCTCATAAAACTATACACCGACTCAAAAAGTGATGGGATATTTAAACCAAAAATAAGAAGAGGTCTGCTTCTATGGGAACAGTGCCTTACAAAACCACTCAACTCTCAAATTGTATAGTCTCAAGAGCCGCAAGTTGCAAACACAGAAATAAAATACATGGTTGTAAAAGGATTTAAAGAGGATCTCATTAACCCTTAACCTCCTACCACCTATTCTTGTCACACAACCACCTGACATACGTCTCCTAGACGGGCAAGTTAAAATTGCGTTCTATGTAAAATCCAAGGATAAAGTTTCGGTTTTTTAAATAAAATCTATAAAAATACATATCGAAGTATTTATTAAAGTAATAAAAGTGCAGAATAAACAATGTATTTTCTTAAAATATTTATTTCTGTAAAACAACTCCTTATTTTAGCTTAAAAAATGTGTTTTTCAAAACACGAGGTCTATAAAAATAATCAATCGAGATAGAAACTTTTTTCTTTCTGTAAATAAAAATAGAATAATCAACAATACATATAAAATAAACACTTCCTCATTATAATCCTTTGTTATCCAAAATTGCAAGGCATCAATCTTATAGATTTTTCCAACGGTGACTGCACATTTTGTGGGAGCATTCAATACAAATTGGTAATTTAGAGATTAAATTATTGGGTCCTGCGTTCTGTTCCTGGTTGAACAGTCTTTTTAGAAGCCAATCTCTCCTTGGAACCGGTTCCACCTGGTAGTGCTGGTGGGGCAGAGTCATTGCCGCAGTGAAGGATGCGCCGAAGTGCAGATTGAAAATCACGTTGAATCGTCACGTTGTTTATTGACGCTGCATATGCGGAGCTTCTCTTTCTTCAACTATATGACGCTATAATAATCTCGAGCCTTATGATGGAGGACCGGAAGACCAGCAAAAAATCTTTCCCAAAAAGTTTTTATTCGAGGTCTCGTACAAATTTTTATTATGGGCTCTTCATCTACAGAAAAAAATTTTTGCTCTGCATATAAAACTTCATATTGAGATACAATTATACCATGGCTTACTTTAGATGTTTCGCCATTAGAATTCGATTCGCAACTATCCTCTACGCTGTACGTTTATTTCCACATCTACCTCACTGCCTTCATCAATTGGTAAGTTTTCGTCATCAGATAGATATTGTTATAATCATGGTTCAATAACTCTATCATTAGAAACCGTTTAAAACTAAAACACACAAAAAACAAAATTTCAAAAAAGTCACACAACCACCTACCACCCGTCCCACAGACGGACAACGACAGTTTTTTACCTACGAATGACAAACGCGTGGACCTCTGACGCTGACGAGCGTTTTAGCGACACTCAGGGACGGGGCAAAAAGGTACAGGAACACACAAGTTGATGCGTGCTTTCCCCGAAAAAATATAAGCGATTTAAATTTGCTTCCGTCTGTGAGACGTATGTCAGGTGGTTAAGGGTTAAATGTAATACTTAAGTTTTCAATTATATATTTAGTATTGTATTTCTTTTTATTTCTTAGGTACCAACCTGATTTATCTGTCTACTATAAGTGTTACTCTTCACAAACAAAGCATCAATGAGCTTATGAGCAGCATCACATAATGCCTTCATTTGATCCCGCCAGCAGGACTTTGCAGTTGCTGTCTTTTCTTGAAGTGGTCTGACCTTTAATTAAAAAGTGTTAATATATGTATTTAAATAATTAGTCTTAGTATCTCAGTCTCAGTAAGAGCAGGGTAGCTGTAGTATCTAGCGGGGTTATTTGTATGACCTGCAAATATTTGTTCCGTGTGTCTAGATGTGTTATATATGTATAGTAAAATTATATACCTATGTACGTATATTATATTAAGTATATCAAAAATCTAGCACCAGTAACACAAGCTTAGAGCTTATCTCTGGGCTAGATGTTGCTGTGTGAATTGTCCAGCAATATTTATTTATATATTTATTTATCTAAAAAGCTTACACCTCAAATTCAATTAAATTAATTTAACTTACTTGCTGCAAAGCATGGCTACATTTAGCTGCCTCAATAACATTGCAGAAATTATTTGAGTTCAGAAAATGTGCCAAAAATGATTCTATTGTAGGCCTATGTGATCCACAATATTTTGGAAATCTGAAAAAGTTTTAAATTACCTATTAAATGAGAGTTGTCTTTTATTGAACATATCTGTCGTGGAGAGAGATGTGTAGGATGTCGAGGAGAGTGAGTGTTTATCAGGAGGGCTTCTAATTGGTTATGACGTCACCAGGTCTAACGTCACAGTCGTCTTCATGTTCATAATAAAACCACAACGAAACGTCCATTATTTATTCCAATTTACAATGTTTCGGTCCATCGACTCGACACTTCAAACAACAAATGACTATTGCAAACAGAAGACCGTTCCAACCGACTACTCAAACAAGAATACATTTATTACGAACAAAGCACTGTTCCGTCCAACGGCTCAAACAAGAATGTCATTTTAGCTCGGACGACGGTCGTATTTATACGAAGCACAAAGCAGCCTGTCGACCGAACCAGTTTTTCAACTAATAGCAGTTTTCAAGCGCGGCGAAGCGCCTCAACCCGTAGCGCGATGCGGCCGGCACAAACCGGTTCTGAGTCATATTTCAACCGATGTTCTTGCCTGCCCCGACATATCTTATAAAAAAAACACTGTATTTTAATTGCACATAAAGAGCTTGCTTGATTTATTCAAAATTTATAGCAAGTTTGAATGAAGTATTCAGGTTTAGGTTTTTAATATAGACTCTGAGAATCATGTGTTGAAGTTCCAAAAATATTATTCGTGTAGACGCCATATAGATGCCTAAATATTCACTGAGTACTTTGTATACTATGAAAGGAGTGTGTTCTCATGTTTTAGGTTACATACCGGTTTATCACGTCTTTTAGTGCTCGAAGCCAACTAATGCAGTCAGAATCTTTATGTTTCAGTAGATTTTGGAAGAAAGCACCTAAAGCTTCCTTTATTGCATCGCTATTATTGGAATCTACGTCTCGAACTCTATTCAAAATTTGACCTGAAGGTGTAAAATTATTGATAATTAGATTTGAAAATATATTGTAATTTTGATGCATAAATTATGCACTCATTGCTTCAAAAGAAGAGAATTAATTACTTACTCATTGTTAAACCTTGGTACAGTCACTTCTTTATAAAATTCCTATTTTACTTATTTCAGAAAATCACATTACAAAAAATAAACAAACCCACGAGTTATTAATTGTTTGTGACACTGACATGACAGTGACAAAAATAAAATGGCTTTTACCTCTGATATGCCGGATCTGGGATATAATTGCACCCATCGTGTGCCGCAAGATGGCGGCGATCAGAGAGCGCACTAGACAGGGTTCGGAATTTATTGAATATTTTTAATAAACTGTTTGGTGGAAATGTAACTAACGATTGAATTAAAAAGTACGATAGTCAATGTACCTTATAATGTAATTTTTACTGCTAAAATATTATTATAATAACCCAATTTTTCGAAAAATAATCAAATCAGATACATGACTTGTCTAGGCAGTTTTCATAAACAAATTTCAAGTTGTTCTAAATGTCAATGCTCTATGGAAATGAATGATAGATGTAGTAGACAAAATGAGCTTTTCATACATACTACACACTAATGGGGGTCCAATAAGAAATGATTTAGAAAAATGTGGTAACATGTGAGGCATAAATTTCGATCATCGTTCATTTCTTGTTTGCATGTGTGCGTGTACAGTGTAGGTGACAACTGCCGAAGCACTGATCAGCGCTCGTATGTTGTATCGTATGGTGGTTGGCCCCAGATCAGGAAAACTATACAGGATGCTTATTTTGGAAACAGTGCATGAAAATAATATCGTATTTTACATAGATATGATATTTTGACTAGTTAAATAAACTTAATGTGAGCAGATAACCACTTTTATTACACAAACATACAAACTATATAGAACATGGCATTCACAGATATAAACAATGTAAATAATCAAATTTTTTTTAAAGTAAAATCATATACACTCGACGAAGCTATTGCTTCACTGTTATACCTACCTAATCTATGTATAAGTACACCCTTATGTAGGTACCTACTCTGCTTGTACCAATTTTATTTATGTTACAACAATTACAACACTACTATTACTTTTCCAAGTGTATCAATGATCTTTATGGAATAAATGAATACAATACAATACGACGTAAAAACACTGGTTTGATGTATGCCAATAAGCATAGATATATTGAACAGAGTAAAAAAACACGCTGTATATTGTTATTGGGGGCTTCGTATATGTACACATTACGACGCCATATTGCACTGTGTATGTGTGTGTGTGTATTTTTGTCAGTTGCATAATAAATAACGACTTTGTTGAATTGTTTCGCATTTCTGGCTAATTTTAGATGTAATTACATATTCTCAATGAAATTATTTATTGAATTATGTATCTATTTCAACAAAAACATTACGCGAAATGTATGAAATCACAAAGAAACAAGTTACGTTCAGCCGGTTCGGCAAGCTCAGTACATTTGGCGAAAGATATTTCAAAACTAGTTACATTTGATAACTATATTCATATAGATTATAGTTCTAAAATATGTAAAGAATAATAAAATATAGCCTTTATAACGTTTTTTCCACGTAAATATACACTTTTCGACGCACAAAGAACATCTACAATTGCCTGCGATCAACAAAGAGAATATAATCACTACGTTTGCGATCAACTGCCGATGGTCAAATTTGAATTGCTTGTAGAAGCGGTTCTATGAAGTTGACTCAATGAGTGAAAGTATTTTCGCTTCGTTCATTTCAGTGATGAGATGTAATAAAACAATTTAGACCGTATTTCACTGTATTTAGATACCAAAAACGAACAAATTGTATGGCTGGTGCTAGAGCGCTGATCAGCGCTTAGGCAGACAAAGTTAGTAGAGTCTGTCTAACCAAAGCTGGCACGGGCATTTTTGCGAAACTTTTCACATGGCAATACATCATGTGTTTCCACCTACGGACATTATGCTCTATAACGGGGTAAAGTCAGGGTGATAAAAAATAATAATACTTGCTAACGAATTATAGTTCACTTTAATGAACACAAGAAGTAATTCTTTAATTTTTTATAAATCATAAATCGGATAAATATACAATTACGTGTGGTACATCCATAAAAATTTGACTTTAAAAGATTAGGGAAAATTGGTCTCGGTGTGTGGCAATACTATTCCTTGATGTTTTGGTGGATATTAAAAATACATTTTGAGAATTTTGCGTGTTAAAATGCCTCAAACAATCAACGGTAGCGAGCGAAGGCTGTTATTCTGTATGATATCTAAGTATCAGGAGAAGCAGCAGGAAAAAGAAGCTGAATTTCTGCAGAAACAGGATTGTTTACATAATGTGGTTGATTTCCTAAGTTTGTAGTGCACAAACATTTTGATACTTTGATCCCATTTTTGTGGTTCTCGACTTTTATTTTCTTTTTATAATACTGTTGCCTTCTTTTATGATAGCTAAATAGCATTACTACATATTTGGAAAAAGAAACATTTTATTGAAGTAAATTTATGAATTATGATTCAAAATTCTGATTTTGATTACGATGAATAAAAAAAAACTTAAATAATTGAGACTTTTATTTATTACTTACACTAAGATTTCTAAGATGCACCCTAGGCGTGTAGGTAATCTGAAGAATATTACTTGTTTATATCGGAGTAAAAAAAAAATGTAAGGATATTTATTTAGAATAATAGAAAAGTATCAAATTATGTTATTCCAAGTTATCACATTATTTAATGTATTGCCATACTAATTTTTTTTGAATTTGCCGGGGTTTTTCAGGGCCATCTTTTGTTAGACAAACTATTAGGGATGGGCGTTATTGAGTATTTTCGCTAGCGGCTACTGTATAGATATTTGGTTTCAGTATCGATATCGATAACCATTACCTGATATCGGTACCTACTTACATACGAAAAAAAAAAAAAAAAACGAAGCGCGATAGCGAAGCAGAATCTGGCGAGCTGGCGTTTCGGCTGCGTCTACTGGTCCCAGTGAGGATTAGGTACCTATAGGTATTGAATAAATGTATTTTATTACTTACTATCTAATAACTGATTGATGTAGGGCATTTTCCTTCATGCTTTACTAGGCTTAGGACTACCACATTTTTTTCATAGGTGCTAATAAATAGTAGGAAATGTAGGCAAGTAGCCCACCTACATACATACATTCCATACCTACACTAGGCTCTATTCTACGTAGCCTACCTACGTAGAATATAGCCTAGTATAAGTGTAAACACTAGGGTATATTCTAAGTAGCCTACCTACGTAGAATATAGCCTAGTGTAAGTGTAAACACAAGATAGGCTATATTCTACGTAGGTAGGCTACGTAGAATATAGCCTAGTGTTTACACTATTTATTAGTATTTATTTTATAAAAATCCGATTAAATACTCTCAATCACAACGACAAATCACAACAGTATCGAACATGCAAATGAGTAGGTACTTAGCAAACAAAACAATACGAAAAGCTTCGCGGCTGCGATATGCAACTGAACCAGTCAAATATAAATCAATCTCAAGAAAATCGTAATCAAAACTCGACCCTACTATCCTATTAATAAGGTCAAATTGAAGCTCTTCGCTCAGTACACGCTCAGTAGAAAAACAGAATAGAGTACATAATAGTTAGTACCAATAATAGCTTCGTCTCGTGTTTTCGCATGAAAGCTTACGCGTTAGAAAAGGATGCCAACCAATGATTAGCTATCGGCTATCATAAGTTGTTTGGTTGCTTAGCGCTGACAGCGCTACCTCGCTGGCGTGTTTCGTTCCGATATTAAGATATGATCAGCTATAGGCTATTATTACGTTGTTAGTTTCTTAACGCTACCTAGATGGCGTGGTTCGTTCCGATATTTAGATATGATCAGCTATTGGCTATTATTACGTTGTTAGTTTCTTATCGCTACCTAGATGGCGTGTTTCGTTCCGATATTTATTAGCGGTTATCTGACATTACAATATTGATACGATAAGTTATGAGCATGCCAACGGTTTTTAGATACGTTTTGGTATAGCGGACTCATGTCTACAAACTATAAGCGCTGATCAGCTCTTAGGCAAAGGAAAGGTTTAGGTTTATTTCAGATGACACAATTTGCAGTTGTATCTAATATTTGGTGCTACTTCTTTTCTTTCGGGGACATATAATTTAACCTACATCATACGTATAAAGTTAATTAGACACGGTTGCTGCTACTTTGTCTCTAGCTCTAGTAGATTTTTTGTTCACAGTACAATTTTAAATGATCTATCTAATATCATCAAATACTTTTACGATAATATATTAATTCAACGTCATATTTACATGGATTGACGATTTGACGACATTGACGGTTGACGGTAACACTGATATGATAACGCGATTCTCGCTGCGCTTGGTGGTCGCTCGCTTCGCTTCATCTCTGATTGTTTGCGCGTATTTATTTTCATTGTACATAAATAAACCTTACTTACTTTTGAAAGAAATTCAATTCTCGTGTACGTGAATAAATTATTTAGTATGGCTACGTTGGAAGATAAAATCTTGGGTGAAAAGCAACAAATTTACTGCAGCAGTAGCGAAGACGAGGACGGAGGAGGATCCGACGATGATCGAAGTGGTGACGAAGAGGGCAATCCAGTTCAAAAGGCCAGTTTATCTGAACTCCCGCCTGCACCCGTCAACAAATGGAACGGCACAGCTAACAACACTGGACCTAAAGGCGTCCTAGAAGACTGGCGTCGATTCAAGCAGCTAGAAGCCGAAAATCGTGCTGAATTGGAACGGGAGCGCATCGCTCTTGCAGAAAAACTTACTCTAGCCGTCAAGCCTGACAGGGAGGCCGAAGAAGACAAAAAAATCGAAGAAATTGAGGATGAACTCAATGAGCTTATGGATGAAGAATTTCTCATGCAATATCAAAAACAAAGAATGCAGGAGCTTATGTCCCAGTTACAAAAACCACCTAAATTCGGTACAGTCACTTCACTGAACACAAAAGACGAGTTCTTAGATGCTATTGACAAGGAAGATCCAAAGATAACTGTGATTATTCATATCCACAACAAGAAGTCCCGTGCTTGTGAAACTATGAATGGCTGCCTGGATGTGCTAGCTGGTGACTACAGAGATATTAAATTCTGCAGAATATTGGCTGAAGTGACTGGTATGAGTAGGCTGTTTAGGTCAGAAGGTGTACCTGCTATTCTTGTCTACAAAGCCGGCCAGGTTATTGGCAATTTTGTCCAGCTAGCGACTGAACTGGGTAATGACTTCTTTGCATCAGATGTTGAACGTTTTCTGATAGAGTATGGGGTGTTACCTGAGAAGTAATTTTACTAAGAGAGGGAGACTAAGTTAAGATAAATGTGCTTGGGCTATGAATGTAATCACTTGTGAATGTATTAGATGCCTTCTAGTGTAAGTTTCTATTGTAATCTGATGGTATTAACTATTCCAATTAAGTGCATTTGAATTGCTTCCCATTTTTTAAATATAAAATTTGATAGAGCATTTACTGGACTGTGACAATCACTTTACAATTTACAAATTGCACTGCCAATGAATTTTCTGGATAAATTTGTCAGCATTTATTAAAAACAGAATTAGATACTGTAGTACCTGTTCTAACTTAATTAAAGTATTGTGTAGTTTTAGTTATTAAACTGACCCAGTAAGTTGGTATTTCTTTATTTTAAACTAGTAAACTAAGTTATAGTTTATAAATAACATAATTGTTTGTTGCTAACCTAAATGTGGATTTAATCCTTCCTTGTTTGGTGCTTGTGTTTTGAGATTAATTTATTTATACTCAAATGAATGTCGCAATCAGAAAATAAAACTTAAAATTAAATTTTCTTCTTTTTCTTATGATGATAAAAAAATCTTAGTTTTATTTATTAACTTTCGTGCTTGAGAGACGAACCATGAGAAATTAAAAGTAATTGCTACATGCATAAGTAATTAAAGTCATGGAATGGTGTGTAATTACTGAGATAAGTTGAACCATGGTGGTTACAATAGTGAAAGTAGAGTATCTTGACCCTTTGCAGTTAACACCGAGTAGAATTTTAGTTTTCAGAGAATCAAGAATGTACATTTTCATAAAGATTTGCGCGATCTCTTCTTGCCATTAAAAATACCTTCTTGAGGCAGGAATTAATAAGATTACAAAACTTGAAACTAAATATTTTATGGGTACCTAGCTTACCAACTACTTACTCTAGCATACTCCCGAGTAAGTATTTGATGAATTCCCGACTTATAATATTTGCCGAAGTCCAGTGCTGCGGAACCAAGAAACACGGCATCCCTCTATCACTCATCATAACATACTTCATGACAAGCTTCACGGTTAGGCCCCGTAATCACCGAAGCAGAATGGAATAAATTAATCCAATTTCGTTAGTTCCAAGAGATTTAAGTAAGTATAACAAAATCACATTGGTTTCTTTCTCTCGGTTTTGGTGAAAAACCTGGCCTAATTACTTAGGTGTGGTTTACCGCAAGGGTATGTTGACTCGGATTGGATCTAAATGATAGGTCCCTATACATATAATAAAGGTCCTATGCTTTAAAATATGATCTTGTTCTTTCATAGATTAGTTACGTCTATTTTACTTTATGAAGATAATTATTAAGATTTCAGCACCTTATAACAATTTCTAAGTGTAGAAAAATTTCCTATTTATTAAGTTAATCTGTCTCGAAGAGATAATGTGCGAGTTAACTGCCGACCGCTGTAAGTGTAACTAACTTAATAAGCACATAAAAGGAGGTGCATGTCCTCAATTACTGACTTCCGGGTTAAGATAACAATCTTTTAATGTCGGTGCTTTGTGTGAGACCAAACCTTTCGTTCTACTCCGAATCTGTTGTTGTAAAAACAACGTCTTCTTTCGGTACTCTCCGGCAGTTGCAAGTGGCCTACATTACTTAGATTTTATTATCTTATAAAATTATATTAAGCTTACCTACTTACGAGATCTGTCATTGACCGTATGCGTTTAAATCCGCCACTCAAATTATATATTTAAAGAGAAAACACCTTACCTTATCGTACGTAACCGTCGTATCGTATTGTCAATAGGTAACAACCTTCCTATATATTGGTACCTACTAAGCTTAAAATATTCAAACGTCTCTCAAGTATTAAACGGCTAGTTAAAGTATTGAGCAGCTCCCAATCTTTATTCGAATTGTCAATTCTAAAGTAAACCATACCCCAAAATAAGTTAAACTCGGTCACCAATAGACCCTATTAGTTTTGCGAAATTTAGTATAAACATCAAAGTACCTACCTACTTAGATAAATTATTATGTGGATCCATTATAACATTTATTTTCCCCGTGGTGTCGAAATAAGGGACTTTTATAAATAAATAAATTGTCCAGCATTAGTCTCACCAGCGGAAAATAAATGTTATATAATGGTTCCACATAATAATTTATCTAAGTAGGTAGGTACTTTAGATTTGAAAAATAAATATTTACAGGATGATTCGTATCAAAAACATCAACAGAAATATTAAAAGCAACATGCATGAGTATGACTAATTAGCTATTTTTAACTTCAATATAGATATGTACTATGTACCTTGTAGTTTTGTTTGATACAAGTCGGACGTATTATTTATGTAGTATGTAATTGTATGTTCTATACGGTTTTTATGACCAAGAGAAGCTACAAATAGCTGATAATATAAACAGGTCGAGATGCGGTTTGTTTTTGAGCATTGACCAGCTTATCAGACGTAGTTGGCCCAAATTCAAATTATTAAACAAAAGTAGGTACCTAATAAAGATAATTTTATTGCCGTTTTTTTCTTTTATTTATAATGATTTTCTGTACATAATATGATTAGAAATATAATACTGTACATAATAAGATTTTTGTGTTAGATAGCTACCTGTAAATAAGAACTGTTTACGTCTGTGTATTTCCTGTATGAAGCTTAATAAATAGGTAAATAAAATTAATGCACAGACATACATTATGGTATGCCGTGTGGTAATGGCCTAGGAATAGTACCAACCTATACCCTCGGGCATAGTGCAATCGACAAAGGGATATACAATATGTACAATATGTATATACCAGAAGACGAGCAGCAGTGTTGTTCTGTGTATGTACTAACTTACTGCGATCTCCAACCCGCGTGGCTAGAGTTTAGTCATTATACCAATTTCCCCAAGACCTAAAAAGGAATTGGTGAGAACGACTAGCAAATGATATTTTATAATTATTTAAGAACACTATTCGGATTTTGGCCCCATTATCAATTAGCTACATTATGTTTTTAAATTTTATATTTAATAAAAATGAAATGGTTAGGAATTTTATCATTTATTCGCGACATTTAACTTCACATTATGCTTATTAAAACTATGTTGTTCTTAAAAAATCCAAAGGGTGGATATGGATAACTAGACGTAAAACATGTATAATGTTATATGTAAAATTACTGAAACTACAAATTCTCTTAGACATTATACACATCATTTTAGAAAATTACGTTATTATTTGTATAATTGTATTTTTACTGACACATTTCTGAACATAGAAAATAAATTATTATATAATTTTCATCAATATAAGACTACAGTATCACATTTAACGTGATCAATGAAATACAAAATGATTGGAATACAATCATTGTTTAAATATTCCATTAATATTGAAAACGTAGCTAAAAGTTATGGTACTAATATTATAAACGCGAGTTTGTAAGAATATAATATGTCTTTTACGCAAGAACTAATGAAACACTACAGAAAAATATTGGAAAACATAGGCTACATTTTACCATGGCTAAATTAATTATAATGCCGGTAAAGCGGTGGTAGGATAACTAGTTTTTAGATAATTTCCATCACTATAGGACTCAGTATCACGTTTGACGTCATCAATTAAATATAAAATGATATTACAACTTATGTTAAATATAATTAAGCAGTTATAACTTATGACGAGTCTTTATCGCGATTTTTATTTACCATAGCGAAATTAGTCAATAAAGACCCATTATAAAAACTTAAGTATGTTAACGAATCATTATAATTTAACAAGATGGGTTGTTAAATCTTTCATTGATACTGAAGTAGTAATAAAAGTTAAATACTGTTCACCTAGCTAATTTCAATGACATCCTCACTTTCTTCCACACGTCTGCGTTTAGCCGGAGGTTTTGATGCCTTTACCTCATCTTCTTCTCCGTCCTCAACAATCTCAAGTTCACTATCACTATCATTAGCCTTTGAAGGGCCCGGCTTAGGGTCCGAAGAGCTCGCTTCTGAACCATTCTTAGGCTTCTCTGCTTCAGGAGCTGGTATATCCCCATCGGTGATCAACCTCCAGGCTTTTTCTTCATTCTCTTGTTGGAGTCGGACCCTCACTTCATAATTCTGGAGGAAATCATCAACAATTAAAGCGCAGCCATCATTCAGCCCAATTTCGTCCAGGGTTTTGTCGTTGTTATGATCAGTTTCTCCGGGTTCTGAGGATAGGACGACAACTCCTTTGCCTTCGACTGTTGCGTCTGGAGCTTGCATGTTGAGACCGTCTTTAAGAGCGCTGTTCAGATCTTTCAGTGTAAGTTGTTTCATGTTGCAGGCCAGTGCTACCTCCGGTTTTGGAGAGCAGACATAGCACTTCGGGTTTGGTGGTGTGAGATCTGGAAAGAGTTCTTTAGTAAAACAAATTGGACATGAAGACTGTTATCACTCATAATACTCCAAATAAAATTGCCCTTTTGTTTAAGTTAAATTTTATAATAAGGCTAAATAATTTTTTGGTATTTCAGCTACCAGAGGTTTACTGTTGGACATAGTCCTCCCTTAAAACTTTCCAGCTGTTTCAGTATGATGCAACGTGTTTTCACTGTGAACCTTAACAGCTTACAATTAACCTGCAGCCTTTACAAGATCATCAGTTTTGTTGGTAGACCATATCCATAGCTGCGTTTGCCGATTCGTAGTTTCCGGTCAATTACTTTTTGACTGTTTTCTTTCAGGATCCACATATTATATTCAGTTTACCTCTCTCTGGCACAAGCAGCTGTCCGCGGTGGTTGACCTTGGGGCGCAGGTACACGTTGGTGCAGCGAGAGATATCCTCCTTGAGGATGCCCTGCGCGCGCAGCACCGCTAGTCCGGCCACTATAGCATTGGCTGTCGCTATCGCGGGGATAATGTTACCGGCCATCGCTGTGGAAGATTGGTTTTTGTTTTTATGGTTTGACGTATAATAGTTGTTTTTGTATTTTTTTAACTTTGACTCGTCTCACTAACAGCACCCATTATATATCTTAAGTTATCTGAATGGCGGTTGACGGCAAAATAACAATACTTTCAGATACGCACTGTAGAGAAATGCTTGCTCTCTCGGCGTGAGTTCTAATCGCTTGGCGAGAATCGCCGAGCGAGTGTTATCTTTCATAGCTCTTGTCGCTCAGCGACAAGTGCTCGCTGGCAGTGTAAACAGTCAGCGATCAACTATTTGTATATGCATCTCTTTTCTTCACACGGAAAGTATATCTATTGTACGTTTCTTGAGCGAGAAAATAGAGAAGAACTGCTTTATGTAACATAGTCGTGACTCACACTTGATCTCGAAGCGCGAAGTGAGCGGTATGTGGAAGATGTGCGCGCGCACGTTGGCGCAGGCCGTCACGAAGTCCATCGCGTGCTTCTCGTCCTTGTCCCACACCAGGTGGTCGCCGGCGGCGCGAGACGAGAGGTCCGATTGTAGCGCCGCCACGCTTGACGCGAACACCTGGAATTATTGAATGATTTTAGGGATATTTACAGCTATAACCCAGAGGCTGGTTACACTAGCGGACCAACCACGCACAAAAGACCAAATTTAAGTCTAATTGCGGAAAAAGAGTCCCCAAACTAACTAAAGCTATAACCCAGAATATAATATGTCTACTATCTTCTTCTTTTCTCCCCTCCCTCCCTTCATAAATAAATTTTGATGTCTTTTATGAGTAGCCCCATAGTTTAAGTAAATAATGCATTAAATGATATCGCAGGCCTCAGCCGACAGTCACAATGTGGCGCATAAGGTAGGCCTACTAGGTTTGAAAAAAAAAACCCAGAATATCCATGATGATAATGATGTTGTCCTTGTGTTTACGACCATGGCGACTGCGTAATTAAAACTGTCAGGGCGGTTAGCTTAGTCTTATATTTAGAAATCAATTGCTTTTTACGAAATGCTAGTATCTGTACTTATCTAACTAGTCAAAACCAAGGTGGAGCTTTAGCTGGAGCGAAAGCGAGTTAAGCGATGTATTGCGCTTCGATTATCGCGGGACCAATGTTTGTATGGCCTATATAGATATTTGTTTCCAGTGTTCTGGTTATTTAAAAAAATCCATCAATATAGTTTATTGTATTGTATTGCAGCACTGTGTTACCTGAGCGCACTCATGCACAGTCCAGCACCTCTGATCAGGCAGCCCCGAGTGTGGCACGGGAGCACTGTCCCTGCCCGGCAGGTTGTCCCACTCCAAGGGCGTCGGCGGGCGTCGCTTCTTCCACAAGTTCTCCATTGAGAGGAGGTAGCGGATGTCGTCCCCGAATAACTTGGAGAATAGTTTCACCGGGTCATAGTTGGACTCCGCCGCCCAGGTGCGTGTGCTTTTGCGTTCAATGTTGCCTGGAAATGTTGGGTTGGGTTGGGATTAACTTAATTTTAGCTTTTGGGATCACCAGGAAGTTGTAGTTTTAATTGTCCATGTCTTACCCAAACAATCTTCAAGAGGATAAATGGACCCGTAACACAAGCTTCGATTCGAGCTTACCACGGGGCTAGATGTAAATTGTCCAGCAATTTTTTTTTTTATCAATTATAGAAAAAATGATTCTTAATTCTTTTTATTGGGTTGTAAATGTTTTGTATGAGTAACGCGTGCGCGCTCAGAGACGGAGCACGGCGGGACGCTCACTCCTCGTGAAAAAGACTGCTCTTGTTGTGGTGGAAACGTCGAAAGACTTTAAACTCTTTAATTAATACGAGAGTAATTACCGTTGATATAAAATGAATTGTGTAATTAAAGAAAATTTTGAAAGTGAAACAGTATTTTAAACTATATGAATAGCCTTCAAAAATGTTTTCTGTAACAGTTTAGGCAACTGCCCTTATTTTCCCATTTCAAAAATTCACAACACAAAATGCATGCTTGTCTAAAATGAGGGGTCCCTTAGGATTTAAAATTTGGCTTTATCAATTGTTTTGTGGAATTAACTGATAATTTCACACATACCAGCATCATTGCTCTCAGTGACCATAGCCTCAGCCCCCGCGTCTCCAGCAGCCTCAGGGTCCGCAGTGTCAGGGCTAACATCCTGGTCGGGGTCCTCCTCTCCAAACAGCTGGTTGAACAGGTGCTTAGCCCAGACAATGCAGTGGATCGGCTCAGACGGAGTGTTCCGGATTGTACACCCTGGGAAGGTCTTCTGTGGTGCTTTTGGCTGGCACTCGTAACATTGGGATAAGCCTTTCTTGATCAGTTCTACCTGAAATTATTATTATTTTATTATAGACGAGCAGCTTAGGTGCTGATGTGTCTATGTCACAGTCACTGTTTATTTCTTGTCATCTGTAATTAATTAAGATAACACAATGTTGAGTCAGTGACCATTTCATGATGTTCGGTTTACAAGCACTGATCATGTATTTTATTTAATTTAATTTGTATGTATATCTGTAAGCCAAACATTTTTGAATAAACTAATTTTCTTTCTTTCTTTCTTATTGAGAAAATAGTTAAGGAAAAATTACAAGATCACAATGTAACCTTGGTTCTTTGTAACATAGATGAGAGTCAATCACTATAAAATAAATATAAGGATGAAATTGTCAACTTTTCACAATCACTTATGATGTTTAAGAACAATTTCTAGTTTGTATACCTGTCCAGCATAACCAGCAGTTCCTGTTTCAACCAATGGGATGTTAGCAGCCAGGCACATCCGATTCACATGGTTACGTGCCACTCTGTTATCCAGGGCATTCATGACAAGATTGAATTGTTTGAAGTATGATACTCCATAGTCATTGCTAAAAAAAATTATCAATTATAAATATGGCACTTTTACACATACCAATGTTCTATTCAGGTTGATTCTTGAGTAATGTGTCAAAATTATACCTAACTAGCTTTCCGCACTGCGGCTTCGCCCGCGTTTTACACTTTCCCGCAATTTTCTTTGCTATAATATAGCCTATGTTACTCGGGGATAATGTAGCTTTCCAAAGGTGAAAGAATTTTTGAAATCGGTCCAGTAGTTTCGGAGCCTATTCATTACAAACAAACAAATCTTTCCTCTTTATAATATTAGTATAGAAGTATAGATATAGATAAGAATTTATCTCTCAAAAGATGCACAGTTAGATCTTGAGAAAAAATAAATAAGATATTTAAACTGAATCAGTAAACTATCAGTGGATTTTAATAAATACCTGATGACACTGTCATGATGGGCAATAATATTGACATTGGGGTTGAAGCTCAGAGCACTGTCCTTCGCTACCTGAGCCTTCGATTTGCCAACATGCTCTTTGTGGAACAAGAATTGTCGATTCAAATTGCTCACGTCTATTGTATCCAGATCAATCTGAAAATCATAAATAATAATGCCATCTTCATAGAACTTCTGAGCTAAACAAATTAGGTGAATCTAGCAGAGAGAAGTTTGTAGTCAAGAAGTAAGCCCCTCCTTTGGATACCGTTAGGAAACGATCCGTAGATAGGTTAGGAGAGCCGATTCATGTTTCATTCTTCTTGAATACATAATAATTGTATTTGTATTTGAACTCACAATCTCAATGTAAGGGAAGCCGGTTAACACCAGGTTCTTCAATACTTCGCATCCTATACCACCGGCTCCCACGACCAAAATCTTGGAATTGGCGATTGCCTCTGTAAGTTTCTCGTCAAAAACACCCGCCACACGCGCAACCATTTTGTCGTAATGGATAAATGCGTTTTTATTTTTTTACGATGTTTATTTGCAATATTTCCTCAACGTAAACGCGAGGTTTTGCGAACCAGAAATCAAATTTTGATTTGTCAAACAAAATCGGCGTCATTTATGCGGTGTTGCCAATGAACTGAATGAAATTGGTCTAAGCAAAACTAAATTCGTAGAAAAAAAAATGTTTTCGGTACCTAAACCCATTTATTGATTGCTCGAATTTCTTACAATGAGATATTTTCATATTATTTCAATAATATTTATCAACACTACACGAGTATAAATACATTTGTACCAGTTGAAATACTGTAATAAATAGTGTGTTGTGCAAATAAATAAATACTGAAATACTTATATTATTATGGAATTGGTATATTAACAGAATTTGTCGAAAATAGGTAACATTCAGTTCATTCGCAGATTATTTTTTTAGCCTGTGGTTTCATTCAACAGATACCGTCGTGTCTATGGTACATGGCACTTTTCAGACGACCCAATTTCATTGGATGATTTATTTCACCAGCTTATATATTCTGTGGTTGCAGATATACCTAATAATACCTATAATATATATTAATACATAGATCTGTATTTGATTATACCTATATAGAAAACACCCAGCACGCCTGGATCAAATAATTTCAGATCTTAGGTGCATATTTTTGATCCTATACTATACAGTATAGGTAAACCAACGGTACCTTAACTAAGTAGGTACCTACGCACTATATTAATCAAACGTTGTATAAAACATCTAGCCGGTAGGTATTATTTATACCTAAATTCAAGATTTTTTTTTTATTTATTTATTTTATTTATTTATTAAGGCAAGGCCAACAGCACACATAACAAAAATCTTATTATCAGACATAAAACATGAAACATGTGCCTATTATAGGCCAGCACAACAATTATAGGAATGACACAAACAACGGACAAAAATAAAAAATTATACAGTAGGATAAGCACAGATAAAAAAGAAAAAAAAATTACAAAATATAACTAAATAAGCAAAAAATATAAAAATTTACAAAATATAACTAAATAAGCAAAAAATATAATCCTTATGATGAAGCCAGTATTCAGTATTCATTTATTTGCACAACACTCTCAGATATATTTTACAAAAAAACAGTATCTTTATGAACCTTGTTGATAAATTAAACTATATAAACATAATAAGATAACGGAATAGGTAACTTAAATTATTTAATTTCGACACCTACTGTATTTTCCATAGAAATTCTATCAATATAATGCTTAGAAAATATTTCCCATTTTATAATCCCATACCCATCAGAGTGAAATCCTATAAAGTTAAAAGCAATTTTAACGAACACTTGCTGCGTAAAACATTTTATGATAGGTAGTGCAAAGTCAGCCTCTTCTAACAGCTATTGTGGTGTCCATCAAACGCAAAAGGTCGATAAAACAATGATCGTGGCTGACTTTATTTAGTATTTTATTGGGTGCTTGTAAATGCTCTTAAGTTCTATAGAACAGAATTAAACACTTTAACCGGGCTATGCGAGTGAATTTGATGAAAATGCATACGTAGGAAAAAGCAGCTGTAGGTAGGTAGGTACTTACTGTGAACATTTTATGGGTATGATTATATTACGTTCCTCAACTAGGCATTGGTATAAATCTGGGGCCTGGGGCGTTGTATAATCACCACGCTTACCAGGCAGATTGGTGGTCGCAGTATCTACACATAACGACGCTGCTGTTTGTCTTCTGTACTATAGGTAGGTACTTATAAATCCTTTTCCCCTAGTAAGTTTGACGACGCCTGCGAAAAGAGATGAGGTGATAGACCCACTATTTAGGACACATGGAGCCTCATCGGGATCTACCTAACATTTAATTAAAATCATAATGAAGCATTGTACAAAATATCTCAAATTTTGTTCCACCAATAAACATTGTTCTGAATTCGAACAGCTCATTTGAACGGAAAACCATTACACCCAGGTTATTCCGTTTTCATTCCGATTCCGGTAATTTGATTCCAAACGCAATAACCAGAATACTATCGGGCCCAGCGGCTTTGGTTGGCGGGAATGTACTAAATATTTATTCTGTAGATTCAAAAGGTCAGTAGCAAATTTACTGGAAATCATCTTTTTTGTTAACAGGGAAATAAATGTTAACAGGGTAATAAGCGTTTGTAAGGTTAAAAGGTATGAACCGTTAAAAATTGGAGCCGACATTGAGTAGGTGCGTACCTACGTATATTAAACATAATAACCTTTATTGATACCACCCTCCCACAGTTATTACCACAGATAAAATTTACTAACCTTCCTACAAAGATTTGTGAAAACAAGCAAAACTTCAAAAACGATGTGTAAGAATCAAATATTTATTTGGTATACTTATAATAATAAAAACATTATTTTTTAAATGTGAAATCTAAACGAAATATATTTATTTATTAGTAAATTATCATGAAATATAGTCTAGATGCCAAATTTCAATCTTTTAGTATGAAGCATCTCTAACCGAAAGGGATTTCTGAGGATATTCTTCAGAAATCACCAGAAAATCAAGAAACAAATCGAATCAGAACTTTTATTGAAGAACTTAAGAAGTAAACTAGTTTCTACAAATCATCACAATGGGGCCGAAGAAAGATAAGAAAGCCAAAGAAAATCCAAATGAGAAGAAAACAGCATCAGCTAAAGCAATGGAGAAGGCTAATGAGGCTAAACGAAGGAAAGCTCCCCCCCCGCCCGCCTGCTTCACCCCCGAGGACCTCGCTCTGTTCCGGCAGCTGTTCAAAGATCATGATGACGAGAATATTGATAAGGTTAGAGTTTATTCATCAAGGATTTACATTTTATGACGAACGAATTTTGCGACGAATTTGGCATCACAATTCGATTCGACGTGTAGGGATCTTAATGTAAAGTAAAAGTGTGCACTTAGTTACGTAGGTGATTTCATTTTCGTCACCAACAAATAAATACCTAGTAGATTAACCTTAGGTAGGTACCCAACTACCCAGTGTGAATAGTCCAATAATACATCTAAAGTCTAATATTGATCGTTGTTTTTTAGGTGAACATCGAGAATATTCCACTGATGCTACGTAAAGTTGGTTTCAACCCCAAACCCGATGAAATAAACCAACTCCACATTCAATTCTTAGAAGACGACCTGGTAACACATATGGAATACTGGGAATTCCTTAAGATGCTAGAAGCGAAGCGAATGTGGGGGGATGATTTTGAAAATACTGTTGTCAAAGCTTTCGAATTTCTCGCTCATGACGATGAATCAAGCGGTATTTGTCATATGGAAGTATTAAGAGAAGAACTCTTCACTTGGGGAGTGCCATTGCATGAAATTGAATTCAGAGATTGGTTAAAACTAGCACAAAAAGATAAAACATATAATGTAGAGGAAGGATCCTTTTTGTATCCAAAGTTTGTAGAGAACATGAATAATAAGGATACGAAATTCCTTCAAGAGCCTATAAACTTCTTTAAATTGGACCAAAAGACATTAGCTGCATTGGCTATAAAGAAGGCGGAGGAAGAGAGAGCTGAACAAGAGAGGTTAGATCAAGAGAAGGCAGCTAAAGCTGAGGCACGAAGGCAGAAAATGATTGCCGATGGGCTATTGCCACCCGATGAGTGAGAACTAAACTTTTATGCTATTTTTTACTGATATTTTAGAAAGGAATAATGATGGTTTAAAATAAAATTAAAGTTTCAAGTATGGGTAATCTTTGTTGGTTTTCTTATTGTTCAACCCGTTTTATGAGCTCTGTTCTGCCAGATTAAATATTATTTAATTGGACAGAGCATTTTGCAATCCATTCATACCCGATTCGATGAACCAGACCGGAAGCACAGAAAAAAATCGAATTTAAATATTTAGAACTTTTTTAATTCCAATGATCCTAGCAGACGCTTTTGATCTACCATAGAGTACATTTTACATAAAAAAGTATAAATAACGCTATTAAAGAAAGTGTAAATAACCCTATGAAATAACCACACAGTTTTTAGAAACAACATGCGTACCCATATCTAATAAATTTATGAAATAAACATGTAAAAATACTTCAATAAATTTCTAATATTAAAATTAAAAACAAGTATCTAAAATTAGCAAGTGAATTCTAAATCAACAAAATGCCACCAAAAAAAGAAAAAGGAAAACCCAAGAAAGCTAAAGGTGGAGCAGCAAATCAATTGTTGGCTGCTACTGCCAAGAACGCTCCTGTTGTGAAGAAGAAGATTCCTCCACCACCAGCGTGCTTCAAATCTGCTGACATAGAAGCTTTTAAGGAGATTTTCAATACCTTTGATGAAAACAAAATTGAGAAGGTAAGAACTAAATAATTACCTACATCTATAAAAAATCATTACCTACATATTATTTTGGTTACGATGAATAATTCGTAAGCCTTATAAGACAGTCAATTAATAGGTATTGGTAGTTATAAGATAATACCATAATATACTTTTCCTATGATAAGTAATAACGTAAGTATACAAAATAGTATGTAGTGTATTTTTTCGTGATTCTTATTAAAGCACATACAATTATTCTAATGGACTAAGTATTCTACATGTTGTATATTCGAAACACGTACCTATTTTATAATTTAGTTCTAAACGCATAGGAGCATGAAATCAGGTTAAGGCTCATCTTGTATGCACGTAACTAAATCAGCTGACCGGGCCTATTGGAGACCACTCACTCTGAATTAACTAACAAAAGCAGCGCGTTTAACTTCGTGTTTTACCCAAATAGCCGTATAAAATGTGAAGGGAAAATTCGGGTCCATAAATATGCTCATTTTATCAATTTATTTGTATCAATCGGGATATAATATTGATATCAAGCAAGATCACACATAATCTTCGAATAGGTATTTAAGGATACAGTGTGTAAACTAGAGTATAGTAAAACCATTTCTAAAATGAACGCCCCTCCACCGAATTCTGTATTTTTTTTTCTGTGTATTCTGTTTGTCTGTATTTCATCTCACACGTTGAAATCATCACGGTTTTGTGGAGGGGAGTTCATTTTTAGAATGGTTTTACTATACCTACCTATTAATTTAAATCGTTAATTTGATTAGATAAAGGATTTTTTTCTGTTTTTGAACTAGGTTTTACACAAGGTTTTAGGTATAGTATAGATATGGTTTTTTCCTTTCTTTAAATTATTTTCAGGTACCAATATCGGTAATTCCTTACATGCTTAGAAAGGTCGGCTTCAATCCGAAAGGCGCGGAGATCCAGTTCTTCTTTAAAAAAATCCTAGAAGATGAATTTGTGGACACAGTGGAGTTCCACGAGTGGCTGCAGATGATCGAATGCAAGCTTACGATGCCAGATGAATTCGAAAGAGAAATCACACAAGCATTTGCTGCTTTAGGTCATGATGATAAAGAAAATGGCATTTGCCAGATGGATATACTCAAACATGAACTTTTTACAAGAGGAGAACCCCTAGAAGAAAATGAATTTATAGATTTTGTAAAACTGGCACAAAAATTTAAAACTTATAATGTGGAAGATGGAAATTTTGTTTACCCAACGTTTGTAGAAAATTTAAATAACAAAGATTCGAGATTTATCAAAGAACCTATAAATTACTATAAGCTTGATCAAAAAGCTCTTGCTCAGATGGCGATTGAAAAGCAAGAGAAAGAAAGAGAAGAACAAGCGAGATTAGAAGAAGAAAAAAAGGTTAGAGAAGAAGCTAAAAGGCAGAGGATGATAGCTTCTGGATTAATATTGATATAATTTTTGTTTCTGATTGTTTTTTAAACCTTTATCTAATAAAAATAAACGGTTATTGTGTAAAAGTAAAGTAAAGGTATCTTCAATGCTAATAACATGTAGTAGATCTTAAGTCTATGTAAGTAACAATGTATTTTGCAAATACATGGCGTGTGATTTGAAATTTTGACATATATGTGCGTATTAATTATCTAAAAAAATTAAGTAGGTTGTATCTACGGTAGGTTAAAGAAAAGTAATGTTCATAAAGCTATAAGGTACCTTTGGTACCTTTAAAGGACAAGACGTTGAATGATCGCACAAATTAGCACATTTTTAACCAAATTATCTTAAAATAAAGAACACGGCATATTCAAAATGTAGAAATTACTAATTTATTTTTAACCAAATTTACCTTTAAATCGCAAACGGTAACGTTAAATCGCATACGGCACGTTTGGACTTAATAAAGAATAAGTGGACTTTTGCAAACTACGCCCATTGTCATGGGTAAATTAGACTGCGCAGCTTAGAAATTCCCCATCTCCGTAAATATTCATGTACTAACTAGGTCAAAGAGACCATGATACAAATATCGTCGGTGTCGAGCGAGAAGTCACTAATTGCCATTTTGGCCAAAATGACTTAATGATGCCAAAGTGTTTTTAAACCTATAATCTACCATGTGAGAAAATAAAAAAATGATATTTCTATATAATATATAAGGTGCCAGAGGTGCTCTATGACCTAATTTTGACGATCTTGTGGTGCGGTGTGTCCGTCTGTGACGTAGGAGGTTGTGGGTTCGACGGCAGCAGGACAATTTGTGTACGATACATAATTTAATAAATAAATTAATAACACAAGCTTCGAGCTCACCACGGGGCTAGATGTTGATGTGTGAATTGTCCAATAATATTTATTATTATTATTTTAATGCGAATACTGTAAGTATTCGCATTAAAATAGCCGTGTTGGCTAAGTGGGAGCACACTCGACTTTCATTCCGAAGGTCGTGGGTTCAAACCCCGCCGCGCACCTCTGATTTTTCTGCTTGGAAAATTATGTGTGCTTTATAAACACGTGCTCTAACGGTGAAGGCAAACATCGTGAGGAAACCGGCATGTTCTGAGAACTTTGAAAAAAGTTTAAAGGACATGTGTCATTCACCAACCCGCACTTGGCCAGCGTGGTGAATTAAGGCCTTATCTCTCTCGTCAAGAGAGAAGTCCCTGTGTCCCAGCAGTGGGAACGTGAATAGGGGTGTTATGACTGTAAGTATAGATAATAAAAACTGTAAAAGATTGGTGAAGCGATAGGCTCGTGAAATACATACAATATTATTTAGGTACAATTTCTGGAGCCTATATTATGTATATACTAAGCTATTTTATATTATGTATTATACTATTATGTATTCCAGATCTGAATAAACAAAAAAGACAGCTATGTAAAAATCTAGCCTGAAACAACACAAATTGAATTTAAAACCTTTTAAATATGAAATACGATATCTACACTTTAATAGTCGTTTTAAAAATGTGATACTATTAGCGCTCAAAAAATTCCATAAATCATTTAAAATTGAATTATACGTGAACTTTTAAACTTATTGAAGTTAAAATTAAAAAGGATTTCAGACATTATAGTCATTTAGTTATATGAACATATTATTTTATATGAAACTAGCATTTCATCCCGCGTCTTCGACCGCGTTTTAAAATTTTCTCGAATTATAAATAGTGTCACAATTTTCTTTGAATATTTAAATGTTCGAACAAGGAATACGAAAAAAACATTATCTAATTACAATAATAGTTAAAACATACTATACCAATTGCATTTTCTTGAGTTAATGATGATGGTGCAGCAAAAAAAGATAGTGGCTTCAATAAGGATAACAGTTACAAGGTAGCAAAGCCACTGTGAGGTTATAAAACTGAAACGACACGTCCTGTTTTCGGGTTCCCCAATTAAGCGGCCTCGTCTTATTATCTACTAACGCTTTGTTTGTGTCTGTCTGTACTTAGATACCACAGTGTGACTATTTTTTACATCAAAAATGAATAATTTAAAGCAGATTATTGTGTAGGTCTACCAAAACAAGGTAACTAGATTTGTCGAAATCTTCATTAGGTTTATAAAATCAATCACCTGTCTTTGACGATTGCACTTTATTAAAGCAAAGTAAAAGTATCTTTATTGTGTAAATACGTGTACCTAGTTTAGGTGTTAGATATTTAATTATATCTAACAACTGTTAATTCCAGCGAATAAGGCGCGACAGTAGGTACTCAGACTAGCAAATACTGGTGGACAATTTTTTGATTGGCGATTAATGTATTTTTGTTATTGATACTCGTACGGAACCTTCGTTTATAGATCTGACTTGCACTTATTCCTACTCTTCTTTTTCGTGATTGGTAAATTGCTGAGTTTATGGCGCATTTCGTCCTTCGAAGCAACTGTAAATCCATCATTAAACTTTACTAGCTCGACCCAGATTTGTACCAGTTAGCCACTTTACCTCTAAGGTATTTGTCCGGAATAAACA
The DNA here is from genome assembly GCA_963691955.1 of Chloroclystis v-ata. Classification (NCBI taxonomy): domain Eukaryota; kingdom Metazoa; phylum Arthropoda; class Insecta; order Lepidoptera; family Geometridae; genus Chloroclystis; species Chloroclystis v-ata. The sequence goes on along the minus strand of OY829900.1, from coordinate 16,736,919 downwards.
CGTGTTCATCATCATTATTACCGCAGGGCGGAAAACTAAAATATATCGAACTGAAAATCAAATCCAATCTAGAGCCGTAGGAATAAATTGAAAGCAATTAAACATTTATAAGTAAAGTTACGATGTTCACTTTAGTTGCCATACCCGGCTTCCTTTCCATTCTCGTTATTCAATATTAAATCGGTTGAAATTATCTTACTCAAACTTTGTCCAGAATTAGATGGGAGTGGTTTTATAGGTTCAATAAGATACAAGTTTGATCAGAAAGTTCCTTTGTACCTACCTGCCGGTTCAAGAATAATGAGAAGTTTTGTCGTCAGTTATTCCAATAGTCGTAGAAATAATTGTATACCTACTCTACTTACTAAAAAAATTTGACGATAACAGTGCAGCGTTAGAGTAAAATCTCTGCCCTAATTTATGGAACCCGGTTTTCGAGGTGTGACGTTTGGAACACAATTCAAATATTTAAATATTCTGCCTTTATTCATCCACGTGTTTGTGAGGTAGAGTGTAATGTAGATCGATCTGTCTGGCAAATGGACGAATAAACGACAGGTGTTGCGGATTGGTGTGATTGATTGGGCTTTTTGGTACCTAGGGACTTACTAGGTAAGTTTGTAATAAAAACATATTTTAAAATTAGCTTATACCGTGTTTTTACTAAATATTTATGAAACTACCGCGTTTTGTCAAATATTTTGAATCTACCAGTAACTTAAACAAACAGTTAGACAAAATAATTTTAATTAATTATTGATCGTTAAATGCCTTTCGGCATAATATATAATGAAAAGTGTCCATAAATTCCAATAAATCGAATTACATTATAGGAACTTACTATCAATGATTTGGAAAATTATTAGTTATCTTAAATTTATTGAGAGCCTTTAAAATGATGGCAGCGATAGGCAATAGGCCCGCTCGTCTGAAAGGAAACTGTAAATCAGCGCGCCACGGGGCACGTTCCAGCTATTTCAATTACGATAAATTACTAATAGGTCTCTCTAGCGAATATTAGTTCGTGATTTTGCAGTTATCAAGTAAATTGCTTGTTGGGCAGTGAAATTCATTTTTTACCTCATTGCGGGTAAAAAATGACCACAGGGGGTTTATTATCTGTAAGTAAAATGGTTACCTTTACTACCTACGGCAGACAAGCATTTTACGAGTAGGTATCATGTCCTATGACTATATCTTCTTTATATGGGAGACATAATGTATAACCATATGCCTCCTATATCGATACCCAGTTGTCTGTATTTTCTCAGGTTTTGCAAAATCATCTGCATTATAAACCTGATAGACAGTTATTATATAGCGTTACAGGAGATCAGTGTTAAAGTAACTGTGTAAGTTTATATAGCACATTCTTAGTGGACCATTTTCGGTTTTAAGGTTTTTTAAACGTTTTTTAGTTCCACAAAAAAGTCCCTAACAAAATTATCAATTTATCAGATGAAAAGTTTGTTTAATAAAGTTTAAAAATAACTTGCCACGGGGTATTGCTCTTTCAGCGAGCTAAGAAAACAGCAATGTTAGAACTTGAAATAATTTACTAAAGAATTCACAGTGGAACGGATGCAACGGGACCAGACTGCTACATTGTTATTCACTCACACTTTACTTTAAGTAGACTGAACTGAAGCGAGAGCGATAGCGTCTCTCAGTCTCATTCTACATTATCCAAGAGCTGGTACCAATTTTGGGAAGGTATTTGAATCTTCAGTGTTGTCAAGCCTACTTACCATTAAGCCAACACGGCACTGAAGGTCGGTGGTTCTTCTAAAAAAATATATGCGCCTTAAAAACACGTGAGGAAACCGACATGTTCCAAAACTTGGAAAAGTTTGAAGTTTTTAATACTTAATAAGAATAATACGAGTGGTATAATAAGAGAAGTATATGATAAGTTATCAGATTGCTTCAAATAAATTGCCACCTCACGGAATAATATTTTTACAGGTTGAACAAAACTTGTTAAAGTTAACTGATTGCTTGACGTAATACGAACTTGGCACCTCATCTGTGTCGCTGGAGTCACAAACGCGAGCCCTAATAAAGCGCCCCGAGTTTTTATCTCTTGTCGCTGTGGGTTTCAATGTCTGTCCTAGTTTCCTCTTGTTGTTGCTTTTGTTGACAAATATTACCTTCTAGCTTTTAGTCGTGGTTTTTTCGCGATGTGTTGTAATATGACGTTGAGTATATAGGGATAGCTGTATAATGTTCTAGGGGCTCTATCTTTTTCTGAAATAGAAAACACAGGTTCTTTAAGAACCTAAGTCAGGCATCTGTCTATATCATAATGATCCAGTACATGTTTTCTTTTAAAATATTTTGACTGATTTTAATTGGAAAAATAAATATTTTATATAAATATTTTTTGGTCTTGTTTATGATAAACTAAGTGTTCCAAAAGATTAATAAATAATTAAATTGATGATGGATGATGATGATAAAAGTCTTGCCAAATTTATATTATTAGAATAGTTAGAATTCTTGCAATATTATCCCGTAGTACACAAAGTTATGCAAGAATTATTCATCACCGCTTACCACTTAATTAAAACTTCTTAGCAAAGCGAGCCGGAAGCTAAAGCGAAGCTTTAAAAGACTAAAGAGCTTAGCTCGCTGCATCGGTCGCTCTAATTAGTTACTACACTCGCTTATTTAGCTGAAAGCCAGTGAATATGGCCAGTAATTGAGTTAGTCACTAATACACTTGCAATAGGGTCGATACAGATAATCCTTACTAATATTATAAATGCGAAAGTTTCTTGAAACATTTTATTAATAAATTATGTTTATTAAATATATAGTTCATAGAAAAAGAAATCACATGGGCTATCTTTTTACCAAAACATAAATACATATGTGTTTTCTTGTCTAAATTGTCTAAGGTTTTATTAAATATGCAGAGAGACCTGTCGGACCAGAGATACAATATACAGAGAAACGTGAACTGAAGAATGCATCATTCATGAACCAAAAAACCATTGAATAAAAATAATAGTTTACTATAATAGGATATACTTAAAGAGGGTTAAAACATAAAGTAGTAATTAGATTACTTTAGTAGACGTTTATTAAGACAACGATAGCTTGAACTTAAAACCTAGTAAAGTTTAAACGATTAGTGCTTTAAGTTTGTTTCCTTTATTTTATTTTCTTTACAAACAAACAACTACTATTTTACTCGAGATGTATGGTTCGGTTAGATATTTTATTTTTGTAAATACTTTTATTGCAAAAGAGCACATTACCCATGGGAAAATTAAAAAATTGTATAAAGCTTCATGGTCCTCTAGTTTCATAATATAGTATTAAAGAACGTGTATTATATTGATGCCACGTCCGCGCCGTTACCTTACTACGTGTAGCGGTACCGTATTGCTACGGTGCAGCGTAGCAAAGAAATATGGTGTGTTTTATACCTGAAAAGATGTGTCTAAGCTGAGCGATGTGAGCTTGCGTAGCGGCGTGGCGGTGTTATGATGCGTAGCAACACCGTGCTGTGGGATATAATATAATGTTCTTCTTACTTTATTTTTTTTGGGCGGGTGAGTAAACGTTTCGGAGCGGGGTGAAACTGCTTGCAAGTTTGAAAACCTTCTTTAGAAATAGATTTCTTGCAAGTTATACTTTGCGTAATTATGTAATTCACCTATATTAAATAGTCAATGTAAATAAATAAATGAAACTAATACCGAATAACTAATTATGTAGTTTAATAAAAAAACCGAAGGTACTTTAACAAGCCCTTTGTACCTACTCCAAGCTATGTTTTACTTTTAAGTTTGTATTATTTGTTACTGTTTTGTGTTGTGCAATAAAGTATTTTCTCTTATATCCTAACAATAAACGGGGTAAATAATAGCATCTAACTTAACAACTAATTAGACGCGAAAATCCAAGAATCCAACATGAACCCCTGTATCAAGTAACCTTTTCTTGAAATAACCATGTAGGTAGGTCTGTAATTTGTGTTTCGTAAATAAGACGTCGCTTCGTCAAACTCCTTTCTTCGACACAAAAGGGATCCTTTACCACGTCGCTCAGACGATTGGCGCCAAATGATAATAACTATCATTCATTCGCTATTTGATATTGAAGTAAGTTCAAACTTTGAACTCGCTGAACTTACTATTCAGAACTTTCAGAGTAACTAATGACGGACCAACCGCATAATTGTTCGTTTGAAATAGTGAAATGATATAGGTACCTACACTACATTTATATCTAAAATATATAACTAAGTTTTTTTACGCAGAAAAACCGTGGGACTGAAAAAAGGCTTTTCCACGAAAAGATTCTTCTTTGGATATCTTATGGTTTCATAAGAAAAGTAGCCTATAATTAAATTATTATTATTATTTATTTTACAAATAGTTACACTATTTGCACTTTTCGGTTCTATTCTGGTTATAACGGATCACCGATCGATGAACCCTTTCATATATAATTTAGCTAGGTTCTATTTCAACGTTTAAATAATAATAAAGCGCAATATATCTACTCTATTAAAGTACTTTAGTAAATGTAAAATAATAAAATCTGTGAATAAAAGTCCATATTTGCTTTCGCGTTACAGTGCATGCCAGTCAGCTGTCGTATAACTAGGAACTTCAACATATCGCGATTCCTGTACACTTCACTGGAATATTGTGCTGGAATTTTAGAAAAATATGTGTGCTTTTATGAAAGAGAAAAATTTTCCAATGTGAATTTCCAATAAACAATGTATGGTGAAGATAGAACTGTGTTGTTTGTATTTTATAATAATCGTAGATACCTTAAAATAAATTCAAAATCGAACTATGCGTTCAAAATTATACTGTTTTCATAATTAATGACCATTTTCTTTGTAATATACAACTAGGGTCTCTTCTAGCTAAGACTAAGGTAATATAGCACCCTTTGTGATTCATTCTCGCATACACGGCATACACGGCATAACATATTTAGTGCGAATTTAGCGTTTTATAATGATGTGTATATGTTGTTACTACTATGAACTTTGTTCGGCAATAGCCTGCACTTTAGCCAGTGTATCCAAACAACCGATGTACCTCGCACATATTCGGTTAAATCCATAATCTAATCTGCGATAGTACATCACTCGAACTGAAATATTATTCGATATGCTATCGGCTTCAATGAACTGTGTCTAATGTATCGGTGGCTTATCGCTTTAATGTACCAAAATGTTGATCCTTTAAGTATCTGAACGGATCATCGGGCAAGATCATATTGCATGTTGCATTGAACTTACTAGTTTAAAAAACATGTATATAATTATTAAATATATAACGAATAATAAATCTGTAAGGAACGGTCATGGAGTAAGTAAGATTGTTTTCAGAGTTATTTTTTATAAGCTCATTATATGTATGATGCTGAAACTAATTTAGGGGATTTTGGATTTTTTCTGCATTTAGGTTTTTTCCCCCTTAACTCTGACACACGCGGACGAAGTCGCGGTTACAGTATAATATAAAATATGTACCTACTTATATAACATTTATAGAATTATTTTAGGAGCTAAATATCTAACGTTCTAATTTAACTACTTTCCAGTGATATCTAAACTTTTGGAAGTAAGCATATAGAGGCTTTGAATTCTAAGTGTTGTAGTTTTATACCTAGGAACTATAAAAGATAATTGGGGAGTCCCATGCCAGTAGTAAGACGCGTTATAGGTTGTTAAGATAAAAAAAAAAAAAAAAAGACGTTTATTTTGACATAAAACACACTAACAGTACAAACACAAGGACAATAAAATAAAAAAAAACACAAAAATACTTATAAATAAAAAAAAAAAAAACGAAAAGGTACAAAAATGAAAGAAAACAAAAAAAATAGCTTAACCTTTAAAACATTTTTTATAATTGTTTGCACTCCAGTGTGCATGTGCCAAAATGGGTTTAGTCTCAGCTATTGTGTTACCCTGTAAAGAATACAGGGTAACGCTGGTTTTCAGACTAAACCTTTTTTAGGTGGCTGGAATTTTACTTCAAATACTTTAGTCAGCTAGTGTGTGCGTGTGTGTATATAATATATTTAAATAATTAGAGCAGGAGAAAGAAAATATTAATGTATAAATAAATGTAAATACAATAAGGTAGTGAATGTAGGTGAAATAGGAAGGTAACACATAATTGAAAGGCAATGTATAAATATGTAAAGATGATGATGATGCTTAAGAACAACAAGGCGCCAGGTGAGGATGGAATTACGTCAGAGCTTCTGAAAGCGGGTGGATCACCGGTACTTAAAGTCCTTCAGAAGCTCTTTAATTCCACCTTGCTTGGAGGCACCACGCCTGAAGCATGGAACAAGAGCGTGGTGGTCTTGTTCTTCAAGAAAGGTGATAAAGCCTTATTGAAGAATTACAGACCTATCTCGCTCTTGAGCCATGTTTATAAGCTGTTTTCTAGGGTCATTTCTAACCGACTCGAACGCAGGTTTGATGACTTCCAGCCTCCCGAACAAGCCGGTTTCCGAAAAGGCTACAGTACCGTAGACCACATACATACGCTGCGGCAGGTTATACAGAAGACCGAAGAGTATAACTTGCCGCTCTGTTTAGCGTTTGTGGACTACGAGAAAGCCTTTGATTCGATCGAAACATGGGCAGTGCTTGAGTCACTCCAGCGGGGCCGTATTGACTATCGGTATATCGAAGTGTTGAAGTGTTTGTATAGAAACGCCACCATGTCCGTCCGAGTACAAGAACAGAGTTCGGAGGCTATTCCCTTAAAAAGGGGCGTAAGACAGGGAGACGTTTTGTCTCCGAAACTGTTTACTGCCTCTTTGGAAGACGCCTTCAAACTTCTGGATTGGAAAGGATTGGGCATCAATATCAACGGCGAATACATCACTCACCTTCGATTCGCAGACGATATCGTAGTCATGGCAAACTCGATGGAAGAACTCGGCACAATGCTCGAAGGCCTCAATCGAGTCTCCCAACGGGTTGGTCTCAAAATGAACATGGATAAGACGAAAGTCATGTCCAATGTTCATGTAGAGCCTTCCCCTGTTATGGTTGAGAACTCGGCTCTTGAAGTTGTTGACGCGTATGTATACCTAGGACAGACAATCCAATTAGGTAGGTCCAACTTTGAGAAGGAGGTCACTCGTCGAATCCAGCTCGGATGGGCAGCGTTCGGGAAACTTCGCAGCGTCTTTTCGTCCAAAATACCTCAGTGCCTCAAGACAAAAGTCTTTAATCAGTGTGTGTTGCCAGTGATGACATACGGATCCGAAACGTGGTGCTTCACTATCGGCCTCATCAACAGACTCAGAGTCGCTCAAAGGGCTATGGAGAGGGCTATGCTCGGGGTTTCCCTACGGGATCGAATCAGAAACGAGGAGATCCGTAGGAGAACGCGGGTCACCGACATAGCCCAACGGATTAGCTCTTTGAAGTGGCAATGGGCAGGCCATATAGCGAGGAGAATAGATGGCCGATGGGGCCGAAAAGTCCTCGAGTGGAGACCACGGATCGGGAAACGCAGCGTTGGGCGTCCACCAACAAGGTGGACTGATGACTTGGTGAAGACGGTCGGCTCACGGTGGATGCAGGCTGCGAGCGACCGTAATGACTGGAAGTCATATAGGGAGGCCTATGTCCAGCAGTGGACGTCCAATGGCTGATAATGATGATGATGATAATGATGATGATGAACATTTGTTTCGATTGTCTAAAACGTATGGCTATCCTAGTCTAGCAGACAGCTTCTTCGGCGCGTCTCAAAACTGCTCGTAAAAAAAACATAAACGCAACACAATGCACTTTATTACTTTGTTTTGTCCAGAGATGTTTACATTTATATTTAGACTTAACAAGCTAAACGCATTATTTTAAAGCTATATTATTATTCCATTGAACCCTCCAAGGAATATACTATGGCAGAAGAAATATTTAGTAATCATATGTACTCTTTATTTAGGGGTCCGAGCCATCGGCTTGACCTACTCTGAGATAGCATTCTTTGTTTTTCCTTTAGGTCGACGTATTTATAACAAACCTCAGTCTTCTTTGCCTATCCTCCTTGCACATCTGTGACGTCTCGTAGACAGTCGCGTCTATCTTGAGTTGCCGATGCTTAATTGTTCTTCAGTGCGCTTTGTTTTTTTCACAAGTGAAGACGTATTTTATCGTAAAGTTACAAATAGCTAACGTTGGTAACGTTTATGACGATAATATTCAAGTCTTAACAAGGTAAGTGTTTTTACAGTTATTACTGAAGACCATTGGAGGTACAGCTCCATCCGACTGTTACCTAAATCTCTGTTGAAGCGTGCATTCCACCTTTAACAGATTGGTTTATTTCTTAACTATTAACAATGGTATCTTCTTATTTAGTGTCGGCGGCTTAGATGCCCCGACACGACGGCTCGCTTTGGGTCGGTTATTTTATAGTGTTCTTAGACACTTAATCAAGTCGTGGCTTCCCACACTTGTTACTGAGGAACAGCTCTTTCTGACTGTTACCTAGATTACCATGTTGAAGCGTGCATTCCGCCTTTTGCATATCGGTTATCCTATACCAATGACAGTGGTGCAAATGCCCCGATGTGATGGTTCGTTTTGATTTGACACTTGTCTCGACGCGACGTTTCGGCTCTTGTCGATTGACGTCGGTATCAGTTCGGTTGCAGTCGGGTCAAATACGAATTTATGTCAATTTTCAATGTTTTGATTGCAGATGCCAAATGACAATGACAGTCCATCGTCTACGTTATCTAAGAGATTAAGAGTTTCTGGGGGAGAACCCATAGATAATGAAAGGTTGTCTAGCGATGTGTATTTTACTCCAGCTAAAGCTCCAAGTAACCAAGAAAGCATACTGGCCCAATCCTTGGCAAAACAAGCTGAAATGTTCAGTGCCATGATGAGTTCTTTCAACTCGGCCGTTTCTAAGTTGGTAGACAATACACAGATGGCTCCTGAGATATCTGAGTCATCCGAATCTGAAGCGAGAGGTCTCTCAGATCCAGAGGTAGAGGTCTGTAATGTATCTCAACACGAGGACATAAATTACTTCGAAGGCTTTCAGTTCGAGGCGACTACGGTTAACGCTGAGCCAACAATACCGAAGGCAACTGATCTCCGTATAAAGAAAGGGATGGAGATTCAGAGATTGGAGAACGAGGACTGGGGTAGTCTTCGTTACCGAGAAGCAGAAAAAGTTCTACACGCTGCGCCAGTTTTTGCGGCTTTGAAAGTGAACCCGTCCTTAACTAGTGTAACCCAGAAGTGGTGCAGTTCTGAGGTGCTTACTAAGTTTGACCATACCCTGGGGGTTCTTACTCATGGGCTTTTGCTGCAGAGGGAGGCTTTTCAAGAGGCTATTGTTGCGGTAGGAAAAGAGGGGAAATCATCGGCTCATGACATATCAGAGGCTATGAAGAAGCATTTGTTGAGGCCTGACTCAAAGTTTCACTCGGTATCAGACCAACTCCTGCAGTATGTGTGTGGTCGGAGAGCTGATGTTTTGACCACTAGAAGAGCAGTTTACTCTTCGTCTAATTCTGCTATGGACAGTGTCTTGCAGGCGATACCGCCTTCCGCATCATACTTGTTTCAGGAAGACAAACTAGTTGAGGCCTACAAAAACAATGGTGGTTTTTATAAATTTTTTCCCCATAAGAGTGGCGGTAACGCCGAAAATAAGTTTCACGGAAGAAATTTCAAACCCTCTGGTGGACATCAGCGAAATTCCGCCAAAAAACCTAAACCAACGAGAGGAGGTGATTTTCGCAAAGACAACAGAGAGGGCCGAAAGGAAAAGAAAATGGGGGGAAAGAAGTCGGGTTCTATTGGTAAAAAGAAATATTGACATAAAGGTGTTTCAAGCCGGGACATTACACCAGAAGGAGCATGTCTGGCAGAGCCTAGGGGCACCCTCAACTTTGTTACACATCATAAAAGGTTACAAAATTCCTTTTGTCAAAAAACCGCCTTTAATGAATCTTTGCCTAACCGGTACCAACAATTTAGAGACCCTTTTTTCCTCAGAAATGGAACAAGAAATTCAGGAGTTACAAACACTAGGGGCCTTGGAACCGGCATCAACGCCAATGGGTTTCCTATCCCCGATGTTTCTTGTAAAGAAACCCGATGGGAGCAATCGGCAAATTTTCAATCTGAAAGCCCTCAACAATTTTCTGGACCCGAAAAAATTTCGACTCATAAGTCATCAGAGAATTCCGAATTTTTTGCAGCCAGGGGACTACATGCTGAAAATCGATTTAACGAAAGCCTATTTTCACGTTCCTATAGCCAGAAGTCACAGGAGGTTTTTAATGCTAAGATTTCGGGATCGGTTTTATCAGATGACCTGTCTCCCATTTGGTCTCGCTTCGGCGCCTCTGACCTTTGCCAAACTCTCAAATTGGGTCGCCAGCTTGATGCGTCAGCAGGGGATTCGGGTGGTTGTTTATTTGGACGATTTTCTGTTGGCAGCGCAGGATCCTGCAATTCTAATACAGCAGAGTGTATGGGCGAAGGATCTGCTCGAACGTCTGGGTTGGTGCATAAATCTCGAGAAGTCCACTTCAAAGCCAAGTCAAGTTCAGGAATATCTTGGGATAGTGTGGGACACGCAAAGAAATATCAAATACATCAGTCAAAGGAAGCAAAGATCCATCGAGAAATTACTGAAAGGTATCATAAAAGATCAAAGATGCAGCTGGCTTCAGGCAAAGAGTGTGCTAGGACGTCTGAATTTCGCCTCATTTGTGGTCAGTCAAGGCAAGCTTCACTGTCGTTTTTTCCAAAGGGACAACAACAAAATGAGACGTTTTCCGGAAAAAGAGCTCTTTTTTCTAAGCCAGGAAACGATTCTGGATTGCCTTTGGTGGTTAGATCATCTCAGAGTGGAAACTCCATTACATCGCGAAGCTCCGACGATTTTTATCACAACCGACGCCTCGGATATAGGATGGGGTGCGGTGGCGAATGGTATAAAGTTACAAGGGATGTGGAACCATCGGCAAAGGGACTGGCACTGCAACAGAAAAGAGATGTGGGCGGTTCTTCAGGCGTTAAGGTCAGTCAGGTCTCAAAAGGGTGCGTCCTGCCTTATTCAGTCGGACAGCAAAACAGTGGTCGCCTACATTCAGAAAGAAGGTGGAACGAAGTCGCTGGTATTGCTGAATCTGGTCAGAGAGATTTTTGGAGCTGCCGATCTTCTTCAGCTCCATCTTACAGCGAGATACCTTCCAGGACGGTACAATGGGACTGCGGACAGCCTCTCTCGCAAAGAGGGATTACCGGAGTGGACGCTAACAGATCAAATCGTTCTCCGGATATTCCAGAGGTGGGGCACACCTCAAGTCGACCTATTTGCTTCCGAGAGGTCAGCGGTAGTTCCGCTATATGTAACAGAGGATCCTTTAGACCAGAAGGCGTTTTTCGTAGATGCCTTCACCAGGAAATGGGTATGGGATCTAGCTTGGATTTTTCCGCCACCGTATCTGATGCCGCGAGTTCTCAGCCATCTGAATCAGGCCAGGGGGACTTTTGTGATCATATGTCCACGGTGGAAACAGGTGTTTTGGAGGGCCGATTTAAAAATGAGGGCTACAGCGGCACCTATAACAATAAGAGATCTAAAGGAGAACCTTATAGACAAAAGGACAAACCAGCCTCCTCCAGATGTCAAGACTTTAGTATTGGAGGCCTGGAGGATACGGGGTGGTCGGAATTAGTAGTGGGTTGGCCTCTAGACTACCAATCTCTTCTGAAGTCTTCATGGCGTGTTAGTACTTTGAAGACGTATAATAAGCCCTGGTTGAGGTGGAAATTGTGGGCTGCATCAAATTTCATTAATGCTTTAAATCCTAGTCCAGAACAAGTGGCAAAATATCTATGCTTTTTACATAAATCAGAACGGCTAGCTCCAGCCTCGATTTTGGTTCACAAATCTGTGGTATGTACATTCGCTAATCCCCTTATGTCAGAAACTATTTCAAACAATCCTTTAGTAAGACATGTTTTAAAAGCTATCCAGTTGAGCAGAGTCAAATCCCAATCGGGGAAAAAAGTGTGGGATTTAAATTTTATAATGGATTGGTTAAAGAGAGCTATTATTGATGAAGCGAATTTATTTGAGGTCTCTAGACATGTTGCTCTTTTATTGCTTTTACATTCGGGACGCCGAGTACACGATTTGACTTTATTACGAATTTCGTCTGCAGATTTGGAATTTTCAGAGGACGACGAGTCTTTGACTTTTTGGCCAGTTTTTGGGTCAAAGTCTGATTCGAATTTACATCGACAATCTGGTTGGCTGATTTCGAAAAATAAGGATAAGAAGTTTGATTTAATTTTTTGGGTGAAGCAATTGATTTCTGTTTCTGCTGTAAGAAGATCGGCTAGAAATAATTTGTATAATTTGTTCATTACAACGCGTGGTCGAGTTCAAGCAGCTAGTCGAACAGTGATTGGTGGATGGTTGTCTAAATCATTTAAAGAGGCTAATCTTGGGGCTTCTACGGGAAGTATTCGATCGGCAGTTGCGAGCGATAACTTTACAAACCGCAGACTGGACATTGATGACGTTTTAAAGAGAGGGAATTGGAAGAATAAGCAGACCTTTTTAAAACATTATTTTAAGGATATAGCTCCGCCTCCTGTGTCATCCTTTACAGATAGTCTATCAAATTATTTCAGACCGGTCTAAGTGTTAGAAGAAAATTTTTTATTTTGTTGTGTCATAGATTATTTTGTGGCTGATACATTAAACGTTTATTTTATTAACCAAAGTATGTTGTACTTTTCTTGTATTGTCACAATGCGCTCCTTTCTCTATCTAGAGCGCCGGCAGATAACAGACAAGTCTCAGAGTAGGTCAAGCCGATGGCTCGGACCCCTAAATATACCCGTTTTTCCCCCGAAGGGTTAAAAACGGTTATTTCGGGTCCAGCCTAGGCTTGACCTACGGGTTTTTAACCCTTGCCGTCGCAAGGCACTGAAGAACAATTAAGCATCGGCAACTCAAGATAGACGCGACTGTCTACGAGACGTCACAGATGTGCAAGGAGGATAGGCAAAGAAGACTGAGGTTTGTTATAAATACGTCGACCTAAAGGAAAAACAAAGAATGCTATCTCAGAGTAGGTCAAGCCTAGGCTGGACCCGAAATAACCGTTTTTAACCCTTCGGGGGAAAAACGGGTATATTTCAGACAGATGATTCATATAGTTAGGTATTTGTTTAAAACAAAGAATATAAAAAGATGCACCTAAATACATAAAAAGAAATACGACAAATGCAATAATAAGGTAATAGAAACACCCCAATGGGATTTAGCTCACTAAGGAATTATATAATTACTTAACTAATTAAAAACAATAAGTTGACATTGCTCTGCCACGCCCCTATAATTATGGTAAATGAACGAAACTAATCTCTGACATGAAATCAGTGTTTAGTTAATTAAGAAATAATATTTTAAGTGCTTATACTGGGTACATTTTTTAATAAATTTATATATTTTTAGCATCATCAACCTATGTTACGTATTACTTGCGAAAGTCTTAAGCGATTTGGTATTATAAAATAAATAAATAAATATTGCTGGACAATTCACACTGTTCACACAGCAACACCTCTAGCCCCGTGATAAACTCTAAACTTGTGTTACGGGTGTTAGATTTCTGATTTTATTTCATAGAATATACATACATGGATAGATATTTTTTATTATTCATATATAACACCCAGACACCCGGAACAAATATTTGCATATCATACAAATTGTTGTTCCGAAGCGGGAATCGAACCCGCAACCTCTTGCGTCGCAGGCCACCAAGTACTGCACACAGATCGACGCTGCTGACCGCTTTCTGGTAAAAAATCCATATATACCAAGAAGACTGGACTTTTTTTAGTCTTAGCGAAAAAGAATTATATTATCACATGTTTTTACCATCATGTTACCAAATTTTAATGACACACAAGTTCAAATGTTATCATCTTTCATAACGCTATCAAAAGTAATTGACGTACGAATGTTGTCGAAATACAACGCAATCTTTTTAAAAAAATATTATAATATCACAAATCTGTAGCGACATAAGAGTGAGTGACGCCCTATCAGACTCACTGCTTCAGTCTCATTCAGAACAACCGTCAGTACACACGCCGAGGCGTTGCAAACTTCATTCTGAATACGCGCTCACTTTAAAAAAATAAATCGAACGTGCAGACTCTTTGGTGCTTCACTATCGAAACTTTTTTAATTTTCAGCCAGTACGAGTTTTGAGTTTGGAACCGTGCAGTTTTTATTGTTTTTTTCTGGATTCGTATTTTGCTGGTAAGTTTTGTAACTATATTTTGATTAGTTTAAATTAAACAATTTTGGGTGTGTAGAATATAATAACATCTTCATGTTATTTTTCGACTTCATTATATTTTTTAACTTAGTAGCTTTTATGTAATTCTTGACGACTGATGGATGATGAATTTCTGAACTAGGAAATAAATCCCACTAAGATATTTGCGAAGTGTGTGAATTACGTAGCATGTGATAAATAGTTTTTGCATTGGCAACAATGACTAATCGGTTAATCCAACAATAATCTCTCACAGATCTATTATAATTGATTGGATAAACAAAATCCTCCATAGTTATCGAACTGAAACTAATAAACTAAAGCAACAAGTACTGTTTGTATAGGTAGATCGTGGAACATTCAGCACAACCCAATATGGATATAAATTTATATGCGTTTGTTTTTTAATCAACCTACGTATGTGCATATAGTTGGACCTGAATAATAATTAATTTAATTGATAAAATTTTTGAGATATAAAAATTAGGTTAAATATATTTATATTTTATATTTTTTCATAGTTTCTCGTTGTTCACTAAGATAAAATTATGTCAAAAATCTTTTTTATAGTGGCCTATGGTATTTTAAATAACTCTTCACTTAAAGTTTTTTTTTGTTAGCAATTATCTTTCACAGTAAACTTGACACAACCTGACTTCCTATGAAGACATAGGAAGCCAGAAATATTTTGGTTGACCTAAATCTACCACAGCCAAATGTTTTGGGTGTGGTTGAAAAGTTACAACTACGGTTTCCTTTAAACTCAAATGCCTTAATATTTCGTTAACTTCATAATGGAGAGTGGGTAAAAAGGTTTACAATACGGTAAATAGGAAAATATTAAGCACGATTTCGTTTAGAGAATTAATCGTTATTAATTTCTATTATATTAGTGGTGCATTGGGTAGGCGATTTAATTCCAACCGTAGGAGGTAGGTATTTGTATGACCTGATATTACCGGTTCCTAGTTTGTGTTTTTTTACATACATGTAAACCATACAATACAATACAATACAATACTGCTACGTGTACGGGACACAGGGATTTGGAGCGGTGTTTGATCACATGACCTTCGGAATGAAAGTCAAGTTTACTCCCACTTAGCCAACAATGCTCAAGTCAGAGTTAATCCTGTAATAATATAATATTTTGATATCTAAGTATAGATGATCCATTCTAAAAATGAACTCCCCTCCACAAAACCGTGATGATTTCAACGTGTGAGAGGAAATACAGAAAAACAGAATACACAGAAAAAAAATACAGAATTCGGTAGAGGGGCGTTCATTTTAGAAATGGTTTTACTATACAAGCATGTTTTATACCTACTTAAGTACCTATCGTTTGTGTTAGATATTAGGTTCTAAGAGTTCTAGAATGATTTATTAATTATTTTCATTCTATATTTAAATTTATAATTAGAATTTAATAGATTTTATCCTGTGGGTGGGTGACGGTTATCGGAAGGTCGTAAGAAGCTGCATCTGACAGCCCGAGGACAATGCTAATAAGCTAAAGTTTAATAAAAACCGAGTTCATAATAGTTATTATAGATTTTTATTCTGAAGCACATTTAATTTATTTAATATTGCAAGCAAACAAAACATATACCAGAGATACATTTATAACAAATATAGCGTTAGGTATTAATCATAGTTATAATACAACACCAATCGCCCCACCACCGGCCGGTCCGTTAGGACGCCGAGCACGGCCCGCCCCACGCGCCTTGCTCGGGGCAGTCACAGTTAGTCGTAAGAGAGTAGTAGACTCAGTCAGTAGTCAGACTCAGATAGTCTTAGAGAGTCACACGGTAGAGTCAGTCAGAGAGACACAGTAATAAAGTAACGACACGCGTTGTTAGACGGACGTTGCACCGTTCCGCGTTTTGATTATATTTGTGTTACTTAGTGTTATTGTAATTTGTATGTTTCTCTTGGTGAATACACGACTGTATTAGAACGTTGTCTGTCATTTCCCTCCCTATAACTGGCAGCCCAACGTAGGAGCCGAAATATAAAGTTTATTGTGCAGAACACGTGCTCGCGTTTGTTTTCAGTGCCTAATATATCGAAATAGTGAAGTTGTGAAGTGAACTCCTACTTTTGTACCTATTTTCGTGTGGGTTACTGTCGCGATTGTGTGTGTTAGTTTAATCTGCGTAATAATTGTAAAATTTGGACAACGTTCTTCGGTTGATACGCGTCGTGAAAACCGCGAAACTCTGAATTCGAACGCATGGTGCCTACATGCGTAGTGCGCGACCGACTGTTTTGTGCATAATTACATAGGTTTTGTCTCAGGTATTGCGTTATTACCTCAACCTAGTGTAATTTATGAACAGTAGTGACTTTTGAGACTTGAGTGCGTGTATAATAAGGAAGGTATTCGCTTCTAGTTTTCGATGCAGGTTAACTATCTATAGCCTGAAACTAGATACCTATCCTGGTACGAACAGTGTAGTTTGTAAATGTATAGAAATTTGTGTTAATAGAAATTCTGAAAATTGTGTAATTTCTTTGTGCATTGAAACAATAGCGTGGGATCGAGACCCAACGGAATTTTGTGCCGACTTTCTAAATACGGGGAAGGGTCTATACCTGACTTTGCCCAAACATCTGGCAAGCTTGGAACATTTTATGACCGTTTGGCACGAAAGTTTTATGACTAAGTTTTTTGTTTTGCACATGTTGATTTCTATTCTTTGAGAAATTCTTACAAAAAGGGATACGGAAACGTTGAAACAAAGAAAAAGGTTTCTGCTACCTAGTCCCAAAAAGGTTTCTGCTACATCTGTGAACAGTAAAGTGCGTGGTATTATTAGGACTTGAGAACTTGTGAGTGACTTTACAAAACGTAACAATGGTTGTGACAAGATCGTGTGCTTCGAGCCCAGCTGCAGAAGATTATGACGCGTCTGCGGACGCGATGCCGCGTCTGCCCGCTGCTGACGCCTTGCCTAGCGAGGGCGTTGCGTCCATGCTGGACGCGCCGCTGCAGATGCCGCATTCAGCCGCCGCTGCGGGCGTGACTGACGCCGCAGTAGCTGCTGTTCCTGTTGCTGCTTCGTCATCGGTCGTGATGACGACCGATCAGCTGCTGCTGCTGATAGAAAGGCTAAGTCGCAGCGATCCTGTAAGTACTCACATACCTACTTACTCAGGAAATTTCGCCAAGTGTACTGCGAGATACGATGGCGACAAATCAAGTAATGTGCAGGCATTTATAGATGCTGTATTGACATATAAAGATTGTGTTGGTGTCGACGACAACATCGCACTTCGGGGATTGCCTATGTTGTTGTCAGGGTTAGCCGCAACCTGGTGGCAAGGAGTCAAGGATTCAACTCTGACGTGGCACGATGCTATTCAGGCATTAAAGCAAACGTTTGGACCGAGGTTGCCACCACACAAGCTATACAGATCTATTTTCGAACGAGAGCAACGTATTGATGAAGCGACCGACTTATTTATATGTCATCTTCGAGCACACATCGCTCAGTTACCACCTCACTCTCTCAGTGAGGCGTTACAGATGGATATATGTTATGGTCTCCTGCATCGCCGGATCCGGGAAAAGGTTCCTAGATCGACGTTCGACAGATTTGGAGAGTTGTTAGCGCAGGCTAGACGCGTCGAAGACATCATTGATGAGAGCCGACCATGTGTGTCTGAGGATGTCAAGATTCCCGTTACAGTGATAAAACAATCACTATCATCCTCACCGCCGAGCGACCGTAAAGCTCGATCTATTTGCAATTATTGCAAACATTATGGTCATTTGAAGGCTGAGTGTCCACGTTTGACTAACAAAACAAATACGAATGTTCCTGTCGAGCCACGTGTATCTACACCTACATTGACGTGCTTCGGGTGCGGAGAGCCCGGATACATACGCGCGAACTGTCCTACGTGCAGAGAAAAGAAGAACGCCGTAGTTAGTAGCAGTGTATCATTTCAAGCAGTTTCCGCGAGTGCCGGTAACATTGACTCGCGTGGTAGGCCAGTGTTAAGTGTTCAAATTAATGGTGCTGTAGGAAAAATTGTAGTGGACACGGGTGCTAAACATTCAGTGGGTAGTGTTAGTTTAAGATCGCATTTAGACAAAAGTGGACAGAAATATAGGAATATTATAGCCGAATTTAAATACGCTGATGGACGGATTGTGTCCCAGTCTGTTGACCTTGCGCGCGTTAAGGTTTTAGTTCGTAAGGTAGTAATAAATGTTGATTTTGTAATGTTACCTAATGCAACAGATAGTTTATTAGGTATGAACTTTGTTAAGGACGCTGGCATGGTATTAGATTTCGAACGAGATGTTTGGTTTACGAAATATGATAGGGTGCCTTATTCAATAGAGTTTGAATGTAAGCAACCGAGGTTTGGTTGTTCGTCAATGAGTCTCCGCGAGGACAAAGGAACTTATTTAAATGCGGATGATCGGGTAAAACTGTGTGACCTCCTGAATGTCGATGAAGACATTTTCAGACCAGGGGGAGCGCCAACCGATTACGAAATCAATCGCATTGACGACGCAGCACCTATCGCATGTCCACCATACCGTGTAATGCCAGTGAACAAAGAGAACATTGGAAAAGGAATAGTGAAAATGCTAGAAGCAGATGTTATTGCAGAAGAATCGTCTAAGAGGGTTGTACCTGGGGTCTTGAGAAACAAGAAGAATGGTGAGACTCGTTTCTGTGTAGATTACAGGAAATTAAATGGTGTTAAGCGTAATGGCAAGTATCCACTTCCTGTGATTAACGAGTTGTTGCAGAGGACCAAATCAGGGCATATCGAAAACCAACAAGACGTCCGCAAGACTCAGGGCGATGGGTATCGACGGGAAGCCCCGATGTATAAAAAGGGTGACCTTGTCTTTGTAGAGACTCATGCAGTTAGCAATGCTTCAAAAGGATTTAGTAGTAAATTTGCGCCAAGAAAGGAAGGCCCCTATCGTGTATCAAAATTTTTGGGACCAACTTCTTATAAGATTGTAGATAGTGCTGGCCAGATGAAAGGCAAATATCATGCCAGCGCTCTCACACCATATTTGGGTGCAGTGGATGTTATACGTCATTTTTGTCGACGTGGTAGACTGGCCAAGCCACAGACGAGACGTTTCAGTGGCTTGGAGGGGGAGGTTATAGCGTTAGGTATTAATCATAGTTATAATACAACACCAATCGCCCCACCACCGGCCGGTCCGTTAGGACGCCGAGCACGGCCCGCCCCACGCGCCTTGCTCGGGGCAGTCACAGTTAGTCGTAAGAGAGTAGTAGACTCAGTCAGTAGTCAGACTCAGATAGTCTTAGAGAGTCACACGGTAGAGTCAGTCAGAGAGACACAGTAATAAAGTAACGACACGCGTTGTTAGACGGACGTTGCACCGTTCCGCGTTTTGATTATATTTGTGTTACTTAGTGTTATTGTAATTTGTATGTTTCTCTTGGTGAATACACGACTGTATTAGAACGTTGTCTGTCATTTCCCTCCCTATACAAACAATTTTAAAGATTTTGATATGTCCAAATAACTTTATAGAAAATATAATTTTGTGTATATTTTTTTTCTATATTAGCTTCCGGGTTCTGGCTATGTGAAATGCTTTAAGTTTATATTTTGGCTACTTTAATATTTTAACGTTGTTCCGCTATATTAGTTAGATAGTTGTAATGTAACCCAATCTATGGTAACTATAAAATATTATAGCAATTCTGACTGTCCAGTAGTTTCCAAAATTTAAAAAACTAGAGCTTTAAAAATTTAACGAGCATGTAGATTATAAAAAATATAAATTACGTTCTCAATTAATTAATAAAACTGGTGTAAACGAAGACAGCGGCAAGATAAACTACGCATTGATTACCTATAACAATAACCACAGCCAGACAGAAATAAACGTATGAAATAATACATAAATTTAGAATCAATGATTTATCGTGTCTTTCAGTTCTTTATCCCGTTTGCCGAATATTTATTAATATATTGTTAGGACTGAGTTAGAATTAAAGCGGTTCGCGTCTATATATAATGTTCTGTAGATTTCTACTACGTTATTTCGCGAGCTACTGGTAAAATTATTATATTATAGAGACAAACGGAAATGTGAAATGCGTTAAATAAATAAATACTGCTGGACAATTTACACAGCAATAAATAGTCCAGTGGTAACCACGAACGAGGCTATTGAAGCTTCAAGCTTGTTTTTCGGTTAGGTACTATATAATCTGAAACACATAATAGATTATACATACATACATTTTTTTATGTATTATATATCAGCAGATCTTTAAAAAGTTTTGTTCCGAAACGGCGGGAATCGAACCCTTACCAGACCAGACCTTCGCCCACTGCACCACAGTGGTCGTCAAAAGACTATAAAGGTATTTACCGCGGAAAAATTCACAACAATCCGGAAAAACGACGAAGCTGAAATTTTGTTTGCTTAGTAATAAATTTCGTTAGCGGATCCTACTTAACGGTGCGGTTTCTGGTGCAAATACGGTTTATAGCTAGTCGATAAACCAATTTAACCTACCTAATATTTGTAAAAATATAACGATAAGCTCAAGGTTTTTACAACTATTCTAGGCGACTACGTAACGTCTATAATTTCTGTATAATTTATATTGTAATAAATATATATTGGAGAAAGTAAAGATCTAAAATACTTATAAAATAAAGTAGACTCGTGAAGTTTGTATTAGTAATTTAGGGACAGTAAATAAGTTGTGTAAAGTAAGTTAAGAATAAAAACATGAACGAGGAAAAAGTGCTTACTATTTGAAAATGCATAGGTAGTTTGTGAATTAATTCAAATGCGAACTGAATATAAAACGTAGGTAAATCATGTTCATGAATCATGTTTCATAATATTTTCATGTCTATACAGTTTTTGCCTTTTCATCATAAATATTTCATTTTACGTAACTCTGAATCACTGTTGGCTTGTGTTTCAATCTGACAGCTGATGCACTTCTCGATTAGACAATAGATTTCCGATAGCAAATGATGTGTTCAGAAACAATACTCATCCTTAATCTATATATTTAAAATAATGTCGTGTTAGTTACAGTAGTTGCAATGATTTGGCTGAAAATTGGTGGAGAGGATAGCTTTGAACCTTAGGCTACAGTGTTTTTTTACAGCGGGAAAATGCTATAACGAGGACGAAAACGCGGGGCAGAAAGCTTAATAATATCAAATAATCGGGTTAGTTAGGTAGCTTAAAACCAAGAGAACATAGGATAATTTTTACAACGGAAAAAAATTAATAAAACGCGGGCGTATGCGTTCTAACATAATAAAGGTGTAAGTCCTTTATATTTTATATATAAATGAATAACGAGAACTTTTCTAAATCCCGTGTACAAAGCGCAGCCGGAGGCAATAACTAGTTAACAAAAATAGAAAGACACAATTTACAATAGTCGGATATTGCAGTTCTCACAATACGATCTCGCTTCGGAAACGGTTTATAAAAGAAAATGGCGTTCACATTCGCTACTTACAGCTTGTGATTTCGTATTACTGTGGTATCTTGGACTTTTCAATCGTAGCTTCTTTTGTAGCATAGTTTGTCGATTAGGAGTTAGAGTTTATAAGATTACAAAAGTGGTAGAATTGGGTACTTCCTGTGTCGGGTGTTTAATGAAGAGATTCCATTCCATCAGGTTTAGAGACGTGTTGGCTAAGTGGGAGCACACTCGACTTTCATTCCGAAGTTCTTGGGTGATCGAACACCGCAGTGCACCTCTGGATATTTTTTCGTTTTTTAATTTTTATATTTTTTAATTCATGAAGATAAATCCAAAGGGGGTTTGCCATTTAGCCAACACGGCCAACACAATTGTGGTCCAACCAAAACCCCAAGACATTTTATTGGTTAATTAGGGAGTCCCGTGCCTAGTATTGGGACTTTAAGGACGTAATGTCGTCATCATCATCATAATATCAACCCATGATTATTATGATGATGATGACGGTATAAATATTGTACTTGTAACTATTGCATCAACAGTTCACAATAAAAGTCATTCACGATAAACGACAGGTACCTACCAAGTGAAGTAGTAAACCAAATACCTGATAAGTTTGTTTTAATCTTTATCTCCGCCAATAAAATGAGATTATTGTGAGGACTACACGACTCCACGTTGCTATGATGATGATAAGATTGTAATCTTGCTAGTGTTTGTATCTCGTGTTGACGGATACGAAACACGAATACAGGGTAATACTTTACATTAAGATTTAATTTCGGCAGGAATTAGAATATAGCATTTTAAACTATAATTTTTAACAATATTTGAACTTGAAATATACTTTAATTAACAGTATTTCTATATAGCATTTAGACTAACTGTACTTATAATTAAGTCTGTCGTTTAGAAATGGAATTTGTAATTAGAATAAGATATTCCCGAGAGTATCTAGTATAAACCTAAGCAAGACAAAATTACCATCCCAGAAGTATTAAAACAGTAAAATTAAAAAGAAATATATCTCGCTAATGACTCGAATAATTAAGAGTTTCTTCCTTTGGCAAAATAAATTAAAGAAACGAAAACGCATTAGTTATTTATGTAAATATCTGTTTCAAAGTGTCTGTTTTTTTTAAAAACAAATTAGACGTCGTGCAATCTGACAAAGGGTTTTTTCGTCTTCCGAATCCAATAATTGTTTGCTAAATGGACAAACCGACGGGCCAAAAGGGAAATATTTAGGATGTCACATGACCATCATCATCACTCCTTTTGAGGTTTCCATTGCTAAGACACAAGGACTAACCTACTTAAGTTTTAGATTATTAGAAATTATATATTACGCTTTTTATTATATCTGTATTCGAGCTGAAACTCATGAAACAAAATTACTATAGAATAGATTTACATAAAAATATGAAATGACGAAGCGTGTTTTGTTTATAGGTTTAATCCAAACGAATGCATTTTATGGGCTATGAACTTCGAAATGCATATCAGTATAAAATTGTAAACGGTTTATGAATCTCACTCACAGGCTCGTAAGAACTCTGGCTAATAAAAATATTGAAATAACAAGGAGTCCACCATTGCTTGCAATTTAAAATATTCCGGTGTGCGTTCATTTTACAAGCTTTGTCGTTAAATCCATAACACCCCTATTCACGTTCCCACTGCTGGGACACAGGGACTTCTCTCTTAGCGAGAGAGATTAGGCCTTAATTCACCACGCTGGCCAAGTGCGGGTTGGTGAATGACACATGTTCTTCAAACTTTGAGAAGTTCTCAGAACATGCCGGTTTCCTCACGATGTTTGCCTTCACCGTTAGAGCACGTGTTTTTATAGCACACATAATTTTCCAAGAAGAAAAATCAGAGGTGCGCGGCGGGGTTTGAACCCACGACCTTCGGAATGAAAGTCGGGTGTGCTCCCACTTAGCCAACACGGCTCTCCACTTAGCCAACACGGCTCTTGTCGTTAAATAGTTTAAGTATATGAAGAAATAAATAAAAATCTGATTGTGTTTTTGTAGTGCGTAAAGTATTAGATTTCATTCGAGTTAAAATAACATCTGTTTTCATTCAAACGATTTAGAGATAACGGAGCAGTATGCGTGACATATTGACGATAATTTTTAACCTTTTATATAATTTTTGATAATTTTTGACCTTTTATGTAAGCACTTCTAGATATTATATTTGTTACCGCTTATATTATACATTTTATTAAGTTTAAAGATGAAATTGGTCTAAAGTTTATGTCTACATACGACATCATTAAGGTTATAAATTTATAATCCGGCGTATTATAATGCTCCGGATTGATCAGATATTATTTAATATAATTTTAAAGTCTATTACTATTTCTCTCCGGTGTCTGACGCTGGAAATAATTGTAAACAAAATATGTGAAGGACAGAGGTTTCCGTAGCCCTATAGAATGTCCTTCAAAGCCCAATCTCGGTGTTTTGTTAGGACAGGGACTGGTTTCTACGTGATGTGTAACCGTTGAAGATTGAAAGGAACGCTCCCTTAATCTTTATAAAAACGTGTCTTCAGTATCTGTATAGCGCTTAAAAGATTCAAAGGGATATTTTTGTATGGCGAAAAATATATCTCATCTTTCACAGATGGTATAAGATTTTGTCAATGGATAGTCTAGTCTACAATAATTTTAAATGAGATCGAGCATTGTAGGAGTGTAGGAGCGGAGGAGTGGGCATGTAAGAGAAGTTTTTTTTTAATACAATTAACAACAATACACCCACTAGGCGTCTGGTAATCAAGAATGCTTTACCATTAGAACTAAAACTGTATCTAAGCTGTTTGATGCTAACATATTTTGTAAAGGACAACTAAATAAATAGTAGCTACATAATAGCTATGGTGGCCCTTTTCATTTGTAGGTATTGTAAAATACTTTACAAAACAATTTTGTATGGATTTTAGGCAGATTTTGTGATTAACAATCAGTTTCAGATTTTAGACAATAACCATAACTTTCCTTAAAACTAATTATACCGAGCTCTAAAATTTCAACTATTGAAAAACTTTACAAATTAGATTCCAGTTCGACAGTCATTGGTTCGGTGATGGCCGGCAACGTAGCTCCGGCCTTCGGGAATTGGATTTCCGACGTTAGGGTTATCACTCATTGAAACTGGATATCAACCGACCAGTATGACTATTCCTACTTTCACAATAACTATTTTCACAGGTCAGTTTTGGTTCCGTCTAAGTTTCGTCTGAGATTTTGTAGAGTAAAGGACATTTTTATTCAAATGACATATAAAATTAGCTAGACCAGCATAAAACGTAATAATGTAGAACCAAAATGGGGCGAAGAGTTAGTGTTCTTCTTGTCGTTCGCTTCAATGTTCTTGGTCAACTTACGTATAATTGTACATCTAGCTTACTACGGGAGTAGATGATGATGTGTGAACAGATGTGTTACGAAACAATAATTATTTATCATAATTATGGCCAGCGTGGTGAAAATGCCTAATCTCAATCTAGTCGAGAGAAAACTCTCTGTGTCCCAGCAGTGGGAACGTAAATAGATAAATATGCTTATAATAATAGTCATTAAGGACGCGCCCGTAGACTGTGGTATTGATGAGCAACAACCCTTTATCCATTGATTCACAAAAATTGTGAAAATACGTGACTGAATTGCCGATCGAAGTTACTACTTCAAATTAATCATAACGTTAACCTTTTCTTGGTTCGTTACGCACGTTTTTACGTTTAACTCTGTTGATTTTCTTTCTGAGCCATTGATGGCCAATTACTTTGAATCGGAAGGTCATTTGGCGTTTGTACCTACACTGGAAAATGTTGAAATTAAGTTTGATTTTATAAATTTCGGATGATTATCGTCGTGGAAGAGACGGGAAAGTACTATTCTTAGGCCGCACCACACAGCAAGAGCGATGGCAAGTTAAATATACGAGTATGTACTACATTTCCACGAGCATGCGCGTTAATTATGAACATGGCGCAAAACTTTTTAATACCGTAAACTTTGAGCACATAAAGTAGTTTCGTTACGTAATTGCAATAAACTAAACAAACAGTATTTCGTTGTGACGTTGTTCATGGTAATTTTAGAAGCAAATAACTATCAGACTGATAATGCGAGGTTCGCTTGGGCAAATAAAAATAATGTGCTTCGACTGAACTCAAATAACGAATAAATCCTATACGTAGATGGTAAATTGACCCCGGTGAATGTCGTGGTAAGGTTTGGTGACCCATTAATGCCTTTTCAGAACATCTGATTTTTATCCATATTTTGATCATTTATATCGTCTTCTGGTATGTAAATTGCACAAAAATAGAGTTATTATATAACTATAAATTATTGTAAATATTTTTAATCCGGAATACGATATAGCAGAAAACTGTAAGGAACAGTAATACGAGGAGTTTCAAGTCAACTCCAATAAATATAGTTTCATGGCATTCACAGTTCATCAAAGGGGGAAAATCCCTTCACGTTCACATTTCGTTACTCATTTCACCCTCTGTGAGCGTAAATCACACTAGATTGGCTTATATCCTCATATCAGCCACCTTCAAATTGGAAGTCAAAACACGCTATCAGTAAAAGCACAGATAAAACATAGCTATCCATAAAAGTGATGACTCATATGTCAAACAAATCACTGAAACATTCAGAAAGCTGTGTTTATACTGTTACTGCGGATAAAATAATATTTATTAATTCATCATTAATCGCGGGTGAAAATTATTAGTTCTTTAAGAAAGTCAGTCATTAAAAGAAATTTATTTACCATAACACAACGATTTACAAGTAAAAAAAACTTGAAACTTGGTTGGTCAGATACTTACCAAAAGTTTTATTTGACAATTACAGAACATTCGTCCCTTGGAAATTCAGAGACATTACCTATCTTTGAATTTCTGTGAGAATACTTTTAGAATAAAATAAATCTCAAATAATCGAACTCCAATGTAACAATGCAACTTTTGAAACGCCCGCATCGTAGCGGGACAATTTGGCGTCGATTGTCCCGCATCGCAATCCGCTGTGATTGATGTCACTGAACTAGTTTTGTAAGCGCAAATACTCAAAACGATGTCACGTATTTAATTTTTTTTTTTATAAATACATGAACATTTTTAAAACAAATAAACCTATAATAGACCCAGACAACCTTGGTGTGTTGGTGGATGGAAATGAGGATGCATTTATGCCAAATAAAGCTTATGAATGTGTGACAAGTTAAATTTGACCGCGACAACTACTGAAGATAAGAAATGAATAAATTTTTGTTTTGAATTTAATAAGCTTCTTCCGCTTTATTCCCATGTTTTTTCACCTTTTAAATAAACCTTCCCTGGGTTACAAAAACCTCTAAATCATTCCAACCGTTTTTGAGTCATAAAATTACAACAAAAAGTTGTTTGATTTTTATAAATATATAAAATTATATTATTCTTATAGAAGTACCTATTAATATTCACATTCTCAAATCGCCAACCCTTTCAACATCATAGTTTTAAAAATCTAAATAGAACCCTAATCTCGACTGAGTAATACCTTCACTAAACGTATAAATATTGGAATACCTTAGAGCTTCCAAGAACCGGCTAGAGTTAACTATTACCTGACTTTGCAGTTAGAAGTTCGAGTTAAATCCACATTACTACGGAAGCTACATTGTTAGATTTAACTCGAACTTGTAATTGAGAGTTAAGAACTTAGTAAATGTATTAGATCAGCTCTAAGTCAGTTAAAACTCAGTTGATGGCGCAGTCGTAAAGTTTATATGACTATTTATTAATTAAATGTTGTGGGTGTGGAGTTCTATATCAATTCACCCCACTTCCCATAACAGTGGCTATGCGGAGCCGGTCTAAGAATAGTACCACCCTAATTTTTACCATAGGAAATTCCATTCAGAGAAAACATAAAACTTACCTGGGTATTTTGAAGAATTATATTTAAGTTCTACTGACGACACGTAAGTCGGAGCAACAATGCCCATACCACTTTATATACTCGTACTTGAATCTAGTAGAATTTTAACAGCAAGGTGAATTAAGTCTCTCGTCAAAAGAGAAGATTTTAAATATATTTCGCAAATCCGCACACAGGCATTCAATAGCCTTTATTCAATAGCCTTATATTGTTTTATTCGTCGGATACATTTCAGGACAAACCCACAATCATTTATAACAGAAGCACAATCAGGACTATGTCAAGTAGATGAGGAAAACCATGACGGACACGTAACATATTAATAACATGAGACGGCCTTTTTACCCGAAACTCCTGAAAATGACACCATAGCTCGTAAATAATACGTTTCACAGAAAAGGAATTTACAAGGCTTTTTATAAAAATGACTTTGCAAGTTTTACTTTCTAGTTTAAAATATTCATAGTGGAAGTATTCTCTTGATCAAAGGAGAGATAGTCCGAAGAATTTTTAAATGGGTTTCTCACTTTCTTTGAAGATTATGTATGCGTTTCTTAATAGACCAAGAGCCTGTGATGGCCAGACCTTCCTTTAATTCACAAGCGTGAAAATTCTTTCATGTGTATGTCTAACATAGGTAAGAATAACCCCCAAACATGAAACCTGGATCGCGGTTCCTTTGGGAGATAACAACCTTTTACCTGTTATCTCCCAAAGGAACCACGATCCAGGTTTCATGTTTGGGGGTTATTCTTACCTATACATACACATGAAAGAATTTTCACGCTTGTGAATTAAAGGAAGGTCTGGCCAGACCGGGCTCTTAGTATAGACTAATAACCTGTGATGGCCAGACCTTCCTTTAATTCTGAAGCGTGAAAATTATTTTATGTGTATGTCTAACATAGGTAAGAATAACCCCCAAACATGAAACCTGGATCGTGGTTCCTTTGGGAGATAACAGGTAAAAGGTTGTTATCTCCCAAAGGAACCGCGATCCAGGTTTCATGTTTGGGGGTTATTCTTACCTATGTTAGACATACACATGAAAGAATTTTCACGCTTGTGAATTAAAGGAAGGTCTGGCCATCACGGGCTCTTAGGTTATAAGGTGCAGTATGTACTTACTTAATATTTTTTTTAGCGCAGGTTTATTTTTATGCTAGTTAAAAATGGAATTCACTACCTACTAACTAGGTAGCTGGTACTTTTGTATATTTATCTATTAGTTACTTCGGTATAACGGTCAATCAATTCATCTAGATATCTAGAGTGTCGTTGAATATTGTCTTTAAAAACAATATGAAATAGGTATTTATTATCATTTTGCGATTCATTTTTAAAAACTTTTTATATCACTAAACCGTGATCTTTAATTTTCTCAGCAAAACATAAATATTTATTAGAAAGAAAGGAAGTAAATATATTTTGCAAGGGTACGTAATTTTAAGGGTACTGGAAGTCGGGGCAATTCACTAGTTCTATAATAGTCTAGCCCATTATCCCAACTCCCCAAGGCTCATAACTAACAAAACTACTTTATTAGTCTCGCACTCGCAACAATATTTAGCGAGCGTATTAATTTTGACAGAGATTGAATACCGTGTAAACTTGTAAACTAACACCACCTGAGACTTACGAAGTTGTAAGATGTTACATAAGCAATAACTTTACATCTCTACAGATGATTTATAAAGAATTTATTTTTTAATTAACACGGTTAAAAACCAATTACATAAATCAATTGAAATACTAGAATCATACACAATAGACATAACATAATATTAAAAACAAATAAAAATAGTTAAAATAAAAGTTTATATTATTATGTTCTTGAGTTTTAGTGATAGTGTAACTAACACGACTTTCTTATAAATAAAGATATAAGAAAAGGAATAATGATGGAAGGTATTTATTTATTATCCCTCAATCCTAAAACTTCGTTAATTTTTTTGCGTGTAGCCAAATTTTATAAACTGCAATCCATCCACAATATTGCCTAGATTTATTTGAAAATTAATTGGTAATTGAAAAGTGCGCAAATCTTTATTTCACTTCACTGACCTGGGGGCCTACCATGATCTCTTAGAGCAGTATTATTCTAATCTTATTTTGTGATTTCGTACCATAACCTCTTAAAAACCATATAAAGTAATATTATTGTAGGCTTATACTAAGCATGTTCGGAAACATGATAGTTTTTAAAAGATGGTGGTTGGAACCCAGGAAAATCTCGAGTTATTTATATATGAAAGATTTGGGTGTAGCTACAGGCTACATTCTGCTTTTGACAAAAGATGTTTTATCACAAGAAAAATTACCAAATAATAAAAAATTTACTGAAACTCAAATATAATTACTTAGAGATCAAACATCTTGTAATATGTCATGTTTGCAATTACAATATGATATTATTATGATCTTCGTATTCTTGGTTTTGATCCAATTTAGTACGTTGGATGTTCTGATAGGTTCAGTTTTAATATTTTATTATACATATTAGAACACCCACTGAACCAATAATATCTCCAGATCGTACATATTTTGTTCCGAGGCGGGAATCGAACCTGCAACTTCCCGCGTTGTAGGCAGAATTTCGAACCAATGTGACGCACACATTGGTTGTGATAATGATGAAAAGAAGTTACTGAACTTTGATACTATTTACCGCGAGAGATAATACTATTACCTCGAGATTATCTAAAATGCATTCAAAACTTGGTAAGTTGCTACTAATGTAACAGATTACAATCCATTTAAAAAATACTTGTGAGAAGTATCAAACTGGTCCAATGTTTTATTTTGTTGAGTTTGTTAGTTTTTAATCATCTGGCGAGTGTTTATATTGAGCGAAGGCAGAAGGCAAACAAAGGTTATCTCTGCCACTCTCCTACAAAGTAAGCGGTTTAATCTCTTTTAGTAAGGAAAACTTACTTTACATTAATATTACTTAAGGTATTCAATTGTTAAATCGTCATCATCATAACAACTCGTTCTAAGACTTACTTAAGGATAAGAGTCTCCCCAAAACAACCCATTAGGTCTTGAGGTAAAACCACCTCTTTTACAAGGCGGGTTGGTGATATGATAAGTTAAATAAATTATTTCTTAACAATATCAAGGTAAGCTCAAAGCTTGTAAGGACACTTCATATGTAGTGTTTATAAAGTAAGCACCTAAAATATTATTTATCAACATTTGTCCCGAAGTGGGAATCAAAGCCGCAATCAGTACCCACAGCGCCAAAAATCTCGTTCGTCCTTATCCCACGAAAAATTAAAACACTGGCAAAGCTATAGAGAAAAGCAATTTGAAGTATCAATCATTATCTATTCCCGGAAATTTACTGAT
Organism: Chloroclystis v-ata; assembly: GCA_963691955.1. Lineage (NCBI taxonomy): Eukaryota > Metazoa > Arthropoda > Insecta > Lepidoptera > Geometridae > Chloroclystis > Chloroclystis v-ata. Next base: position 16,705,785 of record OY829900.1, on the reverse strand, counting down.
ATTTCCGGTTGGTGGTTGGCGGATCTTTTGAATTCGCGAAAGCTGTTACCCTCATCATTCCACCATGATCCGCACAACACGCCAAATTCGACTATTCACGCGAAAACTCGATAATTCTGAATATTATATTCACATTTCAGACTGGTGTTTTCAGTTGTGAATCTGTCGGGAATTCGTAACTGAAGTGAAAGTGTTTTACATATTTAGATGTATAATTTTAGATATTTGTGAATATTTAAATTAACGGTTAACTATGTAAATATTATAATAAAAACGTTTTATCGTATTCCACTAAATTTAAGCGTTCTATTTTAAAATAATTCATGCAACAATTAATCAATCAATAAATATTTTCGACATAAAAACAACTTTATTATAACAATATAACAACTGATGTATGTATAACAAGGTGTTATACAATTAAGAAGTGTATTCTAAAAAAATCTTAATTGTTTCAGTACATTACAAAATAATACACAATATAACAATACTACAGTGAAACAATGTTATAACCATAAGTAAGTTTCTCCATTGATAGCCGAACCAGTATAATTATTAATATTTACTTTAAAGGCACTTTTAATTATAATTATTAATATTTACTTTAAAGGCACTGCCCTTAGTCCTTTCTAGGTAATCCACTTCAACAATCAGAGGCGAGAGTACTCAATCTCGGATTACACTAATCCAGTCCCAACCCGAAAGACCTGTCCGATTCACTACTTATTGTCCGCGATAATCTTTTAATCCAAGAGCTGGCATCAATTTTTGGGAAGTTATTTGAAGCATATTATTTTGAGCCGTGTTGGTTAAGTAGGAGCACACTCGACTTTTCGTTCCGAAGGTCGTGGGTTGAAAGTTTCAACCCACGACCTTCGTGCAAATTGAAGTTGAACCCCGCCGCGCACCTCTGAATTTTTATTCTTGCGCTTTGTAAATGATATCAGAGCAATATTTATACTTAAAAAACTAATTCTTATGATAGTGGGACTTTCCACCAGCCAAAAGAGGTTATTAATCTTGTCCCGCTATACATATACCAGATCATCAGTTTTGTGTTGGGGTTTAATAGGAGAGATGCGGTAGGTACAAGTTTCAGCTTGCCTTAAATACTCTCCCAAAACTTAGTGCCAGCTCTTGTACTATAATCTTTGAATGAGCCAGCCGGGTTGGAATGACTCTTGAATTATCTATTTTTGTGCCCATTGTAATGAGGCTCGGGTTAGGCGTATAACAGCGTATTGTAAACGCCCCTTTGAATAGACTAGGCGCTTATCTTTGAAAACGATTTTGTTAATGTGGTTATGACCAATGATTATTGTAATCAGACCCGGGTTTCGCAAACCATAATTCTTGAATAAATAATATTTCAGAATTTAAAAGGCAATGATACAACTAAATAAATGTAGCTTTTTATTAGTATTTTCAAACTTGGTGCAATGTCTGAAACAATAATTATTTAACGTTACATAAAATTACACTTTAACAGCAATAATCAGTATTGCCGCGTGATTGAGACTTATAATTCTCGTAAACAACATATAAAAGTTTTCGGTTTAAACTTGCTGTTTTGGTAAGCCTAAGCTTACGTCGCGTCGGTCGGATGCAAAGTTTCGAAGTTTAGAATCGTTGGGCATATCTCCAATATTCTGGTTTCAACGACATGAATCGGCTTAGATTAGAGTTTTAAAAGTACAAAGACAATCACGACCGTAATACAGTAAAAGTATTGATACGTTTAAACTTACATTATTTAAATATAAAGCTTGCCGTTTATGTTGTCTGTAAGTTTGTTTGTATGCTCATAAATACTAACTACTTTTAATAAGATTATACAATACACTACAAAATTATTTATTGTATTGTTTAACTTGATATCTTTTTTACTACAATGCACTACATGAATATATATTTTTACTATTATAGATCTATATAATAGGCATAAAGTTACATTTCAATTTACCACGCGAAATTCAACGAGAGCGCTTAAATCTTGAGAAATACTCATGTTTCCTTCTTATCATTTTCCTCACACATTTAAACTCGTGGGGAATTCGTTCCCTGAATAAAAATGACTTTTAAATCCTCTAGACCCTATTTTCTAGGTAATAGAGCACATACTGCTCGGGTTTTAATGGCACAAATAAAGTAATGACTCGAATGTGTCTTGTGACTGGACTGTAAGTTGATATTTAAGTTGGAAAATTGTATGATTTTATGAAGTAAGTAAAATACTACCGTTAACAACCGTGAACATACCTTTGTTTTTAGTTTGTTATGTTTGTGTGATGACATAAACAAGTAGGTACTTGAGTTATTTACAACAACGGTGAAGTCATTAAAACATGTTGCTTGTTACAAGTAAATTTCCACTGAATCTAAAGCTGAGTAATCCCCTCTGATAAAAGTAATTCTCATAAAGCGGCGATAACAAGATACGGGCTGCCAAAATCTTCAAGCAAATAAATCAATACAGACATTAAGGAAAAGCACGTAATCGGTATCACGTTACGTATGTTTTCGGAGAAATACAAAATATATCTGAAAACCGCGTTCGTCATGTGGTGTTGAGGCATTTTCATCATATCCCGATTCTATTTATAGATTTAATACATTTATTCACACACAAGCCTACATATCACTTAGGCACGTACGATTGTAGTAAATAAACTAACGGGATATGGTAAAATGTTTGATATTATAGATTTGCCGTTAAAATAAAAGAAAAACTTAACCCATTCTTTATACTAAACTGAAAACAATAAAGTTCTATTTAAAAAAATAAAATTATATCTTTATTATAGGACCACCAACAGACGAAACACTATAACTTAAGCAATTAGCATACACATTTGTTATCTGAGAAGCGCTCTTCCAATTACAAAACTTTCAATGATTATAGTTATTTAATTCTCGTCTTTATACAAATGAAAGAAGAAAGTAAATTACATCAGCAGCCTCATAAATTTCGGTAACCTTATCAAGACAAACTGAGTCTCTCCACGTGTTATCTAAAGATACCTATATTTCATTTTTCTAAGACCGTAAATTATCCTGAACAACATTTATTATTGAATTTATTATTGAATTACCAAATAGTTCGGGTAATATTGCTCCTGACTCCTGACACAAATAAGTTCCAAAGGTTCAAAGAAGACAAATATTTTTGAAGGTTTTAATTTATCATCATCATCATTTGAACTCAAGTTTTAATCAAGAAAGCAAATTATTTTAAACATGAACTAATTGATGAACATCGTAAAATAGAAATTAAAATTAATAAAGCATCTTCTGGTTTTGTTTAAATATATTATTATTATCTTAGTTAAACAAAGACCAACATTCCAAATACTACCACAAATTCACTAACAAATCTTCTAAAACAAGACAGCTCTTTTCGTAAGCCTAAAACACCACCTTAGCAAATATTTGTTTAAATAAAAATCAGACAAACAAAAGACTCGGAATTAATCTCGGTAATTAAAATGCGAGAAATGTACAAATTTGTTCAAACAAGCGGAATTATGAAAGGATTCTTGTAAATTTATTTACAGGTAAGCTTCCTTTGTCGTTCAGATGAATAAATGCGCCGAAATTTGTAGGTAGCATTTATTTCATAGACATTATTTAGCATTTTTTATTTACAAACGTAAGTTTTAACGGGTTAAACAATGGTCTTAAAAAGGTACCAACAATCCAGTCTCATTCAAAATTCAAAGGTACTTAATATATAGACAGGAAGTTATATCAAGTAGAACATAATATGTATATCCGGGAGAGCCGAAAACTTTTTATATGAAGATCATTTATCGGCAACCCCAGTGTCGGAATCCCACTAACAAGATCAGATGGAGGCAAGCCGATTGAAACTGGAATAACTGCAAATTTAAATTCAGCAGAGAACGTCCATCGGCTGAAATTATAAAGTCTACAATAATTTAAAGTGATAATAACTATTATAAACAAGGAAGTGGAATTTTGTTTGCACAGAATACGTATAATAATAAAGCAGGTTGGATTTTAGCCTGAGGGTCGGAGATTTTAGGAGGACGTCTTGTCGAAGTCATGCTGGCATGTAAATAAAATCCAGATATGCATTCATGCAAACAACTTTCCTAATATATATATTTGTCTCGTTGCGAGATACAATCAACAAGTGTTTGAAAAACAATATGTCTGGTCATAAATAATCACGACGAAATTACGAGACTTCCTGCGACCACAACGCCGAGACTGTAATTCAACTGAAATGTCGCGAATAAAATTAATAATGGAAAATTTACGACATGAAATATTATTCTCGTTTCGTGTTATATTCTGACATTTTGAGAAGTCGCTAATTATTAATTTTACCAAAAACGAGAAACGGAATTTGTTTATTCATTACTCTTAGTAAAAATCAAATACTCGTACTATGGAGTAAAAATAGTGCCTACTGCTGGTTTTATGTTCTAAATGATTTATTTCTAGAGGTGTATAATTGCAATGAAAGTTCACATAAGCACTCAAACGTTCAAAAGCATTTCAAAGCCACATAACATGTCTACAAAGAACAACTAAATTGAAATTGACAAATAACTTGTAAGTGTATTTTTATGCAGCAGAGAACATATATTTTTACTCACGTAACCTTTACCATATTAAGTATATCCGACTTTTCTTTTTTCATCAAGAGGAAACCGTCATTAGGAAAGCGCGACTTTTATCACGAGATAAGTTTATCGTGCCCACTGTGAAACAGTGAATGCCTATTCCACATGCGGTCAATAGCATCAAACGACTGGACAAAGAGAGATAAATTGATGGAGACTGACGTGACGATTGCCGTACTCAAGCGAATTGGCGGAAGATTGAACAGGCATAGAAAACAAAAACCATTCCGAAACAAACTTTTATTTTTATTTAAAGTGGTTAAAGCTTAAGCTTTAACCATATATTCGAAATTCAGGTAATAAATCCACGTATATTCATTGTCAATTTGAATTGGTCCTTGAATTGAACCGTAGGAGCCTGTCATTTGTATTGTGTTGTACTGGAAAGACTCCGCTGTGGCTTCTATTGAGCAACAATACAAAATTTATTGGAGCAATATACACTGAATATTGTGCGGTGTGATGCCCACTAGAGCGTCACACTCAGTGCACGCATCACGCACGTTTTACTCTATTTAATATACTAGATGTCCCCGCGACTCCGTCCGCGTTAAATTTTGTTTGTAATCATAACTGTAGCAAGAATTAAAATAGCTTTTCCTGTGTCCCAGACATCTACATGTTTATATACCAAATTTCATCAAATTCTTACCATTGTTTTAAGTGTTATGGAGACACACACAACATTATAGAACCAAAAATCGTCAAATTATGTAGTTTCAGTATCATTTATTGAGGCTATAAACACAAAAACATATCTCTGAAAACAAACTACCTTACTCCATGGCCGACCCTTAAATATTTATTATTAGTATAGATAAAGCTCTGGCTCTTATATATACGTAGATAATTAATTATTAGACACATGCATAAGCACCATGCACCAGAATTTCGCTAAAAATTCAGTTTATTTGTAATAAATATCTATATTTTTATTCCATATTAAGGCTATGGAAGACAGTGGCCTTTCAGACGAAAATATTGTTTTTTTATTGTTGTTTCTGTTTTGTTACTTTTATTTAGATTCGGAATACGAATTCATTATTCATTACAGTTTGTTTACTGACTTTACAAAGACGAGAAGGCACCTCATTAATTTGTAAACATCTTAATATTGGAAAATGTTTTACGATTTGGTTCAATCATAACTAAATTGACCTATGTCACGCGGCGCCTGCGACGCAGAAGGTTGCTGGTTCGAATCCCGCCTTATAAGATCTGCAGATATAAGTTCAGGGTGTTCAAGTTATTGTCTTAATCAAAATATAACTTTGTCAGTCTATATCAGATATACATAACACAAGCTTGAGCTTACCAAGGGGCTGAATGTTTCATGTTCAAATATTGTTAAAAATCATAACAGTTTTAAAAGTCTTAAAAATATAAAACTAAACGATGTCTTTAAATATTTAATTCGGTAGCTCTTACCGAATTCATGATGTTCGTGAAAGTTCGATGGTAGTTCGTTGGGTTGAGTGCTCACTCAAAGTTTTATGCTAATTCTTAATGGCTAGTACTTACTTGGTAGATTATACTTCAGTTTCCAATTTCAATGGAATGAGACTATGGAACAGTGAACTGTTAAGCTCCATTGGAGTATATAGTACCTAAGCAAGATATTAATATTCTATTTATATTAATTCTAAAAACGTTACAATACTAAATTTACCAAAAAGATCTCATCAATATAAGAACATGAAACAGGTAACAACATACCATGAGTTAAATGTTTTTGAGTTTTCGATATTTTGGCACTGTTTCAATCGTCATCTTCACGGAGGGAGGGACTGATGAAGTTTTCGAGATTTCATCAATCAATATTAATTACCTACTACGGGTATTAGAACTTTTCCAATACTATATTTGACAATTATTTCACATTTAAAGTATCTATACCATCCACAAAAGTACATTTCCATGAAATTTCCTACAAAAAACGTTATTACCCGACCTAAAGCCAACGTAAAACAAAACAGCCGAAATGATTACATTACACCATAATAACTTGCATAATAGCCAACGTTATTATTACATTGAAGCCTTACCTGAACCCTTTGTTTTTCAGTTATGAGCGAAATAATAAACAAGATAGCAACGTTTTCTAAAGAAAAGGATAATAATTGTTTGAATAATATTATTTTAACTAACAAAAAGTAATTCTCAGCAGATTTCACAGGTAGTGAGTTTTGATTTGTAATTGATATGTAACCTGTCACGTTGAGAGAAGTGCCCTGTGTGTCCCAGCAGTGGGCACTTAAATAAAGGTTTTTTTTATTTTTATTTAATTACAAAAACAAAAAGGTGTTAAATAAAGGTGTTTATGCATAACTTAAAAATCTTCGCTTGTCTGGCCGCTTCTTGTTGTTCTGTGTGTATTAATCTTAATCAAAGAAACATTTTTAAAACATGATTAAATTCACTTTTACTTCTATTTATTTCGACAATATTTAAAAAACCTTTTGAAAAATTAAAAGATTATCGTCATTATTTCTATAAAACCTAAAGTATTTCTTCAGGTTTAAGAAACTTTGTAAATACCATCCGTTTAAGAAATTTCAGCTGTCTTCCTGAATCATTTTCATCATGAACTTTGCCACTTTTCCGTCGACTCTGCAAACAAAAAAGCAAATCGTAAGCAAATTGGATAGGGTCGTGTTGCGACTCCCTCATATTCCCCAAATAGATTGGTGTTTTGGGTGAAAGAAGATAATATTTTGGAATACGAGTATTTAGTTTGAAGGGAACCTAATATTAAAAATCTTGTATAAATAATGTCACTAAATTGGGTGTGCTGGCTGAGTAATCAAAGATTTTCAAAGATTTACTTTTAGTCTAGTTCTATTTAATACATTCAAGTATTTTCCTAGTGGAAAACCGACCCCATTTATCACTCTTTACGTGACTACGGGCCACAAGTAGTCTTGGACATTACGTTTAAAAATAGCCCCATTATTTCAATGCATCTGAAACTCGCCATAAAACCTCTTCCCTTTGGGACCTTCATAAATTCTCCAATTACGTCAGCGGACAGAATCATGGCCCATGAAATTGCTTAATTTCGTAATGTTGGTAAAAACGGATAAGGTCGATTATCTGACAGGTAATCACGACCTTTCCAAGATCCCGTCCAAATTTGATTACGGAAACGATTTTTTTGCAAACAGAAATAGGAGCTCAAATTATCGCTGTTATTTTCAGCAATTCATAAAAAGGAAGATGATTGAGTGTTTGATGGCTTAAAATAGATAATGATGCGATTGTGCTAATCAAATTAGCATTCAGGAAGTTTACGATGTGTTTCCGTTGGCCCATACAATTGTTTGCCAAGAATAAGTCCTATTCGAAAACAATTTATCACCTATGAGATCAGATTGAATTAAAGTAAACCAGAGTACCTACAATTCACATAATAGTTATCTCCACCAGCTGCGCCACAGGGATTGTCAAACTTACAAAAACTGTCAACTTTGTATCTTTATCAACTGTGGACCAAAATGTCGCTTAAGCCTGTTTTAGCCGCCGTTGTTTCAGTGTTTCAAGTGTTGACGTACTTCCAGTGTCGCCTGCTCCCCATTAGCAGTTTATTGCCACTAACAACGGGCAAATGGGTCAAGAGTTCTCCTTGCTAATTCGCTTATGGTAATGAGGCTGAGTTAAGGCTTTGTGAATTTTTTTCTCTTTCACGTCGCGGTAATGGTACTTCTGTAGTTTCGTTGTTTCAGAGGAAATGTAACTTGCGTCGTTTTGTTCTTATTATATCAACCGATTAGATATTATTAGAGATAGGTAGGTAGTATATAGTATATAGTCGTAGGTATTGGTTACGTGGTAGCACACTCGACTTTCATTCTGAAGGTCTCGTAGTAGAAACGAAACTTTCGGCCATTCTTATTTCATGACGCAAATCCTTATTGCCAACAAACTAATCTAAAATTACCTATACTCACGAGTTTCAAGTCACGTTTTCGAGTGGAATCTAATTTCTATTAGATACGACATTTACGATTGCAATTTTATTTATTGTTCAGGGTTTTATGACATAGAAAATGGCGTGATTGAATCTTTAGAGTAAAAAATAATAATGATATCTCTAGATTTTTCTTCATAAAAAAATCTGTGTGCTTGGAAATACGTGCTATAACGGTGAAAACAAACATCCTGAGGAAACCCGGCATGTACTGAGAACTTTCAACAATTTTGTAGGACATGTGTCATTAACCAAACAGCACTTGGCCAGCGTGGTGAATTAAGGCCTAATCTCTCTCGTCAAGTGTCCCAGCAACACTGGTGGCATTCCCAAGAACATAAATATGTATTATGTAGGTATGTTTTCTGTATGCATAAATGAGTTCTAAAACCTCGATTACTGTAACTAGGGTCATAATTCAATACGAGTGTATGGTAAAACCATTCTAAAAATGAACTCCCCTCCACAAAACCGTGATGATTTCAACGTGTGAGAGGAAATACAGAAGAACAGAATACACAGAAAAAAAAATTCAAAATTCGGTGGAGGGGCGTTCATTTTAGAAATGGTTTTACTATACGTGTCTATTATCTGATAATATCGAATAATCGAATTAGTGCGACTATTCAGAACAGATAATATCCTATGCCTAGTTGGCGTAATAAGCCAGCAACGATTTATACGCAAAATTGATTGTTAAGTTATTGTTTTAATCGGTTTTCAAATAAAATACCTCTTCTAAGATCTCCCGCAGTTAGATTACTGCCTTAGTAAATGTAAAAAAACGCAAGCGAAGCTGTCTGCTGGTCGATAAGTTCAACAGCTAGAACGCTTAGGACAAATACTACTTTTCTCGATAACCCAAAGTACCTGTAAAATTTTATATAGGTACCTATCTGGAATATAGCTTGATAAATATTTACAATCCTCAATTTCGGACTTTATACAAAAATAGCGTGCAAATAATCCCACCAAATAAAATCTTCGGTAAACAAAAAAGCCACTTAATCCAGCCCATCGGCAAGGATCTCGCAATAACCGTAAGGGCCTCGTAGAAAAACATCCATGGAGCCCTGACGGATGTGCCGAAACGAGGGCTCTGCACACACTTACACAAACAAACGCCTCGGTATAATTGTCTCCGATTTCACTGTACCACTCAAAGGTTAAGTGTGTTTACGCGGGATAGTTACTTGAACTAGTTACTGAAATAAACTGCGGCAAAGTGTGTGTATCGTGTCCAGTCTAATTCCCTCAGGTATTTTACATGTTATGTTGGTAAATATGTTTGTAGAATGGCGCAGAAAAAATATTAAATACAACTGAATAAACAATTTGTCTATGATAATTGTGCCCAACTAGCTTTCCGCCCCGCGGCTTCGCCTGAGTTATGTTATATTTTCACGCTGTAAAATGTATGCTATGTCTTTCTCCTGGTTTTAATCTCTCCACAAATTTTCAGTCAAATCAATTCAGTTCTTGAGTTATAAAAAGAGTTACTAACACGACATCATTTTATATATAATGTATATAGATTGACATGAACGCATTTAATAAAAGATCAGAAAATGTATAAAGTTTGTGAAGAAAATATTGTGCTATTTGAGCATTGCTTTATTGGAAACTGTGCAATTTTTCACTTTGAAAGTTTTGAGATGTTGCTATGGTCCACTGGTTCTTTAACGAGAAATTATACGCTCTTTTTAACATTTTTCTTATTAACTTTAAAGTAGCTATTTTGCATTAAAATGTGGTTTAAGATGAAGTTACTATTGAACCTTCATTATCGTAGGTAATATATTAAGCTAGTTTTTAGATTATTTAAAAAAAATCTGTCAAATTCGATTAGGCAATATTAACTTTCAGTTTGAAGTACCAATGTACCCTAGATAACTTTTGTTCAATATTCGACCTTGCTAATTCTACTCTCTTATATTTATCAATGGCTCCAAGCCAATACAGGAGATGGATATTAAACAATTCGAAGTATTGATCAACGGAACGTCTGGCTCTGTTACTTCGTGTAATGGGAAAAATCACGTAATGGATTTTCAACTCGACCAGCGTAAACAAACGGGACATCTCGGACGTTTCCTGAATTAAAGCACAGAAAATAAAACCTTTTTAACAGTTTACTAAATAAAACAAATTCCTAAGATAACGCCAATTTATTAATGAGGATTTTCAAATAAACTCGGAACTTAGAAAATGTTGTTTGTAGATTAACTTTCTTTTTCTCTTTGAGCGGGATTATAACGAACTGTAATTATTGAAAATTCCCTTCAACTTCTGACGGAATGTCTAACTTGTTTTCCTCAACGGTCACGTTTGTGGAAATAATAAAATTTACTTTGCTTTTAGACAGAAGATGAACAATCTGTACTGTAAATAAAAAAAATTTAAAATATTAATGAACTTCTTTTTTGTTTGTTTCAGATAAAACTCCATAACGATAAAATAAATTTAAAATTTTCTACAAAGTGGATGGACATTATAATCACGAAAACGCCATCACGAACATTATGGTCACAATAGACAACGAAATAACAATCTTAAACGCAGATGAAGACAGCTGTAAACCTAAAGGGTTTATAATGAGTTAAAGAACCTAAGAATGCCTACTATGCCTACTGAAGGATGGACTCTGGGACCGAGCATCGACTTGCTGAACGCTTCGGAAGAGCACCACAATGCCACGCCCTTCGACCCTATCGAACACAAGGCCGTGCAGGCGGTGTTCTGCACAGCGTACACAATCATCTTCGTTGTAGGAATCTTCGGAAATGCACTCGTTTGCTACGCTGTCATCAGAAACCGAGCTATGCAAACAGTCACTAATCTATTCATCACGAACCTTGCCTTATCCGATATATTGCTCTGCGTATTTGCAGTACCATTTACCCCACTGTACACTTTTCTAGGAAGGTGGGTTTTTGGAAGCCTGCTATGCCATATCATGCCTTACGCTCAAGGATGTAGCGTCTACATTTCCACTCTCACGCTGACTTCCATAGCGATTGATCGATTTTTTGTGATAATCTATCCATTCAAACCGCGAATGCAGATCAAGACCTGTATAGGCCTTATTATATTCATTTGGGTATTTGCCTTATCCGTAACATTCCCGTATGGCTGGTATATGGCACTCGAAGACATATACTGCATAGAAAAATGGCCATCAGATCCAGTCAAAAAAGCGTTTGGCTCTATTACAGTTATTATGCAATTCGCTATACCCTTTGTTGTAATGGCTTTTTGCTATACATGTGTTAGTGTAAAGTTGAATGATAGGTTAAAATCTAGGCCAGGTAGTAAGAATAGTAAAAAAGAAGACGCAGAGAGGGAAAGAAAGAGAAGAACGAATAGAATGTTGATAGCAATGGTGGCGATATTCGGACTGTCGTGGCTGCCCTTGAACCTTATCAATATCAGCTGTGACTTTTATTCATTGACTGAAGATTGGAGCTACTATATGACGTTTTTCTTTATAGCGCACTTTATCGCGATGTCTTCCACATGCTACAATCCGTTTTTATACGCGTGGTTGAACGAAAACTTCAGGAAAGAGTTCAAGTTGATTCTTCCATGCTTGAGCGCTCTTGTTGGTAAGAAAAGAATCAACCAATCAGATAGAGCCGGAATGTTTAGGTCAGAAAAAACTTGTAACGGAAACGATACTATACAAGAGTCGCTTTTGACCTCAACTGTATCCCAAATCCCAGCAGTGAGGTATAAGATAGAGTTTAATAAGAATGACGATACAGACAATATAAGTCCTGATGAGAAACCGGAAAACCATCCGAGTCCGAATGAAGACTGCCTAAATATGTATATGTTTGCTGACAAAACTGTGATCAGTTCAGATAAGGATCCTATTGTATCCGTGCTGTAAACATAAGGTGAGTTTCGTTAACAAAAAGAACGGATGAATGAACGGTGAAAAGACGGATAAATCTAGACAAAACGTATAGTTTAAGGGTATGCGAGCGCATCATTTCCAACCCGACGACTCAAACTGTAATTTGATGCAAACATGGAATTTGCTAAAACCAAATGCAACGTAAAATTTCCGACCGACAATAAGCTCTCACAAAGTTATAACGCCATGTGTAGCTTTACTCTAATAGTTAAATTTTGCATTCTTTTATATTAAAGTTTTGATCGTATTTGATTTCTATGGCATAAAAAAGGCCTAGCATAGGCATAGGCCTTCATATTTCAGTATCACATGCGGTAAAAACAAAAATGCCTGGAACGTAATATGATGAGAATGACAAAGAAAAATTCATATCATGAGATTGATAAAATGTTACTTGAGTTCGTAATGTCATTTTGTGATGTGATTTTTTGTGAGTCTTGGAAATGATAAATTGGTTTTCATGTCACCCAAGTGGACAAGACATAGATAATAATTGATGACCCATTTTTGAATTTATAGGGTTAAAATGTAAAAAACCCGATGCAAACTTAGTAGATATTTGTGCGTCATTTCGGGGAAATTTATTTAGTGTGACGAGTTATTACGGAATATAATTTGTATTTCAAAATCTTATCTCTCTTCTTATATTTATCAGTAAGGCTCACCGTATCTCTTGTAAGCCTTACTGATAAAAAAGGGCGAACGAATTAATTAAATATTTTTCGACAGATTTGCATTATAATTGTCTTAAATAATAAGATCAAAAAATTAAACTGATTTTACGAACACTTTTTAAATTAATTTAACTTCTTTTAGTGTTTATATTAATTCAATTATCTGCAAGGCTCATAATATCGGTCATTTCGCAATTATTTTTTTTAAAGTTATAAAGCTAAATGATATATTAACTAAATCAATTTTAACTACATGAATACATACACATACTAATTAATATGCATGAAGAAAGCCTCCAGCACACCGGATGCGTATTCGTACACGTAAGCGTAGACGTGCATGTACCACTGAGTTGTAATGTATGGGAATGTATTAGACAGGACACACTGCTTGCGTAACGTGACGTGCGCGTGCAGTGTGTCCTGTCTAATACATTCCCATACATTACAGCCTCGAGCAGACCGGATGCGTATTCGTACACGTAAGCGTAGACGTGCACGTACCACTGAGTTGTAATGTATGGGAACGTATTAGACAGGACACACCGCTTGCGTAACGTGACGTGCGCGTGCAGTGTGTCCTGTCACATGCATTCTCATACATTACAACTCAGTGGTACGTGCACGTCTACACTTACGTGTACGTATACGCATCCGGTCTGCTCGAGGCTTACAACCCAGTGGTACATGCACGTCTACGCTTACGTGTACGAATACGCATCCGGTGTGCTGGAGGCTTTAGAGTTGAATCTATGAATGTGTAGGTGTCATGGATTTGGTTAATTAAATAGACATATTCACTTTATGAATGTCAGAATATTACTGAAACTCAAAACGACACTAAAAGCGGGATGTCAGTAAAAAGCCGGGGCTCGCAATAACGTAACAAATCTCACGCAAGTTATAAAAAAACGTTTCAATGTCGACAGTAATATATTTATGACTTTAAGCCACTTTGGTATTTATTGGCTTCAGTTTTTATGCGGAGGTGGTGTAAAATTGCAAACAGATTCTGCTCGGCTTACGGTATTAGAGCTTTGACTTGATTTTTAGGAACTTTCGGTTGAGTTGCTAAACCTTTTTGACCTCAATAGGATTATGCTAATTTGGCTAGAATACAAAAATGTATAACGTAATCTTAGCCATTCCAGTGATCTTCCTAACTCTAGAGGTAAAGCGTTTGTAAGTTAACCGATTCTTATTTTTAATCCAATCTTGCTTTTTACATTGTTTTTAGACGATGTAAAAACCCCCCCCAAGCTAAACTACCCTAACCTACCTAAATGCTTATCTATGTACTTTCTTACCTATTTGGCTTACCTAAACATGTATGTACAACAAATACCTAGAGTTATAAATACCAATATAATGGATGTATACTCCGGATCCAACTCCTTCTCTGTCTCCGGACTCTCCTCCTGTTGATTTGATGATTGGCCGTGATGTGTGATTGTCTAGTGGCACTATAAGGACCCTTTCGAAGTGAAACCGTAGAAACCCAGAATTCTTTCAGGCATTTTTGAAACATTTTGGCTTAGTAATTCCTACGGTCATATCTAGCTTACTTCCTATAATATTAACCTTGAGTTATCTATAAAATATAATAAGTTAATAATAATATAAGAATATCTTATCTTCACCTAATATCCTATTACTAATCCCTAATGAAATATCTTACTAAAACTCTTCCTGAAATCATAAATTAGATTAAAAGCACATTTCCATGTTTCAGTAACACTGGGATTGAACCAGCATCTAGTAAATGATAAAGGAAGTTTATCATTCTGTAGACAATAGAACATTACTTAGATTCATTGAGAGTCACAAACTGGAATCGAACCAAAATTGCATGCTATAAGGTAACATAATTCAAAGATTATTACACTTTGATCAGTGACTGTGTAAGTTAGAGATTTAGGGTTCTACCAAAGGATTCGAATAAAACTGTTCAAATAGAGTCCAGACATTTATTTCTATTTGTCTTCTATTAAATAATGAAATAAAATTACATAGAATTAAATCGTTTGGACAATGCATTTCGGTTGTTTTTAGGATTGAAGAGAAATGCATAGAACTTCAACCATGTTTTCCAATTAACAATTACATTAGATTTCACACAGCATCCAGATGGATCAGCACCCATGTGTTCTTCAGCAGATCTATACAAAATAACCCTGCCTAAGCCAACCCTCTCTGACTATCACAACTATGAACACTGGTTCATAGTTGTAGAAAACAACTATGTACCACTCACCTGCTGGGTTCGTAGTTCCTCAGACTTTTCATGAATACCACAACAATTGATAAAGAACAACCCTTCTCCATCATGAAACTAATCCCAAACTTCACAATACAAAATAGCCTCTTTCAAACTCCTAATTGCCCGCACCTCCACCTGAAACGAGCGCTGCAGACCCAGAATCCCCTCCCCGATCTCTATATCGCTGGCTACAGGACCCCCCCACCACCGGATCTTACTTGCCACAATCCTCAAATCCACCGGATGGTGAAATAGAATCCGCACTTCCGACTATAGGCTATCTTGCTCTAACAACAAATGTCTATTCTGACTTTGACATCTGAAACTAAATAAATAGGTACGCAATTTGTACCTATTATTAAATGGAATAAAATAAATATCCATTATGGACTGTTACAACGAGAAATACAAAGTAGAACTTTATCATTGCTTACTCTATTTGAAATACTTCCAAACATGGCGGACAGATAACTTAAACAACAGACAACTTGTTATTCGAGAGAGAGAAATTTGACTAAGTCTTAGTCAAATTTCTCGAATAACAAGTTTAAAGACAAACTACACAAACGTCGAGACTTTTTCCATTTATTCCTGAGCGATAAAATCGAATCGGGACCGCGACGAGAGGTGAAACTCGATTCCGACATGCAACATCGACATCTTAATGGAATCTCCAACTTTATTTTTAAACACAACTATTCGGCTCTACGTTTGTTTTTATCTTACATTGCTTTCAGACCGTTTGTTTGCTATAAAATATTTTTATTTGAAATTGCGTAGTTGTCCGTAGACTAAGGGAGTATCGCGCGAGTGAATAAAGTAAAATTGTCTGAAGTGAATAACCGTTATTTCTTACACTCGGATAACTTCAATTATTAGATAAAGTGTATTGCCAGCTCTTATTCAGCAAGCACAGATAAAAAAATAAACTTTACTCATTGAAGATGCTAACTGGTTTGAAGAAACTTAGGTAATGTAATCTAAAAAAAACATTTTGTACAAGTTTGAAAGTGAATAAAAACAATATTAGTCAGGGATCCGTAGTACATGGAAATCAAGTGATTACTAACAAGCTAATTTTTGGTGAGTAGCTTCGTTTCGATGAGACGTCCAAAGATATCCTATACCCAACTCTCGATTGTGGTAGCTAACAGAGATATCAAGGATTAAAAAATTCAAGGATGTAAAACCGGGATAACGGACCACGAAATTTGTAGGACAATATGTTATATCTCAAGATAATTATCTAAATTATATAAAAACATGTTTGTCCTACATGTTTTTATATTTCCAAAATGTGTCGAAAACGAGGTCAATTTAAATGATTACTATGATTACTAACCAGCTGATTTTTTGTTGTATACTTAATTAATATTTATAAAATCTAACGGACATATTGTCCGACAAATTTCGTGGTCCGTTATCCCGGTTTTACATCCTTGAATTTTTTAATCCTTGATATCTCTGTTAGCTACCACAATCGAGAGTTGGGTATAGGATATCTTTGGACGTCTCATCGAAACGAAGCTACTCACCAAAAATTAGCTTGTTAGTAATCACTTGATTTCCATGTACTACGGATCCCGGCCTATATTATCTATTCAATAATAACAAACAAGAATATTTAAAAAATCATATTTGGAATAATGATTATGTTTACTTTTACAATGGATGTTTTCGTTTGATACAGAATGTATGTTTATAATGATGAAAAACATTATAAATATAGGTATTTATAATGTTTTTCATCATTCATAATAACGTGGGCTTAAAACCCCTAGGTTTTAGGGCTTCTAGGGCCCACGTTATGTTCAACTTTTGACTTAAATTAATAAATAAAAATAATTAGGTCTGTACTGAAAAATTGGGCTAATCGAATGGGGCCTGGCAGAAATGAGCCAATGGTTCGAAGGTGTTCGATTCTTATTCAGAAAAATAATCAATGGATTTTTTATAGCTATTCAAATTAAAAATGTTAAAAGGTCTAACCTCTACCTATATCTTCTTAGTCATTATACAGAAATAAAACCTAAATATAACCTAGAAATGTAATATTTTTTTCTATCTTTTCAGATTGCGCTCCAAAAATATTCAATACCACTTCGTTCTGTCTTCGGCAACATTCGGCTGTTCAAAACTTTTCTGATTGTCTACATTTTTTCGTCCCTTGAACTGTAATTCCATTTTTTTGCTTTAATTGAATATGGTAATTTTCGCTACCAACGAATTTTTTACCAAGACTATGATGTAATGAATAGATGTCTTAAGTTATATAATCATCACCCCTTTTTATGTTTCCACTGCTGGGACACAGGGACTAGTGCTTAATTCACCGCGCTGGCCAAGTGCGGGTTGGTGAATGACTCATGTCATTCAAACTTTTTAACAGAGCATGCCGGTTCTCTCTCGATGTTTCCAAATATGCATCGATATTTTAAATATTTCATTTTGTTTGTTATTTGCATTGTATATTAAATTTACTATTCGGTTCGAAACACCGATCATTCCAGCTCATTGAGTCAGAGAGGAGCGATATCAAAATCTATAAAACAATCGGATTTTAAAATATACTGAACAGAATGCTAAAGAACTAAAGAGACGAAAAGATAGTCTTTACCTCTTCCCAGAAATAAATCTTGAATTGTTTTTACTAGAATTTTTACTTTCAAGCAAGTAAATGTTATTTTTCCCTTTTCAATTTATGATAAAGAAAACAAATGCCTACGTTACTAGTTAAACGAAATAGTATCTTAGAATATCGATTTGCAAATAACATTAATTGAATCTATATGTAAAGTTATTGTAATTTATGTATAGTAGAGAATAGAGCTGAAACCTGTGTATACGTAGATCATAGGTCTTTGATGTAATGTATGCTTGATATGTAAATATTATGTTTTAGACGAACAAAGTGTCTGCGTCAATATAAAGTTCTAAAGGACTTTGAGCCCATTGACGAATGTACTTTTTTCATTATAAAGTAAATGTTTAGAACATTGCAAACCTTAAGGTTTATGTAAATATATGCTATTGTAAAATTGTCCAAGAGAAATTGTGCAATTTGCTGTCATGAATAAAATTTTCAAAAATATTTGTCCATTATTTTGCCTGTTTCAAGTTAGAATTAGGTTTTACTAAGGTTCTAGTCGCTGATGATAATAAATAAATAATATTGTTGAGCAATTCACACGTGTGTAAGATGGAAGCTTGTGAGATAATCTGATATACTTAATAGAATAAACATACATAGACACCCGGAATAAAGGTCTGCAGATCTAGAAATTTTATTCTGAGGCGGGAATCGAACCCGCAACCTCTTGCGTCGTCGTAGGTCTATTGGTGGTAGAGTAGAACCCTTAAGTGGTCTTGTGAAAATTTATATTATCAGAACGAAACACATTGGCAGCACACAGAAGCTGCTACCTGATTGCTGGTTAGTATGAAACCTTTTATGAACTGTTTCAACATCTGATAAGTCCCAGATAGCCTATCCGTTACTTATCTGCCAGATAAACTACATACGTTATTTGTGATATCTATTAGATAACAATCTGAACCTAAAACCGGAAAAACATAGAATTAGTATTGTATTTGTTTGACGATACGATAAAGAAATAGGGTACTACCATAGACAAATCATACCATAGACAAATCACACCCACTGCCAAGGCTCATTGTTATCATTTACTTCTGAATTGCTCCGTTCGACACTACATAGTTACGTAACTTGACCTTTGCAGACTTGCTTAGTGATTCAAGCGAACTCACTAGGAGCATACGATTTTTAGCTGTTGATTTTTTAACCGATTTCCATAAAATATTGTTTAGATTCCCAACAGAACCTGGAATTTCAATGTCCCTGAGGACTGTTAATTTAGTTCAACTTTATTTTTTATTGCAAAGTTAACTCCAACAGCTGCGAAGGGCGTAAATAATTAAAATAAAAAATGTAAATGTTGACTCAAAGATCACAATGAAGTTAAACAATATGCTTAACTCACGTTCGACAAAGTTCTTAGTAAAGTAACACGACCCGACTAGTTTGTTAAATTCATTATCCGCTTACGAACAAACCGAATGGGACACACAAACATAAACATGGTGTTAAGTAGGCTAAAACTTTAGCGAGGCAACACGGTTGTAAAGGCCGACCCAAAAATCATCTGTGGTGCAACGGGCGAAGGTCTGGCGCAAGAGGTTGCGGGTTCGATTCCTGCCTCGGTACAAAATATTTACGATCAGAAAAAAATTGTTTCGAGTGTGGGTAAATCAAAATATGTTTATTTTATTCAAAAGTTAATTAAAAAAAATTGAAATCATATAAAGTTGATATTTTTCTTTCTCTCCTTTCAGTCATGCACATATTTTATATTTATATCTTAACAAATGAAGGATCCCAGCTGCTCTGTAATAAAATAAATTAACAAGATATAAAATAAACAACCATGCATAAAATCTTGAAAACAACATATTCAAGAAAGTGTAATAAGTTTGTGACGAAAGTTGAGAACAAAGACGAGCTTATTTCATAGCGGTATTTAACACAAGCTGCAAGCTTACCACGGGGCTAGATATTGTTGCTGTGTAAATAGTCCAGAAATATTTATATACACATAAAACTAATTGGTTAATTAAGCATTAAGAAACGTAACAGTTCACTTCCAATTTAAGTTAACTGTACATTTAGTAAATTATTTTTATTTATTTATATTTACATATTGCCTTCCGCCGTTACATAATTATAGAACACATATCCCATGTGGTGCCGGTTTAAGAATAGTTCACATAACCTTTTCCTGCAGGGGTTGTTAAAGCGACTGAAACATTTTTATACAGGGTTATTGAAAATATATTTCGTAAATTTTACATAACAAAATATTCTTATTCGTAGGTATTCGTTTTATTATTAAATAAAACTAAGGAGTTATTAATAAGTACATCTGTATTTTAATGTAATTGTATAACATTAATAATTATTTTAAACAAATATGGATACGGACCAAGTGTAGTGTTTTAATTAAAATAATATTAACAATGTTTTTTTCTGTGTTTTCTTAGATCGATACATACGGCACTAGCTAAGGATTGATTATCGTACTGAACTATACACGTGAACACCGGTTTTCTACTAAAAACTCTTCTAATCAAATTCCATAGCACGTTTCTGTGATTTCAAAGGTTTTGCTGACTTGCATCTTGACATCTGACCCTTATTAAAAAGGTCACACCAATTAATGGAATGCCCGTATTCTGAAGTATACCCGGTAACTAACGGGCCTGGGATGAAAGCCATACAATTTCCTCGTAGATTTTCTTATTGCAAATGTGTTGATTAAACACTTCGCAAATGATTGCCAGCATTTATACGAAATTAACGGAATCCGGTTGGATTCATACGTATAATAATACTACTACGGCTATATATCATAATAACCTATTACGGCTGTGCTGGCGCAGCGGGCAAAGGTCTGCTCGCGACGCATGAGATTGCGGGTTCTTCTTCGTTTGATAGATCGAACACATGCTGTAGTATAGATTTAAGATAATATTTTTGCAATTAATTCTTTTACATTATTTTTTCAATTCTTTTCTTTGAGATGTGAAAAAGTAGCAGAACAATAAAAGGCATTAAATCAAAATGATCTCTTCTTCTGTGAAATAATAGTCGCAAGGGAATTTTCAGAAACACGTATTGTAATAAATATTTTCAGGGTTTAATGTAAAAGCTGGCAATATTTCAGGAAGTAACAGTAATAATGGGACACCTTTTACATTATAATATTTTATGTCCTGTAATATTTATACGAGCCCTGGAGAAACATTCGTTTGAGTAATTTGATGTTTTTTTTTAAATCACTTAGATTTTTTGATATATCATTAAAGTGCATGATAAAAACAAGTATGTAATGGGCAACCACTCAAATCATATGATTTGTAATGATCAGTCACCGGTGTCAGAGTCGCTCAAAGAGCTATATGGAAAGGGATGTGCTCGGGGTTTCTCTACGCGATCGAATCAGAAATGAGGAGATACGTATAAGAACGCGGGTCACCGACATAACCCAGCGGATTAGCTCTTTGAAGTGGAGAACGGATGGCCGATGGGGCCGAAAGGTTCTCGAGTGGAGACCACGGATCGGAAAACGTAGCGTCGGACGACCAAGAAGATGGACAGATGATCTTGTCAAGGTTGCTGGTTCACGGTGGATGCAGGCTGCATCCGTAATACCTGGAGGTCATTAAGGGAGGCATATTATGTCCAGCAGTGGACGTCCGATGGCTGAAATGATGATGATGATGAGTCACCGGTGATTTATGACGTCAAACAGAAACCTCCAAAGAGGTAACGGAGTGAAGGAGTAAGTAAATTCCAAAATGGAGAATGGGACGAGATTTGTTTTGTAAATAGCATCTGTTACGAGAGCTATTAAAATTGTTTGAGTTTCGGAGTTTCGCTTAATTTCACTCACTTTGTTATTTTATAATTTCAGATTAATCGGATTAAGGCTTATTTTGCTTTTTACAGAAAATGCTTTAGCTTTGCATTCATATATAAATAACATAGAGTATATCTATATAACTTTTTAAACTATCATGGTTTTTAACTATATTTGAATATGAAACGGGTAACATACCATGATTTAATTGTTTTTGAGTTTTCCGATATTTCGACACTGTTGCAAGCGCCATGTTCACGGACAAACTCAACGTCGGGCGAATGGTGTTTGTCCGTGAACATGGCGCTTGCAACAGTGTCGAAATATCGGAAAACTCAAAAATAATTAAATCATGGTATGTTACCCGTTTCATATTCAAATATATCTATATATTTATGTATAGAGTTTAAAAGTACATTGTAAGTAGTATCGAAATCAATAATATTCTTAAGCAGACTATTTACTACTACTTGTTGTAAGAAAATTTAATGTTTTAATTCAATTTAGCTATACCTCAATACTCTTAGGTAGACAAAATAAAACAAGGCTCTAATATATTATTATTAACTTTAACGCAATTAAAATAAAGAGCAAATTTCAAAACCACTGAAACGCAAAGAGTTGAGGAAGTCTAACAAAATCTTGGACTAAGGGAACTTTTAATTAATCTTCAAGAATTTCAAATTTGTTGAAAACAAGTACTTTGGAGTTAATAAGTACCTCAGTTTTAGAATAATCATGAAGCTTGTTATTGATTTGAGCTTTCAAAGTTTGAAATTGACCACATTATTTGCACATTTCCTTCAAAATATCAAAACGATTTGATATTCTAGAACTACCAATGTCAATGATAAAATAGGCCTTTTAATTTTTACAAAAAACTAGGTACATGAAAAATGTTTACATTACATACATATTACAAAAAAAAATATGTCCGCAATTTTTACAACAGCGTATTTTAATTTGTAGATTTTAGAGAAAATGATGTCTCAAGGCAGAACAATAATCGGGTCTCTATTATGCATATTAGGTAGGCTAACTTAATCGCGATATTTTTTGGGAATTTTCCATTAGTTTTTTGGTATTAGCCACTGATAAACCACGTTTGTGTTTAAAAGCAGTACAAACCCTAATAAACGTGAAAAAGCCTGCGGTCTCGAAGCACAATGGACTTTAACATTAATTGGCGCCACGCCGGTACAATTACTTTCACGGGCAGAAAATGCTTAACTAAATGGCTTCACAAACCATTCTGCTAAAAATATTCACGTTTTCAGTATTATTTTTGCTGCTTCCATTTGGAAATGTACGATTAAAAAGCCTATCTTGTAGATTATGTTGGTAACGATAAAGTAAAAACCTTTTTAATTAAAAACCAACCTCAGAATATGCCGGTTTCCTCACGATGTTCACCTTCACCTTTAGAGATTGTGTTTCATACTAGCAATAGTGCCGAATAATATTCAGATTAATCACACAAATTAGAAGATTAGAAGGATTTTATAAGTCTTACGCGTTATTATTGTTTGTTAAAGTAAGCAAAGTAAACGTGACGTTCAAATACGCCAAGACTTTATAACTGGTTTCAATAGGAGAGACCTGTGCCTAGTACTGAGACGAAATATATATTTTTATGATGATGATAATGATGACTGTATTACGTATAAGATACTTACAGAAACTGTATAAAATCCGCGCACGATCTTATAAATGTTTAAATCGATGCTTCCTACATTTTAATGAAGATTATCTGATTCTCGAGCTAAAGGATTTTGGCTTCCATTAACGGACCTATACGAAACCATCTAGCCTTAGATAAACACTGAAAGCAAAGTGTTCATAACTATTTACTGCGGGCTCTATAAAATAAGAAGTTTCCTTGCCTCTGTGTAAACTAGGTGATAATGTTAACGCTCGGCGTTGAATTTGAAAGGCTATTGTAAGCTATAGTTTGCATATGTATGTAGAAAGATGGATTTTTGGTACTTTTGCATACAAAAAGTACGGAAGATATTTTAAGAACGAGTAGGCAGTGAAAATCGCGGCAGAAACGACTACGAGAGTTGACAACAGCGACCGCGTGCCCCGCGTGGCGCTGGCGTATCGAAAATATTACGCGCAGCGCTATCCAGAATTAGTTGTGTAGCCTACAACACAGATATACCCCACTAGATACCGCATGACAAGCGTTAAGGAGTTATATTATTATTGCAACAAATAGTGTAAAAATGGATTATGAACAAAATAATAAACTACTACTACCAGCTTAGGTAGGCACACTAGGTACAAAATATTTATTAGACATTTTCTTAATTCTAGCTACCTGTCCTGTATAATTATTTTTTTTATTATTAGTAAGTATTCTGTAACAAAAAATAAACATTTGTTATTCTGTTCTATATAATATATGAATAATGAATTATAAGTATTATATATATTATAATTATTAGTATTATAATTATTAGTATTATATATATTATAATTATATATATTATAAGTACAAAGTATTTATTTTAAGTTTTATTGTTGAAAATAAAATATTGTTATGAACATAAAATAGGTACCTTTCAATTCTCTGTAATGTAGTTTTAATTTAGTTTAGTTAGTTTAGTTTAGCTTTAGTTGCGACCAAGTGTGAGACCCGTGAACTTCATATACACTTGTCTCTTTTCCGCATTGCGCTTATTGCACTCGTTGTCCTTCTCGGCGAAAGCACGTGTAACGTTAGTGATGTAAATTCTAATCGATATCGTTAAAAATGATAGACGACATAATATATAAGCGGGTCTCTCGGTATTATTGTATGTAAAAATAAATAAGTTATCCATAAACCGTTCAAATAATTATGTTTATTACTTACTCAGTCAAATGAATTATTTGTGATAAATTTTTCTAATATTATTTTTAAATTTTTAAGTTCTACAGGTTTTGTGTATACCGAAAATAAATACATATCTTCCTACCTACATGATGCTATTTGCTACAACGCCTTTGTTTCAGTCACCGCAACCCGCACCTTCCTCCAATTTAGGTGCGTTTGAATCGGAACAAAAGTATTCTAATTTATCTAGTTTGGGTGATCTGTGCATAAAATATACACTATTATTGTAATCTGAAGCAATGCGTCAAATTTTTACACGTCAAATAATATCTACAAAATTGAAATGCGAAAGTAACTCTGTCTGTCTGTCTGTCTGTTACGCTTTCCCGCACCTCTCAACCGATTTTGATGAAATTTGGCACATACAATCTTTAGACCCTGAGAAAGAACATACTTTTTACCGCGGAAAAATACATGCTTCCGTGGGAAAATATATGCTTACGCGGGAAAATTCGATTTGGATGAAATTTAGTATTGAGATAGTTGCAAATAAAAGTATATGGCGAGAGACTTTTTACCGCGGAAAAATACATGCTTCCGCGGGAAAAGATAATATGCTTACGCGGGAAAATTCGATTTGGATGAAATTTAGTATTGAGATAGTTGCAAATAAAAGTATATGGCGAGAGACTTTCTACCGCGGAAAAATACATGCATCCGCAGGAAAAGATAATAATGCTTACGCGGGAAATTTTGATTTGGATGAAATTTAGTATGGAGATACATAGTTGCAAATAAAAGTATACGGCGAGCAGAAGTCGCGCGGGGGCAGCTAGTTATAAATGACAAATTACTTATAAAATTGGTTCCGCCACAGAATATTATTAGTTAGTACGGCGCACGGAGAAAATTGTCATAGGTCCGTTCAGCACAACGTCCCGCCCCGCACTGAATTGAAGGGCCCGCGAAGGGGAAGATCGCGCATTGTGTGTGTTGTTTTACGTAAAAAATTCGTTAAAAATCGCTGGGATTTTTTTTCGAAAAAGTAATCTCAGGAGATGATTGGTATTCTTTTATTCTATATGGTGATGAAAATTAAAAAATCTCATGATTAATAGATTAGGATTTAAACGGTTCTTGCTGAAAAAGTAGACGGTATTTTACACTATTATTTCAGGTACTTAAAATAAAAAAAATAAAATTTCGGCTTCAGGAGATAATGCCTTATATGGCATAGATTATTGTGTAATTTTTTCAAAGCAATTCCGTTAAAGAACAAGGAAATAAACGGTTTCTGCTGAACCCAAATTTACCAAATTCACGCATATCTACGCCTTAATGGAACTAAAGAACTTTTAAGGTGTTTTAAACACTAATTATGTGCACATACATTAGAATAATATACGAAAACTTCCTGACTACCGATTCAAAGACCGAGACGCATCTCTTCCGAAAAAAATTATATGTTAAAATTATTAGTGTTTAAAACACTTTAAAAAATCACCAACCCTACTTGCCCAGCGTGGTGGATTAAGGGCTGATTCTCGGAACTCAAATATGCTTATGCTACAGATATTATGTTATTCTTCTTCAAGATTTATTTTTATTCTCATACTGTGTCTAAGGGTAAGTACTCGGGCGAATGTTGATTATTGTATAAAAACCCACACTCGTACACAGCATTTAACCCTCGCTAGCAACTGCGTCAGTTGTGATCGATTGCTGGCTGACTACACAGCTGTTTCCGTCATTTGACGGGCCACGTGACTCCTCCCACGAACTAAACTTATCGGACTTACGAGAAGGGTTCTGAGTTATCGTACGGAATTAGGGATTCACATTTAACTTTTTCACTAAAGCAAGACTTTTTATTAAAAAAATTATAATATGAATTTATTCAGTAACTTGGTGATTTAAAATCTAGATTTTAAATTTTAAGGAAGGTCTCACTTTTGCATAACAATTAGTTTATTACACAATTACACAAATTAGTGACATAACTATAGTAGAGCCTAATCTCTCTCTTCAAGAGTCCCTGTGTTGTCGTCGCTGATTAATTTGACAACTATTTACATTTTTGTTTCTGATGCTATAGAAATAAATGTTGATAAAAATTATCCTCCTTTCAAAATAATTTTCCGACAAGCTAAATAATGGGTAACATCGTTTGAATAACTCCGTTTCTAATTTAACAAACAAGCAGACAACATGGAAATTATTTAAATTAGCCCTAAGAAAATAGGTGGGTAGATCAAGTTTAATTTTAAGAATAACATCATCTAATAACAAGAAGGTTTTATGGACTTAGGCTTCTGAACAGTTTGCTTAATTTTAAGTTATATTATTAGGAAGAAGAAGAGTTTGATTGTTCGGTTGAATACGCTTTTAGGGTTGTATTTAGTCCATTTATGATTCGCTAATCTACTTAAAATTAAATTCAACGATCAAGTCTAAGAGCCTATTTAAAACCACTGAAACATGATCTTAATAATAGGGTATTTTTTATTGTCACATCTCTTAGTAGATGTGTTTATCTTTAATTTTCCTCTTTCCACAAATGTCAGCTTCAAATGCCGCTTAATGTCACCGTGTTTTAAATTACCCAAATTGAGTTGCCTTCGGGGTAAACTTGGGAACTTAAATGGCAAGGATCTAAATTTATCTTTTTGTCCTTCGTATTACAGACAGCTAAAACTCATCATCATTTACCATTTCATTTGAATCTTTTACATGTTTCTATTTCATTAGATCCTGTATGAGACCTAAATACTAACACATAACATAATATATACACTGTTTTAAAAATAAAGATCAACAAAATGTTGTTATTAAGAGTGCCGATTTAAGCTAAGTATAAGAATAAATCCGGTTATGCACCAATGAACATTTCTGCTCGTGAAAAACATCTTCCTAATTATCACCATACATTTGAATAATATTTGGTAAGTACATAAGGCATAGAATACTGTTAAATTCAACTAAACTCAGAAGCCTAGGACCGCTCTCTACAAATTACTTGGTGTTTTTTTAAACTGGTGAAGTCATGTCAAAATGTATGCAAACTGGTTAAGAAAATTAGTTTTTTTATTGTTAGAAGACAAAATTATTTTGTCAAACTCGGAAGCGATCGTCATTTCGTTATTTCAATTAATAATTTACACATTTTTCACGAACGGTGTCAAACCATATTTAACCTTTTCAATCCCCGAATATAAAACCACTTTAAAAAGAACCATAAAAGATCAAAGCTTTGACAGATCCCAAAGCCCTTTTTCCATCACAGAGGTCGTCGCAGGCTGGCGTTGTACAAATATTAGCATATAACCTAAGAGCCCGTGATGGCCAGACCTTCCTTTAATTCACAAGCGTGAAAATTATTTCATGTGTATGTCTAACATAGGTAAGAATAACCCCCAAACATGAAACCTGGATCGCGGTTACTTTGGGAGATACCAACCTTTTACCTGTTATCTCCCAAAGGAACCACGATCCAGGTTTCATGTTTGGGGGTTATTCTTACCTATGTTAGACATACACATAAAATAATTTTCACGCTTGTGAATTAAAGGAAGGTCTAGCCAGACAGGGCTCTTAGTATAGACTAATAACCTGTGATGGCCAGACCTTCCTTTAATTCTGAAGCGTGAAAATTATTTTATGTGTATGTCTAACATAGGTAAGAATAACCCCCAAACATGAAACCTGGATCGTGGTTCCTTTGGGAGATAACAGGTAAAAGGTTGGTATCTCCCAAAGTAACCGCGATCCAGGTTTCATGTTTGGGGGTTATTCTTACCTATGTTAGACATACACATGAAATAATTTTCACGCTTGTGAATTAAAGGAAGGTCTGGCCATCACAGGCTCTTGGTCCAATAGCATAATTGGCGATACGATTTTGTTTATCAGCGGTATTCAATTTGGACGCAATCTGAGCGATTAACTGGCATTAGGCGGTTTGTAAACGACCGACCTCTAATCAACCGTCGTTTTATTTACCCGAATATCTAAGCCTTTTTTCAAAAAATGTTTTTTACGCATTGTTAAAAGGACTATCAAAATAAGCCTTAAGCCATCTTGATCTTATTTTTTTAAGCCAATTTCACTACGAATCCCATTGAGATCCTATGCAAACAGTTTCCAATCCAAACAATTAATAGTTTTTGGGGTGGCTTATGTCTCAACCTCAAATGCTTTTCAATACAAAATCAAGGTTAGTACTTTATTTATCCAAATGAAATTCTTTAAAACGTTGGAATAATAAGAAAATGAAATTTAATAGTTCGTGTGTTCAAATGTTTATTAATTCAGGCACAAAATAATTAAATAACCTATAAATAACATCAACCTATGGGGATATCTGCGATCAGCGAGAGCTTAACCAATATTGGATTTATGTAAATTTCATTATAATGCCTTCAAAGCGGTTAAAATCAATCGAAAATAGCGCTAAAGACTTCATGATTGGATTTACAAGATAGCCATTTTACAAAGCGAAAGATAATACTGAAATGAAAAGGACCCAGGCTGACCCAGAAACGAAAATAGCTGTATCAACTCAATCCGGTCTTGAAATTGGAGTAAAATTGTAATATGGGTTTGCAAATGCAATATAGATTCAAGCTTTTTCCGTTGAATTCCTCAAATGTTCACCTTGTAACGTGACTCTTGGGTGTATGATCGAGTTGTAATGGAGCCCAGCGTAAGAACGGGATATAAAAGTGGTCAGCAGCGTCGTACTACTTGTCCAACTTACCGATGACTAAGCAGTCTGGAGAATTAGATTATATAAATTTTCCCATTAATTATGGATTCTATTGAAATTCTATGAGCCGTTTTGGCTAAGTGGGAGCACATTCAACTTTCATTCCGAAGTTCGTGGATACTTTTCTCTTTGAAAAAATTGTTTCTCAAAGCAAAAACACGTGCTGTTATGGTAAACATCGTGAGAAAAGCGGGATGTACTGAAAACTTTTAAAAGTTGAAGGACATGTGTCATTCACCAACCCGCACTTGACCAGCGGTGAATTAAGGCCTAATCTCTCTCGAAGTCCCGGAATCCCAGCACTGGAAACGTAAATAGGGGCACTTATGCCTTCCCTACTTATGCTTCCCGTTGTCCCCGGTGACCGGGAATTATATTAAACAAATTAAAATAGTTCCCGCTGTCCCCGGTCTCTGAATGCTAATGTACTAGGTTTCTAAGTCCTTATAGATTCGGGTGTCTGTTTGCAAGCGCGTCACACACTCACGACCGCACCTTTGCTTCGTTAAAATGATTGTTCTGTGTGAACTGCCATTAAGCTTGCTCAAACACTGTCCGTCCTGTTTGTTCATTGTGATTTATTAATGGCAAGTCAAGTTTAATATATTATAATAAAAAATAAATGGGACTCTAAAGATCAGAAAAACGTATTTAACGTATTTTTTTAATATCTATATATTAAAACTATGAACACATGAAACTCGATCTCGATACGTGAAATTAAAGGATTCAAAATCTATCTCTTTAACGTAAACATAATCGAAAGGTCCCATGTAGCCACTAGCAGTAATGGCTAGAATCAGCATTTAATTTTAAATTAAAAATAATATAACTAATGACCACTGTATTGTTTTGTAAAAACAGGTGTTTTCCGGGGTTCAAAGCGATTTTAAAGAAAAGATACCCTAACGCTTTCAAATGTTACCTTGAAAGTGTTGAAGCTAGCGAACATTTCTAGTGGAAATGTTGGAAATACTTTTAAAAGTCCGTCTAAGAAATGTTCCTCTGTTTCCTTCCTTCCGAGTTGAGATAAGTACAGAACACATTAAAACCTCGTTGTAGAAGAAAAACAAGAGCTAAAGCTTATTGCTGGAAATAACTATTTAATGCATATTCAAGTAGTAATGAGACAGAATAAAGTGTATTGTACTTGTTATTGTTATTGTACTTTTAGGCTTTATCAAGTTGATGTTTTAATTTAAGTTATGTAGTTTTCCTTAGGCTTTTTGATTATGTGCAATTTTGCGGTAAAGCTGTTTGATTGTGCAATTTTGCTAGACAATTCACATCTAGCCCTTGGTAAGCTCGAATCTTGTGTTACACTGTGAACAAAATGTTAGGCTTTTTAATTAATAAAATATTATTTATTTATTTGTTACGGGTCGTAGATTCGGTGGTAGATCCCATCGGATCTACCGAATATTATATACAAATGTATATAGATTTTTTTATTTTACATTAACTCCCAGATACTCGGAACAAATAATTGCAGATCGTATAATTTTTTGTCTCTAGGCAGGAATCGAATCCTCAACCCCTTGCGTCGCAGGCGGACCTTCACCCGCTGCGCTACAGATGTCATAAAAACATATGTAAGGATAAATATTGAACATAAGAAAGAAAAAATCATTGCTAATTTTCAAACAGTCTGCCCAAACCCTTATCTCTGTTTGCGAAAACGTCATGGCCGTGTTAAGTTACATTATAATTACCATAATGACGTCATGACGCTCGTTTTAGGCTCCGGCGCTGTGAAAGCACCTTAAGGACGCCATTAAAATCTATGAATTGCAAGATTAGATAGAATTTCGTAGAATTTACAACACATTTTCATCATGATCCACGGTAATATCATGCTTTGTTTTACTTTGTCTTACACGTTTTTATCTGTTACATAAATTACTGAAATAGAAAACGGAACGGAAAGAATTGAAGTAACAACATATTAGAAAATATATGTAATTCCTAATAGTTGTACGTAAAACTTTTCCTGTGACATATTTTATTCTAATCCGTACAAAATTTTGTCATTTGAGTGGTGCTGACCTAAGAATTTTACCACCCCACTAAAGTAAAGCCAATGTTGCTTAAGATTGTAATTTTGATTTATGTACATTGTTGTAATATGTGTGGCAAATAAATAAATAATTTACCAAGTCTTTGTCAAAGAGTAAGAAGGAAAAAACAGAAAAAGCTCTAGTTACTTATTATTCAGATAGTGGCGTTGGAAATTTGACGGGTGTCCAACACAGTAGGCCTCTGATAACGTATGAATATCAATCAAGACTAGGGCGGCAAGTCTTGGAAAAACCCAAAGTTATGGATTAGGTAACACTTCACTTTGAAGGTTACTTCACTATTAAGTAAAGCCTTACATATAAATATTAAGTGATAATTATATAGCACGTTAAGATATATACCATGTTTACATAATATAATACGTTAGCATGTAATAAGCACTCCTATTTATGTTCCAATTCCTAGGAAACAGGGACTGATAAGGGGCGATAAGGCCGCCCATTGTACTTGTTTCTTTTTGTTGTTTTTTGTATTTATTATTTTATTTGGTGTACAATAAAGTGTTTTGATTTGATTTGATTTGATTTGACTGTCTTGATGAGAGATATTAGGCCTTATGTGCGGGTTGGTGAATGTCACAATCCTTTCAACCTAGTTCTCTGAAATTGTTACTTTCCTCACGATGTTTGCCTTTACTGTTAAACTCTTTGTAAAGGGTAAATGTGTTTTTCAGATAAAAAATACTTATGTTACTTATCGGTACTCAAACTATCTTCATAGCAAAATTTTATCCAAATCGTTTCTTTAGTCGTTAGTGTGTTCATGTTCAACAACAAACATTTTAACTTACTAACGTTTATATAATATTAGTAATGTTGTACATATTATGTTTATTTCCTTTATTGCTGTCGTTACTAAGCTTAAGAAAATAATGTTAAAACTTTCATTAAAATAAAATACTGATTAGTTTCTCTCTAAAATTTTCTTTAGTCGGCTTCCATCCAATCATTTTGCATGAGAAGTCTCAAAATACTAGATGTTTAAGTTAGGAGATGGGGTAAATTTATGATGAGTAAGTGTAAACATTGTAATTCACTCTCCAGGAAATCTCTTGTGCCTACTTCCCAGTACCATTGTCGACGCCTACGTCAGAAGACAAACAAACAGACACGAATAGACACAAGATATAAGGAAAGGTATTCATATATTGAAGGCCGCTAAGCTCCAATTTAGCATGAAACAGAAATTGCTATGATCTATTATTATTTTTTTTAATAGAGAATTAATAACTCTTATAAAAGACGACCTCTGTGGCGCAGCTGGCGAAAGTTCGCCTTAGATAAGCGTCTGCATTTATAACATATCGATAGTGTTCAACCACCAAATTGAATCTTAATTCCGTGACTCTTCAGTTGATTCTGCTTTGTAACAAATTCCAAGTGACCCGAACATATTTGAGTCCGCTGTTTTTCAATGACAACTCCTAATTCGAGCTCATTGAATATTCCTTTGGTCAGTCAGAATCGATAAAAGGATAAATTGAAACCTAAACTAAGAAATGTGAGCTTGAATACTTTATCGGAGAAAAAAAGCGTCGGCTGGTTGAGTTAAACCATTTTAAAAATGCAAATCACTGGACGATATATTTTCAATGAAGAAATACAGAATGAGCAACGAAGTACTCCAGGTTTTATAAATTAAAGTCAATTATATTTATCATGTACGTATATATCATCATCACCCCCCTTAAACGTTCCCACTGCTGTTTTGCTGAAAAGTTTGAAGGACATGTAGGCATTCACCAAACCATACTTGGCCAGTGTGGTGAATTAAGACTTAATCTCTCTAGTCAAGAGAGAAGTCCTTGTGTCCCAGCTGTGGGAACGTAAATAGAGGTATATGAGAAATTAGGACAGTAGGTACCGCTCACGTGAATTTACGTTGCTTTTGATCATAGTTACCCAATTTATAAAGCTTACTTTAGTTAGTGAACCCCTATGGACGTGATTGGATAATGTATCATGCCAGAGCGTATCCTAATTTGACGTACGGGAGATCGGTCGAAATATTATTTTTAACAAACCATTTCAGAAATTGGATAATTAAGTAAAGTGGCCTAAATTCTACAGTCAAAATTAGTTCGATGATTTATAACAATGTTTTTGAACTGTTTCGAAAATTTGCTTTGTTAAAATTAGTTCTTTTAGATACGGCCGATCTAAAGAAATAAATAAGCCATTATAATAGTTGAACCGGATACATTAGGCAACTTATATTTGAACATGAAACGGGTAACATACCATGATTTCAATGTTTTTGAGTTTTCCGATATTTCGGCACTGTTGCAAGCGCCATGTTCACGGACAGACTACAGACGTTTCATGTTCAAATAATAATAATAATAATAATATATAATAATAATAAAAATCTTTATTTACATAACAGGTTTTACAGACATAGTTTAAACAATTAAATAGTGTAAGGTTTTACAGACATAGTTTAAACAATTAAATAGTTTACAGTAAAATGTTGGATTATTGGAAATAAGTCTCTAAACCTGGGTGCTTTTACATTAGTGTCTCATCGCTCTAACTAAGTATTTAACTTGTGCTTAGACGCGATGGAAGACCTCTGCTCTAGCAGACTCAGATTATGCTATGACAATTTAGTGTTTGTGTGTGTGAATTTTAACTTATTGTAAAATATAGTTAAAAACCATGATAGTTTAAAAAGTTATATTAGGCAACTTTGTTTACTATTCATGTCAACTTGATATAAACAGAGGTGGCTGAAAAAGCAGCTGATTTGATTAAAGAATCACAATGATTTTTCATAAATTATTTAAATAAATAAGTTAATTTTATACCAGTTTTTATTATTATAAAATTTTGGGCTAGTATCAGTAGTCCGATGATTTAGTCCGATTATCGGACTGTTGATACTTTTTAGTATCAGTAGTCCGATGATTTGTATTTTTCAGAATCATCGACTATTATTATTGTTTATTGTTTATTAAAATAAGATCACAACATTACAGTAGTATTACCAATACGTTATGTCTATTTAAATCTAAGTTATTCACTAATTCACTAACTAACCTAAACACTTAAATCTATTTATTGCACAAAGTTAAATGGTATTTATTAGCTACTAGCTTTCCGCCCGCGGCTTCGCCCGCATTATATTAGATTTTAAAAAAGCAGTAAAAAGTATCCTATGTCCTTCCCCCGGTTCTAAGCTGCCTCCCTGCCAATTTTCAGCCAAATCTATTCAGCCGTTCTCGAGTTATAAGTTCAGGCACTAACACGACTTTCTTTTATATATATAGATTGATTTCACTACTTGCGAATCGTAAGTAGGTAGTGAAATACAATAGTTACAAAATCTCATAAATATAAATTGAGTGTTATTAAGCTTGCTAATACCCCTCCTATATTTGAGAACCCAGCTGTACAGAAGCTAGTCGAGTTGTCTTTTTTAGGGTTCCGTAGCCAAATGGCAAAAACGGAACCCTTATAGATTCGTCATGTCCGTCCGTCCGTATGTCACAGCCGTTTTTCTAGGAAACTATAAGAGCTATAAAGCTGAAATTTGGTAAGTAGATGTATTCCGTGAACCGCACAAAGATTTCATAAAAAAATTGAAAAAAAATTAATTACATTTGGGGGTCCTCATACATAGGACTGAAACTTAAAAACTTTTTTTTAATTGAACCCATACGTGTGGGGTATTTATGAATAGGTCTTCAAAAATCATAATAATGTTTCTAACATCATTTAATTCTAAATTTAATAGTTTGGACGTGAGACTCTTCCAAAGTGGTAAACAGAGTGTCCCCCCCTCTAATTTCTAAAATAAGAGCTTGATAAATCTAGAAAAAATATATATTGTACATAACCATACAAACTAACAACGAAAATTGGTTTGAACGAAATCTACCAAGTAGTTTTTTTATAATACGTCATAAACTATTTTATATAAACAATTGCTGCGGAAGCCTACATGGGCGAGTCCGAATCGCACTTGGCCACTTTTTAGTTTACTTGTATTACTACTAAAATACTACAATATCTACGTAAGGTAAAGTAATGAGAGAGATCTCCATTTCCTTCGCGGACAATTGTATCTTCACCAAAACACTTTGAACATGGTCGTTTGAATATTTTTAAAGGCAGGTAATTAAGACGCTTGAGATTCTTAAACGAAATTAAAAGAAGCCAAGATGATAATAATTTATATTCTACAGCCACCACTTTAAGGCAAATTACCCAATTATTCCATTATCTTGAAAATAACATTCAGTCGGGAATATTTTTAACGTGATTCCGCATTAAGTAGAACTGATTTTGCACTTTATTCGATTGCTTCATAATGTGAGAGAGCAACCATTTTGTTTTTTACATAATTTTATTATGTTTGTAAGTGAAGCACTTTGCTGAAATTAATTTTATTGAATTTTACGGCTGAGTAGTTTATCAGATTGCATGAGTAAAGTAGTTTTTCAATATGCATTTTGCACCCTGGTTTGTACACTAGAATAGTTTTAGAATATTTTGTTGTAAAAACTGTCGTGGTTATATGAAATCATAAATGAGAAATCTATGATTTCAATATCGGATTTAGACTATTTTCAGTTGATGTTTGCGAATCATCTCACATTTCATACTTGGTGTTCAATACCAAGTATGAAAATAAGGGAAACTACCGAACGTCTTCTTAAATCTTCGTAAAATGAACCATAATCGGTTTGATGACACCAACGGAAAGAGGTGAGTTGTGGTACTATTCTTACTTGGCAGCACACGGAAGTCAACCATTATCATAGAATACAGCTTTGATTCCTATGTGCATAAAACTTTAAAAACAAAATAAATACACAAAGTTCTATTTATTTACAAAGAAACTATGAAACAGAAAATAACAAAGAAACTATGAAACAGAAAATAATAAAGTTTAAAGAGTTTTAGCTAAATACTGAAGGGAATTTTCAAAGTTCAACAATTTTTAAAAGGCTTTGTGGCGGTTCAGACCCAAAGGACGAGACATTATCCAAATGGAAATACAATGTTAGTTTAATTTTAATTTAGTTCACTTTCTTAACGTTTATTAGCTACGCTCATCATTGTCATCATTTAAGCAGGAGGGCTTCAAAAATATCTTTATGTAGATGTTGTTATTAATTTTTAACCTAAGATCTTTCTCCAGTTACATTCTGCAGTTTTTCTTTCCATCCTCAGGTTGTCTGGAAGAAATTGCTTTAAGCAATAAGACCGCCCATTACGCATACGTTTTTGTAGTTTTTAAGTTTCTATGTAAATATTTTTTATTGGTGTGTGTGTAATAAAGAGTTATCTTATCTTATCTTTCTCTCTCTCTCTCATCCTGATGTTGATGTTACTGATTGGCTGATGTCTGAGTCTGAGTTTTCTAACTCAAGACTTTATAACTCAGGAACGGCTGAACTACTGTTAACTAAGTTTCTGCTAAATGTACTGTAATTTACAATGTTTACAATATGTATTGTTTTATCCACTCATACTTTAATATTATTTATTTATTTATTTATTATTACATACAGAATATAACAGTACTGTAAAAATACCAATGCGCTATATAATTACTTATGGGATATTCATACATTATATACAATATAATGTATTATCGCAAAGGAAAAGAACGTAACAAATATCCCTTAAAGGAGCCATTCACTTGAATAAATTATCTAAAGTCAAACGCCTTCCGTGCTCACAACGAAATTAACGAGAGATAAATAAATATGCTCCGAGATAATCGAGAATATACCTTTATAACTGTGGCAAACTTGAAATTTATCTACATCATAATGAATTTAATCTGACAGTTATTGCTGAAAATGCAATCAAGACCGGAAAAAATATTCATATATCGAACTGAAACGGAATCGGGTGCCTCAGCAACGGGGGCGTCGGACACCTAAGCCACTAACCCAACAAAACATGTAGTGTGTTTTGCTGGAGTTATTATTTAGAAATAATTATATTTAAATATCAAAACACTTTTTCCAACAAGAGTTTTAATTGCATAATTATTAGTTTTCCTTTGATAATCATTATTGTGAGTTTATGCGACATTTACTTGCGCTATGTGGCAAACGTTGGTAAAGAATTAACAATAAGATCATTGACCAAACCGGTAGACCAAAGAAAACAGATTTATAGAAAAAGAGAAGTAAGATTATCAATCAGTAAAATTTTCTATGAGCTAGAAAAATATCCTCCTTACTTTCTATATTTGGACATGACATGTGTCTCAATGTTGACAGAACATCTTGTGATGTTGGGAAAGGCGCACTATTACATGGAAAATCTCTAATGAGATGGAGATACCAAATAAAGGCAGCATTTAACGTCACTCTCCGGGAATGCATCAGTAATGTTACCATCAGGGATGGTGGAGAATTGTTTAGTGCCAACGTGACAACCACGATTTTTCGGCCAAGATCGTAAAGACTATATTTAGAGAAACAAAATGAGGTTGTTTTAAAAAGATGTAGCTCGTCTGCAATAAACTGCCTATAAATAAATTCAACGTATAAGAGCAACTGAAACAGAATTAATAAGGTGAAAGAAGAACAAAACAAACCCATAGAATAGGGTGTCTTTTGTTATTTATTTAAATTATTACGAGTATAATGCCCACCATTCCCAGGTTTTGTGTTTTGTCATCTTAAGAGAAAAATCATCATCATTATCTTATGTTGGCGATTCATTTACTTTATTGTTCATCTTGTTTCGACTAATTTGATTGTGTCGCATCGGGCTAAACTCTGATTTGTTTATATATAAAGAAATTATGATCATAATTATGCAGGTTCCGTATTTTACTACAGTAAGTTTCGAGTTTCAAGTGCTCCAAGGCAGTTTAGGTGGAGTTTTGGACATTTGCCAAATAAGAGAAATATCACACTTAAAACTAAGAGGGCTTGTTATTGAGAGAGTTATTTTACCTGTTATAAAATCGTATTTTCCGTATTATTCATAACAACATAGGTAACACCTAAGCACACCACAGAGGTTTTAGTGTTGTTATGAGTAAATTTTTAACGAGAAGGTTGAATCGATTTAAAATAGATAATATTTAATCTACATACTTACATTATATAATGAACTTTACAAATATTTAAAAAACAATCAAAGCATGCCTATTATATTTATCTATATATTTATCCTAAGTTTGGAATTCGGAAGGATAATTATGGCCTCTCTAAAGTCTAAAGTCCCTGTCCTATTTACGTTCTCACTGCTACGACAGCAGTGAGAACGTAAATCGGTTTTATTAATACCTCAAAACTAATTAATTGCAACACATAACAACGCAGTAAGAATTGGGTTCGTTTGTCTTTTTCTACGTACCTAGTTATTATATGATTTTATTATTTGTGGTTCATCTAATAAGCTCTGAAATCTCGTAACTTTTATCTAATCCAAAACACTTAATAAATCATACAAGAAAATCGACACCTACCTTACATCGCACACATGTATGGAAACAATCAGGAAATAAATCTACAAGCAATTTCTCATAATGGAACCTTGGTCTTTAAGTTAAGAGCACATAATCAATAGGTACGTCTCTCCGCTCAATGTATCTATATCGTAGTCTAAACGAAGATAAACGATGTACTAGATTAAAGTAATTTCCTCTGTCCATGATAGTATCCATTACCCAGACATAGAACGCGAGATGGTAGTTAGAAAATTATATGATGCTGAACAAATTTAACGAAAAATGTTGCAAGATTTCGCGAATCTCCATCAATTGTTTTTGAATTCTTGTGTATTTTTGTCAAGTCTAAGAACATACTATATTTAGGTCTACATTTTGAGCAGCCTTTGTCCAACTCCGATACAAATATGCTTAATGTCCTTTCAAAGTACCTACCTATTAAATTTATTTATTTATTCAACAAAATCCACAGCCCTTAAAAATATATACAACATTGTTTCATATAATAGAACTTAAACGGGCAAAAAAACGGATTTACTTTAAATAAAATAAATAGGTGTATCATTAACATTATATAATTAATCAATTATATGAGCCGTGTTGGCTAAGTGGGAGCACACCCGACTTTCATTCCGAAGGTCGTGGGTTCAAACCCCGCCGCGCACCTCTGATTTTTCTTCTTGGAAAATTATGTGTGCTTTAAAAAACACGTGCTCTAACGGTGAAGGCAAACATCGTGAAAAGTTCTCAGAACATGTGTCATTCACCAACCCGCACTTGGCCAGCGTGGTAAATTAAGGCCTAATCTCTCTCGCCAAGAGAGAAGTCCCTGTGTCCCAGCAGTGGGAACGTGAATAGGGGTGTTATGGTATGGTAATTAATCAATTTAAATGTAATAAAAATAAAGTTTGCTCTCCTTCTACATTTAAGTTACAGCTGATTGGCCCTTCAATTGTGACCCTTGGCTGAAGACCTCAAACTATTTGTTAAGCACAATTTCATCACTATTGTGACTATTCGGTGTTCAGACAACCCTATCTAAATCGTTTTATTTGGGCCGGTTGTTTTGGGATAAATCTTTAAGGGTTTATTCAACAGATTCATATCTTTTCACACCAAACCCTAAGAGTACTAGAGAGAGAGAGAGTAGGTGAAACGCAATTTTGATTGTTTTGATACAAAATTATTTATTTATTACCCTTAACCCCATTATCATTAACCTCGTATCCGATAATCTTCCGTTTTCAATTTTCCCAAACACCGAATTTCCTGGAACATACAATAATCTCATATTTCATCCATATTAAGCCCTTTTCCCTTTTTGCCTCTGTGTGATTTCCACAAGGGATAAATTCACCTAAATAATAATAGGTAATAGAAAATAATAAACCTGCAATATTATACGTAACTATTAATTACAACTTGATAAACAATTTAAATTATTGATCAAGTCTATTTCTGAGTAAATTTTAATGAATGTGATTCGTTGATACGTAAAAGCCACGGAGGTAAGCTATTATGCTGTTAGCTAACTTGTTCTTGCCTTTGGTTTTACTTTATTTAATTAGTTTTTTCAAAGAAAGTTTTTATTACAAAGTCACGCTACAAAATGTAACAACTTCTACTATTTATTGTTATAAACAAAGCTGGAAAGAATACACAGCAACATTCAGCCCCGTCGTAAGCATAACGCTTTCTCACTTAGGTTGTTACGAATACTAAGTATCTAAAAAAATATTTTATATAGATATTTTATAAGCATTTAATTTTGAGTAAGTAAAATATTTACTTACTCACTATATTGGATATATTTATTTTTACTCACTAGATGGATATTTTCTATGAAATATTTTCCAAATTTCCGCTTCAAGTTAGCTTATTTTTCTGAAGCATGAAATCCTCGCTTCAATAAAGTAGGTGTCATGAAAATCCTATTACGTTCCGAACTAATCCAATCTGTTCTCAAAATTATCGATAGTCATGTTTCTGTGACACACTGAGAAATATTGCAAAGTTAGGTTAGTAAATAATAATTCTTTTCACAACAAATAAGTCGACTTCAAACTGCATCCTTAAAATTTTAAGAAATCCACTAATTTTCCTAGAGAAATTGGTGGAATCAGATCATGATTGACCTGGGACTATATACTCTATCAAACAAAAAAGATAGTCGACAATTGGGACAGTCTATGCCTATTTTTTAGTTTTTTTGAAACGAAAAACTAAAAAGCTATAATTATGCTTTTGAACTAATTTAAATTAAAGAGGATATATAGGATAGAATTATATAGGAGTTGATAACCTGATAAACAAGGAAAGTAAAATGTCGTCAGCAATGTTTTTTTCATAAAATCCTTGAGTTATTCTACGCGACGAAGGGCAATGACTGGAAAATTACTTATATTCGCGACAGTGGATAAGTCTCGTATCAAAAAGGTAGCTGATTTAAATTGATAAGCTTTTTGTCTACTCAAAGTGAAAGGTTAATTTTACAATAACGGGAATTACTCACGTATATATAAAATTACTATAGACTGCCTCTATATTTTTTGAATGTAATGATTTTCAGTGCAATTTGAATTTGGCTTTACAATAATAGAATATATAAAGTTAGTCGGTTATTTTTGTAAAAAGATTGTATTTGTTGTTGTTTTCTGTAACCTCCTCAGAAAAATAAGTTATTCTTAAACTTTTGTTGGTACAACTTATTATAATCGAATAAAATTTCTCATGTACAAACTTTTTAATGAGAACATGTCTCGTTACATGAAACGAAACAAACGGTGAAGTAGGTAACCTAAACTAAATAAAATGCTTGTACGAGTATTTATTTATTATGTAAGTAGGTACTCCTTGAAAATTTGTTATTACTTGGTGTTACAATTTTTGTAATATTATTCTATATATATGTAAAATTGTATGTACAGATTAATACTTAACTGACATGCAACAAACACAAAATTGTTATAAATACTTACAGCTAGCTTAGCTGTAAGTATTTATAATATTTGTAAAAAAATATAAGTAGGTATCTGTATATTATGTGTACCTATTCTAGCGTGTGTGTATGTAATGTGGGTTTATTTATTTATTTATCAAACAAAATCCACAGCCCATATATATTAAAATTATTCTTAAAATAAGGATAAACTATATATGTATAAACTAATATTGTGGGTTGGTAGGATGATGATAATATCATATAGAATCACTTAGAATAGCTATCTTTTAGTAGTTTACCAAGATTGAATAGTTCTAGTGTAATAGTAGCGTTATGGAACACCTATCTTCAATTATCATGCAAATACATTACGTCTTGCACATACAACTGCATGTGACATATCATTAACTACACTCGCTATTCATCTCGAAACAAATAGCTCATTGCTGAGACGTCTAGGTAAATTGCTTTCGAAGGTTGTCTAGCTAGACAATAGAACTAATTCATACACGTATGTATAAATCTCAGTCTGAATTACAATGGACTGTTTAAAAGTACTTTTTTACTTTTATAGGTTTTTTTTAAATATTATTATTGTAATAAGATAAGATAAATTAATAGATAAAGCATTCATTCGGTACTAAAGCAGATATGTTCACATAAAATTAATGTTTAAAAGAAACTAGCTTTCCGCCCTGCGGCTTCGCCCGCGTTTTATACTTTCCCGCAATTTTGTTTGCTGTAAACCTTGCGGAGCCCGAGACCTTTCCAACGCATGCAAAACCGTGGAAATCGGTTCGTGCGTTCTGGAGTTATAGCGTCAGGAAGGAAAACCCGACTTATTTTTATATAGTAGAAGAATACAAAAATTATTCACACATGTATTACAATTTAATGTCATGTTTCTTGCTTACTCAACAATTTAATATTGGAACTTAAAGTATCAAAGTAAAATAACTTAGATAAATAAATACATTTATTTCTGGACAATTTACATATCTTAGATAAGTATAGTATGAGAATTATTGACTTATCTGAAAGAGGTTCGATTGCCACTTTTTCCGGCTTTGTTGTACCTACACCATATTCTTAAAAAATATTTAGATTTATCCATTAAAATCTGAGTTGTGTTTTACTCTAAAAGTCTGCATATTGGAATTGGCTCACATCCTGGACATTCTGGTGGTACGTATGGTATACAGCTCTCTTCACCGTAACAGGGGTGAGTTTCACACACGTTCAGCGAAGAGATGCATGATCTGTAAGCTGCAAAAGTTAAATTTAAATAAAGGATCAAACTTATTATTATCATCCGATTATGTGACTGGTAAACGCTGAGATGATGATAATGATGAAACGCTCTTGTAGCCAAGAGTCAACAGCTTGAGGCTTTGACCAACCAACTAATAGATTTAAAACCAGCACATTAAAGGATAAAACTGATAACTATTTCACCTCATACAACCTTAAATCTCTGATAAGGTTTTGATTATTAGTAATAGGAATAAAACTTTCAAGAGGTAACGGTTCTTACGGAAGTCCAGCGTGAGCTGTCCCAGCAGCTTGCATAATGCTGAGTAAGGACCGTTTTGCAGCGACAAACATACATAAAGTAATTAAGTAGGATAGTTAGTTATTAAGTAGGATCTTTGATAAATTAGTTTGTGTTTAATTATAAGAATATGTACCTATGTTTTTGTTGCAAATAAATTTATTTTCTTTCTTTCTTTCTAACAGACCTAAGCCAATTTCGTATTGGAAATTTTACATGAAATTTTTTAGTACCAACGTAGCACAATTGTACAAGTACAAACGAGTTTCGGGTCTCTACCCGAAAAAATAGTAAAGCGCACCATACACGGACTGCTTGAAGCTACGACTGCATAGTGACCACCAGTCGTTCGGTATAGTCATATTTATTTATTTTATTGGTTTGCAAAATACAAATTTTTTACAATGTCAAATGATAACAAAATAAGTGTTTATTTAGTATTTTATTGCTAGTGTTAGCAATAA
This sequence comes from Chloroclystis v-ata, assembly GCA_963691955.1. Classification (NCBI taxonomy): domain Eukaryota; kingdom Metazoa; phylum Arthropoda; class Insecta; order Lepidoptera; family Geometridae; genus Chloroclystis; species Chloroclystis v-ata. The sequence continues at coordinate 16,661,829 of OY829900.1, read as the reverse complement.
AATACTCGAAGCTGAACGGACAAACCGATAATCGATTTCTAGTTCAAGTTTAAGATTAATATATGTAGATTAATTAGTGTATAATTTTTGTAATTAAAAATACTTAACCCGCCGTTTGTGACCTGTATGTCTGTGAGACCGGGTGGATCGAAAAAGTCGAATAACTTTTTTACCAGTTAACCAATTGAGTTGCAATTTCGTGTACTCTCCTCATTTTGCGTACCCTACCGTTGGTAAACCCCGCGTGGGCGAGGCAGGCGGACGTGTGTGAGTTTTGGTGCCAACCCGGTGCGTGAGACCGGGGTCACAGATTACGTAAGTAAATTAGTCATAGGTAAATATGGTACAAAAAAAATCAAACAAAAATGGGCACCTTTTTTTTGTTTAGTTCCTATTATAATAAACCTAAAAAGGCCTAAATAGGTCAAAAAAATTTTTTTTTCTTTAAAATTCTGATATTTAAAGTAAACATTAGAAATAACTTGGCTATTTTTAATGTTTTAACTATGTAAGCCTAATAATGAATAAAAGATAACTCATTTAAGATATAACCTTGTATTATTATAAAAAAAACATAGCTTTTCAATATTTTAATAACTAAAAATTCCCTGCAGTAAAACTTTTTGGGAAATTTCAATTTGAAAAACCCGGTCCGTATGACCGGCGTCACAAACCACGTAAGTCAAAGTGACGTCACAAACGGCGGGTTAAATAGAAATAAAACTGCTCGAACAGTTCGTGTATGGCGGGCCTTTAGCTCTCTTACTTTGTTTTTTATTCAGCTGCACAATCAAGCTCACGGCCCATTCGATGCTCTCGGCTTTCAGTGACGTATTGCATTTCACCGGCGACATCACTAATTTACTTTATTATTGGCATGTTTTTTAAAAATCGAATCGTCATTCGACATTTAAAAGACAAACAATACCTAGCCACGTAATTGTTATGATGAATTTTCTACAGGTAGGTAAGGTGGCAATGTAACATACATTCATTTAATGGCAAAATTATATTCTCATTAGTTTTGAAGTTCAATGTTTTTTTGAATAGCTGAGCATCAATTTCGTCTGTTAACTATTTATCGATGATACTTACTATCAATGCATTCGCCGCCAAAGCAACATCCGCCGCAACACTGCTCGTGGACGGAGCACTGAAACAACATTTAACATTCAACCTCTGTGCCAAAATAAACAGACACAGTGAAATAGCATTATCTTGGTAGTCAGTAATATTATGTTGTTCCGATTTGGTTATACATAAGTGCCAAAACAATCTTTATTATAACAAACCTAAACCTTATGAAATATTTAAATGTACGAATCGTAGGTTAGGTCAGGATATACATTATAGCGCGTAAAAAGGATGGCTGATGAGGCCAAAGATTCTCAAAATAATTGATCTTATAAACAAGTTTTGTGTTAGCACAGCATACAATATATAGGTATTACGGCCGTTAGCTGACGCAAAGATTAATTTAGGAAAGTTTGTGTATAATCGTTATGACGACCTAACTTCTACCCGAAGCTAAAACCGTCATTAACGTAGGTAATTTTCATAAATAATGTTCCATTTCAAACCCGTTTCCCGCCAGTTTTGCAGTCCTGCGCAAACACAACAAACAGTATACACACCAACATCAAAAGCGTTTTCATTTTAAACTTTCTCAACTAAACTCGAGTTAAAATTAATGTCACTGTAGAGGTCTTATTTCAAAACAGGTTGTGGTTCTATTTTATTTTAAAAGTAATTTGAATTTGAGTTTGGAATGGAATCAAATGGTCGTTTCCCGCGCATGGTCTTAGTAAAACAGTTGAATAAAGTGCGCAGTGTTGTTCGCTGTGACCGAGTTAAAATCTGTCGCTAGCGTTTCATTACGTATGACAATAGAAACTGATTTTGCCATAGCAAAACCGAATTAATAAATGAAATTTCAATATACCTAGATGCTAAAGAACCTTAGTAAGAATTAAAAGATAAACTTGCATTTAATATTATTTCCGATACTAAAAGCTCAAAGTTAGCAAGTACTACACACTTTCAAACGCGGAAAGTTCCGGCTTTAATATTTTTACCCTAAGAAAGGAGTTCAAAGCAACGAAGTGGGAAAATGAACTTAAACAACTTACAGTTGACTTTCTAAGTTGAAATAGCTTACTGAGTAGGGTAAAGGGGTTATTTCAATAAGTCTAGTTCTATAGTAGGAATTTCGACAGTTTCTTGGTAAATGGATCTTGTAAAAGATTATAGTATAAATACATGTTGCAGGAAAATAATAATTTTGCAAATCGGTCCAGGCATCTTTGAGTAATCAGTGAACAAAAAATATAATTTAAAAGTTTGTTTTTGAAATCGGTTACAAGTGCATTATTTCGTAGAAAATATTGACATGACATGCAATAAGAGCCAAATATTGCAACACCTGGCCATGTAAACAAGATCCGTGCATATGTGTGGAGTTTTCCAATCATTCGACATTTCCTGTCGCCTGTATGGCGGAGGAGGGTCCACTTAAAGTGGCTTTTAGAATTATTGTCTGCATGGTTGATCGAATATGCGGGTATTATGTTAATTTTAGAAAAGAATGAAGCAATTAATTTATTTGTTGTAGTTAGAAAATTGATTAGGCGTACATACGGACGTCCATGTTCACGTCCCATGGCGGGAATCGAACTGGAAACCTCCTGCTTTGCAAGTGAACCTTTGCCTACAGCGCCATAGATGTTGCCTAACATTATGAGTAGTATAATAGGTACGAAAATTTCGGGCATACAAAGCGTACAAAAAAGAAATATACAAGTATTCGTTCCTTATACATTTTATATAGGGAACTATGTATCTAATAGTCCAATATACCGTTCTCAAGACACCACGTGACAGTATTACATTGAAGAGGGTCAGGGTTCCGCGTAAAGAGAGATATTTAGTGTCAAGCGCCACTCGAATTATGCAAATGGCATTTGTATGTCTCTTATTGCAAGGCAGGCTACGTTTAATAAACTCTTGAGGTACATAAAATAAGCGGATTAAGAGTGAAATAAAAATATCTGGAAACTTAATATGCGAAAAAAGGTTTTCTTTCGTTAAGATGTAAATAACTCTTAAAAAGATACAAAAAAATAAATATCATAATACAAAATACAGACCTGTTGTTCATTGTTATTATGTATTAAATTCCCACAAAAAATACACTAAATCATAGGGAAATATATACTTAATCTTACATAAGCTTCGAGACCATAATATAAAATCGGCCCAGTCTTACTTAAGAGGCCTTTTACCGGAAATCGCGAAATTGTTCGGTTTTCTCGTCCTAATTCTATGGTTTACGTTAGTTGTTTGATATTACAATTACATCTTTATAATAGTTCGTTTTCTCCTCTACAAAAGTAGTAAGAAACATTTTAGATAACTTGTTTATATATTGAGTAATAATCATTCTCCGGATACATGTTTCGTAAAAAACGCTCGAAGACCTGTTTTCTTAGCTATAATTTGTAGATTCTAACGAATATGGGCGATCAAACTAATTTTTATTATGTTACGTATATCCTATTCTTCATTTAGAGTAGAGTACATTTTCGTTAAATGCTTTTATTCTAAAGATATACCGAATTTAATATCGACCGAAAATGCTTCGAAACAAACCTCAATAACTCCGAAGTTCTAAATCAATGGGACGTCATATTTATATCAAAATATTTATCAACATTTGCTTAAACTATGATATTAATTTTAATTTGTAGAACGGTTTTGGTAATTTTTTATGAATAAAATAAAACTACCATAATTTAGTAGTTTTTTCATTCCGCCGGCTTTTTCCATTTAGTACCGCGCGAGCGCTTGTCGAGGTCGGACCTATGTCAGTTGTTCTTGAATAAAATATAGAAATATTTCGTAAAATGTCAGTGTGTGGGACTGTCAATTGCTGTAAAAACGCTGTTAGTGTGCGTGTATGTGTTATTGCGATACTACGACCGACATAAGTTGATCCGTTGATAACGATCAATTGTTATTTTTATTGATAACGATCAATTATTGTTGTTGCTGGCCTAAGAATTGTACCACTTGTTGCTGGCCTAAGAATTGTACCACATCATTGTCATCTTGTTTAACCTTATTTATTTGGAGGTTATGCTGTAGGATGTGGATTGCATATCTAAAGTTATCTATCCTAATTAAAAAACAACAAGGCAACTTTTTTTGGTGAAACCGTACAACGACTAAATGTAATTATGCCTATGATTTTTTTAGATTATGACTAACTTGCCGACCCGCCGACAGCTGCGCTTGCGTTTTTAGTTACTAGTTTATGTTTTATAGCCTTTTTCGATCATTACTAGTTTATGTTTTATAGCCTTTTTCGATCATTTTACTATCCAATACTGAAATCATATTTTAAATCGGACCCGCGGTTCCTGAGTAGCACGTTCAAACAAATAAACAAGCAATCTCCTCAGCTTGATAATTGTAGTATAGATTTCCATAATATTTATTACAAAGAAAATATTCCGTAATTTTTTGTTCTTATTTTTACCGAGTATCCAATATGTAAACAAAAAATAATGTACCTTTCTAATAAATATATTATTTATTGTAAACATTAAATATGTACCTTTCTAATAAATACAGGGCGTCCCAAAGTTATGGGCCATGGAGGGGAAGTACCTTAAATATCGTAGATAGTGAATTTTGCTCAAACAAGACTTCATTTTATTTTTAAAAGTTAGTAATTCTGCATTCATTGATTTTCTAAAAATTACTTGCTTTGTCTGGGAATCGAACCGACTTACATGTAGAAAAAAAATACTCGATTTTTATGATACCAATCGAAAGAAAAGCTAAAAAATAATAACTCTGCTTAAGTAACATAGTATTTTAAAAGAAAGGAACAACGTGAAATTAATTATTTTAATCAAATAAAAAACATGAAACATTTTTTTTGTAAATTAATTAATTAAATTACTTACTTTTTAAAATAAAATGAAGTCTTCTTTGAGCAAAATTCACTATCAACGATATATATGGTACTTCCCCTTCATGGCCCATAATTTTGGGACGCCCTGTATATAAAATAACACCCCTATTCACGTTCCCACTGCTGGGATAGGGACTTCTCTCTTGACGAGATAGATTAGGCCTTAATTCACCACGCTGGCCAAGTGCGGGTTGGTTTTTTAGGGTTCCGTAGCCAAATGGCAAAAACGGAACCCTTATAGATTCGTCATGTCCGTCCGTCCGTCCGTCCGTCCGTCCGTCCGTCCGTCCGTCCGTCCGTCCGTCCGTCCGTCCGTCCGTCTGTCCGTCCGTATGTCACAGCCGTTTTTCTCGGAAACTATAAGAGCTATAACGTTGAAATTTGGTGAGTAGATGTATTCTGTTAACCGCACTAAGATTTCAGAAAATAATTGAAAAAAAAATCATAAAATTCGGGGGTCCCCATACATAGGACTGAAATTTAAAAACTTTTTTTTAATCCAACCCATACGTGTGGGGTATCTATGAATAGGTCTTCTAAAATCATAACAATGTTTCTAAAACCATTTAATTCTAAACTTAATAGTTTGGACGTGAGACTCTTCCAAAGTGGAAAACAGAGTGTCCCCCCCCCCTCTAATTTCTAAACTAAGAGGATGATAAATCTAGAAAAAATATATATTATACATAACCATAAAAACTAACAACGAAAATTGGTTTGAACGAAATCTATCAAGTAGTTTTTTTATAATACGTCATAAACTATTTCATATAAACAATTGCTGCGGAAGCCTACATGGGCGAGTCCGACTCGCACTTGGCCACTTTTTTTAATATATAAATGAAAATTCGACAAAAAAAACATTTAATTACAAACCTACACATCAAATTTCAGAAGAATCGGTTTAATAATGAGCCCATAAGATGAGATGAATGAGGACATTTAACTTCAATAAGACTATTTTCAGTTTTATTCTTATATAGATAATTATTAATCATGAATGTTTTAATTTTTAAATTATGTACTTAATTGATTTCAAATAATCAATCAGATTTAAAATGAATATTGATATTATTAAGATAAAACATAATTGATTCAAATATTGAAATAAAAATATCCGCCATTTTGAATTTAGGAAAATATATTAAACACCTATCAATTAAATAAAAACATTAATATAATAATTATTTCAGAATGAAACTGAAAAAAATCCACTCAATAAAATGGAATTTATTCGATGCCATTTTCTACAGATCTAAAATAATTATTAGTATATTTGTATGTTTTAGATCGACGAAGTATCAAGATCATTTAGTATTTTTCATAGAATTCGCGTGACGCGCCGGTCACGTGGTGCATAAAATATCCAATTTCGCAAAACTTCAAAAATTTTACAGGGCTCTTAAGTTATAAAATAACAACGAAAGGTGGCATAGAAAGAAGAAGTAGATATTTTTATGTTATGTAGATTATTTCTCTCATTTATCCTAAGCCCTACTTATTTATTGAGACAATAAAATAGGTGTATTCCACTGCACACTTACATTTTTATGTAAGTAAATTAAAATATGTTTCATGTAAAGCGTAGAAATAACTTACCAATCCAGCAAATTCCTCAGAAGTATCGTCACAATCGAAGGTAAACCCAGAAATAAATAAAAATGAAAATAAAACAAGATGTCTGACATCCATACTGATTTATGACTGTCCGTTTGTAACAATAATCCTCTATAACCACCGCAGGACCATTTATTCTAACCAAAAACCTCTGCTTTTCGGTAAATAATATAACAGTTCAGTGGAAAATGGACCTTAGTACTTTGAGATAAAGGCTGTGTAAAATCATTTTATAAGGGCAAAGGTCGTCATGGAATATGAACACAATTCATTGACATGGCGAATTTTTTACAAAAGAAAGGTTACTGTTATTATATGAATCGAATTTACTGTAGTTCCGTCTTAAATTTGTTTGTATTGGATAGATGGATAGATAAAGCGTTTATTGTCATACAGAAACACTTCAAACAGGTTAATAAAATACTTATTCTGGTGCAGTAGGATTACTAGTCCAAAAATAACAATAATTTAAATTCAAAATTATACTTCGGCTCAAACTTAAGACCCAGGCATGTAAAGTCAGCACTTTAACCGTAAATCACCTAAAAAAACAGTATTTTTATTATTACTTTAAGGTTCGAAGCTCCGTTATTTTAAATCAAATCTTAGATAAAAACTGGCTTTAATCTATTGCAACTGTGCTTTTGGAGCTCTGCACAGATAACCCCCACTTATATCTGTGGAGCTCTGCCACTCCCAAAACGATGTCATTCAATTTCAGCCATGGTGTGAATACAGCCATAAAAATGCTAGCGGTGTCTGTTCAAGATTTATGAACAACCGATTCAGTTTGGTTAAATTTATAGCGTGAAATGGAAGCAGCAAACAGGTACTTAAGGCTGGAAACGGGCCAGAATGCCGCTGAATCTAATGTATGGGATTTATTTTGTTTTATGGCAAAGGGCATAGACAATTATAGTTGATTCATAGGGGTTGAATCAATTGTGTATGGAGCCTGCCATAAAAATCTATGTTAACTGTTTTCGATCTTCACAATTCACATAGCAATATCTAGCTTCGTGGTAAGCTCGGAAGCTTGTGGTACTAGATTTCTAGTAGGTAGGTATATGCCAGGATTATATACAAAATATAAATAGAATTTCAGGGACATACAAAAACAACAATTATTATAATGTGGTACCTACCTAAATCATATGAATTAACATCTTGCTCATCATGCTTACCACCTGGATAAAATACGCACCGATAGAGCCGAGAAAACGAAGGAAGTTGTAAAAACCTTCTAAGAAAAGTATCCAGGACATTGACTTAGCTAAAGTAAGGTTTATAAGGTCATCAACGGCTATAAATCGAATCGTGTGTTTACGACTGTGGTCAACTTTGCCGAGTTAGCTAGTAGTTCTTGTTGTTTCTATGGCCTTAAAGCGTAACATGCTAACTAAATTAAACAAACAGTGTTGTACCTATAATCTTAGGTTGTAGTTGGTGCTTATAGAACCAACAATAAAAGTACACTTGGCTAATTCACCATATAATAAATGTAAGGAAATAGTTGTGTTGAAATAAGCCTTATTTTAGCTTGAGAGATAAATTTGGCTTGTTTACTAGTAAATAAATGTAACAGTTAAGCAGCTTAAAGAATTCATAGGTAGTCATTGTGTGCGTATAAAATAGAATCGAAGGCAGAAACCTTAAGACCACTCCTGTTGCCAAGGAAGCTGCAAATCTGTTGGCTTAGGACGGGCTTACATGTGTGTAATACTTTCAGGTACAGCCAGCAACAAACGTAGAAACAATGCTGCGAGCAAGCATGTTGGACGACCTCCGTGGCGCAACGGGTGAAGGTCCGTCTGCGTTTGATGTGCAAATATTTTCTTCTTTTTCGGGTATTCTGGGTGGTATCTATGTATAATAAAAAATATCTATCGGTATTTTCTATTAAATATAATGCAAAATCTAGCACCCATAACATAGGGGCAATTTGTAATTATTATGAAAATTAAATATTTCTCTTGGACAATTCACACAGCAAAATATGTCATCTATGTGAAAAACGTTTGTATTAATATTTATAGTACCTTTTAGTCGTAACTGTACCTGAGTAAGTACGTTCGTAGTAAATGTTTGTTATAATCTTGTTCATGAGTGAAGCAGAAATCTGTATTTTGATAGAGTAGGATTCTGAGAAATTATCAATTTAGGTAGATTAGGTTATTTATCTTGCGAATTGGTATTGCAAACGTTAAATAATTGTTATACTTGGTAGTAATATACTAATTAGTAATATACTAGGCACTTCTCATAAATTCTACGATTAGGTATTGGGAGTAAAAGCAGTGAAAACACCTAAGTTGTGGTTAATTTTTTAATACTTTTCTTCTGTATTTGTTAGAGCCTGGCTGAATAAAAATCTGAATCAGCGAGTTTGACCCTTTTTATCTTTATTTAATCTGCAACTGTGCATTTTCGAAACACAATGGAAAAAATATTTTTACCTTCAATATTTGCATTGTGGCTCGTTCAAAAGAACCCAGTGACCCTTCCGAAGGCAAAGATAGACCTCTCCTGTGTCACCCTTTCCGAATAATGGGTTTATCCACAGTATGGAAATATCCAGTTCATTCCGATTTGATCATATTGAATACTTAAAATATTTGGGATGGCCGAAAAGTTAATAAAAATGAAAGGTTTTTGATGTACATAATATATCTTTATGCTTATCAGGTCATGAAATATTTTAAGTAAATTTTAAAATTTTGGTTTATATTATATAGGTAATAATTAGAAATACAAATTTTGTCTTAATTATGTGTATTCATTTTTAGTTCGTGTTGCTCTAGCTAGAACAAGCATGCAATTTTGTGACAAGAACATTTTGTTGTTTATCATTCAGATTCAGCCGTTGTTGAGGTATAACTAACACGTATTTTTTATATATGTATGTAGTTTATAGAGATATATTGTATTACACTTTCAAATATGATTTACCAATATCTATCAAATAAGGATCATTTACAAATGTATCAATCGAGGTTTCAACTTGTTAAACACACACACATTTCTCGTCAAAAACCATTTGATTTAATTTCGTAATTTTCTGGTCTGTTTGATCTTTACTGACGAACGAACAAATAAAGGTTTGAAACAAAAATGAAGAAAAATTACCTGAATTGAAATGAAACACAGAATAATTGCTTAATATCCTTTCTAGCAATAACACTGATGTCTTTATCAAAGCCTGTCGAAAGTCATAAAATTATAAAACAGTTAATTGAAACCAAAATACAGTAAATCTAATTACCTATATGTATAAATTGTATTAAATTAGGTATGGATTATTGGTTTGACATCGCTTTAAGTTAAGTACATGTTAGTGTTAAGATAACTATTAAAATATTTTTTTTTGTTAATCAGACATTCAAACTTTGGATAGCACCAAATGGCACCGAAGAACCATAAAAAACTCTATGTTACGTGAGTTAATTATTAAAATAAGCGTCAAACTTGGATATACTAAATCTATTTCCGAAGATTTAATTTTCCCAGAAGGCAAACTAGGCTGACAGGTGTACTCAGAAAGGGTTTTATCACAAAATGACAACGAACCCTAATCAGCCCCATTTGGGTCTCTAGTTCTCTACTAGGATATTCGTATATTTGGGTAAATAATTTTATTTTATTAATAAATAATATTAATTATATTGCAGATATGTTGTTTTAAACCATGACGGAATAACACCCAAAAATTTACGATCTTTGGTAATATTATAAGGGTTTAAGCTATCATCAATTTTAATCAAAGACTTACCTTGTGATTGACTAATAAACATCACAGATAATAAAACATGTCTCATAATATTTTGTGAAATGTAAGATTTTGTGCTACAAACTTTCGTTTGCAGGATTTTGTGCACGATGGTTCTATGAAACGTTAGTCAAATAATCATAAGGCCTTCCCTAAAGATTTCCAGTTGTTTCGGTAGGCGATAAAGAAAAACGTATGCAGTACGCTTCGGATGAACGCTTTTTACCTTTCAAACTACACCAGGTGTTACTCACCTGGTGACCACGGGGCTACCTACTATATAGATATGAAATCAATACCTATAGAGTTTAGTTTGTATTAGAAATTGGTTAATGTTGTCCGGTTAAATAAATTTGCTCAAGGTATCAACTTGCTCTGAGACTTACTGAACAAACTAAGAGGTGAATTTTCTCAAGGTTGGTTTATTTTCATGGCTCAGCAATCAAATTTTGCTCAGTAAGTTATGATTAAATTAAATCTGAGTGGAAATTTGGACTGGACAGATAAAATTGTAGATATAATAAGGTATTTCAATAACATTACGTTGATTTTCTGTTACAATTGTGTAGGTACTATATTATTATTATTTTGTTTCATAAGTAGTCTGTTATTTACAGATATTTATTCTCACAAAAGCATTTTAGAAAAATATACTTAATATTTTGTTAATTTATAACACCAAAAAAGACTGATTGTTAAAAATTACTTTTAATTATTATACATAAAATATTAATTATGATTTAACGTTACGTTGTTTCTAAAAATGAATTTGTAGCTTCTCAGACGTAACTTCTTTATAATTTGTATACTAAAATGTACATTCACTAAGGTGTACAGCACTAAAGTGCACAGAATTTTCTACCGTTGCGGTTGGGATGCTTTTTTCAAAAGCTCCTATGAAGGATCGACATAATGTGGTGTCTAAGTGAATATTTCTGTCGTTAAATGAGCAGCGCTGCAAAGTGTGATCCCTATGGATTGATGTAATTGGTGAGATTTTATCTTGCACTTTTCGCCCAAAGGTTTTACATTTTCTCAAGAGAATAATTACTTTTCTGCGGTAAACAGAAGAACCTTTATCTTTGGGAAGCTATAATTTATAAGCAACTAGCTGACCAGCCTGCGGCTTTGCCCGCGTAATTTTTTGTTACCTCTTAATCCTTCCCTGAGCTTCTACGACTATAACAAAACCAAAGCACCTTTATCAGCCCAGCCAATCTTCAGTAATAAATTAGAACGCAAGTGGCGTTGATTTTTATATGGGTTTATAGAAGAAGAAGATTAGCTGACCCCGTTCAGTAGTTTATAGTTTTTGGGCATTTTTGTCATTCATTCATTAAGCGGTTTATAAATTTAAATGATATTTAAGTATATATTTTTTTTATAATACATACTCGTATTTATTACCCAGATACCAGCTTTCCGAATAAAATATATAAATAAATTGAGTTACACAAGTGCTTACCTGAACACGTTCACGTAATACCTCCTTAAGCTTGTCGTAAGCTGTGAATATGAGGGATACGAGTTCCGTAATTCTCATTAGCGGTATTACAAATTAAGTTTAATGTTGAGACAATTTTGCATTGCCACGATAATTGTACGATGAATAATATGAATACTTTCAGCTCAATTTGAATGCTTAAGAATATCAATCATACACATACATCATGTAGTATGATTTATTTAAGTTTTATTTATTATCTGTGAGTATTATTTTGTTTGTCTTTTATCGGGTCAGTTATATAAATTAAATAAATATAACCACTTATTTTGAGAGAAACAACTTTAAACGTAATATGGGTTGATTGTGATGATGACGACAACATAAAATACACTCTATTATAATGATCTTAATATTACTCGTAGGTACTTTGAGATTCTATGGTTAGATAAAATATATTTTTTTATATAAGACTCCTTCGGAATAGGAGTCAAGTGTGCTTCCACTTAGCCAACACGGCTCAAAGTCATGCATGTAAAATAATATATGATACCTACCACAGATAATAAAATACACGTTACTTAGGTATATGTTTTCATAGGTTCAGTAAATCAACTTGGATGTTATTTCTTCAAATACACGCTTCATTTCTAAAACCATATCTTAATTTAGTAATTTATTAAAAAAACTTCAATTAACTAACAATTTCAAGCACCATTAAGCCTGGTTTTCCAACTAAAGCATGTAATTAAACATTCCAAGTAATTTGTGAAACCTGTGCCACCAATTAAATATTGGAATTTTAATGAATTTGTGCCAACCAAGGGCTTAATGTTGATAGATGTTAGTGAGTTGGCGATAGAAGATATGTCTTTTGGGATTCGTGAAGAGTGGTTAGAAATGTATAATTTTACAAAGTTACAATGATTCGTTTATGTACATTTATTATGGGTGATTTCCAGATTAATAAAGACATTAAATTTTTGTTTAATCTTTACAGTCAGGTTAATATTTGACCTAAACGATTTCCAACACTTTTTTGTACAAACCAGATCGGATTATATAGGTACACTATCGGATTTTATCTCGGGAACTGGAAAATAGAAAATCATATCTAATCATGATCTAGAATCTAACCTTCTTTCGTAAAAAGCGGTATTCCGAGTATTAAAGTCGCTATTCTATGCTTCCTCTCCTCGGAAATGTAGGGTTAAACTTCCCAAGTTTCCAAGTAGATATTGTGCATTTCTTGAATGATGTCTGACTTATACATATATTACTTAATAACTAAATTAAAGTTATATTTATATATTTATTGACTTATGACTTACCTTAGTTTTATTTTTAATATTTACTTGATAATTAATTAATTAAAATTTATATTTTGCAAGAGTATATCAAATGTTTGATAGTAACTGTATAGGTACACCGCCACTCCATCATTCAATAGTTCCTATCCATCCAAAGGTTGCCTGGAAGAGATCGCTGTTAGCGATAAGGCCGCCTATTGTACATTTAGTTTAGTTTGTGTTCTTATATATGTATTGTTTTGTCTTTTATAAAGTGTGCAATAAAGTTATTATCTATCTATCTATCTATTGTGAAACCCCCTGTTCCAGCTCAAACGAAGCCAATATTATGACCTGACCTGTACATTTGTCTGCTGCAAACTTACTTGTCAACTAACTTGTCGTGACCAAAATTACAAACTTTGACGCAAAGAGCTTCGGTTTGCTTTGAGAGTAACAAAGTTACAAATACTTGGTCAGATTTGTCTTCAAGCTTTGTTTGTGTAACTGAATTGCATCTTAGGAAATAAGTTATTCTAAAAGAGCTAAGTCAGTGTGACCATTATTGTACGAATTCCCTCATGACCTACACTGTTATGGGTCTATTGGGGATAGGTATCCCCAAATACATACAGGTGTATCGAGTAGTTAGATGCAATTTGGGTTGATCATAATTATCAACGTTCAGAAACACGCTTACCAGGTAACATTATGGCATACCGCAGTAAGTTAGTAAGCACAGTAAACGGAACAACGACAGGTAGTAAATTAAATTATGTTTAATTTTGAAAATTATCTAATTATTTATATATTTAGTATTCGACTAAGTACTTTCTCGCATTATAAGAATGTATCTTTCATCTGTGACTCTCTCATTAAATCTGAATACAATAACCACTACTCAGCTCGGAACGGCAAAGCTCTAACAAAGGGTTGAATAGTTCCAACCTCTTTGTCATGTCATCAATGTTTGTTGCTTGATTTCCAGTGGGATTATTGAGCAGATGATTTGAAAATGTTGATTTTGCTTCGTTAGTTCTTTTACGATATGCTTTTCAAATTTTAAATCACATGGGTACAGAGTAATAGTAAACGAAAAATTTTTTCGAAACTGTTGAATTGTTGATGATGTTAGAACTTGTAGGTATACATTAATGTATTTTTGTAAATATACTTCTTGCGGCGCTTTTCTTTAGAATGTTTTGCGTGTTCAAAGAGTTACTACTAATACGGTGTTTTATTTATAAAAGAGCTTATTAGACCAGGGTTTTTAATTTTTTACAAGGAAAAAAATAGTAGTAGAATGAAACCCATTAGAAAAGGAGGGGAATATGATAAAAATGAAAGGAAAAATAAATTACGGTCGATCTGAGTTCGGGAAGTGGGAGGGGGTGGGCTTTTAAGGGGAGAAAATGGTTTATCTCGATTTGCGGTGAAACTACAAGTCCTATTAAAAAAAATTATACGGCAAAGTTGTAGGTAATAAAACGATCTACAACTTTTAATTCACAACTTTTTTACATAACGTCAAAATGTATGTGTAAAATTCAAATAACTAAGTTTTTGGTTTTTTATTTCTATCTTTTTCAAAAACATTTTATTTTATACGAAATTTGGTGAAAACTTACTTATTTATGTCCCAAATCCACTATAATTTATTTGATTAAAAATATTAATTTTTTCACCTTATTTTGACTTAATTACTAAAAAAATAGACCAATTTTCAATCGAAAATTCACGTATCAAAATATTAGCTTTTTTATAAAAATCGGTATGCTGCTTGTTCATTGAAATCTCTATTTTCTGATGGTTAAGAAAAATATATACATTACCATAGTAAATTATCTCAGAAAATGCAAAACACCGAATCAAAATTTGTATCATTATGCACAATTGCATCATAAAAATGTGATTTTTGCAATTTTTATTTCATATAATTGCTTATAATCCGACTTATTGCACATTATACAAACAGATTATTATATAATAATTATTATTATATAGTCTGAAAAGACAAAATCATATTTTTATGATGCAATTGTACCTAATGATACAAATTTTTGTTTCGGTATTGTGCATTTTCTGAGAATATTTACTATAGTAATGTATATATTTTTTTGAATTATCAGAAAATAGAGATTTCAATGAACATAAAGCACACCGATTTTTATAAAAAAGCTAATATTTTGACACGTGAATTTTCGATTGAAAATTAGTCTATATTTTTCAAAATTAAGTCAAAATAAGGTGAAAACAATAATATTTTCAATCAAATAAATTACAGTGTATTTGGGACATAAATAGGTAAGTGTTCACCAAATTTCGTAGAAAAATAACAATTTTTGAAAAAGATAAATAAAAAAAACCAAAAACTTGGTTATTTGAATTTTTCACATAAGTTTTGAGGTTATGTAAAAAACTTGTGAATTAAAAGTTGTAGATCTTTATTTTACCTACAACTTTGCCATATAACTTTTTTTCATAGGACTTGTAGTTTCACCGCAAATCGAGATAAACCATTTTCTCCCCTTAAAAGCCCACCCCCTCCCACTTCCCGAACTCAGATCGACCCTAATTTATTTTTCCTTTAATTTTTATCATATTCCTCTCCTTTTCTAATGGGTTTCATTCTACTACTATTTTTTTCCTTATTTGACCATTTTTGAAGCTAACTGCACTGGTCTATATGCCCGAAGATGACACAAAAGATCGCCTTTATTGATATTAACTCCTGTACTGACTTCTGTATAGTAAATGCTATAAGTATTTCCTCTTATCGACTGAAAATACAGACAGATGTTAGTTTGACGCTGAGGTTTCTTATGGGGTTGTAGGATACATTTTTAGATTTATTTTATTAAGAGCCTTGTTACTTTTTTGAAGTTTTGCGAAATTGGATATTTTATGCACCACGTGACCGGCGCGTCACGCGAATTCTATGAAAAATACTAAATGATCTTGATACTTCGTCGATCTAAAACATACAAATATACTAATAATTATTTTAGATCTGTAGAAAATGGCATCGAATAAATTCCATTTTATTGAGTGGATTTTTTTCAGTTTCATTCTGAAATAATTATTATATTAATGTTTTTATTTAATTGATAGGTGTTTAATATATTTTCCTAAATTCAAAATGGCGGATATTTTTATTTCAATATTTGAATCAATTATGTTTTATCTTAATAATATCAATATTTATTTTAAATCTGATTGATTATTTGAAATCAATTAAGTACATAATTTTAAATTAAAACATTCATGATTAATAATTATCTATATAAGAATAAAACTGAAAATAGTCTTATTGAAGTTAAATGTCCTCATTCATCTCATCTTATGGGCTCATTTTTAAACCGATTCTTCTGAAATTTGGTGTGTAGGTTTGTAATTAAATGTTTTTTTTTGTCGAATGTTGGGACTTGATGTAAGTTCGAAAGTCTAAATTGAACGGACTAAATACAGATTCTAATTATAACAAAACAAATAAATTATATTATATATAAGTTGCTTGTTTTGTTAGATGGTATATTTGTGTTTGAATAAATAAAAGTTTCGTTAATGAAGGTTTTAATTATGTTTCGGTATTATTTTTGTAGTTTCGAACTTTATATTTATTTTTATATTTATTGGTATCCATTTATCTACATATGTCATAGACAGATGTAGAATATCCATTTATCTACATATGTCATCTTGAATAATTCCCATTATATTTTTATTTTGATAAACTATTTATTTTTATTTTATTACGAACTTATTGAAAATATTTCATTTATATATTTAAAAAAAAACCAACCCGCACTTGGCCAGCGTGGTGAATTAAGGCCTAATCTATCTCGTCAAGAGAGAAGTCCCTATCCCAGCAGTGGGAACGTGAATAGGGGTGTTATTTTATATACAGGGCGTCCCAAAATTATGGGCCATGAAGGGGAAGTACCATATATATCGTTGATAGTGAATTTTGCTCAAAGAAGACTTCATTTTATTTTAAAAAGTAAGTAATTTAATTAATTAATTTACAAAAAAAAATGTTTCATGTTTTTTATTTGATTAAAATAATTAATTTCACGTTGTTCCTTTCTTTTAAAATACTATGTTACTTAAGCAGAGTTATTATTTTTTAGCTATTCTTTCGATTGGTATCATAAAAATCGAGTATTTTTTTTCTACATGTAAGTCGGTTCGATTCCCAGACAAAGCAAGTAATTTTTAGAAAATCAATGAATGCAGAATTACTAACTTAAAAATAAAATGAAGTCTTGTTTGAGCAAAATTCACTATCTACGATATTTAAGGTACTTCCCCTCCATGGCCCATAACTTTGGGACGCCCTGTATTTATTAGAAAGGTACATATTTAATGTTTACAATAAATAATATATTTATTAGAAAGGTACATTATTTTTTGTTTACATATTGGATACTCGGTAAAAATAAGAACAAAAATTACGGAATATTTTCTTTGTAATAAATATTATGGAAATCTATACTACAATTATCAAGCTGAGGAGATTGCTTGTTTATTTGTTTGAACGTGCTACTCAGGAACCGCGGGTCCGATTTAAAATATGATTTCAGTATTGGATAGTAAAATGATCGAAAAAGGCTATAAAACATAAACTAGTAAATAACGTAAAAACGCAAGCGCAGCTGTCGGCGGGTCGGCAAGTTAGTCATAATCTAAAAAAATCATAGGCATAATTACATTTAGTCGTTGGACGGTTTCACCAAAAAAAGTTGCCTTGTTGTTTTTTAATTAGGATAGATAACTTTAGATATGCAATCCACATCCAACAGCATAACCAAATAAATAAGGTTAAACAAGATGACAATGATGTGGTACAATTCTTAGGCCAGCAACAAGTGGTACAATTCTTAGGCCAGCAACAACAACAATTGATCGTTATCAATAATAATAACAATTGATCGTTATCAACGGATCAACTTATGTCGGTCGTAGTATCGCAATAACACATACACGGACACTAACAGCGTTTTTACAGCAATTGACAGTCCCACACACTGACATTTTTCGAAATATTTCTATATTTTATTCAAGAACAACCGACATAGGTCCGACCTCGACAAGCGCTCGCGCGGTACTAAATGGAAAAAGCCGGCTGAATGAAAAAACTACTAAATTATGGTAGTTTTATTTTATTCATAAAAAATTACCAAAACCGTTCTACAAATTAAAATTAATATCATAGTTTAAGCAAATGTTGATAAATATTTTGATATAAATATGACGTCCCATTGATTTAGAACTTCGGAGTTATTGAGGTTTGTTTCGAAGCATTTTCGGTCGATATTAAATTCGGTATATCTTTAGAATAAAAGCATTTAACGAAAATGTACTCTACTTTAAATGAAGAATAGGATATACGTAACATAATAAAAAATAGTTTGATCGCCCATATTCATTAGAATCTACAAATTAGAGCTGAGAAAACAGGTCTTCGAGCGTTTTTTACGAAACATGTATCCGGAGAATGATTATTACTCAATATATAAACAAGTTCTCTAAAATGTTTCTTGATACTTTTGTAGAGGAGAAAACGAACTATTATAAAAATGTAATTGTAATATCAAACAACTAACGCAAACCATAGAATTAGGACGAGAAAACCGAACAATTTCGCGATTTCACGTAATAGGCCTCTTAAGGATTTGACAGAACGACTAATTAAATATTTGCAAATAAGTGTTTTACAAGTGGGATTGGGTACTTATTCTACATAATTATATTCAAGAGAACTAATAAATTATTTACCTTTGCAATAAACTTGTGCACAAATAAGTGTTAATTTCCTTTACTTTGTCTTGTCTATGGGGTTTATCAAGCCAGAGTACGACGTTGATAAATGCACAGGGGTCACAAGATCTCAAAGGGCCGATAACTCCGTGGTAAGAGCGTGACCAACATCCTATTGACCCGACGGAGCTATAGCAAGATAATGTGAACTGTGCCTCGGGTGCTTGCGAGAAATCTCTGTTTTTCACATACTTTCTTACTCATTACACAAAGAGGTAACTTTAATAAAGTAAACATGTGAACACAAAATGGTTTGGTAGATTAAATTTTCATTCCCTTGAAAATTCAGATTTGTCTTAAAAAACCCAAAATTGTGTTTTAGTATAAATTTGTATTATTATGCCACCTTTTTACAATGCAAAGTTGAGTAGCCATCCATACTCATTCAGTTTATTCTAACTAATCCATCTGCATTATAGACAGTCCTCGAACGACTCTGGAGAGTTGTGATGCCCCGATCACTGTCAATATGTGAACATTTGAATACGGTGGATACAGAATAGAGAATTAGTATTAGTTTACCACATACACGACCACTTTGTAAAACTTTAATAATTTACTGGCACACGCTACACTGGAACTTCTGTAAACTGCTGGTTCAATGTAGTAACAATTGAAAGTATTTACACTATTCATATTCTATGGAGCGTTTTAACCAACCTCTCATAAAAAAGGAAGAAGATAAGATCTCGCTTTCGATGACGAGGCCGCCTATGTACTCGTTTTGTTGGAGGCAATAATTTACCTGGAAAAGCGCGGTAATAAAATAAGTTAAGAACATGATAATCGAAGTGTTATTAAACTGAATTAAGTTCTTTAATCAACATTTTAAATGAGGGCAATGGTAAGAAGAGGGTAAGTTTTCTATTTGCGTTACTTATGGACAAATTATGATAAGTTTAAAATTCATCCAAGCTTAAAAAAAAACAAACCAATTAAACGAACAATTAACTCAGAAGTGTATACTTTTCTTAACAGTATAGGTTTCTTCCTGTATTAGTTTTCAACAATCGAAGAACTAAGAAAATATTAAATTCCTTTGTAAAGGATGGAATGCTATGAAAGTGATCGTCTATAACCAAGTGAACTTCAGGCGTTATTGAGATTGAAGCAGCTTTGATGGATTCGAGAGATGTATTCCCTCGGGCTAGAACATTCCTTGGAAAGTTTTATTTATTACTTCGTTGCCTCCAAACACACAATAAATGAGGTCTAGAGAAAGATAGTACGTTTTTACAAAGGCTACATTCTGATTTATTGTTCTAAATATATTATTTAAAATGTTTAATCTGTATTATATTTAATCTGTTTTGGTAATCGGGGTTATCTTATGTAAATGTCAACGTTATTTGTCTCTAAGAGCTGTACAATTTATATGAAGCTATTCACATTATCCCGGGTCCGGCATTTTTGCCGAGCCCGGCATTTTAACCGAGCCGTTTTATCACTACGAACTTCCGGTAGAACAGCCGGGCCCGGAGTAATGTGAACGAGTTTGTGCCGGATTCTGTCCCACGCTCGCCCCGCTCATGCTCCCCTCGCCCCGCCCGTGTTCACGTCATTCGGCTCGCATTTTCTGGTAAAAGTAGACGTTTAGCATGGATATTCAAGCAGAAACTTTAATTACGCTTATCCAAGAGAGACCTGTTCTGTGGGATAAGACCGAAGACGTCTATAAAGACAAAAAATTAAGGTTAGCAGCATGGCGTGAAGTATGTTCAATACTGGAACCAAACTTCGATGAACTGGATGAAAAAGAAAGAAAACAGTACGGTGAGTTTTTAATGTTTTATTGATAAAATATAAATGCATTGATACATTTTACTTTATAGCTGCTACCTGACACCGAACGGAACCAATATCCGTAAAAAAATTAGTAAATGATGTCCGTCTAACGTTGGCAGTGAGGAAAGTTGGCTTTACTTTTGAATCCTGAAGCGATTTCCTCCCATTCTCTTTCAGTATCAGACAGCTTAAGGAAATCTGTCTTTAGGTTTTCCCAAATGATGTGGGTCATTTCAAGTTAGTTTACTTATAATAATGTCCAGCAATATTTATTTATTTACTTTACACGTCACCAAGAAACAAATTGTATTGTTTTATGATATTTTTATTGATTTCAGGAAAACAGGTTTCAACTAAATGGAATAATATACGAGATTCGTGGCTTAAGACAGTAAAGAAACAAAAAGATAGGTCTAAATCTGGATCTTCGGCCAAAAAGATACGAAATTATTTATATCACGAGCAATTAATGTTTTTGAAAAAAGTCTCCAAACCACGACCAGCACAAGAGTCAGTTTCAAAAAAAGCAAGAACTGAGGATGAAATAGGCGTGGAATCAGATTTTCGTTCACCTTTAATTAAATATGAAATTATTGATGATAATGAGGTAAATGATGGGATGGTAAAGTTATTGGACTCCAGAATAAGCCCAGAAAAGGAAAACCATCATCTGTCTTTCTTCAAAGGCATTATACCAATCTTGAATACCTTAACTATCGAAGAGACTTTAGAATTTCAAGTTAGCATCATGACAATGTTGCAAAAAATTAAAAGAAGGAAATTATGAGAGACTAAATTACGGATCTGAGGTAGGTAATCAATACTGGACTGTCTGAATTTCATATTGAGATGAACGGGCAATACACGAACGTTATTTACGTAGACTATTGATCAACCGTTTCGTCCCAGAACGTGAGACTTCTTCAGGATCAAGGACACTGCAAGGACACGGATCACGCCCGCTCGCCGGTCCGCAGTGCACTGAGTGTCTGAATTTCTTCCGGGATCCGATGTAATGTGAACACTCTGTCCGGTGTCCGATTTCCGGCAGATCTGCCGGAAATCGGACACCGGACAGAGTCGCATGTCATAAAGGTACTTTTGAAAACTTTCGGTGTTTCTTACTAACTTTTAACTTCCCATATTTCGTAAACTATTAATTAATATATTATTAATAACAAATAATAATAACCGTAACACAAGCTTCGAGCTTACCACGGGGCTAGATGTCGTTGTGTAAAATTGTCCAGCAATATTTATTTATTATTTTTATTATTATTTAAAATAAGCTCAAAGCGTTTCTCACTGAGGAACAGAGAAGATTTGGTGATTTTCAAATTAATCTTTCAATAATATAGAACATTTTATACTTGTCTTCTCTGTGCCTCAAGTGCGCTTATGTATCTGAGTGACTCTAAATTATTATTGTTTTTATTTCATTGTATATGTCAGGGATGCACAGACTTATCAAGACTAGGGGCCACTCGGGCAAATTATGAACTGATGGTGGGCCGCCAGAAGTACCTATAGGTAACTAAAGACAATAAAGATGTATTAAAATTGAAAAATAATTTATTAATTGGAAACGTGGCACTGCATAGTGCTTACAATTTTTTTTTATATTTGGCTCAAATTTACTTGTAGCAACACGTATTTATCAATGCAGCGGTAAAAGTTCTTCGTTGAATTTGTTGCGTAAATCTTGGTCGTTTTGAATGTCGATAATTTCTAACTGCATTGACTCTGGCGCATTTTCAACTGAAATCGTGAAAGGATTGCTGAATATGTCCAACAGAGGTTTCACTTTTTTAAACTCCGAAAATCTGTCTTGAAAAGATTGAATCAAAATATCTAGCTTTTCTACATAACTGAAATTAATCGCAGTTTTGTTGAATTTTTCAGCCATTTTCTTATAATTCGGAAAATGATTGTAATTTCCTGAATTCAATTGCGATCTGAAAAGTGTCAGTTTGCATTGAAAGGAACACATGGGCGTAGAGCTGGGATATCAGTTGATTTTTGCCTTGAAGCCGTGTGTTCAAGACAAGTTCCGGGACATCCCTTTGCTTTTCCGCCAGAAATATTCCAATTTCTTCTATTAAATTTAGAAATCGTTCCAGTGTCAATCCACGACTTTAGCCACCTTACTTCTGTATAATACAGTAAATCTCCATATTCGCTTTCGATGTCATCAAGGAATTGTTTGAATGGCCTGTGATTGAGTCCTCGTGATTTTATGAAATTTACAGTCAAAACTACCACTTTCATGACATTTTGAAAAATTAAATTTTTTTAGAACAGAGGGCTTCTTGGTGTATAATGAAGTGAAACTGCATGAGATCTTCAGCGTTTGTGTTTTTTTTCTTGCAGATGCTTTTTCAGCAAAGTAACTAGCCCAGAATTGACACCAATCATCGTAGGAGCACCGTCAGCACCGATAAGCGCACTTAAGAGCGCGCGCGCGAGATTTAAATTACTTATATTTTTTGATTACGTACATATTTTTTTTGTTTTTTTCTGTCGGCGCGGCGGGCCACCAGTATTCGACCGGCGGGCCGCATGCGGCCCGCGGGCCGCGGTCTGTGCATCCATGGTATATGTTATAGTATAAAATCTCTAATAATTTTTGCAAGTATAGTATATTTTATTTATTGTATCTAAAACTAATTATTATTGTTACAAAAATACTTTTTATTTACTGTGTGTGCCTAAGTTATAAAAATATATTACATGACTTAGTTAATATTTATTAATATAATGTATGTATATTGTATTGTATATCTGAAATCTAGCACCCGTAACACAGGCTTCGAACTAGATGTTTCTGTGCCTATTGTCCAGCAATATATTTATTTTATAAAATTTAGATTTTGTATTGTTGTGTAAAACACCTACTTGACGTCCGTAATGCCAACAGTTAATGCCAATAGTCAGGGATCCGTAGTACATGGAAATCAAGTGATTACTAACAAGCTAATTTTTGGTGAGTAGCTTCGTTTCGATGAGACGTCCAAAGATATCCTATACCCAACTCTCGATTGTGGTAGCTAACAGAGATATCAAGGATTAAAAAAATCAAGGATGTAAAACTGGGATAACGGACCACGAAATTTGTAGGACAATATGTTATATCTCAAGATAATCATCTAAATTATATAAAAACATGTTTGTCCTACAAAACCTATGGTTTGATCAAAGAGTCCGCCATTTCGAAAATGTATCGAAAACGAGGTCAATTTAAATGATTACTATGATTACTAACCAGCTGATTTTTTGTTGTATACTTAATTAATATATATAAAATCTAACGGACATATTGTCCGACAAATTTCGTGGTCCGTTATCCCGGTTTTACATCCTTGATTTTTTAAATCCTTGATATCTCTGTTAGCTACCACAATCGAGATTTGGGTATAGGATATTTTTAGTCGTCTCATCGAAACGAAGCTACTCACCAAAAATTAGCTTGTTAGTAATCACTTGATTTCCATGTACTACGGATCCCGGCCTACAAGGTTTTTGGCTGAAAAACAGCGCTGAGCGGCCACCGCTGAGCACATGCTGAGCCAACGCCTTTTTTGACGCAGAGTCATATGGGCTAAGCTGTGACCATCTTGTGTACATAAAAATTAATTAATTTAAGGCCTATATTTATTGTATTTTGTTTTGTTTTAATTGTTTGTGTGTCGAAATAAATGTTTTTCTATTCTATTCTATTTGAACAATTCGTTTTATAATCCATACATCAAGTATATTTAGCTGATATCCCACTAAATAACCTATTCAAAATAGTTATCGCTGTTTTTACGATTTGGTGTAATAACTATTTGCTAAACCCAAAAGGTTAACTGAATAAATAAAAGCTGCTGTAACATTTAGTTCACGTCTCGGCCGGTAGTCCAAAAACTAATGTTATGGATTTGGATAGTGAAACTTGTTGACAAAGTTAAGATATCAGGGTTGAATCTTATATAATCTAAAATATTGTTTAATAGATATTCTAAAATAGTGCACATAAGTAATAAAATTTATAATTAAGTAACAAAATATATTTCTATACGTAAAAAATAAAATAATATTAGAGAAGCATTAAAACATACAAGGTTCAGAGCTTGATTAGGCAGAAAAATATATTAAAGATTCATCCATAATCTGTTTATGCACAAAATTAAAAAAGTAGGTTCAAATTAATAAGCATAAGCACCTAGCATAATACATTTCCAAGTCAATAAGTATAGTCCAAACCAATCTACATGTAGTTTGCTTGTTTGTGGGGAACTGCCAGCTGTTACCAGGAGAACATAGATGCAAGTATCTATGTAATACATAGATACCAGTAGCTATGTATTCCTGAGATACATCACAAGTTGGACTAATTGAACAAATTGCATGTTTGTTGCTTAGGGCACAGCTATATTCTATACAACGTTTTAGTATTTTTAAACCTATAATACATATATAATACATATAATACAGTTTCGCGGTTGCGCGCACCGCACGCGCACGCTTATTACGCATAAAAATGCCAATGGTACGGTCTCCTAAGTGTGACGCAGTTACTCCTAATAGTAACGATAATGTACTATGTGAGTCAAAATGTAAAGAATGCAAAACAATTATTAACGAACTGCTTGCCTTTATAAGTCATAAAGTTGACACGTTGCCGGAAACAAGTATTCTACAAATATGTCTTAGTGCATATTCTTATGACGAGATCGAGAATTCGAGATCGATTGCTTATAAGCTATTGGCGCCGACTAAAAAGTTCATGCGGAGGAAAGAAGGTACGGAATCAAAATCTATACAAGATATTATTAAGCTTATTAAAGAGTTTGAACCTGAATGTCTACCTGTGTTCGTGGCTAAGAACTTGAATAAATTACCCGCAGTCTCCTTCGATCATATAGACATAACAACATTTCTGAAAGAAATGGCGTTATTAAAAAATGACGTAGCTTGTTTAAAAGCTAAACCTACCTCGGACCATCATAAATCTTTAGATATGGACTTACTTAAGTGTGAAATTGACGACCTCAAAAAAATGATCTCCGAATTACGAGAATATCGCACCGAAAACTGCACACAAGAAAAACATCTGTTTCTTGAGTCTTATCCTAAGGATAAGAACAACAGAAAACATGCTACAGAACATTCACTTAGCACAAATGTGGGTATTGTCGCTTCGGACAACGGTCAGTCTCCGGCAACAACCAACATCAGCGCTAACATCACACGAAGCAAGCGGGGTGAGCGGGGAGAGGCTCGGCAGAGCCCGGCCGCAGGTCAGCCCTCTCAAGCGACCGCAGCGCGACTGCCGCGCCCGCCACTGCAAGTACCATTGCAGGCGCTTGCGCATAGTGCGTCCGAACAAAGCGAACGAATTATTATAACGCAGCAACATAATCAGCTGAGCACTGTATGCGATAGGCCTTTTACACCTTCGTATAGAGATATTGCAGACACGCCTGAGTTATGTAAAAACAAGGATGAACAAGGTTTTACCTTAGTTACTAGAAAAAAACTTAAGTACAGGTATAGAAATGAAAGAGGAACACTACAGAACACTACGAAGTTGCAAGCGGCCGAGACCTATGCCTATGTTTATTTATCACGTGCGAAAAAAGATATTAATGTAAATGATATAATGGACTATATAAAAAACATGAATGAAATATGTTTTAATGTAGAAATGCTCAGCCAAAATAGAGAAACGAATTTTAATTCTTTCAAAATCACAGTTTCAGCGTCAAAATTAAATATATTTCTACAAAAAGATTTTTGGCCTGAAAATTTAGTTTTTCGTAAATATCGTCAGACGCATTCCTTAACAAGGAATGCGACCGCTGTCCATCAGTAAACCAATATGATTGCACAAACTAAAGGAAATATCAAATTGATATCTTTTAACTGTAAATCGGTTAAAAGATCTGTGAAACACGTACAGGACTTGTGCAAAGATACAGACATAATCGCTCTGCAGGAGACTTGGCTGTTGCCTCACGACTTGCATTTCATGAACGAAATCGACAGGGAGTTTGGTTGCTGTATGAAGTCTTCAGTGGATACGTCGTCGGGGCCGCTGCGGGGGCGGCCTTATGGTGGCACCGCCATCATGTGGCGCTCCAGCCTATTCAGCAGGGCCGACGTGGTGCAGTGTGATAGTGACCGTATAGTGGCGGTTCGTTTAGTGCAAGGTGATCGTAGCTTACTAGTGATATGTGTGTACATGCCTACGGATTGTGAAGATAATCTACCAGAGTATGCTGAGTGTCTTGCGTTAATAAGCGCCGTTATTGAAAGCTCCGAGACCGAATGTGTTATTATCTTAGGAGACTTTAACGCACATCCAAGTACTCTTTTTGGAAAAGAGCTGGTGGATTACTGTGCTGAGCAATCGTTACAGTGTTTGGACATGGAGAGACTAGATCCTAGTACGTATACCTTCGTAAGCGAGGCGCATGGGACGTGCCGCTGGCTGGATCACTGCGTCACTACGGCCGCGGCGGCCAGTCTTGTGACGGATTTACATGTAATGTATGACTCTTATTGGTCAGATCATTTTCCTCTAGTCATTAATTTTAATATGAATTTAATAATACCTAAGGAACAGTTCTGTGATAGTTATACAAGTAATGAAAAATATTTATGGGGAATTAGAGATAGAGAACAGATAGATAAATACAGTAAATTATGTAATGAAAAACTATACAATATAATTAATAAATATGTCAATATGGAATGTACAGACCTAAATATATTATGTAAAAATAGCGAGCATTATAAGTGTATAAATAACATCTACCTTAATATTATTGAAACGTTACAATCAGCAGCTGAACAAAGTTGTAGTCTTAATAGGAAAAGAAAGGGTAAAAATTTAATAGGCTGGAACTTCCACGTCAGGCGTCTGCATGAGATAGCCAGAGAACATTTTTTAGTGTGGGTCCAATGTGGTAGGCCATGTTCGGGTTCTTACTATGATAATATGTCTGTCTCACGCAGAGAGTTAAAAAGCCGCGCTAAAATATATACAGAACAACCAAGATAAGATCAAGATGGATTTACTGGCCCGCCATCACAGTACAGGCAATTTTAAAAATTTTTGGAAGGAGACAAAGAAATTAAATAAGAAAAATAACCTACCTATTAGTATTGAAGGAGAGAGAGACAAAAAACATATAGCTAACTTATTTAAGAACCACTTTAATGTAAATAATAGTCAACAGACTTCAGAAAAGTTTCAGGCGCGTCGGGTCACGGAGAACCACGTTGTTACTATCACACCCAAGCAGGTTGAAACAATATTGCGGAAAATGAAACGTGGAAAGTCTCCGGGACACGACGGCCTGAGCATCGAACATCTACTGAACGCGGGCCAGCACATATGTATGGTACTAGCGCGGCTCTTTAATCTCTGTGTGAGACATTGCTACTTACCCGAGGCACTAACCAGAACGCTTGTGGTTCCTATTACTAAGAACAAGACGGGAGATATTTCTAGCTTGGCGAACTACAGGCCTATCTCATTGGCTACCGTTGTGGCCAAGGTATTTGAGCGGATTATACAATCGTACCTTAAGCAAAGTCATATTGACGATGGGCAGTTTGGCTTCCGTTCACAAGTCTCTACTGATATGGCAATTTTCGCACTTAAACAGGTTGTCGGTTACTATAAACAGCGGCAGACTACAGTATACGCATGCTTTCTGGACCTGAGCCGTGCCTTTGACACGCTCAATCATGACCTCCTTTGGAAGAAGATAAGTGAGGGTGGCTCTGAAGCTCCTCCTGAAGTTGTTGACCTCCTTGCCTTCTGGTATCGCACTCAGACCAACAGCGTCAGGTGGGGCTCTGAGTTATCTGAAAGCTATCAGCTCCCTTGCGGAGTCAGACAGGGCGGGTTGACTTCTCCAGACCTCTTCAACACCTATGTGAACGATCTGATCGTGGAGCTGAGCAGCACTCCTGTAGGGCTCAAGTTGGATAACAGATATGTTAACAACTTGAGCTATGCCGATGACATGGTGCTGCTCAGCCCCTCGGTCAAAGGACTCAATAAGCTAATTGGAATTTGTGAGAGATATGCCGCGAAACATGAGTTAATATACAACACCAAAAAGACCGAAATGGTGATATTTAGGTCCGGTAAGGGTCCAGAAAGGGTTCCGGTAGTGTGTCTTAACAAACAACCTGTAAAGATAGTCGAGACGTTTAGGTACCTTGGCCACATCGTCTCAGCAAATCTCAAGGATGATCCTGACGTGGAACGACAACGTAGGGCACTTTGTACCGTGGGAAATATGATCGCACGTAAGTTTTACAGATCCTCATATGATGTAAAAGTAACTCTGTTTAGGTCTTTCTGCCAGAGTTTCTACACGTCTCAACTCTGGACAGATTTTACTAAAAAGACGCATGATAGGATACGCGTGGCCTACAATAACATTTTCAGGCAACTGATGGGCTTAAAACGCTACTGTAGCGCGTCAGAAATGTTTTTGGAGGCACGCGTAGACTCTTTTAACGCTATTCAGCGGAAGAGGATTGCGTCTTTTATGTCCAGAGTTGATGCATGTGGTAATTCCATCATAAAAAGCTTGGCGGAAAGACTTATACATACAACAACTTTTCGACGCTGGGTAGAAATTGCTACCTGAGCTTATGTGTCCGACTGTACTAGTTACCTAGTTAATATTAGACCTAAGTTTGTAATTTAATTTTTAAATTTTGTAAAACATATGGATCCTTGTGTCTGCAATAAAGAAAATTTATTTATTTTATTTTTATTTATTTATAATTTAAAAAAATTAAAAGAACATAGAGAAATTACTACTTTCTAAATAGCAATAGTGTGGAGGAAATAATTATATAATTCTAAGTACCTAGTTTTGGAAGTAGATACATTATAAGAAAATTCGCGCGTTGCCAGTCTTAATTATGGGTTTAATTTAATCTCTATTTTAACACATCCCATCATGACTTTCTTCTAAATAAAACGACGATAAAATGGAGAGGATTTATTCTAAGAGAGGTACCACACGACTGATGACATGAAAATTAAATACATAGTTGAGAATTATGAACGGATTTTCCAAATAAACTTTAATAAATAAATGACATAAATAAGTTATATCTTGAAGGTTGAATTGTATGTGTAAAACCAACACGTCAAAAGATATTATGTAGATAATGTACATTTAGGTTCAACTTATCTAATAGTCGATACGATATTGACGTTCACCGGAAGCAAGATTACGCTTCTCGCACACAGGAAGTGAATCTAGACTGCTCTGTTTGCTACCCCATGTGTGGGTATCAATATTATGTATACAAATACCGATAGCCCAGTGGCTCTTTGAAGTGGCAGTGGGTTGGAAATATAGCTCGGAGAACGGAAATCTGATTTGGCCGAAAAGTTCTCGAGTAGAGATATCGGCTAGGAAAACGCAGCGTCGGACGTCCACCAACAAAATTGACAGATGATCCTATCAATTATCAATACTTTCGGTTCGCGTTGAATGAAGCTGCATCCGACCGTAATACCTGAAAATCGTATTTAATTATATTATTATACTACTCTCTTAGCATTCCTCCCAAGGGGTAAATACCCTCAAACAACCTTACCGTACAGTTTTTGCAATATTCTGTCGGCAAGTCAATCAACTTCAGTAACCGATCGACTGAATAGTTTATGGTTCCTATCCGGTGTTATTGCGAGATTCGCTGACACACCTGCCAAACCAATATCCACTACTTATCAACATATTGCATGAATCGTTGAGTGACAGTGAAAACGGTGAGTATAGAAAATATTACCTTCAGTCTGTGGTATAGAGCATGTTTCATAGAGTTCAGATCTTTTTCTTATAATAGTTATTGCATGAGCAGGAGGAACCGCATTGCGTTAAGCTAGTGTATAATTTAATACTCTAGTCTAGCATATGCATTCACTACACAAATTGAAAGCTGGTCAGTGAGGTTTTCATCATCACTCTACAAAATTCCCGTTGTTGAATGAAAAGTGTAAGTCACGAAAATTTTGATACCAATCTTACTCTTCCATTACTTTTATATATTACCTACCCTGAGAGGGTGTATTACAATTTTATTAATTATGTAACGCAGTATCATATAATTATTATCTTTATAGTTCGTCAAAACGTAAAACTGATGATCATCTATTGATGTCAGCAAACGCGAACAGATTAAATAGATATAAAATACGAATAAGTTATATATTATGGAGATTAATAGAATCTCAAGTAATTCCAAATTTGATTGATGTTACCAAAGATAATGCTCCAAATAAAAGCAACGATTATTTTTTATCCAAACCCCATATTTTACAGGTAATTTACCCCAAATAAACTTTCATCACCCTTATCGCATTGAAATTTTCATTAAAGAGGGTTTTAGCATTTAAACAAGAACAATCTCACCCATGTTAGGATCCCTTAAGTATAACATTTTAATTATACACTCAAATTATAATTAAAATTTAGCGGTCGTTTTAAAAGAGACAGTGTTTCGTGCTAGTGCTACTGGAACGCCTTATTTTTTGAGAGAGATCAGGCATTAAATAGCCACGCTGGCGAAGTGCGGGTTGGTGAATGACACATGTCGTTCAAACTTCTCAAAGTTCTAAGGCCGTGCCAGTTTCCTCACCATGTTTGCCTTCATCGTTAGAAGTTAGTTTTCATGAAGAAAAATTAGAGGTGCACCGCGTTTGAAACCACAAAATTAAAGTCAAGTGTTCTCCCGCTAAGCCGGTTCTATTTATATGATGTGATAATATTCTTTTATATAAAGGAAAATGTCGGTCACTCGGCTAAGTTCAACGCTATCTCCGTGTATAACCAGCCTTTTTTGTTTTGAGATCGTTTAATCTAACTCGTGAAAAGTAAAACAGTGTATTTATTTACAGAATTGACACACACACACACACTTTAAAATAAATTCGTTTAATGGTGAATGAGTCGAGTTATTTAACAAGATATAATTAAAAAGTTTCAGAGTACAAGCGCACTTGTACCCTACTACTAGAAACTTATAAAATGAGCACTTAAATTGATTAATTGATTTTCTTATGTTAGAGTTCCAATAAAAGCTATAATTATGCGATTTATTTATTCTTACTTTACTAATATTTCTTTTAAACGGATGTACCAATTAACATGGTTCATTTAAAATTTTGTATTTATTTATTTTCATTTATTTTATACTTTATTAATAACCCGTCCAAAATGGTATAATCAGAAGTCCTAAAACTTTAAGGTTTATCAAACCCTGAAATCTTTCAGGACTTGAACTGAAGGGTTGGAGTCAAGAGACAAGTCGTTAACCTCAGCCCTTATAAAGAGCCAGGTGAGAGTGAACCGCACTTAGTCCACCGGGAGTTGTTTCACAAAATATGGTTTCACTTTATGTGATGAGATAGCTAAATACCTATACTTTTATATGGGTAACGTGTAGTCTAATTTAATCTGTGATATGGGTAAAGTTTCTTACGTTTTATTTTCAACTGCGCCAGAAAGCATGTTATTTTTGAAAGTTTGCAGTTATTGTAATCATTTAGTCAAATGCAGTTATTTATCTCTGTAAATTTTTCTATACCAACTAAAACTATTTTATAAGACACCAGTGGCGCAGTGAGCTAAAGTCCGCCTGTGACGCATGAGGTTGCGGGTTTGATACCTGCCCCGGAACAAAAAAAATGTACAATCTACAAATGTAAATTATGGAATAGGTACCAATCACAAAAATAATATGACAAGGCAATGTTCTAGCCGCTATAGGGTGTTGTGTGACGAAACGAAGTAATCTTTATGTACCTGTAAATAAATGTCCGGCTTGATTTGACTCTTAATCCAACACACTGAAATGCATTCACGCGCGTGGGAATTCATAGTGATACACACAGAGCAGATATAGAGATATACCATGCAGAATCTGGCAGTGTGATAACTAATTGCAGTTACTATTTTGTAGTCACGGTGGCGACCTCCCTATCCAGTTCATGTTTTCTACATGTGAAGCCTACTTGTTGAATGCTCCAGAGGTTTCAGTTTTGTTTCATGTAACAAGCACAATGAGTTTCGCGCAGAACAATATAGATGGCAGTGTTAACAATTTCGGTAAATACTAACGCTTTTTTTCCTATCCTAATTCCTAAATTTATTTTTTTCATAATTAGAATGGTTATTTTACACCAATTAGAGTTTATAGTGACATTTGTATAGTTATACTTATTAAGACCCCTCGCAAACTGCAGACTTTCTATCGGCCGATATTTTGGTCGGGTTGGGCTGTTAGCGCGCACACTGCGCCAACTAAACAGTTGGGTTGGTGGTGAGTGCGCAAACTAGCCAACAGTCGGCCGACGATATTCAGTTGTTAAGCTACCGTTGAAGAGAGCGGTCGCATAATGGAAGTTTCTCGTAGGAAAATATTGTCCAGAAATATTGTAATTGCTCTTATACAACGGAGGAGAAAAATCAAGAAGAGAGTCCGAGAGTATTAACAACGATTTTAGTTTATTTAAATAATTTAAAATGTATATCTAAATATTTAAATAAAACTTTGTTTTCAGAGCAACCCCTTAATAAAGTCAATAAAATATATAAATAAACGTCATTGTTCATTTATTCCGATTCATATTCAAGAATATTAATATATTTATATAATTAATATAATTCTATATAGGTATATTGTATATATAGAATAATAAACTTAACCTTAGTATGATTTAAAAAAAAACTCGACAGCTCAACACCAAATCACAATTATTTATCTGTTACTTTAAAAATGTACAATTAAAAAAAGAACAAGGAATCAAGATGAGACAAAATAAGCGTTCATCACACACGAAAGAGGCACCCAAAGTAAAGTATGTAAGATGGCGTCGCATAGTCTATGCACCCGGCAAGATCATAGACAAAATGACGTTATCATAGAGCCACAGCTGGCCTTGGTAGCTTATTTATTTATTATAATAGGTTAATTAATTAAAATTTTATCTCAATATTTTGAAATAATAGGATTAAAAATAAAATATATCCATTCATTACCGGACATCCTGTATAATAAAATAGTCACAAACCTTGTTTCATTTTATCTTCGACACCAAGCTCATGCCAATTAGGAACAACCGCTTTTTTTTATAAAGTGCGGGTCTTTTTTCTATTTCTTCAATTAAGTCAACGATGGATGTTTCTACAACCAGCAATTCAGTAGAATTGGACATAATGAATGCACGACCTTCCGGCTTCAAAACTCGGAGCGAAGTGAACCATCGGCCGACTAAACAATCGGTCAGTGTGCGCGCTTGCAAGGAGCTCCATACTAATATAGCAGTCGGCCGATAGTTTGATCATCTTTCAGTTTGAACGCAGTTGAGTAGCCTATCAAACTTATTTATCGGCCGATACCAAATCGTTGTAGTATGCGGACTTGCATACATCTTCATACTGATTATAAGCCCGACCAAACTATCGGCCGATAGAAAGTCTGCAGTTAGCGAGGGGTCTAACTACTAGATGTGCGTGACTAAACATTGATCAAAAGAGTTTGCTGATTAGTTTTCGCTTTATTATTATTCGATAAAACTTCGGACTTGCGTAACGTATCGTTCTAATTACAAAAATATGTGTATATATTTTTTTTTGCCTTTTTGTAGGTACATATCACAAAGCCTCCGCTTTATTGTTTCGAACCTGTACAAATCCCAGCTGTGTTTTTTAACGAATACGTTTTATTAGCACCTTTAGTAAAATATATCTACTATTTTCGTTTTGAACGTCGAAATATTATTGAACACGTATAAATTCGGATGAGTGTCATGAATCTCATCATGACACTCATCCGAATTTATTAAATAAAAAAAAAAAAAATCATTTATTTCAGACTTTACAAATCCATATACATTATCTTGAACACTTACAAATATATAAATACAAATAATGAATAAACTAAGTACACCACATATTTAATCTACTTATTTATTTTCATCTTAGCATGATACATATGCAAACTGCGCATGTATCATGCTAAGATGATTAAGGTACTCACTGTCCACTTTATTTGAATATGCGTTCAGTATGTTGTTCGGGCTATTTAAATTACATACTGAATATTAAATTAAATTTAAGCTTTAAATTTAAATAGAATAGGCGATAAAATATGTAGTTACATCGCTTCCAAACTCATATGTAAAATTTAATGAGTTGTAATTTTCAATTTTTTACATTTTACTTTTTTAAATTGTTATAACGCTTATACAAGGCGATACAAAGTGTGAGTTAGGATAATTTAAATAAATATAAATGTAAAAGTTAATTTTAACCTTGTTTCATACAATTGACGTAAAAGGGAACAATTCCGCGATCACTCGTGCAGAACGAGATCCGTCACCAACGTGTTAATTCATGGGACGAATTCAGGAGTTGCTTGTAAATAAATATAATAAATTAGCTTTCCGCCATACCGGTCCGCGTTTTAATACATTTTCACGGAAAGGTGTATATTTTCCGATGTCAAAATTTGCCCTATAAAATTCAGCCAAATCCTTTCTGCCGTTCTTAGGTCATAGTCGCTTTAGGTTATACATTGTAATGTTGTTATTTTAATTTTTATGATTAATATATAAATACATCGCGATTATCACAATATATGAGGCATAGTAATACAAATACAAAGAGTAATTTCATATAATAAATAATAATAAATAATAAATATTACTGGACAAATTTACACAGCGACATCTAGCCCCGTGGTAAGCTCAAAGCTTGTGTTACGGGTGCTAGATTTCTGATATACTTAATATAATACACATACATAGATAGATATTTTTTATTTATACATATATAACACCCAGACACCCGGAACAAATATTTGCAGATCATACAAATAGTTGTTCCGAGGCGGGAATCGAACCCGCAACCTCTTGCGTCGCAGGCGGACCTTCGCCCGCTGCGCCACAGAGGTCGTCATATCTTATGATAAACTTTGTATAATCAGGTACCTAATAATGATTTATAATGTATATATTTTATTTAACTTTGCTAATTTGACCTGAATACGCCCGCTAAGTGGACAAAAGTAAAATGAAAATGATACATAATTTCATACAATATGCGTCACTTGTGTTTATGACGTTGCTTCTTTTTTACTCCAGTTTTATTTTAAATAAAAATAATTGCTAATTAGGTTTCAAATACAACTCACGACCTCTATTCTGAAACTAGGTCGTGCTTTTCAAGTAATGAGTAGGTGATTTAGATTAGCTAGTTAAAGTCACACATTTAATCTCCAGTTTCAAAACTTAAATTCATCGAACATATTTTAGTACATTGGGGCATAACATCTCGAGGATTTAACTCAGAAAAGTGGGTTTAGTGCACTTGTCCCGTGATAATCGGCCCGCATAAAAAAAATCCACAATTGTTCCGAATTGTTGTCCGCATTCAGTCCTAACGAATTTTTAACTAGAAAATCTGCTTTCGTACTTTTTATCTTCGCATTCAGCCCAAATAAGTTTTATGTTCATTATAATTTTAACCTTGTTATGAACATAATATACATTATCTACTCCAATTATGTTAGTTTATTAGTCTGAACAAGTCGTTTGAAATTTTAGCCTATCCTTTACCGAGTAGTGTAATGACGTCCTTTATAGCCTTAGGGACACGAAGCCCTTTGACTTCATCAAGAAAAATCTAACTTTATTTATGTCTAAATAGTTCAAAGTATTTTAGCTGTTTCTATGCTAACCTAAAAAGCTAAATACTAATTGCGAATACTTTGTTACTAAGTTAATCATTTTTCTAGTTAAGCAATCAGATACCTTTTCTTTTCTTATTCATAGGAAATGTACGAATTGGATTGTAAGTACTAATATTGCTTTAAATATAGTAAACATAGTATGACTATCTATTATTAGATATAGTATCTATAGCACTTCAAGTTAAGCAATTAAATAAATATTTTTCATTATTTCGATTTATGTTATTTATATATAAATAAATAAATAAATGTTATCTTGAAACTTGTTCTACATTTTCCACTATAAACTCAGTGAACGTATTCAGCACAATTTCTATCGGTTACCAAACCCTTCAAATGTTATGAGCGTTTAACGTTTATGTGACCGACCTCTTCCGTAGTTAGATTTATTTCCAGACAGCCACAGTTAACCACACCACACCACCACTTTTAGTGCAGATTTAAAAGTTTTGTGTAATTTATTACCATAAAATCCTAAAGACGACTTGGACACTGGAAAAGAGATTAAACTGTTCGAAAACAATTGTTAAAAGTCACTTTAAACTGAGATCAGTTTAACATTTTTCCTATTACTACAGAATCCGCAAAACATCCTTGATAGATCGATTTTGGAGATAGATTAAGAAATCTCTGATCTTTAACCAACGATATACGTATTGTTGTGGCAACTCCGGCGTCCAAACTGTCAACATCGTTCTAAAAGTCTCCGACCGAAAATAAACGAATAAAATAGAAAACGCATCAACTGGCGAGTAAACTCTGTCTCAAAACAAAGAAGAAATATCAAGAAGCAACTACAAATAATCAGTGAAGTGAGATCAGTGGCTTATTCGAGTAATTTCTGCATAACATCAACGATTCGAGGTTAGAAAACTACCAACACACACACAGTGAAAGAGTATACGTCACCGAATCTGATAGGAAACAAACAGTGTTGCCAAATAAAAACAAATAATTCCTACCACATTTTATACCACAACACCATTGCGTTCCATCATTCATTCCATTTGCAAAAACAAATCCAACACTACTATGGAAGGTCAATTTCAAATGCTTTTTGATAAAATAAAGTCTGAAATGCAAAAACAAAACATGGAATTGAAAGATTCAATCACAAAAAACATCATGGACAAGATGGATGAGAAATTAATTCCCATTGTGGAGGAAAACAAAAACTTAAAAATCATTGTAGAAAAACTAGGAAAGGAGATAGACTATTTTAAGAGGTCGGAGAAAAACAACAATATTATTGTGTTTGGCTTACAAGAAATAGAAAAATCTCCTCACGAATTAATACATAAACTAAAGGAAATTGTACACCAGGATTTAAATATCAACATTGAAGAGTATGAAGTCAACAAAATATATCGCCTGGGGATTAAAAACAGAGAGGATAATAAACCGAGACCAGTACTGTGCTCTTTTATAAACAACTGGAAAAAGAACGAAATTTTGAAAAATAAAAAGAACTTTAAATCTATATACATTACTGAGGACTATCCAAAGGAAGTATTGAAAAAAAGAAAGGATTTGCAAGTACAGTTAATTGAAGAAAGGAAAAAAGGAAAGATAGCATACCTAAAATATGATGAGTTAATAGTG
Organism: Chloroclystis v-ata; assembly: GCA_963691955.1. Lineage (NCBI taxonomy): Eukaryota > Metazoa > Arthropoda > Insecta > Lepidoptera > Geometridae > Chloroclystis > Chloroclystis v-ata. Next base: position 16,623,748 of record OY829900.1, on the reverse strand, counting down.
AAAGAGAACAATAACAATCCAGAGAAAAGGAAAAGGGAACCATCTGTTTCACCCTCCTTGTATAACACACAACAAACCCTGGGTGCAACTAAATTAAACAGGACAAACGCCTTTGACTTAATGAGAACAAGATCCAGCTCCGTTTCAATTATATCTACCTAAAACAAATAAAATCAATAGCAACTACTTATAACAAATGAGAACAAGATCCAGCTCTGTTTCAATGATATCTACCTAAAACAAATAAAATCAATAGCAACTATAACAAATGAGAACAAGATCCAGCTCTGTTTCAATGATATCTACCTAAAACAAATAAAATAAATAGCAACTATAACAAATGAGAACAAGATCCAGCTCCGTTTCAATTATATCTACCTAAAACAAATAAAATCAATAGCAACTATAACAATGGTAAACGGAAAACAAACCCAAACAAAATAACTGCAAATAAGAAACCACCAAGCTCCCCCAAGCCGACTGGTCCTCGTGGGGGTAAGAGACCACAACCCTCCGACACAAAATACCAACAACAACAAATATGGAAAATATACCTACTACCTATATCACACCTCTCATTTTAATTGATAGAAGGAAATCTTACAGAACTTACATACATACACTATAAAACAAAATATAAAAGAGGGCCTTGGAAGTGTAAAGAGATGAGAGTGTGAGAAGAGTTGGAGGAGGCCTTTGCCGACTGGCAAACAGATCTAAGGAACTAGGAAGCATAATTAGATCTAAGATATCTATCATAGAAAATCTATCATTATTTAAAGGAATCTTAACATATCTATGAAACTAAGAAACATTAATATAAACATAGTTACATACCTATAAGTGTCAAAATGTTAGTTTTAAGTTAAACTTTTGTAAAAGATCTGAATAAAAGGCTATATTATATTATTATTATTATTATTATTATTATTATACGTATTGTTGAGTCATTGACATACAGTATCTAGATTCATGTCAAAACTTTCGTATCGGCAGAACTGACACAAACAACCAGAGCTGCAACTTTGAAGATGCGAGAAAAATAAGACCGAACTTTGTTTGTTTTATAACTTATACATATGTATAACAAGAGTGCGCGTATCGGCGAGCAGTCGTGATCCCTGCGCGTATTTACAGTTCTCAAAATCCCACAGACCTTATTTGATATAATTAAAAAGGTAAGTATATTTCCCGGTTGTTTCTAAATTAATGTTTAAAATAATCTACATGGTACAAAATTTTAAAAATAAGTTTTATTCTATTTTACTGTAAACATTCTACTTAACTGCATCCGGGATGCATTTTGCTTAAATATTGTAGGTATATTCACGTATATTCATTTATATTCAGATTAAAGCTTACCACGAGAGCAATATTTAATATTTATTTATTTGCATGTTGACTATAATTTCTCAACTGAATTGAGTTTCACAAGCAAGGAGAAGTACTGCGAGAAAACTAAATCTTATAAGACTGAGTTCTAACTTGCTTCAAGTCACGTTGGAACTTTATAAGTCCTCGTAAATTAAAATTAGAACATAGAAATGTTCCAACAAACCGTTTAGTAACGATTGTTGAAACAGCTGTTTAAAATGAAACAAAATGTTTATCAAGTAAATAATGTGTTTTTTTATGTAGAAAAATTTTGTGTTTGCTAAAATAATAACAGAATGTAAAAGTTACTTAAGTAAAGTAAAGTAAGTAAGTAATATTCAATCGTTTTTGCGTGAATTATCTCTTCTATACGAACCTTCACGATATATAATGCCTATTGAGCTTCAGGTGGCTGTGTTTATTATCCAGCAATATTCATTAATTATTAAGTTAGGTCCTACACATTTTACATTATTAACAATACCCTTCATCTACCTATGTAAGAATACTAATTACGTAACGTAGTGTTTCTTTGAACGTGCTAACGGTGACCGATATAACAAGTGATCGTTAAAAGCCCAAGGTGACGTCGTTAAAATTCAACGAGATGGTAGTTCTAACAAACAGTTTACAGAAGAGGTTCGTTGTTAAATAAATAAATATATATTGCAGGACAATTCACAAATTCACAGTTTTTTTCCCTTATCTAGAGGAACGCGGTGGGATTCAAATTTATGACCTGGGAATGAAATTTTAGTCGCCTAATCAAACCGGAAGGAAGTTAACCAGAAGTGAATAGTGCAGCGTAAGATCTTCCAAGCCATAAGTTTTACCGTCTGATGAGATTAGCAATAAACTTCTATTGACTAGTTTCACCCTCTTGGTTTACTTTGATGTTCTTTTGAGGTGGACTTCGAATACTTTGTACTTTTTGTTGATATTATAAAATTGAATAACAATGTAATTGTACTTATTTGTTGAATTTGGTGCAGATAAAATACTCATGGTTTTCATCATGCACAACATGTAATATTGGTGACGCATCTAAATCTAATTATTTTCTCTGCTGCTCAAAGTTTTGTCAAAAACATCATGTCTCATGCTTTAAGGTGGGGTTAAAAACAACTACGCGTCGCGGTTTTTGTGCAAGTGGCAAATTAAGACAATGACTACGATTTACAACCAAGCTCAACATAAGAAGGTGATATTACCTTGTAAATTGTGTAAGGTATTAATTATTTCATCATTCTATCAGTTAATCACTAGTCGTAAACCCAGCCGAAGTGTTGACGAAAGATTAGGTCTAATTCTATATTACTGGTGCTCAAGCCTTATTACGACAACGGGGGGCTGAGGGAGCATTAATTATGATACCATGAAAATATTACGTCATAAAGTTGTATGAGCGAAATTGTTCGTAAAAGTTTTCCTAGGATTTTTCCATAAAATTTTATAAGAAAATTGTTCTGTGAAAAATAACAAAGTTCCTTTCAAAGTTTTTGTTTGTCTATCTCTCAGGTGAGAATATTTGGGGTAAGGTTGTCTACTTCGAGATGAAATGCTGTTATCTTAATAAAATATAAACATTTTGTTATGAAATTTATTTCATATTTAATTTTATCTACCGTTCCATAAAATAATATTTTTTAATGTATCAGTCTGGTACTGAATAGATTTTATAATATTATTTTGTGTAATGCTATTTACTTAAATATTCATACGAAAAGCGTAAATACAACCAAACCGTAAACTTAAAAATAACACTTTTCGTAAAAAAAAAAATTATCATTTAATATTATTAATTTTATAGTTACTTAAGCGGTACCATAAAAATACCTCACTTGAGATACAATTACTACGTAATACCTAGTTGCTATTATAAGCTTTTTTAACAAAAGAACGTAAACAAGTGGATGGCAGTAGGCGTTTGTGGAGAAAAAAATTATTAAAAGATAACATTTGGTACACTTATCACTTAACTATTATACTTCGTGGTTTGTTCTCAAAATGAGTAACTGAAAAGAATTATTATTGTTTTCATTTGACTTGTAGTAGTATGATCCAGTAACCATCACTCCGCGTCACTACTTGAGGGTAGAAAGATATTTTTTATTTCTGTGACCCACCCATCCACTGCCCACCGTCCCGTCATTCGTGATTTTAGTGTCGATCGCTCCGCACGTTCGCTTCCTATTTCTTACTTCGTTGAAATGTTCGACGTAGAAATGTCTTTGTGGAAGCGTTGCAAAGAAGAAAGTGTTGCTGAAGCAGTGTTGAAGAAAGAATTTTAAGAAAATTTGTTTAACCAGTGAAATACTCGCCGAAGGATAATTTCGTCGTTCGATTCTGAAGATTCATCAAAATATTGCCTGTTGCGGTAAGTGCAGTGATATATGTAACAACAAAGCATCAAAATTGCATAACAAGCAAATGTTCGAGAATTTTCTCGCCCAATCGGCCAACGCATATGGAAATCTGTGGGATTTATCCGCGCGTACAGCCAACGATGACCGGTACGCTCTCAGTGACTACCGTCACCCAATCTTTATATAATGAGCAAATAATCGAGAATTTTTTCTCGTCCAAAAGGCCAATGCATAAGGAAACCTGCGGGGTTGTCCGCGCATAAAGCCAACGACGGCCGCCCGGCCTTACGCTCTCAGTGTGGTGGTATCACAAAATATCTTTATCTAATTATCAAATGATGGAGTCGAGAGTTTTCTCGCCCCATCGGCCAGGCACGCATATGGAAATCTGCGGGATTCTCTGCGCGGACAGCCAATGACCCCCGTCACGCTTTGCGCTCTCATTGACAACCGTCACCCAATATTTTTATATCTAATGAACAAAGGATCTCTCGATCGAGAAAGTTCTTACTTTCTTGCCCAAACGGTCAACACATTGGTAACCTGCGAGGTTTTTTTTCCGCGCGTGCAACCAACGACGGCCGCTAGACCTGGCGCTCTCAGTGAATACACACACAATATATTTTTTTTTTCGCATAAGGACGCCTGTGGGGCTATCCGAGCGAAAAATGTAGGTACCAACCTATAACGGTAGACCTAATTAAATTACTCGTATTGGTAACGAATAAAATACCTCAGTTTAGAAGCTATTATTATGTTAACAGTAAGAAACAAACAACTTGTTAATGTATTTTCCGGAATAATCTATAAATAGAACGCGAGTCTAAGGCTCAACGCCTACTCACTGTTACACATTCTGTGGCACCATACGCTGCCCGAACGCCACTCGGTCCTCTCGATAAAACCGGTTTTGTGCCCGGGGCGCAAACGCGTTGCGAGCGCAACACTATAGCATAATATGTCCATCCTTTTCACAATGATGTTTATGTTGATAAGGAAGTGACAAATATAATCTGGCAAGCAAAAAATATGTATGCTATAAGTTTTACCTTTTTGTATAAAAGGTTAGTTGATTGTTTTATCCAATCGAAGGGGCTGAAAATCCAGTATCTCCTGTATGCCCCTGTATGCCATTACGTTGTGAAAAAATCACAGTAGCTGTGTATGGATCAACCACTTTTTTCATCTCTAGTGCATTTGGCCCTGAAAAATTCCTGTCGTACCTACATACGTTACGTACCTAACATGTCCGGCACAAGTGCGGATAAAACCAACCATGGTTGCTGGTGTTGTTGGAAATCAACAGAACCTTATAGCAGAAAAATCTGCATTGGAGAATGGCATTCCTATTATTCTGGGATAAAACCCATCGGCATGAGAGGTTATATAGATAACAAATGCTTCAAGGCCAGAGGTCTTGCTTTATCCACTCATATCATCACACAATGGTTTAAAATATTACCAGCGAAACAGTATTGTTAAAAGTAGGTACCCACTTTAACGCAATCGCATTTCGGAAATTGTATATTATTCAGAGCTCCGATTAATCAGAGTTATCTAAGGACTAATGTCAAATCCACTATATAAATGTAACAACAATGAAACGTGAAAACTGAAAACTCAGTTAAAACACGCCATTAATTCATTGGCTATTTACTCTTGTAAATATCTCTCTTGAGAATCTAATTAAAACTATTTTACAGGCTCTGGAAGCCTTAAGATAATGCGCATACAAGCGACCAACATTATATTATTATAAATACTCAAGTCAGTTTCGAGCAGGAACCTAGTTGGTTCACACAAAAATAGATATGGTATCCTTGTGTAGATAATATCTATATGATCTTCAGTCTGAGTGACTTGAAGTCAGCGAAAGCAGCTATCATGAACATCTAGCGCGCATACTCGTACCTACTGGTGCGAAGAAAAATAATTACCTTATTTGCAAATTCTGCTACAGATCAGAATCTGACAGACAGCTTCTAGAAACATCTATAATCAATAGGATAATTTCCTAGATCAATTCTGGTCATAAAAACTGTCCTCCAGAGGAAGGTGTCTTAGTTACAACCAATAACAAAAATCCATTAATTTAAGAATTGAATTGAACTGATGTCGTATCTATTTTAAAGTCTACGTAAAGGTAAATTACCTAAGAACAGGTTCATGATCACATGAACAATTTTAAAATTAGACTTTTAAATCAAAAAACCCTAAAACATCATTAGATATTAAACGAGTTGTATATTTTACAATAAACGTTTTACATACCTACTTTATACAAAGTACCTACCTAACTTCCCCAAAGGTTACGTGCTTTTCATTTTATCAAATACAAAAATGTATTATTTATTTCCTGGAACGTAACAAGTACCTTGATTTTTTTATGGGATTACAAAGTAAACAAATGCTGTGCCGGTTATACATATCTAAGCTTTTTATATCTAAAGGGCTTCCTTGACAATAATAAATTATAGGATTTATGGAATTTACGAGATGATTCAAATCTCATTGATTATAAAGGTATAATGAGTGCATAGCATACCTACGAAATGTTGAATTTATTGAGACAATGTTTGTACTTTTTAAGTTAATCTTTATTAACGACAAGATTAAACAGGTATTTTAATACCGTCAAATAAATTTCGTTCCTTTGGGGCTGTTTTATGATGTTGCATTTCAGGATGAATAAAGAAAACAGTTATTGGAATTTATCAATATTAATTTATTCAACTATGTACAATTTATCATAGTTCATTGAAATGCAGGGATTATTTTGCTGTATAGATATTGAATTCGGGTGACTATACACCTATAAAGCTATTGAAGAAAGATATACTTTTCTGACAATAACTTAAACTAAAAATAATTTATGGATTGATGCACACAATTTTTAGATGACAGGTGCTGGATTGAAATATTTTCTGACTCCTCAAAAACGGGGTACTCAACATGGGAATGCTGCCAGCGGCCAGTGGTCTTGATATGGAAAGGGAAAAACACATTAATTTTAATGGCTGCTAACAGCCCTATAAAGAAATTAATATTTTTTCAAAATATTTCACACCGGTATTAAAAAAAAAAAAAAAAGATACTTTAAAAACACGACTGCCGTCGTACATAATTAAAATTCATGTTAGATTCGGTTCTCGTAATCTATGTTCCATATTTTTTCACAAAAACTATTATGGAAAAGTTTTGATTTGGTTAGAAGGTCCGAAGACCAATATCTATAAGACCTTGATAGCAAGTGAAAACTGATAACTTGGATTTTATAAACTTAACCTATTTTTAATAAAAAATAAAAAATAAATAATAATAGGATATAGAAAATTTAGTACCTATTCGCAACTCGAATAATAAAATATGTCATATTTATGTATTATAAATCATATAAGTAATAGCGCATAAAATATGCGTAATATATAATATTTCATGTTATGGAATAAATAACTTTATATTGATCAAAATTTGTTGCTACACTTTATCAACGATTTTCTTATTTAGAAAGAATAAGAAAATTAAAATAAGAATTGACTCAAATTTCTTATTATTTGTATCTAATTATCAAGCTGTGAATTACTTGCTGTAATTGTAATTATTCCTCTGTGGAAAACACTGTGGTTTAAAAACGGATAAATTGCTATGAAGTTCGCCTTGACTTCCTTATTTAATTTTTTCACTTTTATTACTCATGTCGGTCCTCCATACAGTAACTGTTAGTAGCACCATGTAGCACCTACATATAGATTAGATTAATGCCCTGAAAAATCAGACTGCTTAATGGTGCAAATGTTTTTTGACCATTTATGTAAGCGAATTGTAATAAAGTACATTTATTAGTTGAAAGTGTCCTGACTGAAGTAGGTACCAAATGAAAATTTTATCTCATTATTGAAGCTTCTCGCTTCTAAGTATACCTTAGGTCGCTTCGCATACCTGTAGCATTAAAGGTTGTTTTTACAGAAGTTACTATTCAAACCACGGTTTACCATTGGATAATTGTTTGAAAAAAATATACAATATTACTGAAGCATACTGGGTGCAAACAATGTGTAAAATTGTTATCGGAAATATCGTGAAAATTTATTCACAAATATAATAATTATGTATTAGTTCTACGAATACTTTTCATGGTATGAAAAAAGGGAATACTAAAAATATTTTAGTATAATTAGAAAACTTGGTATATGATATTCTCATTTTGAAGATGCATAGATCTTATTGATGTAACAATTTATTATTTGTGCCCTTCTTGGGCATTAGCATAAACATAATAGATACCACCCACAAGACTGCGGTCTGGAACGGTACATTCTCTACATTCGCTATATAAATAAGGTATAACCTTTAAAAGCAATTATAGATTTATTATTAACCTGCGATTAATGTACAGTTGATGAGAAGCCATACCTATTTTTTAAAATGTAGCATTTAAAAACTAGTGTTTTTTCAATGATTAAAAAATTCAATAATATATTTACATATATGATATTGTAAAAAATTATTACTTAAAAATAAAAGTAAATACATTATACGTCAAATATTGACTATTAATTATAAACTTTTATTTGCACTTGGTTCATATTACCTCAAAAGATACTCTCAAAGTCTACAAGTCAAATGAAAACAATAATAATTCTTTTCAGTTACTCATTTTGAGAACAAACCACGAAGTATAATTAATGATTAAACGAACTTACCTGTACGTGAAGTTCTATCATAATTATACGATGTGGTTTGTTCGAGAAATGAGTAACAAACGCCCTCCCGACCCCAAGTAAGTCCAGGTCCCGAATGTTTTTCGGTAATATTATGATGGTACACAGGAGTACAGGAGTGAATTTTAACTCCAAACTAAATGACGGGACGGTGGGCAGTGGATGGGTGGGTCACAGAAATAAAAAATATCTTTCTACCCTCAAGTAGTGACGCGGAGTGATGGTTACTGGATCATACTACTACAAGTCAAATGAAAACAATAATAATTCTTTTCAGTTACTCATTTCTCGAACAAACCACATCGTATAATTATGATAGAACTTCACGTACAGGTAAGTTCGTTTAATCATTAATTTTAATTACTTATTCGTTTGTTTTTACTAAAACTGTGATAACTTTTATAAGATTTTTAACTAAGTGCGGTTTTGCCCGCGTTAAAGTATAGGTATAGTAAAACCATTTCTAAACTGAACGCCCCTCCACCGCGGTTACACGTACATGCAAAAAGGTGTATAGATACAACACACATAAATTGATCTTTGTCATTGGATGTTCATTAACATATAAGCAAACGGCATCACTTTGACAGACAGATGAGCCAATGTTACAGTAAAGTTGTAGCACGCACACATGTATATTGATGCAATAAGTATTTCCTCTCACACATTGAAATTATCACGGTTTTGTGGAGGGGAGTTCATTCTTAAACTGGATCATCTATACCTCGGTTAAAGGCAACATGTTTGCGCCCCTAAGAACATAATTGTATAGATATTTTTATAAATAAATAATAATAAATTACAATGGTTAAAAAGTCTTTTTAACTTAACATAATCGCATTGTGAGGTGCAAGAAGGTATGCATAAGTATCCACCTATCTATTAGGTACTTATGTAACAGATGGCGGTTCTCAGCTTTGCACGTGAGTCTATGTACCTATTCATCAAGGATTACACGAAAGCTTCTAGAACTAATTTCGTAACTCAAACTTCTCGTAGCAACCGTAGGTATCGAAATTGTGTTGCCAACTTTCCTCATAATAATGCTTAATATAAAATGCCAATGTCCTCATTCTTCAACCTATCTCCATATTTCTATATGTAGATATAAAATTATTAAAATAAAATTTTTATTCATCACTCTCTCTCTCTCTCACAATGCATCTGCATTGTGCATATAAGTAATATCGATTAGGTACTAACCATATCTACTAAGATATCTGATTAGCCTACATTGTGAGAGATTGGTACCTAATTCAGATAGAATATGTACTTTAGACAAACCCTAAGCTTAATAAGGTTAGTTTTTCATAAAGAGAGTAGATTTTAATAATGTAAATGCTCTACATACTCTTCATAACATGTGCTACTTTATTCTCAAGCGGTGGTTGTTAAGAATACAAGAGTGAAGCTCTATGCAAACGATTGTACCTACCCTCGTAAATCTAAATAGCCGGTTAATGGAGTTAATGGAGTTTTGGATCAATAAAATATATTCTCGATTTTTTTGTTACAAGATAAACGATCAATGACGTTGTTACATTTTTACCACTGATATTTTTTTTTATATTCTCGCTAAATCAAAGCCATACAGCTGGCAACCCAGCGCCCTTGTTTTTACGATTTTGCATACAGTCCCACGCCAACAACGCGATTTGTTTACAGATGGCTCATTACGCGCACCAGAACGAATGTTGATAATTACAAATGAGATGTTGTCTATGGTGCTGGGCCTCCAGGTTGAGAAGTGGTATTTATGTCACTTAATTCAGTGTTGGCTAATATTTATCTTTTGTTTTCCCATAGATATGTTTATCTTCATTTTGTTGTTTTCTGATCTGCACTGTGATTTTCTAATGATGTTAAACAAAGACAAAGGAAAAATAACACATATTTTACTAATTTTTGTCTGTCCGTTAATCTGTCATATTGCTGTATTTTTTGACGGTAGGGTTCACTTTCAGTTTAAAATGAAATGATAAAAAATCTATAATTATCCCTATTAAAACCGGGTATACAAAATAATAGAGTTATTGAGGGTCAATATTATGAAGCTTATCTTGCACTGGTTGCTAAGGCTATGGTCCCGGAAAACCTTGGAGTTTTACGTTATATTCATGAAAATTAATAAAGTTTTATCATCTTGTACCTATGGGGAGACTCGTCTGTTTTTCAAAAGAGAATTTACATAAAGGAATATTAATAAACCAATGAACAGCTGTTAATAAGAAGTTTAATAATAGCTAGAATAAATTGGAAAATCTGTCAGAGTAAAAAAACCTTTACGTCAAAATATGTTTAATTTCATTTTTGTCGGTGCTCATGTTATATTACACCGATTGCATTGCAGTGTGAATTTCTCGAAACTACTATTTTAATTAAAAAGTTAATTAATTTATGGACATAAAGTTTAATTAAAAACCAATTTATAGGCACTAGGCCTATAAATTGGTACATTTTTGGTGCGTCAAAGATGACATAAATTATGACCGAAATTTTTATGTTTATCTGGTTATATCTCATGAAAAAAATATTTAAAAATAACCTAACTAATAAACTAAAGCCGAATGGATCTTTTAGTGATTATCTCATTTATTAGAAAGCTTTTTAAATCAGAACTCTTAGAACACAATGATATTCATTCTTTTCAATCTGCTTAATCCACACGCCTTTGATCCTTATCTCAATTACCTCCCTCGTAGCCAACACCTTTTAAATTAATACGACCCTTCAGCCCAGCCTTCAATAGAAATTCTATGAAACCTCACGGACGGACTTCCTGATTAAAAAATGATTAAATCCCCTTTGTTCATATAAACCACAGATAAAAACTGTCTCTTTTTGTATTTGCAGATAATGCTGATGAGCGATTACGAATTAAATAAATAAAATAAATAAATAAATATTACTGGACAATTTTTACACAGCGACATCTAGCCCCGTGGTAAGCTCGAAGTATAATTCAATTTATAAAGAAAAATAGCTCAAATCGCAAGGCATTTTGTACAAAATGAAAGGTTAATAAAATGTATGGTTTCAATAGCAAGGTATTTATTACAAAATGTTGGTAAAGTATAAAATTTTACAGACCATCATAATCATAATATATCATTTCTACTCTATCTTTCCCCTTTTCAGCTTAATTTAGTAGTTAAAACGTTTCACTGACATAAGTAATCTACCCGTTCAGTCTCTAGCGCCACCAAGTCTAGGATTTCTCAGATGTGAAACATTACCTAAAACAGCCGCACTCATAAATAATTAATCACGAATTGGTTAAATTGTACCAAAGCGATGTGCTTATTGTATGCTCTTGAATATCTCTTGTATATATTGTTTACTCACATAGCAACATAATATAAATATAAGATAGATACTGGTTACTGGCATGTAACATTCTTTGTGATGAACACTCACCATGGGGCCTCCTACTGCCTGTCTGTCCTACGCAGGAGGTTGCAGGTTTGAATCTCGTCTCGGTATGATCTGCAGATATTTGCTTTGGGTGTTTTGGGTAAATTTGAATAAGAATTAACAATATATATCTTTAAGTCTTTGATTGGATGATCAATGTACTTAAATACCCAACAAACAGGTGACCCGACAAAGTTTGTGTATGCATTGTCCAGCAATTTATATGTATTTATGTTTGTTTCATGAAAACATCTTAATCCGTCTGTCCATTAAAACGTAAAGTTGAGTGGGTTTAGAATCCTTGGATTTTTTCTAACTACAGATAGTTGCTACCAGACAAATTTCTATAAGTATTGATAAGAAACAATAAGAAATAAATAAAAATCTGATGCAAAATGTATTATTAATTATCTCACAAAAATAATGAGAGAAACAAACTTTCAAATTTGAGAACACAATTCTCTATATTGGGACTGAAATGAGGTTGTATCTCGCATAATTATGTAACTTAGTGCTACGCTTATAATTCTCATACAAAGCAGCTGTCATGAATTATAGAAGGTATAAACGTATTGCTGTAAGCTTTTTAATGTTCATTTTAGACTAAGCAAAAATAACTTACAGCGCAGATTTTGAAAAACGGCGTAGGTGCTACTACGATCGTAGGAAGAAAGTTCAGTTTGAGTTCAGAACGCGAGCAATGCGTACGAAACACGCGCGAGCGAAAACACGACAAAGTTATCATTCAACCTTTTTGCATGAACTATCATATTAAACCTCTTTATGATTTCATATGAACTGGCAAAGTACGAGTAAAAATTAAGATAAAACTTTTTGGAAGCCAGCTCATTCGTTTTTTATTTTAAACTTTTGAAAGTTTTGAAGTTAAAAAAGTGCGTTTTGTGATTTCTTCAGGTGAAAATAACTTAATTATTTTGTTTTGGACTGCTGATGAAATTAGTTTGTTGCAAGTTAACCATCATGAAGAAATACTCGTAATGATGTGAACCACCAATTGGATTTGAAAGTAAGTTTTAATGCAGTTTTCTTTGATTTAAGTAGAATTAATAGACAAATAATTATTAAATAACTAAATCTGTTACGTACTACGTGGAATTAATATTTTAGAATTATTTACAGATTGTTTTATCTAAAAATAATCATCATCATTAAGGTTTGTTGGATGTCCACATCCGGGATATAGTTAAAGGACATAAATATTGGTCTAAAACGTTTAGGTGATTTTATCTAAATCTTTGTCACCGTGAATTTATTTATAAATTAATTATTTGTCGCGTTAGTGAATGTCCGATGCTATGTTAACTGATCAGCGGAAATGGAAAATTCAACAGTTCTTTATTTCTTCGTTATTTAATTTAAAATCGTATTTGTTATGATTACATTGAAATGGGAGCTAGATTTCTGTTTTTGTATATTTCCAACGGAAAATGTATATTACGCAGCAATGCCCTGCGCGCGCTAGGTGGGTCGCGAGTATTCTATAAACTAATCCCGTGGTCTACCTCATAGCTTATGTCAACCTCCTTACAGGGTACTTCAACGCCTACGACCTATCAAGCAAATTCTGCAATCGACTAGTTGATTAAAAATATATAGGTCAAATCTATTAGCTAAGTAATTTGCGTATACATATTATTGAGAGGGGTTTATCTTTCTTTTTATAGCCAGTTTGAACAGAAGGGGTAGTAAATAGTTTTAAGAGTATTACCATATCAGTTTTATTGCTAGGTATAATAAAATCAGCCGAACTGTCGTTTATTTTTTGGATTAAACTTTTGTCGATCTAAGATTGTTATCTTTTTTATATTATAAATTAAAATACGTTATTTTATATATTACATAATAAATATTATTGCTTTCTGAAATCACTAGATATCCTGAGCCCTCATTTTAACGTTCGTTCACGAGCTCATAATTCTGGTTTTCAAAACTATGGGTGCTTTAGAGTATATTAAGTGTAGCTGTTTAGCGTACTTATTTGTTTGTATTGTTGCCACAATTTTTTTGCATATTTTTTCTTACCAATGAGATTCCGGTTGATAGTATTATAGTAATACGTTTGTCTTGAATGTAAATAAGAATTTCCAGAGAAGTGTTTTTAAAGGATGGTAGGATCGTCTGCAGTGTGACATGAAAGCGTGTTTCGAAAAAAACGAGTCCATAATATTCAGAATAAACAAACATCAAGCAGCGCAATTTTGATAAAGTTAAATTTAAAAAGGTATGGAGTTCTTTTACGGGCTTTATAAGGGAAAATACCAAAATGAATTAGCATTTTTGTGAAGCAGTAAATACCAACACCAGCCTTGAATAACACTTGACAGACCGATCGATGGCTATTGTTGAGTCAAAATGAGTGATATGACATGTGTAAATATGAGGGAAGGCAAATATTTGTCGATGTCATTTATCCTGTATAACTATTACACTGAATATCGTTAGTACGATTTTGTTTAGTTTGTAATCTATATATACAAAAAAAGTCGTGTTAGTTACACTATTTATAACTTAAGTCGGATAAACCAATCTAGCATAGGATACATACTTTCGAGTATAATGCGGGAAAAGCCGTAGGGCAAATAGTTAGTTGTTTATGAATGAATATATAAACAGTTTAATAAAAATATTGATAGATCACACACAACATTTAGCCTTGTGGTAAGCTATTAATTAGTGTTACGGTATATCAACAAGACATACCTACAGACATTTTTAATAATCGCTTTATTGCATACTGTCATAAATAAGGTCTATAATAACTCTGAAATATTTAGGATTGTGGCAATAATTCATATCCAGCTCTAAAGTAAGGTCTGAGATGAGAGTAAATAACTTTAATTCATCAACATCATAATTACAGCGGCATAAGTAACTGCGCAAATGACGGATTGAAATAAATACTAATATCCTCTCATCAATCTTCCGATATTTCGACACGACGAATGTACCTACAGATTTTTGTGTCTGTAAATACGAGTACGATTACTCACTTACTTATACATACAGGTATACATAATTACACAAATCTATTCAAGTATTTTTTGCAGTAAAAGAAGCCTGAAGTATTATCAGGTAAATTACCTGATAATACTTCAGGCTTACATACAATTTACCTATTTCCTTATTAGAGACAAATTTGTTCAGCCATTTTAACACTAGGAATAATAAGAATTAGAATAATTTATTTCATCATCATAATTAACATTGAAAAGGAACTAAACTACAAAACGAATAACAAACATACAAGTTCGGAGTTAATTTATTAAATTAAATGAGTAGATAAATAAATTAAAATCCCATAAACTATTTTCAATAAACCATCAAATACCCATACAGATTATATGCCTCTATGGGTAATAGATTATTACTGGGTACTATGCCCTCAAATCGTAATAAGCCTCTAGGTAATCAAGGTAGATTTATCGAGATTACAGACTTAGCTGAACAGATTATACGATTATCACGCCGAGTTTTACAGCCACTTAAGAACTTAAACCTAAATACAATAACACTTAAGCTCACTTCAATGTCTTCAGATTTATACACATCGTTAAAATAGTGATGTCATTCTCAGGGAAAATGTTATTTGATTAGATGTTTAGTATAAGTACATAAAGCTTTTCATCTTAGTTATTTTTAGGGCTTTAAAACATTTGAATAACGGGCAGTGCCTAAAATGCTTGAATAGTTTAAGTAGCATATGGTACCTACTGAAGGTGTTGCACAAAATTACCATGTTTTGAATAATTTTTATGTCATGGTTTCGTGTTTTGTACGTCCATTGATGAGACACATATTGGCGAATTTATTCAAACAAATTGTGGTTTAATCAAAACTGGTCACCAACTTCTGCATGATTGATCAAACAGTAAAATATAATTCATTCTGTAAATTAATGTTGAACTTTCGTTTTAAGCAAAAACTCGACGAGTGTACTGATCCTGCAGCCGAATCATAGACTTTTACATGAATCTCAGACATTGGACGTCCACTGCTGGACATAGGCCTTCCTATTCTGACTTCCAGTCATTACGGTCGCTCGCGGCCTGCATACACCTCGAGCCAACAGCCTTCATCAATTCATCTGTCCACCTTTAATTCTCGTATAAATAATTAAAAAATAGTCTTTTTTTCAGTATTAGATCGTAAACTAGGGAACCATAGTCTCGTAGGTAGAAAGAAGTAGGTGCATACAAATTTGTTGATAACCGCAAAATATTTTTAGACGGAGAATGTTTTGTGCATTACTCAAATGAAATATCCCAAGGTGACTTGGATATCACTGCAGTGGATTTAAAGAAACGGTTTCAGTAAAATGCGACCTAAAACGGTGGATTTATGATAACTGCCGTTTTGCCTAGGTTTTTAAAAGAATGGAGTACATTTTCTCTTGTGATATGCAGGTGTAGGTATGTGGTATTTAGAAATTAAGCCACCTTTTCTCTTCAAATCCGTTTGTTTTTTGCATATGAGAAAACCACTCTTGCTTACGAAAGACTCGATGCTCTATAGGGCTATATCACAGTTTTTCTTTAGTTCCGTCTAAGTGTCATCAGAGTTATTTTAAGTTTCAATCTTGCTAAATTCCTTCCCATAAGTTAGTATGAAGCCAACCACTTCATAAGAACATATGGTATGAACTGAGACGACGGTCGACCCCGTTTATCGCTTCTGCGATACATAAGAATAGAGCTACTAAAATATGCTATATTGATGCGATTAATATTCACCAGATCATTTCAGATCAAGGATAAACGCACTGATTTGCTTCTCTCTATATTGGAAATGTAATCATCCTTTATCTTTAGGTGTTATACACAAAACATATGCATTGCTACAGCAAATAAACAATACCAGTAAAGTACCTAACCCATATTTATATACCAAAGATCTCCTTGGTATATAATTCATACCAGTACAAACAAGTACGTTCAACCAAACAAACTATTTTTCATGTGTTTAATTATCCGCAGCAGTCTTTTACTTTACCTTCTTAATTGTACAGACATTACTATTCCTGACCTGACACAATTCTAGACCTAAAGCGGTACAAAACCATATAAAATGTACTGTACACTAAGCGAACGTCATTAGGAAGTGCTTACTGCTCACCAGAACTATAAAAATGCTCGGCTATCTCGCTTACATTCCGTATTATCTGTCCATACGTTGCCCCTTGCCTTGTTGTAGTATTTTATATTTTCTTTTTTATTCCTGCTCCAAACCTACAAGGGTTAAACGGAGCGCAAAAAGTAGCTTGTCCTCTTGTTAACATCCTTTATATCTGTCGTATATACGAGAGGCTTATCCCTACCATCAACTGGGCGAAAATTGAACATTCTCCTTGATTTATCTGTTCATTTCTTGTTTTGTCCCTTACAAATTGTTTGTTCCGCAACTAAAATCTGGTTAATGAAGTGTGTTCGTCCTTCATTTCATAGAGATGAGGTTTTCTAGTGTCCTCCCTGTTGTTTACTCGTTAAAGAGATTTACATCGCTGTATAATACGACACAATGATGTGTCGGAAATGGAATGGCATTATATTTTGTGAATAGTTTACGGGTAACGCATACCAAAGTAGGTATGTTAGTGAAATTATATATATGTTTGAATTCAAATGTAGGTATGTCCTTATTTTATTTATTACTGTTACCTGGATAAATCAATACAAGCAGTTTATAATAATATTAAAAATTATATATATACAGGAGGAAAAGGGGATAAAAGGACTTTCCAACTTTTTTGCATTATTTATATGTCCGACAAAGGGTTGCTAAAACGCAATAGAAAAAAAAATTACACATACATAGGTCTTTTATCATACCGCCTATTTTCACACACTTACCTTATCAGTCACTCAAAATACTCAAATTTCTATAAACCATTAATTTCACACATCATATCCTAGTAGAGCTTAGTAAGCCTGATAGTGCGATCTGATATGCTAACAGTATGTTTGACTTTAGATGATATCGCATACCGCAACACAATTACTGTGGATAAGTACCTAAGTAAAAAATAAAGTTTGTTAAATATAATTATACTATTTCACTTTTAAAATAAATATTTTCAGTCTTTTACTGAGATGATTCGGTTAAAAAAATTATATGAGTATAGAACTGTTTCATATCTCATAAATGAAGTCATAATTTTTTATTCGTTTTACAAACGTTACTTTAACATAAGAATCAAGAATCATTATTCCTAGTTAGCTTTATAACGAGTACAAACTATAATATTATATCATCATTAAACACTATAATACTTGTTAATTTTTATAATAATTTTAGGTTTTCAAATGAATAACTAGTACTCGTAGTACACTGAAATCACCAATCAAAATGAATTAAGCGTTACCCAACTCAAAACAAAGTTTAGTAGTACGACAATAATGGTAGGTAATCCTCAACTTTGAGGGTTAGAAGAGCCTAAACTAATACAACTTTTCATTTAAAACATCTAACAAGTTTTTTGCAAATGGTATTCTAACACACCTATGACCTTTGAAAACAATCTGTATTCTGCACAAAATATCAATCATAACTATGCTTGAGACTTATTTGGAATCCATTTTATAAACTAGCTAACTATTTCCAATAATAAGTGCTATAGATATATTCCCGAGAAGTAAAAGGTCAGCAACGTTGGAAAATGAGTTTTCATTGTTGTATTTTACCGCGAACCAGATGCCTTTACTTAACTTATTTCATTATTTGATCATAATATTTTCTATTAATAATAATTACATTATTTTAAAATGTTATGAAGCAATAAGAAAAAGCGAACGAAATAATTGAAGTCTGACTCACCCCCGTTGCTGACTATTTCAACGTCAACGTATATTAATCTTTTCACTTCCAAAATTTTCGTGAGTTATTCACTTTATAACAACGGTAATTTAATGGTTGTTAATACATGAGTAATTCCCGTTGTTATATAATGTTTTTAAATATCTATCTAAATGTATTAATAAAATAAAGTCGTATTAGTTACAATATTCATAACTCAAGAACGGCTGAATATCGGTGGAGACTTACAGCGGGGAAATATATATATATATATATATATATAGCAGCGAGATGAAAAGCTTGTTTCCTGTATTTATTTAAATAGAAGGCAAATGTAAACAACATAATGTTATTTTGGTATGTTCATAGCAACGCAGGAAATATTTTGATAGGTTTATACTTTCATGGAAATTTGATGGCTTTTTTACGAGGTACCTTAAATCATCTCTATTGGGCAAACCACTTGAAGCTTGTTGATCATGACATACATTATGGTACGAGTTCGTAGTAATACGAATAAAATTTAGAAACTATATATAAATTGAGATAATTTTGTATACATATATTTGGTTTTATGCGCGTTGGGCTTTGCTAAGGTACGTATCGCTCTCGCTCTAGTTCTGTATTACCTCACGTACAATCTCATTTTGTACACATCAACAAAATATTGAAATTTCCTATAATAGAATAACAGTGTTTATATTGAAAGTTGAAACCTATAGCTAAACGTAATAGGTACCTTATATTATGTCTTTGTACGATTGTACTTTCGCCTCATGTAATAGGTTCTAATGGGAAGAGCCGTGCCTCAATGTTACGTGAAATATTAGGTACTAAAGATTACGCAATTAGCATACAATATGTCCAACAATATACCCCGACGACTGATATGATGATGAGTTAGGTTTATTCAAATAATAATAATCTATTAACGACTGTAACCCACGGTACTTCTGCTAAGACAATAAAAACATTTTTGGTCAGCTGCCAACTCACTGTTTTCCTTACGATTATTTTCAAATAATGTTTGAAAGTGACTTGAACCATTGCATCGTAAGATAAATAAGCCGTGTATTTCTACGGTTCGTTCTCTGCCTTTCAATAGACAGGTCGAGCTATTTAAGGATATTTAAGAAATGTTTTCTAAAATTTCTTTAAATAGCTTTCTATAATAAATTATATTAAGAATGTAGTCTGTAAAGAAAAATGCTTTTACGCCTACTCTAAAGCTATATTTAAATAAAAATAATTTGCTTTCATTTAGAAGGAACTTATTTTATTGTCTGTCAACGTATTTCTTGAAGAATAGTTTTATAGATATATATTTCTAAAACTGAGCTAAGCTTAAGTTTGCAAAACAAAGTTTGAAGAATTCGTTGGTTATTGATGAGATCGAAGAAAATTTATTCTATTTCTACACAAAAAATATTTAAAATGATAAAAAGTTGATAAAAATGGGTTATTGTACATTTGCCACAAAGTTAGTTCGTCACGTTTTTGAAAACTCCATGCATTGAAAGTAAATTCGTCATAGGTAGGTAAACTACATCATAAACTAGGGTTCGCATGTAAGAAGGTGAATGGTGTTTAGCGCTCGCAATGATTATTTATCTATTTAATCGCTATTTTATTCGTACTTGTTGATGGGTTTACGAAGTACATAAGCATTTTTCGTGTGGCATCGGTTTTACGTTTCAAACTTTAGAAATTTTAAATTTAATTTTAAACCAATGTAATGTAGCGCAATATATTGATTATTACCTAATTATTATTTATTAATTGCGTTGATTCCGTGGCACTTATTATTTTTAGAATTTTATTTTTGCAAGATGTTTTTCAAAAAGGTAAAATTTTCATAATCCTGGTCATTAAAAATGAATATCATATTATATGAAATTTTATTAAAAACTATCTATGAGTGTGAAAACATCAATTTTGTTATATCCTACTTATTAAATGATTTTCCTGCTGTCTCTACGGAAAGACATATATGACGAATTTACACATCCTTTTTTTCATGACGAATTAACTTTGTGGCAAATGTACAATAACCCATAAAAATCAATGCCACTTTTCGTTGTTACTTTAAAACTCAAAAACGGCTGCGCTGATTTAGGTGCCTTTGGTTTTGAAATACTCGTGGTAGCTTAAAGAAGGTTTGAAAGGCGAAATGATATATGGTGAAACAATATGGGCGGAGCTACGGGCGGGACAAGTAAATCGTTACAAATTAGTTTTTTTATTAGAATTTAAAGTTAAAAAATAGCCTAGTTAGGCCTAGTTATAATGGATATATCAGAACGTGTTTGCCCTAATTACCAGAATAAAGATACATATTAAAGTGAAATAGCCCAACCACGGATTTAGCGATGGATCGTGCCCTTAATCGATGGGAGATTTGTCTGGCTTATTGCCCGATTACGATAACGACCGGTGAAATGCGGATGTGCGAATAAGGTCCATGCATGGTTCTGTATATAAATGTGTTTTTGTCAATAGACTCAGCTACACCTTGGTAAGCTCGAAGGTTGTGTTACAGGTAGTATATTTCTGATAGGATCAATACACAGACAGAACGACACTTTTGTAGTATATTAATCTTATTGTCGCTTTGATTGATAAAGATGCGGTAAAATGTATAGGTATTACATAGTTATTATTTTAAAGTATCTACAAACATAATATAGTAGGATCAAGGTCTTAAGAATGCCTTGAATTTATTAAAGTTCTTTGTCAACATAGGCCTAAATAAAAACATTTTTGAATGCAAGGATTTTATTGTCCCGGTGACAATGCGCTTTGTTTGGAACTGTGAAACCTCACTGCGGTGTTGCATTTATAAGCCAGCTGGCGTGACCTGTTCATGCTCGTGAATTTTTATTGTATTCTCTTAAAAGTTTATGTACCACGTCAATGTAGAAAAAACGGGTTTGAACATTTTTATCAGGTGCTTATATACAGTGAAGAAAAATTATCTAATAGACTATTCTGTTATCAGATTTGTTTATTATCAAGTTTCGCGTGTCATGTCATGTTCTGTTATTTTATAAGAAAGAGTTAATCAAATATGAACAAAAAATATTCTTTAATCTTTGATAATGGAGCGATGAACTATCGCACAGGTTGTGCGATAGTTCATCGCTCCATCGCTAGGTTGAAATTTGGTTGGTGAAATCTGGCTGTAGATGCCGATGATGAATGATCATTTTAGAAGTAAAACCCAAAACCATTGTTTGAATTGAACGTACGACTAAGGATTAAAATCTCGTTTGTCCCTACAGAGCGCCTTGCATGGCCGTGATCCCCTGTTCATCGACCGTCCTTGATGAGTTACCACGAAAAATACATCAATAACACAATTTGCTATTATTTATTTTATTACTGCGAGCGACGCTTCCCACTGGATATATTTTCACGGCTAATACAATATCCGCGACGGCGATAGATTATGGTGAAATATTGCCCTTTTCTGGGAGAGTCAGTCAATTTCGCGTGAAAGGTTAAGTTTATTATAGATGGAATTCTTCTAAGCTTTCTTTTTGGAGAACTACTATTTCAATTCAGTTACAAATAATTTGTAAACTTTCTTTTTGTCCATTTGAACTGACCGACAGTGAGAAGAGAGACTTTTTCTGGGACTCGAACACTAAAAAATAAAAAAACATTTCATTTTCTGATTTGTGTCAAAAGCATTATAAATGTTATTAATTTTAAGATATTTTCTCATATGGAATTGCCATCGTAACGTACAAACTTTGTCATATAAACCCGTGAATCAATATAATAAATTATCAGAAAAGTAAACATTTTCTTAGGAACCTAAAACTTTACTCAATTTCCGCCAAACTTTCTAAGCTATCGATATTCCAGTAAAACAATTAAATTAGTTGGCTCGTGAAATATATTGCAGCCGGGGCACCCGGGCTCACTTCTGGCGCGGTTGGCTCGATAAATCACCACATGAAGGGTTAACAGTGTGACTGATAAAACGATTAGATATCCGGCTCAAAATGAACCTAAACGGGTCTAGTTTAATCTGATAAAACAGGGTTTGGGAACAGTGACAGCTAGATTATGGAGGGTAATAACCCGTTTTTACGTTCCCACAGCTGAGACACAGGGACTCCCCACCAAAAGAGATATTAACCCTTTCTCTCCAAGTGGGTGGGTGAATGTCAAATGTCATTCAAACTCTTCAAAGTTCTCAGAACATGCCGGTTCTCACGATGTTTCAGTTCACCGTTTATTCATGTGTTTGATGTTTATGAAAAATAAAATAGTTAACGCGGAATTTTTAAGTGAAAGAAAATATGCCTACACACAAGAAAATCTTCGCTAACACTTTATGTAGAAGGCTTTTGAACTAATCAAAATGTGCTACGCCGTAGCCGTAGACCCTCTACGAAGTCAACAAACTTTGTAAAAATGTCGGGTGTAGCAAATAAAAAATATGGTTGTAGATGATGTTATTTATTTATGATTACACTTTAAAATTATGTGTTATTTTTTTGGCAAAAATAATCATGCAAATGAATGCTATCCGCATCATAATTTTCAGCCGTCAAAACTAAATGCAAGGCATATTAAAAGTTCATCACATTTCACACCCAATTCTTTATAGGGTTAAAATGGGTTAACTCCAAAATTACAAAAAGGTAAATTAATCCCGTTTTCCAAGGGTCATCCCTGATATAATACTTTTGCTAAAATATTCCGTTGCCGGTCCGTCTGCTTTGGCAAAATCAGGTTAGGCGAAACGTTTTCTATACAAATTAGAATAAGAATTGTATATGAAATTAGCCAACCAACACATCCGGATATTGCATAAAGGGAAAACACTCTACTTTCATTCCGCAAATTGTAGGAAATATTGCTCTAACGGTAAAGGCAATCATCGTGAGGAAACCCATATGTCCTGAAAACTTGGAAAAGTTTGAAAGACTCTCTCTCTCTTCAAGAGGAAGTCCCTGTCCTAACAGTGGGAATGTAAATAGGAGTGCTTGCATATTTCCTATATTCGTTGTTGTTGGTATGGAAAACGAATACCCCTGATATTATTTGAATAAACAATAGGACTATTCGTGCCCAGGGCCACGTTCTAATATAACAGTCGCCCAACAAAAGGGACGACACCAGAATATATTAGGATATTTAGAACAAAATATCCTGAATGTAATAAAATTCATACAGATTGAGAAACAGCTGGCTAGGATTGTATATTGGCAAAGTTTTATTTAGGGATTTCTTTGATTTAGGTCATCTATTATTTGTACCGAGATGAAAGTCGCAATGAAAATCTTATAAAATTGCAATTTTAACCACACAAGACATACCTGGTCTAGTAAATTTTCAGATCTTAGTTACTATTTTTATAAATAGTCTTTTTGAGTTATCTCAAAAACGGCTCAATGGATTTTTCTGAAAATCGGTGGAAAGGCAGCTTAAAACCAGGAAAAGGACATAGGCTACTTTTCACGGCGAAGCAGCGGGTCCGTAAGCTAGTTGGTTATAAAACATTATGTTTATGTTTTTCCGTAACTAATGGGTATCATGCCGATAGGCCATGACTGTCGCTATTTCCGATTCAATTTACCTTAATTTGCCCTAAGAATCCCTAAATCCCCATGACAATAAATTAATTACGATAGTCACACAAATGCCTAATAGCGCGTGATTCGGGAAATTACTGCCGCCGGTGGCGAATATCCGTTTTCCCTTTCGCAAACAAAGAACACAGGGGTGGCCAAAACTATACCTAGATTCTGAATTACGCTAAAACTAGGTTATCCCACTCATGCTCAGTCTTTCGAATAAATCCATAAAGTGAATTTGTTATTCCAGAGCACTCCTGTGCTATGTACGTTTGAATTCATCATCATCATCAGTTCAAACGTGATCATCTCTATTAATGTACCAAATTACATGATTAGATACATCAATACTCAAGCTAGTTTATCAAGTCTTACATAACTGCGAGGTGCAATAACTACAAAATATGTTTATAAATAATACAAAATAACCTACACAAATAAGCTTCTTCAACGTGCCTTTCAACAAACTTTCATATTTCAGCATTCTTGCAGAAGACGCTAAACAAACATCTTAAAGCTTCCTCGATATTAATCCATCGCAGCTTATTCTATCGCATTTCGTGGAGAAAACGTGTCCAATATCTTTATAGCAAACAGATCATTTAAAATTGAAGGAGGATTAAGCAAGAGCATTGAATTACACCTCTATTGGAAAAGTCTTCATTGGAAACGCTTCTTGATCATGAAAATAAACCAGGAATGTTATGTATCAAAGTTAACCAAAACTGCTTGATTAAGGAGTAATTTTGAAATCGTATGTAGACGGTTGGCGCCAATAGAAAATCGAGATCTAATTATTGTGATTACCGAGACATCGTTATTTCTTCTCCGATAACCAATAAATTTGCGTTACGCCACTCACCCCAATCTTGTTCGAACACTCCATTATACGGTACACTGCTAATTTACTAAATTGGTTTATTTCTGTGCTTGACTGTGAAAAACTGTGAATTCTAATAAATTGGCTTTTTTTAGGTAGTTTTACTCTAAAATGTTAACTCCAATAACCAATCTCCCTGGGTATATATAATCGTTTACTCGTGCAGATGGGCCAATAGATCTATGAAATCGATTGTTAGAAGTCAGTAGGGTTGAAAGGATAGCCTTTAGCAATAGATTAAGTTCTATTGGTGCGGGTATCTGTTGATGGGTTTTCCAGATCACCGGTCTTCCCTCAAATGCCATTATGCATTCACTATCTCAGTATGTTCAGTCATATTGAATAAGAGCTAAATAAATAAATATTACTGGACAATTCACACAGAAACATCTAGCCTCGCGGTAAGCACGAAGCTTGTGTTACGGGTGCTAGATTTCTGATATACTTTTTATATAATATATTGACGATGATTAAGTACATAACAATATTTTAGTTAATCTACGAGTATGACAGTCGAATCCTAAAATTAATCTTTATTTTTAAATCATAATCTAAATAAAATATTAAGTAGCTTCTGGATTGAGTTTATTCTGTTTCTCATTTTAGAAACTGTATCACTATCAAATATGTTTATTTATTCAACATATTTCGCAATAAATAACCACGAACGCTAAATATTTATTGATTTATTACTTGTTAATATTTAGGTTAATAAGATTCCAGAATATTTGATTTAACATTATTTTCATTGGTTATAAAACTCGCTATTAGGGCTGACTGCCAATTCCTAACACCAGAAAACGTTACACTTGGAGTTCGGCAGTAATGTATGAAACAGTATTGCAATCGTTTTTGGCAAGAGCAGCTTAAAAGGATAATAATCATACTATTTTATTTATTAGTATAACAAACATTTACGTAGAAAAAGCATATGCCTAGTTATAGTATGATGAGTTTAATAATTATATAGACTCACAAAAATGTATTTTTCTATGTATATCAGATTGATCTAGCTTAATAATAGGTTGCCGCCCGCAGATTTTCCCGCTTTTTAAAATACCGAATTTTATATTGGGATATTCAATAAAATAGTTAACGTAATAAATTTAATTTAAATAAACGTCTAATTTGTTTAATTTAAATAGTTATATGCGCAAAACAAACAAGAGTAATTAACAGCTAATCCTTACTCACACTCATAAACTTTTGCGTTTACAATATTAGTATGATCTAACTGTTGTGGCGGTTTTTCCCACGAAACACCACAATTTTCAGGAATCACAATACTAAATTCTTATTGTTAGTGTAACAAGAATGATCATTACTTATAAATTCTAGAAATCGTAAATATCTACGATGAAATAGTTGGACTGTGTGTTGTCCATTCTCCATAACAATTTATATGTTTATATGTGCAAAAGTTTAAAAATAGCTCATGACCTTTAATAAAGATAGGGTACCTATTGAATAATAATTGAACTTTGCCATACCTTCTCCCGTGTCGACAAACCACCACAAAGGACGTCAAAAGTTAGCCGTGCCAGCCTGGGTTATGCATTCAGACCTCCGCAAGTCCACATAATGAGACATAGTTCTGTGCCCCGTAGTCGTTATACATCATTGAAAGGGCGTTGCAGTCATGTGCTGTCGATATATATTTTTTATTAAATTTAAATTTGGTACTTTGATCAATATTAGTAATAAATTATTATCAATCAATCATCAATCAATTTATATTATTTCAGACTACATTAATACATACATTTAATACAATAATGCAAACTAAAGCGTCCATATACATCACAAAAATTAAATACTTATACAACAAACAATTATTTAGACTTGGACTTGGATTATGACTAACTTAAAATATTCAAGGTATTCTCACTTATAAAAGGTATTTTTTTAAAAAGCATTCTAGAAAAATAATTTACCGAAAAACAACGTTTATTCCCACTTGTCCTGTTGAGTAGTCCTGTTGACAGGACAACTGAGAAAAAAATTCCCAGTAGTTCGGTCAACAGGACAAATGGGAATTTAATTCTCACTTGTACTGTTGAGTAATAATTAATATAGAAAAAGTGAGAATTGTATGTTTGTCACAACACATTTTTTTTATGATTCAAACTATTTAATCAGTTGTCAATTAAAACCACGGTAAATCTGTAACAACATTTGATTAAACACTTCTCTCAGAGATACGGAAAGGCATTATCGGTTCAGAAACAGACTCCGAAAGTTAATCAGAAAATTTAAAAGGGTTATGTTGATCATCCAGAGAGTTTAAAATTATTTTCACACTTTCAGAAACTTTCAAAGAATAAGTTGAATTAATAACGAGTTTCCTTTCATAACTTTTATGTATAATTTCTAAATCGAATTGTTTTCGTTCATTGACGGCAAATGAGCATTGTTTTAAGTTTTTCTCGTTAAAAGTTTCTTTCCTTGGCTTATCTTGACAGTGATAAATTTTTGCAAGTAGGTAAAGTAGATATAATTTTATTGCTAGATTGAGTTCAATCTGTCTTGATGATTAAAATTTCAAGTAATCGCAATTCTTATCTTTTCACTTACATTATATTATGAAGCTTTTATTAAGTTTTTGTTAAGCATTAGGTTTTTGATATCATGGAGATAAATTATGTAAAGAATCGATAAAAAAATTATCTCGACTTAAATAATGAAAAATAAAATATTCTTTCCAAGAAACCAGAACTATTTTTCACGAAAGCACTATTTTAGAATGTTGACGATCACAATCAAATTCTTGGGATGTAAACAATGCTCTTTTTATTTCCTAGTAACATAAACATAATAAACCCATTTTATTTTATGTCGCATAAATCACATGGAATTTTGAGGCCAGCTTTCAAACGTGGGCGAGAGAGAGAGACATGTGTCTACAACGGAAGGATTACAACAGGATTATTAACAGATTACTAGATAATTGTGGAATAAACGAGGAATAAAAAAATAAGAAATTGTATTATTGACGTGCTCCAGTTTTAAACTATTTAGTTGAACACCACTGCACATGAATTTTATAAGTTTGATCGCAATGTTTGTTACACGATAGGTCTTACGGTTGATAAACATTAACGTGAGGGGCTTAAATTTTTTTTTGCCATTTATAATTATGTCAATTCATATTGAGATAAACGGGCAATACACGAACCTTATTTACGTAGACTGTTGATCAACCGTTTCGTCCCAGAACGTGGGACTTCATCAGGATCAAGGACACTGCAAGGACACGAAGACACGAAGACATCTCAATATGAATTTATCAAACCACGACAGTTTTTTATATTATGTCAATTATTAATTTTATGAAAACCCTATTGTTTTTTGACTTAGTTTTTTATAAACCCACTATTTTATAAAAAACTAAGTCATGGCTTTCCAATGTTAATTTGTCAACCAACGTAAAACAAATGATAAAATAGGGGGTTTAGTCATAATATTTATTCATCGAGTTCTTATAATGTATGTATGTAAAGTAGCATTTGAAAATCTTTATTGCACATGCACAGCCTCTTTTCTCATTAGTTGAAAGATAACATACGATTTCAATTATTTTACTTATTTTCATAACATCCTAATACCAAGTGCGAGTAATAATATTTGCCAGCGAAATGACGCAAAAGGAAAAATACCATTAGAAGTCACTAAAACAACACAAAATTCAATGGCAGTGCAAATAGCGATTTGTAAGCGAGCTTGTTTGCGCCGCGCTGACAACTTTGTGATCATAATGGATTTCGCTGGGCAAGCTTTGACTTAATTCTGTGGGTTACATTGTATGGGATGAATTAGCCTTAGTTATTTTTAACATTTACTTCACAGTTCAGGCTAATTAATGTCACTTTATTAATTATTCAGAGAGTTGCTAGACTTACACTGGCTATACAATATAAACCAAGCGAATTACAGATTACAGGTGCTTGAGAAAATTTAATCTATGTTGTTTTTTTATCTTACTGTTATAAGAATTGCTTTAGTTAAAATTTTCATTATTTTGATTTTTATTTTTCTGAACCAAACAAACGGGAGCGAGAAAAATGACTTAGAAATAACATTAACACAAAAAATATCCATAATAAAATATCAATAAAAAAATGACCATATTAAAAATCAATATGCTCATTATCCAAAAAAAGTATTAACATTTTTTACAAATAAAATAACTAAAGTTAATTAACGTAAGTCTAATATGCGTAAATATTGTACTTCATAATATGACGAAATATCTTATTAGTATGAGAAGCACCACTGTGTCTTGGAAACTACATACATAAACACTTCGGATATGAGTTTGTCTGTGACAGACTGTGTTCTATCCGACAAATAATACGCTAGTGGTATGGCCCTGTACGATTGTACCTATATTGTGTTCTATGGTAATTATAATGCACACATAATAATTAATTTTATGTAGCTAAGAAAAATCTGAATAAAAAAACTTAGTTCAAGAGTGTCCTGAATGGTTATAACAAACATATCCGTAGCAACGTACGAGTAGCAGCTTATTCACCGCAAAAAACATATATTTTTAATCCGTATCCATTAGGTACATTATTAAGCCTACCTTTCTTTTTTAGTAATAAAAGATCATTTTCAACGAAATAATTGCTCTTGATACGAAAATATATTAGAAAACCCCTACCTACGTATTCATGAACAATAAAATGAAATACGAAAAAGCTTTGTTCGTTTTTGCGAACCCACGGAATTGTTTACAGTCTAAGCTGAATTATAAATAAATATTTATGTGCCCGTGTGCCGTGGTTGGATGTGGGACGAAAGCTTGACCAAGAAGGAATAATGTTTTTCTTTGAACACCAACGGCATTAGATGTTTTATGATGATTTTTTACCTTTGTTTTTTCTTTTGAAGCATATTACACCCGTTGAATTTGAGCTATCTAATTGCTGTAATTCTTTTTAATTATGCAAGAAGACAGAGCACGGCGGAATGCTCTGCTCCTGAGACTGCTCTAGTTGTAATCGAAACGTTGAGAGTGTTTTAAATAACTCCTTTTAAATACGTGTGTAAACAGCGAGTTGCGAGCTATTTTTATTTATCAACAACATATTTTTTAGTATAGTCATGTTAGAGTCAGGCCTGAAAAGAGGTACAATAATATGAATTTCGCCGGTTTCATGTGATCAAGGATGTGTAAATACATCCTTGATCACATGAAACCGGCGAAATTTTTTTGTGAAGTAAAAATCAGCAAACCAGGTTTTGAGATTCTTCAATCTTGTTACAGAACGTTCTCGAAAATGAGATCTACATTATAACGCCTACAAACTCATCTTTATAGCATAATAATGAAAATAATAAAACATTTCCGCCGATAAACCATTTGTATTCACCCAATGTTTGTTAGCTTTGGCCTGAATTCCGCGATCAATCGACAAACGAGTTTGATTGATTGGATTGTTTGTGAATTACAGATTAGTGCACATTTTGTTTGATGAGTTGGCTAAGTTTAACAACTAAACCTTTTCGCATATATTCGTGTACAAAGAATTAACACTAGTAAATTCTTACGTTACCATGTACCTACCTATTGGATGGTATACCAAAACTAATAGTGTTGCTCACAATATACATATACATAAGTTAAAAGCATAGAATAATATCAAAGAATATGCCGTAATTATATATGAAGTAGTGAGTTTAAAAGTACCCTACTTGAAGCCAGCTAGGTCACGTCATTACTAGCGTGGCATATTGGAGAGCCTCGGGTTACGTTTCCGATTTTACCGAGAGACACCCGATTAAGAATGTATGGTTCTTGCCAAGCATTCGAACTGAACTACCGCAGTATAGTACGAGTATTAACCTATTTTAAACACGGACGCGGAAATTTGCTTGTTTTTTATGTAACTGGTTGTTGTAGGTATAGTTAGTTAAGTTCATTTCCTTTCAATTGGTCGTTATTTAGGAATTATTTAGTAACATTAAAAGAAGATACATATTAAATTTAAAAACCTTGGCTTGGCTTGGCTCAACGGGGATGAGCGACATGCTTTGTATATACCATGTCGTCCCTTGCGCGGAGGCAGTAAATTGATGATGATAATCGTATTTATATCTATTAACTAGGGGATAAATATTAACAGTAATAATAATTATTGCTAGTCAATTTACACTACAATTGTATGCTTAGTTCTAATATTTAAAATAGACCCTGCACTAAATTAAGCGCAATTTACCAGTGTCAAGTACCTATTTTATAAATTTACAATATTAAGTTAACTTGTGTGATCGCCATTTTACCAATTTTTTGTACCGAGATGGGAGTCGAACCCGCAACCACAAAGGTCGTTAACACGATGTTTATAGTACCAGAACAAAAATATCAAAATAAAACTACTTTATCGGAATAGACAAGCCTTATTTCACTCTTATACGCTTAGCTTAATTACCAATTAAAAAAAAGAAAATTTGACACGACTCAAACATGAGACGTAAGACCTCTTCGTAGGTTGCCATGGTAACGGAAACGATCGCTATAAAGCCGACATAACTGTTACCACGTGTAGAGTTAAATTTTATGGGTTATGATGGATGTTTGAGTATAGCTGTCAAGCGATTGTTTAGATAATTGAATTCAATGAATTATTATGCCTGCTCGCGTGTGGTGTTAATCTTTATTGATGAATTCTATGCCTGTCTCTATTATTATTTTGATAATTTTGATCAAAGGTGTTATATTAATACACCTTCGATCAAAGTCTTATAATAAGATTTTTTCGCACTTTTGTTACCAATGTGCTGAAAAACGATTTCAACGGCTCTTTAGGATATGCTTGCTTTATTTTATGCCATCTGAATTTAAGCTCATTTAATTTTCTAAATATTAAAGTAGGTTAAAATTTTGCTTTTGTCTTTTTGAAAACATTCCTATGTAATTAAGGCTAAAGTAATAAATTTTTACGGTAATAAAATGAAAATACAAACAAAACCATCAACAATTTGTAAATACCTGGTTGAATTGCCCGTTCCTTAGAAATAAACCTAATTATTGCAAAGGTATTTGGGCCAGCATCGGTGGCTGTCTTTACACATAAACTTTCAGCGACTCAAACATGGCAACAATTTTTTTTCTATTCGATATTATTATATAAATATAATTTAGGAATCCAGCGTTTTTATTTAAATCATTTTGATATAATTCCTATCACATTAACATCAAAATAAACAAAAATCCCTAAATTCATAATAATCATGTCGTCAAATGCCATAATCATTATTGAAATATAATTAAACTAGCTGTTATATACATGTACATATATAATAG
The DNA here is from genome assembly GCA_963691955.1 of Chloroclystis v-ata. Lineage (NCBI taxonomy): Eukaryota > Metazoa > Arthropoda > Insecta > Lepidoptera > Geometridae > Chloroclystis > Chloroclystis v-ata. The sequence continues at coordinate 16,591,280 of OY829900.1, read as the reverse complement.
ATCGCGAACCTGCCCAGTTATCGAATCTACAATGGGTTTTATTGGGGAGGCCCGTGCCTAGAAGTGGAAATGGGACTTTAGGGACAATTGTATGTATTATATAACCTTATTATGGGTAACGAAAATGATTGTAATATAAAACTCTATTTTTCGTCACTTAGTCCAAACTGGGCACTTAAATTGTAATGTGATACGAAGACACTGGAAGTCGTTAAAACGGCATTAATGTTCTCGCAAATTAACGGGGTCCAACAACTGAATTCTATCTCAAGGACTTAGCTAGACAAAAATAATATTTAAGTTTATTTTAATTTTAACTTATATTTTTTATTTTTATAGAAATTGACTCACTTAAGCTTTCAAAATATTTTTTATCAAAACTGCTCTAATTTTGACTAGGTATTATCTGACAGGCCCAATTGCTAGCTTGATTTTAAGTCCCTTTTTTGTGTAACGAAGTGAGTAATTTGATTTAACGTGTAATCAGTGTCTGAAAGAGCTCTTAACATTGCTATAGATTTATTTTTATTAATGTGATGATATGTTGGATGACAAAAGTGATATTTTCACTTGAATATAATGTTGCTTTGTATGTTTTCTGCGTAACAAAAGGCTATTGTCATGTGTTCTTGTATAATGGCTAATGATACAGGAAAACGTCGAATCAACAGTCCTTTGTTGATCAATCTTGTGTTAAATTTACAATAATCAATACAAAAGATCAAAGCAACTTTTGATAATGGTATATCTAGATAATTGAACAGAAACGGTTCTTACGGAAAACCAGCGTGAGCTGCAGCTTTCACAAAGCTGAGTAAGGACCGTTTCACAGCGACAAACATACATCATCCAGATTAGTTTGTGTTTAATAGAAAATTATGTATGAATTTGTTACAAATAAATTTATTCTTTTTTAACAGTTCTTTCTTTAATATTTTTTTCTACAAGATGGAAGATTGGTATTTTCCATACATAAATTATCGACACCAGTTAAGCAATTATTTTGGTTCTTGCTACCAGAGTGTTTTATTGACGTCGTAAGTAATTGGGCAATAAATTAAGTGCTTGCGTGTGTTTTCGTTGGATAATTTATTATTTCACAGCAAATTAACAGTAAACCTATTGGTTTTGGCACGGAACTAAGAAATAAAAATATATCTTGTTTTCATGTCAAGACAAAAAAAAAGAAAATTATTCGATCATCCTATTTATTTAAGCTTGCCTCGTCGTCGCTACAAAAGTTTTACGTAACAGTTAAAGTTGAACTATTTAAGTTTGAAATTTACTAGGTAGTGAAGAACAAAGAGTTGTTCCCGTCGAAGCTAAATTCTCAAAGAGAACGACGTATAATATTACCAAACTTTAAAATGTTTGTGTGACAATACTCGTACGTACGGGAAAATAAACCATTAAATGTATTGTTGCATCAATTTTTCCAATTTTCCGACTGAGCGCGTGTTTTATATTATTTAAAACCCTACTTATAAAAATGAGACCAAAATCAGGCAGATTTCAATTACAACATTTAACGGGTCTGAAAATGTATGTGCGCTTTAAGCACGTGCTTTACCGGTGAATGCAAACATTGTGCCGTACCAAGAAAGAAGTCCCTGTGTCTAAGCAGTGGGACCGTAAATAGGGGCTTATAAAATATGCTGTGAATGAGAGTTTAATTTTCGTCATTTATGTCGATACACGGTAGTTCCGCAACGTGTAATAAAAATAAGTACCCGTCAAATTCCTTGTCCCCCCCCCCCCCCAGGGGAACATCTTGGGGGGACCCCGAGTAACTCGTGTCAACAATATTTCTTTTTTTCAACTGGAATTCCATACGTTAGAAGTATTCCTTCCATTTTGAATACTAACTCTTCTAAACATCTACTCGAACTTATCATGCTAAGTTATCTAAGGGTTCCGAAGTTGTTTGTTTGTCTCAAAGACGAGCTTAGCATATAGAAGCAAATATTTGCATCCGCTAAGCCACATATGTACCTGCTGCTCCGTATTTGTCTTTGCTTTAGTCATTTAGTCGCGAGGTCTTATCTTATGGGTCATACACAAAGTTTATCGGGCTAATTAGTTAGGTAAGTTATAATGGGTGTGGGTAATTAGTTTTCGTATACCTACATTCGGTTATTAAATGGTTGTTGGTATTTTGCAAGCAGAAAAAAGATTTTTACCAATCTCTAATCAATTACCAATCAAGGCCCGACAAAAATATTTTTCACAGATTTTTAGCGGTCATAATATTTCTCCTATTGCCAAATAAACACCAAAGGTAAATTTTCACCGCCAGCTAAAATGTTTTCCATGTATTTTCCTCTTACCTCCAAGCTATTATTTAACTCCTCGGCAATTAAAATATGTTTGTGACCCACGCTGTATTTACTTCATTTTTGACTTTGTGTGATTTTAAGAAACATTTCAGAACAAAGTTCTTTGTACCTTATTATACTCTTAGATGGGAATTCTTAGTAAATAATTTTCCTTAAAAATACATTATTTTATTAATTGTTTGTTGGCTCTGTGGAAGAGTCTTACATAAATGCTCTTTATTCTCTCCTCTTCAAAAAAAAAGGTTATCAACTCGTCAGAATGTGGGCGGGTCAGCTATTGAAAAATATTTGTATATATTGACGACCTCTGTGGCGCAGCCGGAAAGGTCCGCCTGCGACGCAGGAGGTTGCGGGTTCGATTTCCACCTCGGAACAAAAATTAGTACGATCTGCAGATATTTGTTCCGAGTGAGAGGGTGTTATGTATAGTAAATTACATATATGTATATATATATATATATGTATATTATATTAAGTATATCAGAAATCTAGCACCCGTCACACAAGCTTCGAGCTTACCACGTGGCTAGATGTTTTGTGTGAATTGTCCAGCAATATTTATTTATTTATGTGGTAATAAGTGACGACCGACAGCATCATCACTAACGAACCTTCGATGAGAACCCCTGCAGTTTAGTGCGGACATTGTGTCCTAAAAGGTTTCCGAGATAAAAGCGCCGTAGGTTTATAGCCGGCCCCTCGCTGCTGTTTAATTAAGCAGCTGAGACCGTGATTTCAGCCTATTGCCCTCTTAATGGTCGAGGATTTACAATAGTCTTAGGCGTGAGATAAATCAGATTAATTTCTTTAATATAATGAAGATATTAGAAGAATGGAACTGAGGGCGTGTGATGTGTAGGTATATTTTCTGATTCCGAAAAGATATCAGGCTTCAATGGTAGGATTCAAGATAAAAATCCAGAGTCGGGTCTGAACCCACGACTTTCTAAATGAAAGTCAAGTGTTCTCCCACTTAGCCGGCTATACGGTCCTCTGGTAAATAAATATCTTAATCCTTCCTTTCAAGAGCAAGCGTACCTACCGGATGACAGTGTGATATTACTACAAAACGATGTCCTACTTAAAGTGTCAATCCTTACATGATTGATGATGTTAGTGCAAAATGGATCGTAACGTAAAGGAAAGTGAGTGATGAAAATTTATCAATACCTACTACCTAACGATCGATGGAACGTTAAGACAAATTTTGCGGATTCGATAAATAGCTCTAAAAACGAAAACTGATATTACTTAACTAATACATGTAGTTAGTACCTACCACTTACTTAATTAACTCTGTTTTTTAGTAATTTTAGTTTGTAATGATGGGCTCACTTATCCTTTATAAATATTAGAAAATATTAGGAATAGAAAAAATTACAACAACATAACGTAGCCTGGGTCCTCAAATGGGAGCCGAACCCACGCCTTCCAGTTTAGGCCAGGCTGCACTACACCACAACGCTATCGATCCCATGATAATTCACAATAAAATATAAAAAAGATAAAAAAAAGCCTAAGTTCCAAATTGAACTGTGTCAACGTCGAATTATAAATCATATTGAGTTAGTACCCGTTTTCGTCCTTGAGTTTAACCACGTGTATGGACGAACGGTTAAAAACAAGTTTACGCAAACCCAGCATTCTCATTGTTTAACCTTCACGGTAACTTGACTCCTAGTATTTACCTTCCAAACCCGTGGAAATAGGGGCACAAACACAATCTGAATTAATTAGATCAGTAATTGAATCGGAACGTGAGTAATTCTCGAATATTCTCGAGTCGATCTTCTAGATCAAGTTTGGAATTCTGAAATGGTCCGAAGCTTCCGGTCTAAATTTGGCCATTAAATAAGGGTGAAGTCAAACGAGAAATTCAATTCATCTAAAAGTAAAAACACTTTTTGCAACACTGTCACAGTGCAATGAGACGCAAATGGTATTGTGTTCTGAGCAAAGTCAAATGAATAATTTCATACAAAAAAATATACATAATAATCAACTAGTTATATTATTATTACACTAAATTATTTAGTTAAATAAAATTATAGTTCCGACATAAAGAAAACTTTATTGTAAATTGTGTACATTATAGCACGAGCAGTTCAAAGCTAGTATTGATAGTTTTCTACAAGTAGCCAACACTGTATATGGGTGTAAAACATTTTTCTTCGAGAAGGGGGTGAATAAAAGATATACCTGTGATATGCTTTTTAGTAATCAAATTTCAGTAAATATACAAAGCACACTAATACTGTTTTCGTCAGACATCACCTAAATAAACCTTACACATTTTCCCCGACAAAGTAGATTAGGTTTCGAGAAGTAATGGTTTCGATATTTGATAATGGGCTATAAAGGGCAGGTGTTGCAATAATTCTAATTTTGCTAATCATTTCATTATTTAATTATGAAAATAGAACTTGAATTAATGATGAATTAAATGCGACTGATAAATTAAACAATAATAAGGCTTCCTAATTGTTTTGGTCGGAAGCGGTTTGTATGCAACGTGAACGAGCTCTTAGTAAATCATACGTCCATCTCGTTGGTGGACATCTTATTGATTTTTGTCTTTATAGATTATTATCAAACTATGGTTATTTTTGTAATAAAATTTCGTCTATCGTCTAAATGTTATTACATTTTAATATTAACATTTAAATACATTGTAGTTTCCTAAGATAGAAAAGCTCCGTTTTATGACCTATATAAAACTAAGCTTTGGAAATATCTCTTCGTTACAATATTGGCTTCAAGACGTTTTATTCTTTTCGCACGTGACAATTTAGTCAAAGACCTCGTCGCGCCCCGTTTCACGGCACCACAGAAAACCAGCGACATAGTTGCTCATGTAGCTTCTGCAGGCATATTCCGAGTGGTGAACGATTTGTGTTTTTGAAAGGTGACTGAAAAAAACATTATTTATATCTCTTAAATAATCACAGCATATGGTCTCCATGACCTACCCCTATAGTTACCGTTATAAGGATCAAAAATGAAGTTTCAGTAAAGATGTTAATTCCTTACAAACAAACAAACGATTACGGGTATAAAGTTTCTTCTCAGTGCTGTGTTTCGTTGGTATCTGCCCGAGGATATACAATACCTACTCAAACATTTGATGAAGGTTGAACCTTTCATGTTACTTTTGCCTTCTTCTTACTGAATTAACCCTCAGGCCAAAGATCAAATATAGAAACATGATCTTTTACATGAATCGACATGTTCGAATAAAACGTGAAAAGGATGATTTCAGAGGTTTTAAAAATTATTTTTTTATTCTTTAATATAGCCCAAATGATTCTTTTCCGTAGCTCAATTGAATTTGATACTTTTTGTTTGAGTTTCGTCTCGTAATTAATCACCTTTTGTTTCTCCTTGCAGGAAGCTAATTGGCTTTTCGTCGTTTTTATTTTACTGAAACAATGAACGAAAATTCAGTCATTATCTGTGTCAATCAACGCGGGGCTGACTATTATTCCGGTTCATTTAATGAACACAAAATCTGTTGTATCTACAGTCATTGTGTACATAAAATGCGTTTACTTCGAAACCTTTCGTAACAAACATGATTATTTAATGCATTTAACAGTTCAGCTGTTTCTCTTAACAGCAACTGTCAAATGCATTCAACAAATTGTTGTTTAAACATTGTATTTTATTAGTTTGTTTGTCTACAGATGGATTGGCATCTCTCATCGCGGCGCAGTTGAAGCCATGCTATCGGCAAGCAATGCGAGCGACGATGTGGCGGCCATAGACCAGCATGGCCTGGCGGCTATGACTTTCAACCGCTCGTCATACATCGACGGCGGGGTTTGGATCCTCACCAAAACTCTCGCTGGAGAATCCGTAGAAGTCATCGAAGACCCCAAATCAAACAAAACGACAGACATCATCGACGTGAAAGTAGTACAAGTCGCCTTCTGTATCCTCTACACCTGCATATTCGTGCTCGGAGTGTTCGGCAATGTACTCGTATGCTACGTTGTCTTCAGAAACAGAGCTATGCAAACAGTCACCAACCTTTTTATAACAAATTTGGCCTTGTCAGACATATTGCTATGTATATTTGCAGTGCCTTTGACGCCCATGTACACTTTTCTAGGACGATGGGTCTTTGGAAGATTGCTATGCCATCTCATGCCGTATGCTCAAGGCACCAGCGTCTATATTTCCACTTTAACCCTTACCTCTATAGCAATAGATAGGTTTTTCGTTATAATATACCCGTTTCATCCAAGAATGAAACTAAACACTTGCATATTTATCATAGTATTCATATGGATGTTTTCATTAGTTGTAACGTGTCCATATGGTCTCTTTATGGGGATTCAAATAACAAATAACAAAACGTATTACTGCGAAGAAAGTTGGCCCTCGGATAGGTCTAGAAAGATCTTCGGAGTGTGTACAACTGTACTCCAGTTCATCATCCCATTCTTAGTGATAGCTCTTTGTTATACATGTGTTAGTATAAGACTGAACGACCGAGCCCGGTCGAAACCAGGTGCTAAAAATACTAGGAGAGAAGAAGCAGACAGAGATAGGAAAAGAAGAACGAATCGAATGCTCATATCCATGGTCGCCATATTCGGCATTTCATGGCTGCCTATAAACCTCATCAACATATTCAACGACTTCTACGCTCAAATGACGGAGTGGAACTACTATTATGTCTCATTCTTTCTTGCCCATTCTATGGCAATGGCGTCTACTTGCTATAACCCATTTCTTTACGCTTGGTTGAACGAAAACTTTAGAAAAGAGTTCAAACAGGTGCTTCCCTTCTTTGAGTCAACCGGAGGCGCTCGCAACTCGTATCACTCTGGAAGAGTTCAAACGCATAAAGCCGATAAAAATATATGTAATGGTAATGACACCATACAAGAAACGTTGGTCGGGTCCTCTTTCAATAGAGGTCCATCGATCAAACATAGGATTTTGGAAGGGAATGGGAAGAGAGATAGTCAAGTGGAGGTGGAAAGTATTCTGTTGGAGGACAAGACAATCTCTGCGACATACCACACCAAGAGTGAGAACGTCAACTTACATTTGATTGATGAAGAGTCCAACGTTAGTGAGCCAAAGGAGAAAAATTCAATGTAAATGTAAGTTTTCGCTTAATTTTAAAACGTAAAAATAAATGTGTTCTACTAAAAACGTATAATGGTGGAGGCAACATTCGCTCACATTTAAAATGCAAAATCAAATCATCATCAAATATTTAAACTGAAATAGTTTGCAAAGAATTTTTCAAACTATTTCAGTTTAAATAGTTTAAAAAAAGTGAATGCGGTGTTTTTTATCAAAAGAAAAAACTTGTGCGCTTTATAAAAGTGTCAGCACAGTACAAAGCTACGAAAGACAGACTCAGTTTTTAATGTGACGCTTTTGTATTAGATTCTGCATTTCTGCAAGAAGTTTTTGGACTTTCGTTTGAATTTATGGTTAAATTAAATAAACTCATTTCAAGCAGTTCAAACAATCATACAATACAGTATTGTTAGCATATAAAAACTATCGTGGTGCGAACCGGCGAGCGGTCGTGATCCGTGTCCTTGCACTGTTGGTCCTGAAGAAGTCCCACGTTTTGATGATGACTAAATTCAACGTAAAACGGTTCATAGATTTCCCGTTTATCCTAATATGAGCATTCATGGCACTTTATCTTTTGGTCACGGCTTAGAATTTTTAAGATTTTTAAAAACGTCAAAATTACCTTTTGTAAATATTGGAATAAGTATTGTACAAATTACATGAGTAATAAATAATGCCAAACAATATTATCCGGTTACCAGTAACTCTATCCTATCTTCAAATTAATGACACTTGTCTTCCAAAGTTTGAAATCTCCTCGAATTTCAACAAAGTATTAAGTAACAGACTCGCAACGTAACAAGATGCTTAACAATATTGTTGATTTTATAATTACAGATTAATTTCGAAGCAAACGTTTGAGCTGTTTTATTGGAAGGCTTGTTTTAAAGTACCTAAGGAAATCTAGGAAATCTATTTTATATGCTAAAATATTCATTAATTTTTTAATATATACTATTATAGTCTGTATAAAATTAATTGACAAAAACAATTCCATTTTCTTGTAATATTATTTTCCTCATTGTGAATGTCTGTAGGCGTTCTTTGTTTGTTCTTTGTATGTCTTTTATCTTCCCTATTTTATTTTTATACGATGTTTATTCTGTTTCAGGTACAACACAACGATAAAATAAAACTACATATATAAGAAAATTTAATTTTCTATGTACATTTATAAACGTATGTTTTTGTTGTTAAACTCTTAATAATTTAGCTGTAGATAAAATTGTACCAAATTAAGTACTTAAGTACTAATTGGTATTTAAATAGTGATTAAAATTGTATATTTTTTTTACTTCAGAAAGCAAGTATCCAAAAGGCCTATTTTATGTAAAATTGTGTAAAGAACTATGTACCTCCCAATATTTACTCATATTAGTCAATTGTATGTTATATAATTAAGAAGCTTTTAACGATTGTGTTTCTCAAGAAAATCTGAGCCCACATTTCAAATACGAAAGGTTTTTCAGCTTAAAAAAAAGTAATTAAAATGTTTATGCCTAACGCTTAAACAAAATTTTAGTATGTAGTTAATTGAATAAAAGCTTAAAAACTTTGTCGTCATTTGAAATTTGTTTTTTCTTGCCAAACGCAATCTCTTTAATGTTAACTCTGTTAAGAAATAATTAGATACTATACATAGGTAAACTATAAATACATTAATATAATATCTTAACATTAGAGAGTTAATGTAAATATACTTTTAAAATGATAGTTGAGTACGTTTGTTTGCTTGCTGTAGAGAATCATGTCTAGATTTCTAAGTACTTTTTGATTAAATGAGTTGGCTGTTTATAATTCATGAAGTTTTATTCGAATACTCATAAAATATTAAAACACTTGAGACGAATTCGAAGTTTACTTGCAAGTCATCACATGTTATTTGATTAAAATAACACCCAGACACCGGGAACAAAATATCAGCAGATAGGACAAAGATTCTTTAGGTTATACTCGTATATATTTAGCAATTATTTTCGAACATACGAATTCAATCCTCGGCGGATGAAATTGTCATTACAAACGTTACGATTACAGCTTGCAAGCGGATTGTAAAGTTTACGACCATTTCATTTATGTTCCAAATTACATGTTCCACGAAATTGTTGTACGCGGCGGTAGAAATGTTTTGATTTGTGTTTTATGCTTAGAACCGCACGTTACATCATGTTAAAGCGAAGAGTGTTTCATCTAAAAAATGGCAAATCATCTCTTCCCGTCTTTGGCTTATTAAATAAATAAATATTGGTGGACAATTTACACAGGAATATTAAGCCCCTTGGTAAGCTTGAAGCTTGTGTTACGGGTACTGGATAATCTAATAAACTTAATATAATATACTTACATACATGGATAGATATTTTTATTCTACATATAGAACAACAGTGTCTGGGACACTCGCAACAAAATATCTGCACATCATACAAATCTTGTGCCGAGACGGGAATCAAACCCGCAACCAGCAGCAGCCAGACCTTCGCATGAAGAAAGTTAGTTTGACCTGCTGATATTTAGCGTTCTAGCTATCGAGGAGAACCGTGTTCAGTAGTTTGACGTAATATAGGTTGTTATGATGATGTTTCACTAAACATTCTGTATAAGTATACTTTTGACTTTATCATTAGTACGTGGGTACATTCAATAGCTCATTAGCCATCAGTCTAATGTTTCCAGAGTTCAGAACTCATCAACCACGTTACGAAAACTTTAAACAGCGCTCACATTCTAATAATACCTGAACATCAGTACGTGTAATTAAAACTTTTTTCAGGTAATTTTATGAATTTCGTCGAACAAATCTTGAGCTAACACTGAGAAATCTTGTTTAGAAGGTTCAATTTGGTTTAATTAGCAAAGTTGTGAGAGTTTGCGAAGTTTTTGCTACTGGAACAAATAGTTACCGTCGTCTTCAACACCTCAGAGTAGAACAAGGACAGGGCTGTTGCTTGGACTTTTTATTCTAAAGTTAGTTAATCCCTATTGATATTTTGTATATGCTTGCAAATATTTTTCGGGTAAAATTCCAAATAACGAACCAACGATACGATAACTTGAACGCTCTTGTGCGCAAAATGCTTATTTGACATGAGTCAGGGTGTCTCATAATGTCCAAATTTTTCCATTTAGTCTTCTCACATCGGCGCTTTTTTGGCTTCTCCGTCAGTACAGTTTGTATAATATTCAAATATACGCAAACGATGTTATTATACAAAATAGTTTAAGATCCTGAGAGAGGGTGACTTGAACTATGTATTTCGAAATTGAATCTTATTTATCTAAAACTGAATTTATCTAAAGTCTCCGAAAACAAACTTACACATTCTAATAATAACAAAATTTATCAAATAGATATTTTGTTATAATAGATTTTATCAAAAACTATCGTACGAATACAAAACTGTGGTAATAATCCTAAGACGTTTTGATAACAGAAAATTATAGAATTTCGAGGTCCTGCGTCCGTTACGCCTGTATAATCGTATTAATTATTATTACACCTTATTTATCAATAACTTATTGAGTTTTTTTTAAAGTAGTGAGTACAATCTTTTAAATTTAAGGTAATGAGATAACTCTCAACAAAGATTGGTGAAGACAGCTTAATAAGACGCACAACGAAATGACTTATGTGTCTGTCTCGTGCGCCATTACCGAAATAAGACGTAGACGCAAATACGTACTATTGCGGACAAATATATTTACTTTACAGGTCATATTGTTTTACATTATTGTAAAACTAGCTAATTACCCAAGGCAATGCCCGCGTTTTAATGAATTTTCCCGTGGTAAAAAGCAGCATTTGTGTTATTCTCATATATGTAAGCTGTTATATTGTGCAGTTTTAATAAAAAGGCAGAAAACTTACATACCTTACAAACTTTCAAGTTTATAAATATTCATGGATTACATAAGTAATGATTTTTTTACTTGTCTTATACTATTTTTATTCTTGACAATTTTATATTTCGATATAAACGAAAACGCATACCAGTGAAAATAATCTAGGTTGAACAATTGTGTTTCTCTTACGACCGTTACTGTACTCACATGCTGTAACACAACAGATAGGTACTTACACCGTGTCTGAGTAACAAATTACCAGCCGACCTAACACTCAGCTGACTTGACATGACGTGTTTCTGGGGAAATTACACAAAAACACCGCTCTTAGAGATCTGGGAAGAGTTAAGTAGCGTTGCCATACCAATACAAAAAAAAATCTATTTAAATTACTTAATTGATATTCTGTTCTACTTCATTTTGTTAAATCGGGTATTACCTCATCGGGAATAAGAACTATTTTATATTTTGAAATACGACGTTTACATTTTCCATCAAGAAAAAACCTTCTTCAGGGAAGTTCTAAAGCTTTAACTTTAACTTGACCTTGTTCAACTTGTTGTATATGGGCTTTAAATATTTTAATAGTTAACGTTTAATAGTTTAATTAAACTTGACCCTATATCTTTTTAGTAGCTGAAATGAGTTATGCGTATAAAGAATAAGATAACAAAACAGTAATAAAAAAAACAAAATAAGGTGGCGATAGTGCACCACTTAGGTACTTCTGGCAAAAAGGTCAGACCATCAGAAAAACAGAATCTCCACACATCTTTAGATCTTTCGAAATGATGTGCGACGAGGCGTGACCTCGCAATGGTTACGATACACGTCACCGAGGCCCGATCTTTAAATATTCTGATTAATTCTATTCCAATAAAATAATAACTTTATTTCTGAAAATTAAAAAAATGTGGTCTTAATGTTCCCCTATACATAAAAAATATGTAAGTAATGGTGTTTGTTTATTTTATTAAGTGATAATGTAACAAATCTATACCTAGTATCTAGTATACCAGATACCTAGCACCCGTAACACGAGCTTCTGGTTTACTACGGAGCTAAATGTCCCTTATGAATTGCTTACAAATATTTTATTCATTTAATTTCCAAAAATGTGGATAAATACATTCACACCAGAATTTATAAAAGTGGCAAATCAAATCATCGTCTTTGCTCTGAGTCGGACGATAGTGGAGCGCCCACTTCGTGGAGGACCACAGAGCCTGCGTTACATCAAGTGTGCGGTAATCAGTCACTCTCGATGGCTCTCACTATGTCCCTAATTCCCACTGTCCAGCTTTCAGCAGTAATTTGCAGGTTCACAGGAAGTGCCGTGATTTATTACCACTTGGATTGAGAGGAGAGGAGTTTGCGTCATTTATGGAATAGGAACCATCCTGTCTAAAAGAGTTTGTTAATCGAAGTTAATTTTAATTTCATAACACAAAAGCAGCTGAATCGATTTGTCGAAAAAATGGTGTAAAATTAATGAGAACCATGAGAAGGATAAATAATACCTACTATTAAATAAATAATACATAATAATTATAACAAAATTTATTTTAACGCGGACGAAACTAGTTTATTTTAAACGCTCTCAAAAACCCCTAGTTAGTGATATATTAAACTGAACTGAAATTCAGCCAAAGTTGTTTACATTTACAAAATGGGACACAGAAGTTACAACCCCATACATTCCCATTACGCATAATTGCAATACACATGAGCACGGTCCAAATACGGTCACATAGGAATTTACCCTGATAGTTTTCTTGGTATTTACGGGAAATAAAAACATTACGTTTATATACTCATACAGATATGTAGCGATCGGGAATCTGCATCTATTATGTGTGTTGCTAGTATAAATATTGGATCTGATGTGCTTTATACTTATACACACTAAAAGCTTCAATTGTTTATAATAAACGCCGGCAGGGGGGGACTTATTTAAACGTCATTATCATCATCATTTCAGCCATTGGACCTCCACTGCTACATAGGCCTTCCGATATGATTTCCAGTAAATACGGCTTTCACCAAATCATCTGTCCACCTTGTTGGTGGACGTCCGACGCTGCGTTTTCCGATTCGTGTTCGAGAACTTTTCAGCCCCATGCGCTTGGTAACAATAGTAGTTTGAATCTTAACAGAATTCCATTTCAGTTTCGTCAAAGTTCGATTTTGAAAAGTACCATTTCCATGCAGATGACAGCAATGGAAATTTTGTATGGGGATTGCTAAGGTACCATGTTGCAGAGTGAGGAGTGAGTGTCTTTCTCTTTGAAGAAAGCTTTGAGCGCTGTGCCTTTTCGCATAGTATTTTCATAAAAGGTTTGTGTAGCGGATAGGAACTGATGTGATCAGACGCACTATTACCTGTGACTATGAATATGAGCTCTGGCTTGGAGAACAGATGGCCGATGGGGCTGAAAAGTCCACCTGTAGAGACCACGGATCTGGAAACGAAGTGTCAGTCGTCAGACTAGGTAGACGGATGAGTTAGTGAAATAAGCTGGTTTAGGAATGAAACAACTGGAGTTCATTGGCTTATGTCAGTATAGTTTGTGAGGCTGTATGTATTGAGCATTTCTTTTGTAATATCTACTTTTCAAAAAGATAGACATTTGGTATGTTTGTAAACAATAAAGGTAAAAGATACCTACGGGTAACCCCACGAGGCTTAAAAAACGTGAACCTCATTTGATTGAGGATTTAAAGAAGACCCATGTCACTTGTTCAAGTTGTAATATTTAGAATAGAATGAAATAAATAAATAAATAAATATTACTGGACAATTTTTACACAGCGACATCTAGCCCCGTGGTAAGCTCGAAGCTTGTGTTACGGGTGCTAGATTTCTGATATACCTACTTAATATCATATACATACATAGATAGATATTTTTTTACTTGTGCTAGATTTCTGATATACTTAATATCATATACATACATAGATAGATATTTTTATATAACACCCAGACACCTGGAACAAATATTTGCAGATCAATAGAAGAAACGTTTTTAGGAAGCAATAGTAAATTTACAGAAAAACAATTTAACTAATCAATTACTAATTGATTGTTAAACTAATAAATCAATAATTTATTATTTAATATTTTATAGTGATAAATTAACAGACAAAGTTTAAAAAAAAAAGTAATTTACAAACAACAGAAAATGTTGCGTATAAAAAATGTTGCGTATAAAATTAATGTATGTATGTATTTTGCTAGATGGATGTTGCTTTATTAGAGTTAAATCTTTTAATTTTTTTAAATTCAAAACTAAACTAAAAAAATTGCCTAGTTATTTTATTCAATTCAATTAATGTTATTTAGTTTTAGTATTGATTCCATTTGCCTTTTCCTTCTCTTTTAAACTTCTGAATGCACTTTAACTTAGACTGACAGCAAACCAAGGCTGCCAACACAAATACAGCGTAGTTCGAAATTCTAGCAACTTTCTTGAAACCTGAGGTGTAGAATGGAATTTTTATGTTGGTTGGCTCTCTAACGTAATTTATTAGTGGGCAACTTCCAAAGAGATGTCTATAAGCTTTGTAAATATGAAGCGACGGCGGAGCTTTGATGTAGTTAGATATAAAATTTGCTCTTAAAGGTAGATGATAGCCAAGTAATATATACGGTTCAATAACTTTATAAGGATTGTTTACTTTACTGAGATACTAAGTAACTGTTTTCGTAGATAGTGCTTCGACGAAGGTTCTGTTTATGTTTCATATTAGTTGATTCTCCTAGCTTTGTTGCAAGTTTGACTACTATTTATGTGTGTGTCTGTGAGTGGTTCAATAGCTCTATAAATTAATCTTTCAATAATGGGTGCATCATATATCAATAACCAATATTTTTAAATTGGTTTTTGTTTTACGTGGGTAAAAATGTTGTTCCAAGTTCCAGTCTGTAAATGAACGACACCAAATTAGTCTTATTTACTAGATATGTGTTGTGTATTAACTAACTTTAAATTAGGTACGTAATACAAAAACACTTTATTGTACACCAAAACAAACAAAAAATTACATATATAAATACGTTTTTTAAACCAATTCGTTTAAATAAAGTATTTAAATGTATATTATTTAGAAAAAGTAGCTAACTTACAGGGTGATTGGTAGATGGGTGCAAAGCTTCTAGGGGATGGTAGTGTGGACTATTTGGAACCATTTAAGCCATAGTTGTCTTAACCGAAGTCGGACTATTTTTTTTTTATGAATTTTTTACGGGATACAAGGAACATACCCAAAATTTTACAGTTAGTTGCTAATAACTGCCAGTTTAAAAGGCAAGTTAATTATTTTTTGTTTAATTTAAGTTAAGCTATGTGTAAGCAATCTACCAAAACTTGTTCTTAGGTATCTGAGTCATTAGCCATTTTTTTACAGACATTTCAAACTTACGAAAATGTTCTGCGATTTGCGAAAACCATTTTTGACGTTGTTTAAAAAAAAAACTAATGGTGCTATTTTTGTTCAAACCTTTTTAAAAACATGTGTGGTTATTACTCTTTCTTTTGAGGTATCAATTAAGCGAATATCTCAAAAAATATTGAAATTATGATCCAAAAACCAAATTGAGGGAGAAAATTCAAGGCAACTTTAATGAAAAAATAGGCAGATTATCGAATTGCTGAAAGTGACATACACCACGTGGAATCTGGAGTCAACCCAGGAAGACACAATCCTAACGTCAGTTGGTCAGTTTTAAATATTAGGACACCTCTACGAGCATTGGAAGATCGTTTTGAAGAAATCCCAAATAATTATTACCATTTAAGGTATCTGGTAAGAAGTGGGGCCCAATCAAAGTTCTGTCAATTACTCCAGCCCACACACTGACAGAGAATTTCCTCTGTACTGACACCTGCTTTTTCCAGTATGGATTTCTGCCCTTGTTGGCCTGTTGGTGAAGGTTGTAAAAGTTTGTTATGCCCTCTCTGGAAAATTTACTTTTATTTGTCCACAAGATTGATTTTAAGAATCACGCATTGAAGATGCGTTGATGTCTCTGTTGAGGAGAAAACGGCAGAATTGGATTATTTTCCCGGTATCTTGCTCTTCCAAACCTGGCAGACCCGGGCCATGGAATAAATACTTATCATTTTTGTGCATACTCCACATACACATCTTCTATTGTGAAATGTTAAGATTTTGAGCTACTACGCTAGTGATGGTAGTAGGATCCGCTTAGAATGCTGCCAAAATCTCTTCCTCGACCTTAGAATTGTGTCTGCTTGGGTTGAATCTGGAGTCATACACACATACACGGCGTGGTACCCAGCACGCGGTGTATGCCATTTTCAGCAATTCGGTAATCTGCTTTTTATCATTAAAGTTGCTCAAAATTTTCTGCCTCTATTTGGTTTTTGTATCATAATTTCAAATTTTTTTGAGATATCCTCTTAATTAATACCCCAAAAGAAAGAATAATAACCACACATGTTTTTAAAAAGGTTTGAACAAAAATAGCACCATTAGTTTTTTTTTTAAAACAACGTCGAAAATGGTTTTCGTAAATCGCAGAACATTTTCGTAAGTTTGAAATGTCTGTAAAAAAATGGCTAATGACTCAGATACCTAAGAACAAGTTTTGGTAGATTGCTTACACATAGCTTAACTTAAATTAAACAAAAAATAATTAACTGGCCTTTTAAACTGGCAGTTATTAGCAACTAACTGTAAAATTTTGGGTATTTTCCTTGTATCCCGTAAAAAATCCGTAAAAAAAAAAATAGTCCGACTTCGGTTAAGACAACTATGGCTTAAATGGTTCCAAATAGTCCACACTACCATCCCCTAGAAGCTTTGCACCCATCTACCAATCACCCTGTATAATTAAAATCAGTAATGTGACATCTACGACCCAAATAAACGCACGGTAATAAAAAAAGGAAAGCTTATTTTCCTGATCGACACTAAGCTAACCGACTTGCCTGAGGCAAATATCAATTGCAATAACTATGTTGGGTCAGCGTCTATGAAACAATTCTTTCTTGGGTCATTCAATCAGTAAAACTCTATTTCAAAGTGTTTGGCACCCTTCTTCCCGTGGGTCATACTGAATAAGGGATCTATCTACTCAATCTTGGTGGTCATAGAAGATCAGTGGTATGACTCATTGTACCACAGAACTACGCTGAATGGCAACCTTTTTTGTCACTGTTTAGCCTTTATATTTCTGTTTTTGTAAAAAGTTATTTTGGTGTGTTAAATATATTTCTTTCAGTCCGATGTGACTGAAAATCGTGATTTTACCAAACCCCTCAAGACAAAAACGGGTTCTATTGTAAAAACTCGTGCCCAGGTAGTGGGACATAATGTTGGTTTTATGCTTATAAGTTAGCAATGATAAGAACATAGACATCAAATTTAAATGTCCTAACAATAAACTTAATGTAACTTGCACCTTATCATCTTAACTACCGTCGAAGATTTCCTCTTTTATACACAACTGTGTATAAAAGACTACTTCAAAGCTGCATGGCGTAGATAGTAAATTTAAAATAGAAGAGTATATTTTCTGTTTTAAGAGATCTGTTCCGTGTTTGCACAGTTATGTCCGCGCAGGGAGCGGCGGTGGTGGAATAAAAGCCGAGTTGACGCCATTCCTCAAAACACTTGGAAAATATCTCGCGTTTTCGCTCTTTTACCCTTTTTATTGGCCATTGGGGACAGCTTAAAAAAGATTTGCACTTTGTAGAGACTTTTTGGGTTTTAGACGGCTTTGTGATTATGGTTTACAAAGTCCTTTAAAGTTAGTAGACACTAAAAAACAAACTAATGTATTAGACTAAAATAAATGTATAACTATTCTAATTATTATTAAATAAGAAGAATTATTAATTTTAATTATTAAATCGATTAATACCTTTAGTTAAATTACGATTAAAATTTATTCAGAATTACGATGTACGAACACGGTACTTTTTAAGTCTTTAATATTGCCTTTATTTATTCATATGAGTGCCATATTACGTATAATGGTGTAGATGTGCCGACTCAACTCATTCCGCCTGTGTTGGCAATAGGTATGACTAAGGAATGTAAAGTGGATAAACTAGAAGCAACTGGGTACCTTACCAACATACTGTGCGATCGCCAACCCACCTGGTAAGCTGGGGATTATACCCATTACCCCAAGACTTACAACTACTCGATTGGGGAAACCCGTCGAAATAGTAGGATGAAGTTGGGTTGTTATAACCATCTTATACGATATGCAGCCAACCTTTAAGATATTCAAAAGCTCGGTGTACTATTATGCTAAAAGAGAAAATACAGATTTCCATCTGTATGCAATCATAGCTAATGGCACTGTGAGATATTAAAGATTCTGTTTGAGATTACTGTTTCAGTATGAACCTGTTGACAGTGACTTCAGTCATAAGAGATGTTGACTATTTTTTAACAAACATGCTGCAAGGCTTAACAATAGTAAAACCGAAATGGTATTTTCTTAAATAGATTCTTTAATAACGTTACATGTTGTCAAGCTATGAATGCTTTAATAATACCACCCTCGGGCCTCGCTTCGCTCGCTATTCATTTTGTTCATTTTAAATTGTTGGTACGAAATTCTGTTTTTTTAGTATCATTGAACTCACACATTTATTTTGTTTTTAATATACACTAATAAATGATAATATCTGATTTAAGCCAAAATCATGACATTTGAGCGATAAACCAAATCCTATATTCTCAAGCGTGAAATTATGAATGTCCCATTTTTGGGACGAGCAAGGCTGTAATTACGGCGAACACTTTTTACGCGGAACCGAGTAAAAGCCTTTTTATTGCACATAAAATTATTTTCGTACGTAACGCTTCTATAGAACTAATAACGGTGACCGAGTGTGTGGAGAATTTCATCCCCGAGCCAAGTGTAAAAATGTTTACACTTATCTCAACTTCTCTCTTAGACTAGTTCAATATCAAAAATAAAAACATATGAACTTTGTATAACCACAATGATTTACATGGACACGTCAGACATAACTCAATAATTTGTCGAAACGAGTTTGAAGATTTTATTAAATTAGGTCTTATATTTAAATTTTAAAATGAAAATAATTTTGCTCCGACGGATTCTTTTAGTGTTTTCATGTGATTTTGAGAAACGATTAGAACAACATAGCTATTAT
This sequence comes from Chloroclystis v-ata, assembly GCA_963691955.1. NCBI lineage: Eukaryota > Metazoa > Arthropoda > Insecta > Lepidoptera > Geometridae > Chloroclystis > Chloroclystis v-ata. The sequence continues at coordinate 16,571,839 of OY829900.1, read as the reverse complement.
CTCTGTGTAGGTTTACAAATAAATATAATATATGTTATATTTCGAGCGAATCCGCGGTGCGAAAGCTTGTTGTAGTATAAAATTCATACTTGTTATGTAACATGAAATGCTACGGCGTAGCTTGTCTACGGATCGTAGCACTTTACAAAGTTCTTCAACAATATGCATACATTTGTTAAAAAGCTTTAGCTCCGTATGCGAATATTTTATTTATGACTAATTGAATACTAGCATAATGTTCTGTTACACTTAAGCCGCGTTTATATTTATCTGACGTGTTTTGTTGTGACGGTATCGGTTTCATACATTTCTTACATACGTCAGAAACCGTCACACGTGTGAACGTGTGACGGTACCGTTCTGATGCATCACAACACAACACGTCAGATAAATAACGCGGCTTTGGGTCAACGTTAAGATTCCATTGTGTTCAGCGATAAAAATTATTCTGAAATATAATTTGATACACGAGGTAGCAAACACAATTTAATAAATAAACGATTAACGAATGCGACAATTAATAATAAAAAAACGTATACAATAAAGGGTGACCTTTAGATTTTAAATATTCATGAACTATCGGGCGTGTAGAAGCACCTAGCGTCTAGCGTGATAAGGGTAACAGGGAAATAAGAGCGAGTGGTCCTTCAGCGTGTTAAAGTTTGCAAAATTAGAAATTCCTTACGTTTGCAAAATTCCGAAAGATTTGGAGACTGCTTTACGCAATAGGTGACTAGTGAAATTGTAGGAAACAGTACTAACTCTTCCCCGCCTTGCGTCGTGTTCCTCAAAGCTAAGGATCATTACCACCCTTTTAAGCCTCCAGCACACCGGATGCGTATTCGTACACGTAAGCGTAGACGTGCACGTACCACTGAGTTGTAATGTATGGGAATGTATTAGACAGGACACACTGCACGCGCACGTCACGTTACGCAAGCAGTGTGTCCTGTCTAATACATTCCCATACATTACAACTCAGTGGTACGTGCACGTCTACGCTTACGTGTACGAATACGCATCCGGTGTGCTGGAGGCTTTATCGTGAGATTGTTATCTTCTCCTGCACGATCTTCTTACTCTCTTCACTACATATTTAGTTTAAAACAATGTTGCTGTCACAGCCCCTATGTGTATGCTTCAATCGTAAAAACTAGGCAATCGATTTTGATGAGATTTTTTAAATATTTTAATTATTTCCTAACTTTATATTACAAACTAAATGGCGGCTGCTTCCGCGTTAAAATATATACTTAACATCATTATACCGCGAAATAATATTTTCAAACGTCCTTAGGGCCATGGATAACTTATAAATTATATTGAACTTATAAATTTTGATAAGGAACTGTAATAGAAAACTTAACAAAATTTTGTTAGCTCCTTCGCATGCGTGGGCGAATTTTCTACACTTTGAAGTTTTCCAATTTCAATTAACTAGAACCGTATTAGAGAAGTGCAGGTTCCCTTTGAAGTGCCCGTAAGTTAAACTTATTTACCCTAAGCGTGATTGGGTTAGGTTAGTCTAGATTCTAGGTTTAAATAACTTAGAGCTTACAAACTTAGTTTTAGTTTTCAATTAAACACGTGAGGTACTCCCGCTTGTACGTGGAGGATTTCGATAATTTAAAGTTTTAATAGCTCGCTCTTTGTAGTGTAGTGCTCGTCTAAGAATTGTACCATCTCTTTATACGATTAATAATTAGGGATTAATATACATAGGAACCTGAAACCGGCAGCAGCGTCATTCTGTGTTTCAGACCAACATTCTAGAATCACGATCCGCCGTAGACTAAAAAAAACATGTTTTATTGGACTATTGGATCTATATATTTTTAGTATTATAATAATTGTGCTGTTAATTGACCAAAGAATAACTAGTGGCTCTGTGAGCTGTAGACCTCGCGAGGAATAACATCATCAAAAAGTTATAGACAATATTATTATAATTAGTATAAGTAAGTGATTCAAATGAATGCGCTGCATCTTCCATAAATAAATAAAACAAACATTATGTAGGTACATCCAACCAAACAAAGGCTTCAAGTAGAAAAGAAAATCCATCGCTTATCTATATGTAAAATGGCCCAACAGTGATGGAATCTGTGCTGTGCATATCGTTTCAGATTTGAGAACTCATAAGGCGCAGGGATTGACTTTGCCTGAAAGTAGTACCTATTCGATAACATGCCGTAGGTTGCTCATATGCACATTTAAGGGCAAATGTCCACCAATATTAATGAAACATAGCCCAATTCGACAAACTTAATGACGCAGCGGGCGAAGGTCTGTCTGCGACGCATGAAGTTGCGGGTTCGATGCCCGCCTTGGAATAAAAAGTTTGTACGATCTGCAGATATTTGTTTAAAGTAAGCCAAGATCTCGTTACTGCGGCAATAAGCACAGATCCTATCGAAGTTGGGCCATCATAAATGACAAATCAGGTATTAGGTACATACACCAAATTGGTAACAGTGAGTAACAACAGAACCATTAACAAAACCTTTTTAAACCCGCAATTTTTTTTCAAAATTACTCTCCAACGCAAAGATAAAGAGTTTTCTCTAATTCTTGTTTATTAATGAAAATCGAAAATAAAATACTCTTTGTGGCATTTCCAGACCCCCACAGTCATGCCCTGAGTGGTAAACCTACTTTGAGTAAGAACTGCCTCAATATCAAATAGCAATAAGAACTGCATCACTATCAAAATTTATGAAGTTCTTATCATAGGCCACAGCCGAAACATTGTTGTTGGCTGAGAAAAAATGTTGGAAAACTGACTCAGTAGGTAGACCTCTTCTTGCACTCATTTTATGATGAAGAAGACTAATCGCCTTCTTCTATGATCAATTTAGATGCAATGATGCAATGATGATCAGCGTTGCATTGTTGAACAACAATACAACAAATGCTGAGTTGGAGGCCTTTTTGAGACACTCTTTATTTGTTTTGTTTAGTTTAGTTTAATTTCTTAAGTTGTAGTCTCAAATAAAATTTATTTTCTTTCTTTCTTTCTTTCTTTCAATGAATATAAATTAATATTTTACTGCGAATTCACTAAGGAGACAACGAACTACTCAACCAACGAATATACCAAGGAACACTTAACCAAATCGTCATCCGTCTTAGAACCCAAAAATTACTTATTTGAACCATGAAACCTATTTATAGCGCGTTTTAATTTTTCCTCTAGCGACATCTAGTTATGAAAATACAAAGCGTGTTTTCTTTCAGTTTGATAGAAATGAGGGGTTATTCCCATCTGATCATAATGATCAGATTTTAGTTGCATCTGAAAACACAAAAAGTTATATTACACGAAAAAATATCTGTTATGGTCCGTTGGCCCAAAATTTTATTAAATAAAGTAGTTGCAACGGATGCGTTATCCGTTGGGAACTTTTTGTGTGATCAGATGCAACTACAATCTGATTATTATGATCTGATGGGAATAACCCGAAATGCGTACAAAATGTTATTTTGAAAACATTTAATAGTCAAATATTTCGCTAACGAAACATTATATCGAAAAATTATTTTCGCAGACTATGATTGTTTTTTAAAGACCTATTCAACGACACCCCACATGAGTTTTTGGTATTTTTCTCCGCCATTTAAAAAAAAAATTAAAAAATGGCTCGACAAAAAAATTCTATACTAATTACGAACCTACACACCAAATTTCAGAAGAATCGGTTGAGAAATGAGCCCTCTAGAGGAGAACATACATACACACATACATACGAAAACTTTTTCTTCGACGCTGAAACGGAGACGCTTCGCTCGCTTCGCTCGCTCGGTCAATTAAATGGACGATTCTATATGAAGGCGTGTCCCTAGTAGTGAGACATTAGAAAACCGGAGGAATTAAATAAATAAGAGATACCATGAACAACAAAAACCAAATTGACATTGAAATTAAAGAAATTGCTGCCTATTACGTTGCCTCTTAACATCAAAGCCAACGAAATCTCGTTAAATGAATGAATTATTTAATTAAACCCTTTCTATAATCATTTGCGATGTCACGGCGCCTTGTAGAGGAATGCGGACGTCCCATGTAATCATAGATATCTAAGCAATAAAGAAGAGTTATTGTGATACTGAGGCCTAATATGATACACTCTAATACTAAAAACGCCCCAGTGTGTGAGAAATAAGGCTTCTGTAGCGCTACTACAAACGCATAAATTGATATAAAGAATCACTCTCACAAAAATAGTGTCTCATGTAGCAGCAAAATTAGAACACAAACGCTTTCTTGTGTAGTCCATATTAATTGTTTTCATATTTATTAGAAGTTCTAACTTAGAAAAGGCTCCAATACATAATTTAACAAGTTGTTTTCGCTCGCCACGCCGCCGTTCAATCAGTACTAATACGTTTTTCTTTAGCACAGGTGGCTCATAAGTCACCTTCATGAAAACAAATTTCAACCTGTGCTAATGATGATGATCTAATTAGTTCGATTTCTATGCAAGTAATATTGCATACAAGAACAGGGTATGGGTTAAAGGAATTCAATATTGTATTGTGTACGTTATTATCTTCTCAACGATTGTGAAGGAATGAGATTATTGTATTATACATAAAGGTTGCCTGGAAGAGATCGCTCTTTAGCGATAAGGCCGCCCATTGTACGTGTCTCTTTTTGTGTTTTATTTGTGTGTTTTGTTATTGGTGTACAATAAAGTGTTTTTGTATTGTATTGTATTGTATAAAAAGTTGTACATAAATACTTTCCATGTGGTGCTGATTTCAGAATAGTCACCTGAACTTTTCCCGCGGTTATCATCAAAGCGACTATGAGAAATATCAGGAAACAGTCGGCAACCAACATATTTCGTGGACATCCGAGTAACAAAAATGATGACAAAAATAATGACAAGAAAATTACCTACGAGAGTAATCCCTGTGTAAACATTTTCGCCTTGTATGTACTTCTAAGTTCACAATGTTATGCAATTAGCCGTTTAGCCACACAGGCTCTGGTCTCAACTGTTTGTGAACCACCATTACCATTCCTATTGGCAAGCGCTGTAATTGAATCTTGATCTAATTGGATTGTAGTGCGGGAATGCGAATCTTAAAGCGCATTTACAACAGACTTATCTGGCCAATCTAGGGTCTCAGCTAACGCTCCTGCCGATTCATCATTTATAAGTTTTAGAAAATGGTAAAGAAAAAATTACAAGATCACAACGTAACCTTGATACTCGAGTGGGAGTCGAACCCACGCCACCTAGTGCGCGCTATTGAGGAATTACGCAAGAGCTCGAATTTATCCTCTACTTGATATTTTCAATTAAGCACTGATTGCGCTATCTATCAACCAGCTTAACCTATCTTATGTTATTAACTAACTAGATCATAAGTAGTAGTAGGAAAAAAAGGAAAAACTAAATAATTTTGGACCGTTCAGTGTAAACGCACCCTTTCCGAGTCGGTCGAGTGGTTTAAGTGGGCTAAAGTTTTGCTTTTATTTGTTAGAAATAATCGTTTAATTTTGTTGGTTCTATTAATATCTCACTGAAGTGAACTTTCACTAATTGTTCCTAAAAGATTGGCTTTTCTAATTATATTCCAGTACTATGAAAGTTATTAAATGCTATAAAATTAAGTAAACCTGCTTTAATATCAGCCGTCGACTGCCCACTAACTGAACCTATCCTTAAAGATTTATATATTTTTCGTCATAAGAATATCTAAATATAAAATATAAAAGTATCAAATAATAGGAAGTCTCTGCCAAAAGCTACAAGCGCCTCCGGGAATTTATCAAAAATAAGTGTCAGAGTGTAAGGATGTAATAAATTCAATTTTAGTACATTATTAAAACACATTTAGCGGCAATTTCCCTCATGAGCTGCGTTCGAGATGACTTTTACGGCACCTTCATTCAATTTGAAGGGCCTGCGGATAAGGAGCAGATTACGGTGGTCGCCCATCGGCACGTGTTTGCAGACTACCGGCAACACGATCATTTTGACGAGAATGTTAGCTCAAACAAAATAAAAATTATTTGATTATTTTATTATGATATTATTTGATTATTTGATATATCTTTGCAGATGAATGGAAGAGTTTTATGTTAGTATGTCTGATGTTTGTATTTTAGTCTATATAGTTTTTAATAATACTTAAATTTCTAATTTTATTAATACTTAATTAATTGTAATATTTTATTTAAATGTGTAATTAATATAATTTCCTATTTGAAGTAACATTTGTAATTGGTTTTTCATAAATCGTGTTTGTTACTTACTTAATATACCTACAATAATAATGATGTTTAGTAGTCCAATACCAGGGTATTTATTATCTTTGTATTTATCGACAATTTACCATGATCGTCAAAAAAATAAGTACCTACTACCTAGTACCTACCTCGTACCTAGTTTGGAGTGTCTACATCTTGCACTTATAACCTAAGAGCCCGTGATGGCCAGACCTTCCTTTAATTCACAAGCGTGAAAATTCTTTCATGTGTATGTCTAACATAGGTAAGAATAACCCCCAAACATGAAACCTGGATCGCGGTTCCTTTGGGAGATAACAACCTTTTACCTGTTATCTCCCAAAGGAACCACGATCCAGGTTTCATGTTTGGGGGTTATTCTTACCTATGTTAGACATACACATAAAATAATTTTCACGCTTCAGAATTAAAGGAAGGTCTGGCCATCACAGGTTATTAGTCTATACTAAGAGCCCGGTCTGGCCAGACCTTCCTTTAATTCACAAGCGTGAAAATTCTTTCATGTGTATGTCTAACATAGGTAAGAATAACCCCCAAACATGAAACCTGGATCGTGGTTCCTTTGGGAGATAACAGGTAAAAGGTTGTTATCTCCCAAAGGAACCGCGATCCAGGTTTCATGTTTGGGGGTTATTCTTACCTATGTTAGACATACACATGAAAGAATTTTCACGCTTGTGAATTAAAGGAAGGTCTGGCCATCACAGGCTCTTGGTCCATTACGCTAGGATGTCCACGCGTCATGCGTCAGTGAATTGCTGGAACGATTAGCGATAACCCTTAATCAGACAAAACGAAAAAGCTTGTCTGCGGAAGTTACATACACAGTATAGAACATCGTATTTTTCAGATTAACTTGCCCCTCTGCTGTGTCTTAGAATTATATCGCCTGGTTATCTAGACAAACATTTGCCCCGATACGTGAAACCAACCCGGTACATCCTTCGTCGCAAACAAACCTTCACCCACCGCGCTAAAGAGGTCCTTGAATTCGGGGTTTATACCAAATCCCCAGAAACCTAATAGTCCGGGATCCGTAGTACATTGGAATCAAGTGATTACTAACAAGCTAATTTTTCGTGAGTAGCTTAATTTTAATGAGACGCCCAAAAATATCCTATACTCAACTTTTGATTGTGGTAGCTAACAGAGATATCGAGGATTAAATATGTCGATTTGATGATCCAAAAAAATTGATAAGTAACCGGTTGTTTTTTAGTTATATCGTAAGATAATGATCTAAATTATATGAAAAAATATTTGTCCTACAAAACCTATGGTTTGATCAAAGAGTCCCCCATTTCCAAAATGTATCGAAAACGAGGTCAAAATAAATGATTACTAACCAGCTGATTTTTTGTTGTATACTTAATTAATATTTATAAAATCTAACGGACATATTGTCCGACAAATTTCGTGGTACGTTATCCCGGTCCTACGCCTAGACATTGTTAATACCACAAGACCAATTATCTCATTAGTAACTGTAGGACAAAAATATTACTGAATAGGTTAGTGTGTTCCTTGCCCAAATGTAACAATGTCCTACAAAAAAACAGGTAGGTATCGCTAGTCCGACAAGAATTGTAATTTTTAAGTTTGCCTATTTGTAACATAGAAAGTTAAGTCGGCGTCAGTGTAACAACACACCCGCAATAAAATATAATTTGTAATTATATCGAAGACATATTTCGTCTGTTATCGCATCTACTCAGTTGGCGTAATGGCAAGGATCGAACTCCTGTCACTGACTGGTGACTGTGCGTCACCGAGTTCGATCCTCCGAAAGAGAGTTCTTTTTGTGATTATGGATAAGATAGTGATTTTTTTAAATTTAAATAACTTTATTTTATAGTTATCTAGGTAAAAAAAAATTGTAGGTATTAAGTATTTATATATTTATTTATAGTATTTATATATATATATACTATATATATATATATATATATATATAAGGAATTGCACGCTTATTGGGCGGTAATTTAGACATAATCCAGGTATTGTTTGCTAATAGAGATTTATATTAACATTTATTTAAACTAAAGAAATAGAACAAATAATATTTGCCAAGTGCGAGTCGGACTCTCCCATGTAGGCTTCCGCAGCAATTATTTACATATTATTAATAAACTACTTGGTAGATCTCGTTCAAACCAATTTTCGTTGGTAGATTTAGTGGTACTGTACATTAAATATTCATTTTAGTTTTATCATTTTCGTATTTTTGATGTTGGAAGTTAGTGTACCTACCCCCCACACTAATATTTCCTTCACAGAGTCTCTCGTGCGAATCATTTAGTTTAGAAATAAATGCTGTTGGAAACTTCAATATGATTTTTAAAGACCTTTTCATAAATATATAGTTTTCTTTATATGGATTTTTTAAATATTTTATTTAAAATCTTAGTGCGGTTCACACACTACATCTACGTAACAATTTGAACAGTTTAGCTTTTATAGTTTCGAAGTAAAATGGCTGTGACATACGGACGGACGGACAGACGGACGGATGGACAGACATGACGAATCTATAAAGGTTCCGTTTTTGCCATTTGGCTATGGGACCCTAAAAATAAGTTATTATGACTGGTTGGTAATAATCTATTGTGACCTCGTTTTCGATACATTTTGGAAATGGGGGACTCTTTGATCAAACCATAGGTTTTGTAGGACAAATATTTTTTCATATAATTTAGATCATTATCTTACGATATAACTAAAAAACAACCGGTTAGTAATCATTTTTTTTGGATCATCAAATCGACATATTTAATCCTTGATATCTCTGTTAGCTACCACAATCAAAAGTGGGGTATAGGATATTATTGGGCGTCTCATCGAAACGAAGCTATTCACGAAAATTCAGCTTGATAGTAATTATTTTTACATCGAGGATGTGTACTACAACTTTGGACCGTAGGACCGGGATAACGTACCACGAAATTTGTCGGACAATATGTCCGTTCGATTTTATAAATATTAATTAAGTATACAACAAAAAATCAGCTGGTTAGTAATCATTTATTTTGACCTCGTTTTCGATACATTTTGGAAATGGGGGACTCTTTGATCAAACCATAGGTTTTGTAGGACAAATATTTTTTCATATAATTTAGATCATTATCTTACGATATAACTAAAAAACAACCGGTTACTTATCAATTTTTTTGGATCATCAAATCGACATATTTAATCCTCGATATCTCTGTTAGCTACCACAATCAAAAGTTGAGTATAGGATATTTTTGGGCGTCTCATTAAAATTAAGCTACTCACGAAAAATTAGCTTGTTAGTAATCACTTGATTCCAATGTACTACGGATCCCGGACTATAATGGGTTCTATCGTGTAATCCCATGTCCAATGACGTAATATAGGCTGTTATGATATTGGTAATAAATCAAAATAATTATGTATGAGTGGAAATCTTGTTGACTATAATGTTTAAACATGGACTCTGATTGGATTAAATAATTATTTTTTATAAACGTGTTCCTGAGATGGCAACCCAGGGTAACTCAATAATATCGTGTTTATAGAAATCGGGTCACAGCCATTTAAGGTTATTTTATTACGGTCAGTGACGGCGTAGGTAAGTGATTTTATAAAATACTCGGATCATTCGAATGGATAAACTATTAGCTAGATTATTAAACTATTAGTTTAGATCTTCTCTATTCAGTCATTCTCATAATAACTTTTAAGCTTTTGCACTATTGTTTCTAGTCTGTAAGTACAATATAATGTCCTAGTTTCTAAGAAACTGTTTGTATATTGTATGTATGTAGCAAATAGACTAAGTCGTTTATTGGTAAGAAAACAATACCATTAGGTACCTAATAAGGTTCATATATTATTATTTTTGTGCAATCATTGTACTAACCATGTTTTTTTTAAATAACGCCGTTATATTCTCGTCGGAGGGAAAGATTTACTATAATTTATTTTTACTAGAAATATTTTCATGACGAAAATATTTCTAGTAAAAACAAAATTGGATTTTTTGGTAAAACTCAAATCCGAATCCAAATAGCCAATCGGATGAATTTCACGGCCACCGACAAAATTTCATCAAAATAAAAAGAAAATGTGGAATTTCGCGTAAAATAGGGTTGCCCGCTATCGACGGAAACTGCTCCGAACATTTCCGCCTTCCATCTTCTTGGATATCGCAGTGAACATAACCATTGATGGTTTGTAAACGAGCAAAGAGCCTTTGATATTGGCCGTTGACTTTTACTTCTTGTGGAATTCTTATCTCAAGAAGTTTTGTTTCACAATACCATACAAAACTTCGTATTTCCTTGCCGTAACAGAATATAGATCTTACCATTACCTTAGATTACCATCATCGTTATTTACGTTCCCACTGCTGGGACACAGGGGCTTCTCTCTTGACGAGCGAGATAAGGCCATAAATCACCACCCTGGCCAAGTGCGGGTTGGTAATAGAATGTAGATTTTTTTATTAAACATAAATAACATCTAGAACGCCTGTAACAAATATTTGCAGATCGTAAAATTTTTCGTCATGAGGCGGGAATCGAACCCGCAACCTCTTGCATCGCAAGCGGATCTTCGCCCACTGCGCCACAGAGGTTGTCAAATAAAAAATGTTTAATAACAACGCAATGTAAACGATTAGATAAGATATCTAAACGCATGTGTACTCTTTTGGCAATTTTTAATCATTGCTGGAAACCCAGACAACACTATAAAGCTTTATTGACTTCATCATTTTAATATGAACCTTATTGTTTAGGCACGAAGGTTGTAACTTGTCGGAATGTTGGTTGGCTATTTGTTCCGGTTATTTTCTGATAAACATTTCTGATTCATTTGACGTCGATTTGTTCGGAAAATTGAATTTCCCTTTATTTTCGGCCTTTTGTGTAATCTGTCCCGCAACGAAAATGTGTTTATCTTAATTGGTAGACGGAAAAACACTAATTTGATTCATTTTGTCTTTAAAATATTACGAGTATCTTATGCTTTTTATAATATCTAGATAGGGAATTAGTATAGCAATTTGACATGACACAAAAAAAACATGGAAAACACCCAAAGCAAACGGAAAAAAATATTCAATCCAAATCGTACAAATATTTGCTCCGCTATTTTCAAGAATCGAACCCGCAACCTTTTGTGTCGTAGGCAAACTTTCGTCTGCTATTCCACATAGGTTGTTCGCTCCATGTGTCATATCCGTGGGACGCCCTGTATACGTCTCTTTAATTATATTTTGTTCACTTCGATGCATCATTATTTTTGGCTTAATATTTGTGTACGAATATCATTCGTTAAGTTTTCTGTTCAGTTGTTAGTAAGGAATTATGAAACACAGATTTAAATTTTGTAAATCGCACACCTAGACGAAATCTCCGGAAACTCAATTACCTTTTTTTCAGAAATGAATAAAAACTGATATCAGTATTATTAGAGATATCGAGAAAATAGGAACACATGCAATGATAGCAATAATTTCTAAAGCCAGTTTAATTATGTACTTTAATGCTATTTGCACTGAAGCTGACTACTTCTTATAAGTTGAAATGACCAATTCAAAAATGAAAGCAATGTTTCGCGCCACCTTTCGACAACGATCGAAGTTATTGTTACGGGAGTTTTCATTCTGAGTTGGTATTCATGCCGGTATTTCAAAAACGCCACTAACTCAGTAAACCAATTTTTGATTTACCGTTAGTTTTCGTTCAGGTGAGATAAATATTTTTTGTTATTAAAGGATAGATTTTAGGTACCTATATTATGAAATAAGGCTGAATGCGTCTACGATTAAATAGAAATTTTAAAATGGAATAAACCTTAATATTGGTCGTTGGTTTAACCAATTAAAATACATTTATCAATGATTTTATATAGTAAGTATAGATATGTTACCTTCATGTAATTGCAGTTTGAAATCTGTTCCGCGAATCCAAAACTGACATAAGATGTCAAATGTTTACTAGTTCATAGAGTATTTATATTCGTAGAGTGGACACTTGAGTGAAATGTATAGTAATAGGTAAGAAATAAAACACCTTACAGAAGTAAATCATATTTATTGAAATTGAAATAATTAATGATAAATTAGTAAAATACACTTTATAAATACCTTCAAAAAGATTTAATTTATTTATTTTCCGTCTCTTTAAAAGTTTTTTTAATTCGGGGTTATGTGTTATGTTATGTTTTTTTTATGTGCGGAATGGAGACGAATATTTGTGTATTTATGAATTATGGTTTTAATCAAATATACGCGATGATTAAAAATAGGTACCTGATGTGTTGAATGTTCGATCAGAATTTACATTTACATCGAATTTACATCGCCATCAATATTCGCATCTACACTAACTAATCTATGTCCGCGCCTCAATTATTATAATTATTTGGAAAAATAAATAATCTAAGTATCTTTGCATACTCGCATGTGATACGAGATTCCTTGTGTTTTGTTTACTTTAGCATCGTAATTGGTACACTTCCGAAACACACACGATGGCATTTTTAATTTGTTTTAGCAAGGACACAATAACCTACGGCATGTCAAGCTCGTGATTGCGCTCGACGCAGACTGACAACTAAACGTTACAATTGGGTTTTATTTGAGTCTTTACAATGCGCGTGCTTGTAACAAATCTATACTATATAAAATCATTGACATTTATATAAATAAATTAACTACAAAACGTTTGGGTTGGTCTTCTCGTCTACCTTTTAAATATATCTATACTAATATTATAAAGAGGAAAGATTTGTTTGTATGTTTGTTTGTTTGTTTGTAACGAATAGGCTCCGAAACTACTGGACCGATTTCAAAAATTCTTTCACCTTTGGAAAGCTACATTATCCCCGAGTAACATAGGCTATATTATGTTTAAATAAAAATTAGGGATCCTTACTAAAACTCCAATAATGTAACATAAGGTGTAAAAAAATGACCTGAAAAATTCCTTACGTCGCGTGCGCTGCGAAAACTATTGATGATAGAACAAAATCATGTACTACCACTTTGCAGAACTCATCATTATCTACAAAAAATGTCGCGACAGCATATGTCTAAATATTATAGTTATGTCACAGTAAGCAGTTTTTTATTCTAAAATATTAATTTATATATGCCGCCTCTTGAAAGGGTCTTCATTTGTAACTTGGTATTAATCCTTATCAAAATAAATTACTTTATATTCAAGACGGCTTTAATACCTTTTTATAACTTTTTGAATTATTCAATTCAGACATTTCATTCGTAAGATATCACGAGTTTAAAAATGCAAGTATTAGAAAAAAGTCTGAGGTTGTCGCTCACCGCGCTCAGCTAGCCAGCATGCGATGTAGACTCCATGTAAGCGTCACTGGGGTACAAACGTGTGGGGAGTCAAAGTAATGTAATATAATATGTAATATCCTAATCCTAACATAGGCTTTTTACCGCGGAAAAATACATACTTCGGTGGAAAAATATATGCTTACGCGGAAAAAATCGATTTAGATAAAATTTAGTATGCAGAAGATAGTTGCAAATAAAAGTATATGGCGAGAGACTTTTCACCGCGGAAAATACATGCTTCCACGGGAAAATATATGCTTACGCAGGATAATTCGATTTGGATGAAATTTAGTATGGATATAGTTGCAAACAAAAGTATATGGCGAGACGAAGTTCGCAGGGGCTGCTAGTATTTATATAAAAGAATATATTGTTAGTTACACTATTTATTACTCGAGAACGGCTAAACTGATTGGTCTTTAGCTTGGTGGAGAATGTGGAGAGGAAGATTTGATTTAAAGCGGGAAAACTATATATTTCTGGGAAAATGTTTTTATAACGCAGGCGATGCCGCGGGGTGGAAAGCAAGTTTAATATAAAACTTAATTTAAAACTACAAATGTTTTACTCTAAGTACGAATGAATCTTGATATAACAACAAGAATAAAGAATATCCTGTTATTATCACATTCAAAACAAACATTTTCGAAACAAATGTTTCAAAGAACATTGTAGTTTATGACACCAGAGTTAAAAGCCTTACAAGAGTGCTCCAGTAACTCTTGGTTATAAGCTTACTCTTTGTTTTAAGCATTATAACTCCGACATCCCAGAGCTAATTACACCAAACAGGCGTAAAGAGGATCTTAGGGGGTAAGCACAAGAATTTCTCTTGCTAGACTAACAGTATCTTTAGCTACAGTGCGAGGGACAGCGCTCAAAAAAACTATGACCTTTTTTACAGCCGTGTTGGCTAATTGACTTTCATTTCGCATGTCGTGGTTTCAAACCATACCGGGTAACACTAGATTATTCGTATCAAAAATTATGTGCGCTTGTGCTAAAATTTCTGTAATAGTAAATTTGTGTTTGCTTTAAAAAATGCTTGTACCTACATTAAAGACAAACATCGTGAAGAAACGGACATGTTCTGAGTTTAGAGGATATGTGACATTCACCTGCACTTGGCCAGCGTGGTGAATTTGGAATTTGATTTAAGCCTAGTGTTTGTGTTCCAGCAGTGGGAACGTAATAGGGTGCTCTTGATGATCTTTTTTAAACGATATACAACATACAGCAACATTCTAGGAATCAAATTCAACTCCAAAACAACATACTCAAAGAAAGTAAAACCTGAAACTACTAATTTATTTAACAAATTAATAATAAGTTTTCCTACTCCCTAGAAAATTTATAGAACGTGTAATTACGAGTATGTTGAGAGATAAAACTTACTCGTATAAGTGCTTATTTAATCAGCGAATAATAGAAGTTACGTTTCATCGCGGAAATTTTCCGGGAAACCCCATACGTGGGCAAAACTGTACCGAACCATAAAATTGAGGTAAAAGATTATATTTTTCTCTCTAGTAATTTTTTCTAGTACCTAACTAATTATGATGGGTTGTGTAAATAAATAAATTGTTGTTAAGCCGACTGAGGCATTATAATAAGAAGACAAGAAAAATATCACATACATTATGATAACTTTCATTAAGAATCTCTATGCCACACATGACACACACTCATATTTACGCCTGTCAGGCAGCATCGAGCTTGGTCATTGAATGTGTTAATCTCTTTGTAACACCTTCAATGCCCAATATTAAAATATTTTTATATTTTCTTTACTCGTAGCAATCTCATGCTTAACCATCAGAATTTTAACGATGCAATTTGGAAGTCCCATCTAACAAATTTTAATCCATTCATTATGGTCCTTGCGTGCTCAGGGAGTACCCTAACGTATTATTATTAAACGCCAGATTGTATTTCATTAGATTATACTTACCTCTATTTTCTTAGAAGAGCAGATTAAAACGAAATTACGAATGTAAATGTTTGTGTCGTGCAATATTGAATGGCTAAGTAGAAGCACACTCGACTTTCATTACGAAGGACGTGGGTTCAAACGTAGTTTAAACTATACCACGCACGGATTTTTCTACTTTAAAAATGATGTGCGTATTATAAAATCGTGCTCTATGTGAAAATCACCTTTATTTTTTACACATAGCCCCACATACAGGAGTACAATACTGAATAACAGGAGGGTACGGGAGGAAACGCTGGGTTTTAGTATATTTTAGTATAAATAAATTATTGCGAGTGAAAGAGTTCTAAAAACTTTAAACTATCGCGCTGTAAACTGGCATTGATTTTTAATTGGTTTTACTGTAGTTAAATATTCATAGAGTTTATTACATGGCACGATATTAAAAACGGCTCATTGCTATTCATTGAAGGCAATCACGGCGTAAAAAACGTACTAAGTGTTTTTATATCTATCGACAAGAATAATTGTTTGTTTGGGTTGAGTCCTTGAAATTGCGTGGTTATTGGATATGGAGTTTTGAATCATGGTATCCACCATCCACAGCCAACATTGTGGCGCTGACCTACGAAACGTATCAAATAATCTTCGCGTTTATAGTCAAACTGACCGGTGATAGACTATTATTTAAGTACTAGACGACGGGCAGCAGAATTATTTTATTTACTGGGTCTACTTTTAGATAGATAGATAATTTTTATTTACTTTTGACAGTATTTGGGAAACTTGCAGCTTGTTTGTTGAAATTGAATATTGAAAAGACTTGTCCAAAATTATAATAACTAATTTAGTTCTTGTCCGTTCTTGAGTTATAAAATTACAACGAAAAGTGGCATATATTTTTATTTAATAAAAGATTACGGGAGCTACAATTTTTGTGTAACCTATTTTTGTGATAATTGTTTTCTATTACAAACAGTAGGTATGCATAACTCTTACGAGTTCCTACATTTCCCTAAACTCTGAACAAAAAGAGTTGAATGGAATTAATCTCCGCCTACAACTGGAGGGCCGTAGAACAAGTCAAGCGCTCTTCACACGAGAGGTTCTTTGTTCTTCTATAGCTACTGCTGTCGCGATCATTGATACTCGCTTTTCATCTAAAATCAACTTTATTACGATGACATAAATTAATACGTATCTAAAGATAATTGGCTTTATCGGTTTACGTTCGCTAATTATCAATACATAATTAAAACGAATTATTTCACGCTGTCTGTCAGTTTCTATGTAAGTTAAGTATGCTTAAATTATTAAAAGGTATGCAAGGGATAAATAGCAAGCTATTCACGGGCTATGTTGCTGTGTCAATTGTCCAGCAATATTTATTTATTTATATTTATTAACCCACAACATTTATTTGCTCACATTTTATTGAAATTTTATATATGCAACACTGAAATTATTATTCAAATAGGACGAGCGGTTTCTGAGATTATTGTGAAAATGTATATATTTTGAATAAATATAACATAAAAATTAATATACAAATGTTAAAGTTTTTCAGTAACTTACTCTACAACTATAAGGTAAGTTTTTTTTAATTGATCTTGACAATCAGAGTCCCGTTTAAAAAGCAATTTCATGGGTCGGAAAGCGATTCCGATAACCAATTTGAACCCATGTTCAGTTGATGACAGTGCTGTCTTACAACTTTCTGGGTTCCGTATAACTTTTACGAAAAACGCCGCATAAGAGCGACTTCGCTGTTTTGTGCAAATTGCTTTACTTTGCAAGTTCCTATAGTAGGTACCTACCACGTATTATGGGAGTTTGGTTCGGAGTTTCAATCTTATGTGGGCAGGAAATATACAACTTTGTGTATGTTATGGTCAACAATATGTATTACTAGTTGAAACCGTGGATTCACCCGCGTTATAATTAACTTGTTATAGCAAATTTTCGCGCGGTAAAAAGTAGCTAATGACCTATTCTGATATATATGCTACATTACAGTGAAGTTTCCTCAAAATCTATTTAGTAGTTTTTGCATGAAAGAGTATCTAACAAACATCCATACATTCTTACAAACTTTCTCGTTTATAATATTAGTATGATAATAACGGGAAAGTTTGTGTTGGGCCACGCGCATTAGGTTTCCGTGGTAATCAGTTAGTAAACAAATAATAAAAATAAATCATATCTCTATTATTAAAGTAAGGGTCTTATTTAATAAAATATTACAAAGTTATGTCGGCATATATACAAGATCTGTTTCACATTATAGTTTCGACTCCTTGCTCAAACTAAGTTCAAGACTTGTGATTTAGACGCGAGAAAGCAAGAAAGGCATCCTTAGTCAAAACAATTAAACTATTACAACTAATGAGGTAAGATAAAAAGATAAAAAAACTCACCCTCAATTCACCTGCAGATAAGATATAGTTAAATTATATTACCCATCTACGATGTTAATCTCCAAACAGTTAGACGTAAATCTTCAAAGGACATTAAAAGAGAATGAAGTAAAATCTCTTAATAACGGGCTCTTTGTAAGCGAAATGATTAAAGACGCGAGACTGTGGACAGTTTCAAGCAGAAAATAATGCTTTTCTGAAATATTTGCTTCACCGAATATATAATAATCCGAGTAGCCAGAACCAAGCACTCCTATTTATTTTATACCAACACGAAACACAAATTTTTTCACCTTGCCTCAAATACTCAAATTGGTGTCAGGTACGTACCAGAATGATTAAATTATTACTCTTCATTCCAGTGTGATGGCTGTCCATAGTTACAAAACTCAATAAATTATTCTATTCTATTCTTATACTATTCATATAGTATACGCAATCTTATAAAGCAAAACCGTGGCGTAAAAGCAGTAGTTTATTAATTGATTCACAAATATCTCCATACTTTCAATTCAAAATGTTAGTTTTCTATGGCATTGCAAACCTAAATGGAGAAGACCCGTGCCCAGTATTGGGATATTCTACCTACCCATGAGTTAATAATTAATATGATAATGACGATGATATGGATGAAGATGGGAACAACCCTGAAACTTCAAACGCGGCATCTGAGAATTAAAATGTTATTCAAAGTTAAATTGGTTCTCTTCAAACTACCACTTCAACGAAATTGCTACCTTATGAAGCGGAACCGACTGATAACGCTGATAACAAGCCCAGTTTAATAAAAACGGATTACCATCACAAAAGGACTCCAATACGAGTTACCTGTTGTATAGAGCGCCGGTTTGTTGTGGCTAAGAGTTTTAAGGATAATCCTTTAATGATTGTACCTTCTAGGTATTTATTTATAATTAAAAGGGTGCACGGGTACAAATTCACTTACAAAGTTTAACACGAACTCAATGACAGTAAGTTTAACTCTCTCGTCGAGAGAGGTCACTGTGTTCTAGCAGGCTAGTACGTAAAGATCTTATCAACTCAGCAAAAACAGATGAAGATTTGCACAACAATTGCTAACAATTGTTAGTGATTATTAGTTCAAAAGTTAATGACCATCGTCTTAAATTTATGTTTATAATATAATGTTAAGCTTTCGATGGCAAGCTCCCAATATAAGTTAAGCACACAAAGGTGTGTCCAACATCATCGTCACTATCATAGCCATAGACAAGTCATCCGATTTTAAACATGCTTCCGGGCTAACTTCACTGTAGCAAAGTTATTCAAATCATGCATTGTATATTCGTCTGTCAGTCGCATCGACGCGGCACAATGGCGTACCACAGTTACAGCAACAATGCGGTACGTCAGGCACACGCTAGCTGGATGTGCGCCTAAATTCAGACTGTTTGAGTATGGCAAGCGAGTTTGATGCGGAGGCGTACGCAAATATTTTTATTTACTAGACTTCCATTCTTGCTTTGCCCGTGTTATAAAACATTTTCCGCTGATATGTATTTCCACTGTAGAAAGTCTGACTCCTGGTTTCATGTTACCTCTTCACTTACTTTTAGCAAAATCGATTCAGCTGTTTTGATGTGTATGTACCTAACACGACTTTGTTATGTTGGATAACGCCAATTGTAATAATATTCTAAACAAATCCAGAGTCATTAACGGGAATGCTTCTCTCACTCGCTTTGTTTCTTAAATTAGTCACAAATAATTATTATTTTGTAATGAGGCACAATTTCAATTTGTTAGAAAAATTGCTACGAAATTAAATATTTGTTTTGATAATTCGAACGAACTTCCTTAACAAACCTATAATTTGTGTGTTTTAAAATAACAAACGAATTTTGATTACAAATCACATTTTACACATAAAATAAATGACTTAGGGAGAATTATCGAAGAAAAAGATTTAGACATAGGATCTAATCTCGATATTGCCAACTAATAACCAATCATGACAGTCGTAAGATGTCTACGACTGGACATAAGACCTCTGTATACTTATTCTCGTAAAAACCCCGGGTTTCTGTGTTTTTACGCGCTTATGAAAACGCGAGACACAACGAGCTGTATCAGTACGCTCCCTAGATATTGTCAAAAGACCTATAATCTGGGCATTTACTAGGATCAAGGCTAGCCTTATTGAAATATAAAAGTGCTGGCGCTATAAACTTAAGACAGGAAAACTCTTTTAATCATAACTTGTCCTTAGATTTTCTAAATTTTCTTTGTAAAATATCAGTTATAGTTCGAGAATGACTAAATACTCCAGCAATATTCTATTAGTCAACTTTGATCGAATAGGTAACTATAGGCTACATAAGCTTTGTGTGGCTTAGTCATAAAAAAATAATTCAATAAATATTGCTTTACAATTTAGACTGTAAGATCTAGACGCGTGGTATGGTAGATGCTTGTGTGACGGGTACAAGATATCTAATATACCTACATAAATATATATACCTATATATATATATTTATAGTGAACATTCTACTGATGAAACATTCCACTAAAGTAACGTAACTCATTAGTCTACATAGCAGAAAAACGATTAGCTGTCGGAGCAAACAGCCGGAGGAGCGAAGACATATGGACGAAAAAGCTGATTTCCCGCAAATTCGGACCAACATACTTTCAGCAAACGCAAGGGTAAGGAATACGAGGATAAGGTATATTATGTATGAAAATGTTAATTTATTTGACTTACGGAGATCTCACTGACGGTTAAAAAAATAAAAAAGTTCTGAGGAAAATGATCTTTCAAATGATGATCGTAAATTCGTAATATTGCATCTCTTCTCGCGAACATATTTCATGCAACAGCCATAATTCTCATCTATTGGAGTATTTTATGCTACGGCGTGATAGTAATAATATTGATCTATAACAGTCCTTTACAAACTACCGCATCCATTACTTCGAACATTCATGATAGAACCGTTGTAACTCACACTCTGTTTGGCGATTCGATAGATTTCCTCTGATGAACTGTTTACTTCATGTTTATACGTTACGTTTCAGAAATTCCCAGATAAGAGAGTTGGCCTAGTAACGAGGTTGTATTTTTAGGCAAAATAAGATATCTATTCGAAAATATTGGAACTATGATAAAACACTTTATACATTTAGCTTTTGCCGACAGCTTCACTTGCGTAAAAATGAAGCCTCCATATCTTCAACTATCTCCACTAAAAAACCACGTCAATTCGTTGCTTTCCGTGAAAGACGGACAAATGAACAGACACACATTTATAATATTAGTAGGTATGGATCTGTTAACTGATTTATAAATAACTATAAAAACGACGCTGAAGTACTAGTATGATAAAATAATCATGAAAAATTAAGCACATGGCACGATAAATATTCCTTTTAGTCTAGACTGAAAACCTCGACACACCACAGAAATCTAAAATCAATTCAGTGTCGCGTTACCTGCGGGCCATTAGGATGTGCAAATGGGTTGGCCGGTAAATACGTGTGTTGCCAACAAGCCCTGCTCGATTTTCAGGGTTCTTGGAAGGCAACAACAGTATAATGTTGGCTATTTTGATCGTCTATATTTTAAAGCCACTCAATATGAAAATCTCCCTATCGGCACCCCGATAGGAAGATTTTCATCTATAATTCCTACTTTTTATGGGTTTCGGAATACTCTTTGATCGCTTCATTGGTTCCCTGACATTTACATCTTATGAGTTTTCGAAGAAATTTCACAAGTAATTAACTTCTAAATTGAAATAAGGAATCGCAAATTACCTGTTGTGGATAAGCTCCAGACTTCTGGTTTAGAATGATTGAGAATAACTTTGTTAAAATGTTTATATTTACCTGATTTAAACGTTTTTAATAGTTTTGACTGGTGATGGACTGGTAAACTTGGGGACTTGCTCTAAATACAATATGAAAAACGAATCTGGCAACAACAAGTGCTTATTATTGGGTGTTCGTATAATAAAATTTTTATTCCATAAGAACGCTAAAATAACTTTTACAAAACTTCAACTCATTATTCAACTTTCAACACCTCAAATTGGATAAAGAAGGTTAACACGTTAGGAAGGGTCTTTGGGTCCTGACAAAATTTGCATATTAATTTCCAAATTAAATAGTATGCCCCACCAACCATTATTTGGTTGTTTTCCTTATAAGACAGCTGTGCAAAGGATGTTAAGGACCAGTAGTTATATTTACGTCTTTGATATATTTATAAATATATTATTATGTGTAATACAAACTTTTACATTTGAATGAAAGTCTACTTTTCTGTGTTTCTCCTGGTACGAATATCTTTAATTGCTACTTACTTTACTTTTTACTGCTTTAATTTTAAAGATAAATTTGTAGATTTATAGTAAAAACTTTGGAAAATATATTAATGCTAATGGCAGATGAGCTTAAGAATATTCAGATTTATAGTTAAGCTATCCTTTTCAATCAAATGGTATGTACGTAGGAAACAAATTACGAAACACGTCACACAATAAAATTTTCCATGGTAAGCTCGAAGTTTGAGTCTAGTTATTTTGAATTTTGAATACAAAGTATAAATATATAAAAATTGATTCCTTAAATATTCAGTTTCGTTACATATATGTATAAAGAATTCAATTTGACGATATTAAAAACGTGTCCAACATTGAGCGTCATTGTCGATGCAATATTGCACAGCTACGAGTATGAATCAGCGCAGTATGAATCCATGTGAGCACTGCTTCGCTACCTTTTCAAACACGCTTTTCAAATATCATGACTTTTTCTCGTTACAACGTTTTAATAGTATGGTATGTTCTATGGTATGTAAATTAGGTACCAGAGACGAAACTAGAGTGGGTTATTAAAATTCATATAGTATCAACAATATAAGAAGCCCCCTTCCGTTAGAAACATTTATGAGAACCTTATACTAACCTTGAGTATATTTAAATAAATATCTCTCGTTTATCATCAGAATCAAATTAAGTGTACACAATTAATCGAATAAGTGTAGTAAACGACAATATTTATCATAAATAGGTTATAAAACAAAAATGAACAGTAAAAATATTGGGAGACCAATTAAATATCAAAAGAAATTCGAGTCAAAAAGTCGTTATATTTATTTAGCACTAAAGCAGAGCAAAATATTTCAAACACGCACATTATTTGAAGATAGCTTGGATAATTAATCCCAAAATAATGCAAATTTAATCTGAGCCCGTGAATATAGCTTTTGTTATTCAAATAGAGTCTAGTGTATGTTATTAATAATGTCGCAGTTAATTAACGTTAAGATTATCTATACCTTCTATTCGGGTTTTCATTAAAATGTGGACTTCACAATCACTTCAAGTTAATAAATGTAGATTTCATGACTGTTAGCAAAAGAATTGCATACAATTTTATTATCAAATTATAACTTGCCGATTTTAAAACACATGCATACCTTACTTAGTCACCAAGCAAAGAGATCGTTATTTCCAAGAGATGTGAAAATAATAAAATAGAATCGGCTTATTCCTCTTTTCCTCTAGTCTCTGCTTAATTTTTAATTTAATTTTTTTAATTATTATCAAACAAACTAAAAAAGAGTAACGAAAAACAAAATCTAATCCACTATGAAGGCCCCGACGAGATTCGAACTCGTGATCTCCTGTTTACTAGACAGGCGCTTTAACCAACTAAGCCACGGCGCCTACGAGTGGTGCCTCGAAATTTATCACCGGTTTATCCAACTTATCTCGAATTGTAAGTGAGAAGTTACTGCATATTAGAATAATCGAGAAATCCACGAAGCTTTTTTATTTTATTTTATTTTATTTTTACATCTTAGGAAAACTAAACAGCATTTTTAAATAAATTAGCATAACAATAGTCTAAATAAGCCTAGTAGGTACCTAAGTTTTCACATATAGTACAATAAAAGAATTTACATCCAAAACTAAAAGAAGTAATCTTATATATAAAAGAAAGTCGTGTTAGTGCCTGAACTTATAACTCGAGAACGGCCGAACCGATTTGGCTGAAATTTGGTGGGAAGGCAGCTTACAACCGGGAGAAGGACATAGGGTACTTTTTACTCTAATATAATGCGGGCGAAGCCGCGGGCGGAAAGCTAGTAGAATAATAAAAACAAAAACAAAGTAGAACTCATAGGTACAATTTAAATTAAGTTTGCTCAATTAGATTAATTTTTAAACAAAATATAACTAAACTACTAATATTTATTTATACGTTGGATTAGATCTTTAGACCAATAATCGTTTTTTTTTTCAGTCCGTGGGACATCTTCAGTTCACTACAAGAACATGGAACGCGATCGTTCGCCGGTCCACAGAAAAAAAACAAAGTTAAACTCGCACTGCGATATATTGACAATTTGACAGGTTCTTTGATAATGTTTCCATCAAATTACACTCACTTTTTCCACAAAAACTAAACTACACTCAAGTATATGTGTGTATAAAGATTTTCCTGAGTGATTAGATTGTTATGACGATGATGAAAACCCTAGAGACATTAAAACTTATAAAAGTTAGTTGGTATAAACGTTTTTGTGCTGAGTCATTGCACTCCAGTGATTGATGGATTCATCAAACTGATTGTTTCCAGTGCGAATGAATTGGAAAACAAAGCCGCGGGAAATATACCGACCTGACACGTAGGTACAAGAACATTATTACTTTTTAGGGTTCACTATCTACCTCAAAGGTTAACAATTTAACCCTACATAAGGAAACACAAAGGATATAGAATACATTAAATATAATTATGTACAATTTAACATTTTTCTTCTTGGTACCGTAGATTCCATGATAAATCTAAGAACTTGTTTGTTTGTGACACGATGACCGAATGCTTTTTTATGTCAGTTTAGCTTGTTCAGGGTTAAAAAAATTCGGTACAGAACCCATCGTGCGCAAACACAAGTCGACGCACTTGGCGTTTTATAATGTACCTACTAATCGACATCGACACGAAATTAGTTCATCAGTATTTCATTCAGTATTTTCATCAGACGTTTCATATTATCGTTACAGTAGGTATCAGAAACAAAGGTAAACATAAAAAAATAAGTGGTAGTTTAGCAGTGGGAGCTCAATCGTCTTTTATTCCGAAGGTCGTGGGTTTAAACGCCACCGTAAATTTAAGCATGTTTTACCTACCTTTGTTTACAAAGGATTCTTAATTATATTAAACAAATTATTAAGTTTACATCGCAAACTAACCCTTTTTAAGCAGCAGCTTAAATCCTATGAAAATGTTAGCAATCATAATTATCTAAGCTTAAGCGATAAATTATAAGTAGGTACTGAAATTATTATTATTATTTATTTATAGACAGCCAGCCATATGCTGATGTGTCTACGTCAAACAGTTATGAGTAGTTTTGTATGACGTTTGTGAGTTTCTTGCTGTTGTTCCGTAACCGGTTGTCGAGCTTGTTTTTGAAGGAGTTTACAGAGGTGGCAGTGACGACATCTTCAGGCAGTAATTATTTATAGTTTTGAAATTAACAAATTAAAGCTTATAAATTTGCGATTTATTTCGATGATACTTCACATCAATTTCCATTAGTGCGTCGTACCACAAAATATCCAATTAGCTGGTACGCGCGCGTAATGAATAATATTTGCATGTTAGTTAAGCGAAGGATTAACCTCTAAGATTTATCCCCTAAAGCTACCATAGTGACTAAACTGACAATAAGGTTGATTAACTCAGACACAGTGTTCCAATTCCAGCCTACGAAAAATTCTTGATTCAGATCTGGATCTGTTTTCTGTATATTCATGACTTAGTAATTATAAAAATATTGTTGGACAATTAACACAATACCTACAAATACAACCCCGTGGCACAGAACATATAATAAACCCGTGGTATGCATGAAGCTTGTGTTTCGGGTACTAAATAATCTAATACACCAGACTATATTTTTTTGTTTCGAGGCGGGATTCAAACCAGCAAACTCCTGGGTTTGAATTTTTTTACTCGTGTGCGAATGAGGGCTAGAGCTATCAAATTTTTGCATTTGTTACACATGTATTTAACTATTAAAATTATAACAAATAAAATGTGTTTCGTATATAACAATAATTGAAGTCAATAACTCCAACTTAATTTTTAATATGTAATCTCTTAACAACCTGAGCGTAAACTAAAAAGACCAAGGCGGCTCAGATTGTAACTGAATTATTCATAAATTTTAATCTCGAGCCGCGCTCCATAGGAAAGCTATTTTCGATTTTGATCTATTTTCGCGATTAAATTGAGATTTATAATTAAATTCCCTCGAAATTTCTCAGATATATTAAAATTACACGCAAAATTATCTGCTAAAAATGGAGATGATTGAAGGAATAGTAAATTTTATCTTTAAAAAGAGGGAATTGATTGATAGTGATTACGTGTCCAAGTTATCTTTGTAATTTTACGGACAAAATCAGAATCAATCAGTGAATCAAAAAATCCTACAAACCATCACGCAATCCTATTTTTCTTATTATCCGTGGCACAAAAATGGTCTTAACACTGAGCAATGCTATAGATTATTGTTACAAATTATTGTTAACAACCAAAGAGATTTCATATAATAGTCCATTGGCTAACCACTTTAGTCAAACAGAATCTAAATAAGTCAAACAGAACCTGATTTTTTCTTTTTTATAACGCAATCACTGAATGCATTTTCAAATTCGAACGTCGAATTCAAGCTGCATTTAAATTATACGATTTTAAATAACTTCAACGACAACTGACAACGAATAATGTAACAAAGTTATGTTCAGTTTGAAATGAACATACTGAAATGAGCTTTACCTTCCAAAACGACAAATTAACACGAAAACCAGTTACAACTTCCAGATTAGTCCCACTCTACATTGTTCGGAAGCGTTGGTTTTGTTCATTTACTGTGGAAATGCTTTATCAAACACTTTTAACTAGATTTTAATCCGGGCATTGTTTGTACGAGGCGTCGGGAATATAATCATATCTAAGTAGGTACCTACATAACTATATATTTTCATAAATATTTTAATTAAATTATTAAATTGAATTTTAAACCACCATGAATGAACAATGTGTATATTTAAACATAAAACTGTGAACTGTAACATAATGAATTCAATTTTTCAAATTAATTATGACGTCCTCTGTATATTAAAGCTCAAGAGTTTGATTGATTGATTGTTTGTATGGACGCGCTAATCTCAGGAGCAGCTGGTCCTATTTGAAAAAATATTTTAGTATTGGATAGTACATTTGTCAAGAAAGGTCAGTATATCAATATATTTATAAAAGAAAATCGTGTTAGTTACACTATCTATTAAGAACAGCTGAATCAATTTGGCTGAAAATCGGTGGTGAGGTAACTAAGAACCAGGAGAAGGACATAAGGCTTCTTTTCACAACGGGAAAAATATAATATTTCCGCGGGATAATGTAACGCATCGTGGGCGAAGCCGCGGGGCGTAAAAAACGCAAGCGAAGCTGCTGGTGGGTTGGCTATTTTATCTACAAAGGTTTTTGAGTTTACCGATATTTCGGACACTGTTTCAAGTGCCAATTTTACATAGTTACTCCGTTAAAAGCGCTTAAAAATTAAAGAAAAACAAATTAGATCGCATTATTATCACCAATCAAACACAGTTATTAATCTTTTGGACTTTTATTTTTTACAAAAGTAGGTTTCAATAACTATGAAATTACATTCTCATAGAAGACAAAAAATGTACAATCCTTATTCTACCATCACATAAAGGGACCAACTAAAATATTCATAAGATTTGTGCAAATACTTTTTGTGTGCTTACATCATAGATGCTTACATGCTATCTTATGAAATACAGAGAACATTTACAAAGATTCACTCTTTTATTCCATTATCAAATACACACAAATACTTACATGATATACTTCGTTGTTTAATTCTAATAATATTATTGGCGTCTTTTGTAGGATATAGAACCTTTTTTTACTTTGGATCACAATTTTGGAGGTTATCTAGGGCTATAAGGCAGGTATGAAGGCATAAGACTGAGGTATTATTATAAATTTTAATTGTACTTATATCTTTCAAGGGGCACACCAGTAAAGTAGGTAACAAAAATTTCAAACATTAATTATAGTCCGGGATCCGTAGTACATGGGAATCAAGTGATTACTAACAAGCTAATTTTTCGTGAGTAGCTTAATTTTAATGAGACGCCCAAAAATATCCTATACTCAACTTTTGATTGTGGTAGCTAACAGAGATATCGAGGATTAAATATGTCGATTTGATGATCCAAAAAAATTTATTATTAACCGGTTGTTTTTTAGTTATATTGTAAGATAATGATCTAAATAATATGAAAAAATATTTGTCCTACAAAACCTATGGTTTGATCAAAGAGTCCCCCATTTCCAAAATGTATCGAAAACGAGGTCAAAATAAATGATTACTAACCAGCTGATTTTTTGTTGTATACTTAATTAATATTTATAAAATCTAACTAACATATTGTCCTACAAATTTCGTGGTACGTTATCCCGGTCCTACGCCTAGACATTGTTAATACCACAAGACCATTTTATCTCATTAGTAACTGTAGGACAAAAATATTACAGAATAGGTTAGTGTGTTCCTTGCCCAAATGTAACAATGTCCTACAAAAAAACAGGTATGTATCGCTAGTCCGACAAGAATTGTAATTATATCAGAGACATATTTCGTCGGTTTTCGCATCTACTCAGTTGGCGTAATGGCAAGGATCAAACTGTCGATGATCGAACTCGGTGACTGTGCGTCACCGAGTTCGATCCCCCGAAAGAGAGTTCTTTTTGTGATTATGGATAAGATAGTGTCTTTTTTTTGTCGTTACGGACGTCGTGTGACAACATACCTGTCTCACTTAAAAATTGATTAAAAATAGTTAGCGCTCATAGTTTTTATTGGTTGTGCTATCAGTGTGTTGCCTGTCGCTGACTCTATCTGTGTGAGTGTTTGCTACTCTGTACGTACCCTTGATAAGGCGCAGTTCTTAATCAAACTTGATAATTAAAGTCTGTCATTATTGTTGAGAGGGTAGAAATTATTTACCTACCCGACAATTTATACTGTCCAGTTGCCTATCTCGGACTACTACCGCCACCTACAACTCTCATTGATTCTGCTAGACTGTCAACGCCATCTACCGGGCACGGGTTGAACTAAATTGTTTGTTGATATACAACAATAAACTAGAACCATCATGGTAAGGGTTGTTTGCCAAGCATGCAAGAAACGCTTGTCGCCGGCAGGTGCCGCTGCGTGTAGCGTCTGCTCAGGAAGTTATCACAAAGATTGTGTTGCAATACCTGAATCGAACACTCCTGCAGTAGATTGGATCTGTCCTAATTGCAAAATGAACACAAAAAAGTGTGACAATACGCCGATTAGAGGCGCCAACGCATGCACTATTTCACCAACGACAGAGGCGCCCTCTACGCTGGGTATGCCTGACATGAGACGAGAGTTGGCTGAATTTATGACGGAACTTCGTCTATGTCGCAAGGAGATCGCAGAATTTCGGGCAATTTCGTTGGTCCTGAACGAGCGTATGGATAGCATTGAGAGGCGTCTGGACGCGGTTGAGGGAAGGCCAACTGCACCTGCTGCTAATGAGGTTGTTGAGCTCGAAAAAACCGTCGCGCAGTTGAAATGCGAATTAAATGACCGTGATCAGGAGGCATTATCGTCAGACATCGACATCGGTCAATTCCCAGAGCTAAAAGGTGAAAACCCTGTCCACAGCATCTCTATTCTAGCGGCTAAGCTTGGAGTACCAATTGAAAATCGTGACATTCTGTTTGCTGAGCGTGTAGGATCTGTCGGTCAGTTGGAGAATGGTTTGGATGGCCGTCCACGCCGCCTGGTGGCTCGCCTCGCACGCCGTCAGCTGCGAGATGACTTGATAAGTGCGGCACGCGTACGTCGCTCTATACTTTCTACGGATCTGGGGCTGCCAGCGCCGCCTCAAAGAATTTTCGTAAATGAACGGCTTACTAGAGCGAACCGTCAGTTGTTTCACCAAGTACGTGAAGAGTGCCGCAAACGGAACTGGCGTTATACGTGGACGAAGAAAGGGCGTGTTCACGCGCGTGAGGGCGACGGGAAACAAGCTTACTCCTTTCGCAACGCAGCAGACGTCACTCGTATTTTTAAAACCGATTCCGTATGAACTTTTAAACTTAGTCATATTTATCATTAAAGTAATTTTTTGTTATAAAATATACATTCGCTATGGGTTTGCTAGCTTTTTGATCTGTATAGTTTATTCAGTTTTTAGTTTAATTTTGATTATATTTAAGAATTATCTTTGTATTACTGTTGTAAATCGTAATTTTTATCAATTTATTTTATGTAAAAATGTGTCATGTATTTGTTTGTCCTTCCTAAACATTCGTTTTTAGTTCGCTAAAAGTTGGTTTGTATAATGCAGGTTCCCTTGGCACTAACCACGACAACCTAGTAGCTTCAATTTTAACGTGTAATCTAGACATCCTTGCCATTAATGAAACTTGGCTTAGAACGGGGGAGGAGGGTCGCGCCCCTACCTTGCAGAACTATCGCTTGATGCACATTCCGCGGCCGCGCGAGGTGCGCTCGCGCGGTGGTGGCGTTGGGTTTTATGTAAGAAGAGGAATATCTGTACGTAAATGGTCTCACCCCGTGGATCCATTAAACAAAGCTGTTGAGCAAATGTGGATTTCTGTAAATCTCAACGGTAAAAAGCTTGTCGTCGGCACAGCTTACAGGCCACCGTGGATGGATTCTGATATTTTCTTCGACGCTTTGACTGACTCAATAAATTCACTTCCGGTTTGTGACAATATGATTTTACTTGGTGATTTCAACATTAATCTTTTAAATGTTTGTGACACTAAAACTCTTAAATTTTCTACGTTTCTCTCTTCTCTTAATCTAAAACAATATATTAATGACCCTACACATTATACCGAAAATTCTCAAACATTAATTGACGTAATTTGCGCAGATATGACACCCACTGATACGGCAGTTGAGGCAGTTGGTTCTCTTTTTGGTCATTGTTTAGTTTACTGTAAATTTAGAATAAAAAAAATTAAACTTAAGCCCTCTACAATTACTTATAGGCCCCTAAAACATATATCTATTGATAACTTTAACTTAGACCTGCGTTTTATAAGATGGGATTTATTAGTAAAGTGTAGTGATGTTAATGACATGGTCTATAATTTTAATGAATGTGTTCTAGGTCTATTCGAACTACATGCACCATCAAAAACCATAGTTATAAAGTCAAATTCGTATCCTTGGATTACTGACACTGTCAAATTAATGATGCGTTTACGAGATGAAGCGGCAATTGTTTATCATAAATCTAAATTAGAATGTAAAAAAACTTATTATAAATCATTAAAATCTATTGTAGTTCAAGCTTTATTTACTGAAAAACAAGCTTTTTTTAACGAAAAAATTAATAATCAAATAGTTAATCCTAAAAATTTATGGAAAAATATTAAAAACATAATTCTGCCTAAAAAAAATGTAGAGCTTCCCTCTCATTTACACGACGCTTGTAAAATTAACTCAACCTTTTTAACCATACCGCGCTCGACTGTTTCTATATCAGACTTGACTTATTTTGAATTCCACAAATTTAGTAATGCAATATTTAGTCTACAACCAGTTACTTTAGAACTAATTGCAAAAATTTTGCGAAATCTTAAATCCAAAGCAGTAGGGTCGGATCAGATTGGCTTAGACATGCTTATGTTAACTCTGCCTGAGACACTTTGTATCATAACCAAGATTATCAACGAATCAATTAATACATCAACATTTCCGAGTGCCTGGAAGAAGGCTATAGTAATTCCCCTACCTAAAATTTCCAATCCCATAGTAATAAATGATCTCAGGCCTATTAGTATTTTACCTTGCTTGTCTAAAGTACTAGAAAAAGTAGTAAGTGCTCAGCTCACAGATTATGTTGAAAAAACAGGCATTCTGCCAGCTGTACAGTCTGGTTTTAGGAAAGGCCGAGGAACAACAACTGCATTACTCGATGTAACTGACCATGTACTATGTGCACAAGATAAAGGGCTATGTACCTTACTCGTGCTGCTCGATTTTTCTAAGGCTTTTGATTCTTTAAATTTAAACTTGCTTTTATCCAAATTAAATTACTATGGTTTTGATCAAAATACTCTAAATTGGTTTAACAGTTATTTAAGTCATCGCAGCCAGTGTGTAAAGGTAGTACGCAGTAGTGATTCTGACGTATTTTCTGATTTCTTACCTGTAACGCAAGGAGTTCCCCAAGGATCAATCCTAGGGCCTCTACTTTTCATTATATTTTCAGCAGACGTTCAAACAGTTATTAAATATTGCAAATTTCATATATACGCAGATGATATACAAGTATTTATTTCTTGCATACCATCCGAAATTGATAGTACTATAATTAAACTTAATGCTGATTTATCTAATATAGCAAAATGGTCTAGGAATAATAGTCTTATGCTCAATCCTGGTAAGACCAAATACATGATTTTAGGAAGTACGTATCAACTGGACCGTTTAATTATGCCATCTAACGTTGTTCTTATGGGTGAGCCAGTGGAGCGCGTGTACGAGGCGCGTAATCTTGGTCTACAGATGGACTGCAATCTTCGTTTTGAGAAGCACGTCGCTGAGACTGTCAGTAACTGCTTTTACAGACTAAAAACTCTATACAGAATAAGGCCATACCTAAGTACTGAGATGCGCATTCGTTTGGTAGAGTCTATTATTCTTTCAAAATTTGTGTATGCTGATGTAGTTATTGGGCCCCGACTGCTCTCGAGAACGCAAAGGTTGGTTCAAAGAGTTCAAAACGCCTGCGCTCGCTTTTGTTTTGATATCCCTAGGAGAGACCATGTTACGCCGTACTTAAATAAAAACTGTATGCTAAAGATGAAACATCGACGTAAATTGCACCTTGCGTGTCTAATGTTTGGTGTTGTAAACCACAAGTCTCCCCCGTATCTCTTCGAAAAGTTGTCGTGGTTACATAGCTCTAGATCCTGCGGCTCGCGACAGGGCGCGAAGCAGCTAGCTACCCAGCGGCATAGCTCCGCATGTTTTAGAGGAAGCTTCCGTTACGCAGCATCTAAATGTTGGAATAATTTGCCTCCACCGTTAAGAAACCTGCAAAATTTGCATAATTTCAGGATAAAACTAAAGACATTTTTATTAGATTCTCAGAAAGAACAGGAAGGACAAAAACAAGACATTAGTGTTATTTAATGTACCCAATTACCTATATTATGTATACCTATTTAGTTAAAACTTAGTAGTAACTCTACCTACACAACCTACTCTACTTATATAATAATGTCTACCTATATTTGTTAAATTCAGTAACTTTTGGATGTATATTAATATAATATTATTTTTGCAAACAAACAGTTTTTATAGTGTATATATATATTTATATAATATCAATAATTATAATAATTAGTTTCATTTGTATTGATTATGTGTGTAATTATATTATTATTTCAGTTGTAGTTGTCCGTAAGTCGTCCGTAACGTCAGAGAAATTGGCACTGACGGAAGATCAGCGTTGGTTGCTAGGTAAAACTGGTAACCAACAAAATGCTGAGTCAGTGACCATTTCATGGTGTTCGGCTTGCAAGAACTGATTGTATTATATTTAATTTTATTTGTATGTATATTTGTAAGCCTAGCATTGTTGAATAAATGAATTTTCTTTCTTTCTTTCTTTCTTTCTTTCTTTCAGTGGGAGCTCAATCGTCTTTTATTCCGAAGGTCGTGGGTTTAAACGCCACCGTAAATTTAAGCATGTTTTACCTACCTTTGTTTACAAAGGATTCTTAATTATATTAAACAAATTATTAAGTTTACATCGCAAACTAACCCTTTTTAAGCAGCAGCTTAAATCCTATGAAAATGTTAGCAATCATAATTATCTAAGCTTAAGCGATAAATTATAAGTAGGTACTGAAATTATTATTATTATTTATTTATAGACAGCCAGCCATATGCTGATGTGTCTACGTCAAACAGTTATGAGTAGTTTTGTATGACGTTTGTGAGTTTCTTGCTGTTGTTCCGTAACCGGTTGTCGAGCTTGTTTTTGAAGGAGTTTACAGAGGTGGCAGTGACGACATCTTCAGGCAGTAATTATTTATAGTTTTGAAATTAACAAATTAAAGCTTATAAATTTGCGATTTATTTCGATGATACTTCACATCAATTTCCATTAGTGCGTCGTACCACAAAATATCCAATTAGCTGGTACGCGCGCGTAATGAATAATATTTGCATGTTAGTTAAGCGAA
Organism: Chloroclystis v-ata; assembly: GCA_963691955.1. Lineage (NCBI taxonomy): Eukaryota > Metazoa > Arthropoda > Insecta > Lepidoptera > Geometridae > Chloroclystis > Chloroclystis v-ata. The sequence continues at coordinate 16,537,543 of OY829900.1, read as the reverse complement.
GGATTAACCTCTAAGATTTATCCCCTAAAGCTACCATAGTGACTAAACTGACAATAAGGTTGATTAACTCAGACACAGTGTTCCAATTCCAGCCTACGAAAAATTCTTGATTCAGATCTGGATCTGTTTTCTGTATATTCATGACTTAGTAATTATAAAAATATTGTTGGACAATTAACACAATACCTACAAATACAACCCCGTGGCACAGAACATATAATAAACCCGTGGTATGCATGAAGCTTGTGTTTCGGGTACTAAATAATCTAATACACCAGACTATATTTTTTTGTTTCGAGGCGGGATTCAAACCAGCAAACTCCTGGGTTTGAATTTTTTTACTCGTGTGCGAATGAGGGCTAGAGCTATCAAATTTTTGCATTTGTTACACATGTATTTAACTATTAAAATTATAACAAATAAAATGTGTTTCGTATATAACAATAATTGAAGTCAATAACTCCAACTTAATTTTTAATATGTAATCTCTTAACAACCTGAGCGTAAACTAAAAAGACCAAGGCGGCTCAGATTGTAACTGAATTATTCATAAATTTTAATCTCGAGCCGCGCTCCATAGGAAAGCTATTTTCGATTTTGATCTATTTTCGCGATTAAATTGAGATTTATAATTAAATTCCCTCGAAATTTCTCAGATATATTAAAATTACACGCAAAATTATCTGCTAAAAATGGAGATGATTGAAGGAATAGTAAATTTTATCTTTAAAAAGAGGGAATTGATTGATAGTGATTACGTGTCCAAGTTATCTTTGTAATTTTACGGACAAAATCAGAATCAATCAGTGAATCAAAAAATCCTACAAACCATCACGCAATCCTATTTTTCTTATTATCCGTGGCACAAAAATGGTCTTAACACTGAGCAATGCTATAGATTATTGTTACAAATTATTGTTAACAACCAAAGAGATTTCATATAATAGTCCATTGGCTAACCACTTTAGTCAAACAGAATCTAAATAAGTCAAACAGAACCTGATTTTTTCTTTTTTATAACGCAATCACTGAATGCATTTTCAAATTCGAACGTCGAATTCAAGCTGCATTTAAATTATACGATTTTAAATAACTTCAACGACAACTGACAACGAATAATGTAACAAAGTTATGTTCAGTTTGAAATGAACATACTGAAATGAGCTTTACCTTCCAAAACGACAAATTAACACGAAAACCAGTTACAACTTCCAGATTAGTCCCACTCTACATTGTTCGGAAGCGTTGGTTTTGTTCATTTACTGTGGAAATGCTTTATCAAACACTTTTAACTAGATTTTAATCCGGGCATTGTTTGTACGAGGCGTCGGGAATATAATCATATCTAAGTAGGTACCTACATAACTATATATTTTCATAAATATTTTAATTAAATTATTAAATTGAATTTTAAACCACCATGAATGAACAATGTGTATATTTAAACATAAAACTGTGAACTGTAACATAATGAATTCAATTTTTCAAATTAATTATGACGTCCTCTGTATATTAAAGCTCAAGAGTTTGATTGATTGATTGTTTGTATGGACGCGCTAATCTCAGGAGCAGCTGGTCCTATTTGAAAAAATATTTTAGTATTGGATAGTACATTTGTCAAGAAAGGTCAGTATATCAATATATTTATAAAAGAAAATCGTGTTAGTTACACTATCTATTAAGAACAGCTGAATCAATTTGGCTGAAAATCGGTGGTGAGGTAACTAAGAACCAGGAGAAGGACATAAGGCTTCTTTTCACAACGGGAAAAATATAATATTTCCGCGGGATAATGTAACGCATCGTGGGCGAAGCCGCGGGGCGTAAAAAACGCAAGCGAAGCTGCTGGTGGGTTGGCTATTTTATCTACAAAGGTTTTTGAGTTTACCGATATTTCGGACACTGTTTCAAGTGCCAATTTTACATAGTTACTCCGTTAAAAGCGCTTAAAAATTAAAGAAAAACAAATTAGATCGCATTATTATCACCAATCAAACACAGTTATTAATCTTTTGGACTTTTATTTTTTACAAAAGTAGGTTTCAATAACTATGAAATTACATTCTCATAGAAGACAAAAAATGTACAATCCTTATTCTACCATCACATAAAGGGACCAACTAAAATATTCATAAGATTTGTGCAAATACTTTTTGTGTGCTTACATCATAGATGCTTACATGCTATCTTATGAAATACAGAGAACATTTACAAAGATTCACTCTTTTATTCCATTATCAAATACACACAAATACTTACATGATATACTTCGTTGTTTAATTCTAATAATATTATTGGCGTCTTTTGTAGGATATAGAACCTTTTTTTACTTTGGATCACAATTTTGGAGGTTATCTAGGGCTATAAGGCAGGTATGAAGGCATAAGACTGAGGTATTATTATAAATTTTAATTGTACTTATATCTTTCAAGGGGCACACCAGTAAAGTAGGTAACAAAAATTTCAAACATTAATTATAGTCCGGGATCCGTAGTACATGGGAATCAAGTGATTACTAACAAGCTAATTTTTCGTGAGTAGCTTAATTTTAATGAGACGCCCAAAAATATCCTATACTCAACTTTTGATTGTGGTAGCTAACAGAGATATCGAGGATTAAATATGTCGATTTGATGATCCAAAAAAATTTATTATTAACCGGTTGTTTTTTAGTTATATTGTAAGATAATGATCTAAATAATATGAAAAAATATTTGTCCTACAAAACCTATGGTTTGATCAAAGAGTCCCCCATTTCCAAAATGTATCGAAAACGAGGTCAAAATAAATGATTACTAACCAGCTGATTTTTTGTTGTATACTTAATTAATATTTATAAAATCTAACTAACATATTGTCCTACAAATTTCGTGGTACGTTATCCCGGTCCTACGCCTAGACATTGTTAATACCACAAGACCATTTTATCTCATTAGTAACTGTAGGACAAAAATATTACAGAATAGGTTAGTGTGTTCCTTGCCCAAATGTAACAATGTCCTACAAAAAAACAGGTATGTATCGCTAGTCCGACAAGAATTGTAATTATATCAGAGACATATTTCGTCGGTTTTCGCATCTACTCAGTTGGCGTAATGGCAAGGATCAAACTGTCGATGATCGAACTCGGTGACTGTGCGTCACCGAGTTCGATCCCCCGAAAGAGAGTTCTTTTTGTGATTATGGATAAGATAGTGATTTTTTTAAAATTTAAATAACTTTATTTTATAGTTATCTAGGTAAAAAAATATTGTAGGTATTAAGTATTTATACAACTATACTTATTTGAATATTATAAAGCTGAAGAGTTTGTTTGAACGCGCTACGCAGAAGTATTAAAATAATTATTATAAAAACTAAATTGTCTAAAATAATATCAGAAAATGACGCGGACAAAGTCGTGGGTAACAGCAATAATTATAAAGCTAAGGAGGTTGTTCGATATTCAAAAATAAACCACCTACATGACTTGAACATACTTAATGACCTGATTCCACCATCTCCTTTCCACTCCAGGACAAGCAGACGCACGGCGAAGTATAACCCGTATTTAGTGGATAACTGGATATATCTCATACACCCGCACTATGCGATTCTCATCCACCTTTATAGTTCGCACCGCTAAGGTCTAAGGTACGGACGGGCAGACGGACGGACGGACAGACATGACGAATCTATAAAGGTTCCGTTTTTATGCTATGGGACCCTAAAAATAAGTTATTATGACTGGTTGGTAATAATCTATTGTGACCTTGTTTTAGATACATTTTGGAAAGGGAGGACTCTTTGATCAAACCATAGGTTTTGTAGGACAAATATTTTTTCATATAATTTAGATCATTATCTTACGATAAAACTAAAAAACAACCGGTTAGTAATCAATTTTTTTAGATCATCAAATCGACATATTTAATCCTTGATATCTCTGTTAGCTACCACAATTGAGAGTTGGGTATAGGATATTTTTGGGCGTCTCATCGAAACGAAGCTATTCACGAAAATTCAGCTTTGGATGTGTACTACAACTTTGGACCGTAGGACCGGGAAAACGTACCACGAAATTTGTAGGACAATATGTTAGTTAGATTTTATAAATATTAATTAAGTATACAACAAAAAATCAGCTGGTTAGTAATCATTTATTTTGACCTCGTTTTCGATACATTTTGGAAATGGGGGACTCTTTGATCAAACCATAGGTTTTGTAGGACAAATATTTTTTCATATTATTTAGATCATTATCTTACGATATAACTAAAAAACAACCGGTTAGTAATCAATTTTTTTGGATCATCAAATCGACATATTTAATCCTCGATATCTCTGTTAGCTACCACAATCAAAAGTTGAGTATAGGATATTTTTGGGCGTCTCATTAAAATTAAGCTACTCACGAAAAATTAGCTTGTTAGTAATCACTTGATTCCCATGTACTACGGATCCCGGACTATTAGAGATAAATACAAAAAATCTTTATTCATAGTAAGGACAAAAAAATTAGCATGAATAATCTTATTATGGGCGCCCAGCTCAGCGTTTTAATAGCTGTGGGCTATAGCTGATCTTCCGTTGGGACCATCAAATTAATCTGTGTCATATTTATTTCGGGCATACAAGTTTTGAATAAACATTATCAATGCCCGAAACATATACATAGTACCTATTTCTAGAGCGCTGCGCCCCGCTCTGAAGGCTGTGCCGCCGAGCGCTGGCAGTAGATATACTATATTAGTAGATTTTAGCGCAAATAACTTCTTACAAATCTTTCTCTCTCTATCTCTACAATATTTTCTTTAATATCCAATAAAAATTTTAAACTTAAAACAGAAAGTAAATTAGGGTTGTGCTTCCCATTTTATCTACTCGTCTCATAGAGAAGCGACAAGTATATTTATCGGTTTTTATATTTTACAGGTGATAGAAACGATATTACTTATTATTTACTATAAATTTCCAAGATTGAAATTAAAACTAACTATCAAATTCTCTCTCATTTTTATAATTTAATTATACTATTGAATCATTATTGGTTATAATTATTTATAGGAGTGTAATTTTTAAAAGGGCATTAAAAATCTATTTTTAAAGTAAAGTACCTGAAGAAAGTTACTAATCGACATAAAGTATTTACAAATACATGTTTTCATTCCATAATCCTAAGCATAGGTATTAACTGGAAAATTAATTTCAAAATTAGGCATCAATCGACTCAGCTAAGCACCGCACCGAACCCATTAGGAATTTTAATTTTACAATTAATTTTCCAATTAAAATGTTTTACTAAAGATTTTATGTATCTAAATTTATTAAAAAATACTTATCAATTACAATTTGATCCATAATTAATCCATTATTGTGCACTGTGCAGAATTAGGAATTTATGGTGTAAATGTAAAAATATCAGCTATGTGGCATATTGGAGGGTAGTAAAATTTTTAAAACTTTTAATTACTTCGATACGTTATAGGCATAAAAATAACAGTTATCTAGATGCGAATATTCTAGATCTTCGACTACAGATATTTGACAGTTACCTACATCAATAATACTCGTAGCTAAGCACAAAAGGCATACACCATTTACTTCGATTAGTTTTATGTCCTAAGTATTGCTTAGCTTTGACTCACATTGTCATTTTATCTTCTTCGTTCTTTAGCATACTATAAGATCATTTACATAATTCGGGACAAATCTTGTTATATTCTCTTACGGAACGCGATCTAACAGTCTCTAATGTGAGGTCTTTACAATATTTCACCAGACCTCAGGATTAAAATTATAGTCTTTTGTACCTATAATATCTATTAAGTATTTATATATGAGAATTATAGCGCCCGTTACACAAGCTTCGACTTTTCCACTGGCCTAAATGTATGTACCTAATGCAGTGTGAATTATCCAGCAATATTTGTTTGTTTAAATAGGTTTCCGGCGTTATTAAAAATAACGAAGCTTTTTGTGAGGAAACAACTAATTATAGTTTTTATCTGTCAAACCGGTAATTCATTTTCGTGATGGGAACGTCAAAATTATATAATTCAAAAAAATATCTATAAGTAGAGATATCAAGAATTCAAGATATTGAAAATAAACATTATAAAAAAGCATAGACATATGGCTAACAATATTCTCATAACGAAATCGTAAATAAATTGGACTTACCACAAACGTAATACTGTTCTGCAACTACATTTTCTTTTATGCTACCTTATAATCTAAAAAGTTCTTAACTTTACTTGCCAATAACAATAAAACATACTTACTATAACTTTCTGGAAAGCATTTCAATTGTGGTTTTTACAATATGAGTAACTTAAAACAATAACAATATAATATGTAGTTAAATTTCATAAGAATTTTATAAGTCAAACTTATTTCTATAATAGTTAATTATCTAAATATGAACTACAATTAGATATAATTTAAGCGTAATGGGCCACAGTGCGATACTTGAGTATTGCAAAACTTGTATCGATTTTTATTAATAAAAAAATATTTTACTTGAAAAAATGTTACAAAATGGATAAAAATATTACGGACAAAATTTAAAAATGGCAGTTAATATTTTATTAAAAGAGTTTGTGCAAGATGTTTAGCTCTAATCTATTATGTTGACATTCTCCTTTCTGCAATCTTGAAAATGAATGAAGACATGAAAAATCCTTTAAAAAATTTACCTTGTTGTTTGATCTATGCTTTAATATTTTATAAATACCTAATACTCAAGTTTCTTTATGAAGTCATCGAAAAATTACACACTTATTAAAATAATCGACAAAACTATACAATAAATAAATTATGCTGACGCTTTCACTTTCAAAATTTTTCTATTCATTTTAAAAACGGGAATTACTCACGTATTTACACAGGAGTTAAACAACTCTCGACGTTTCGACCACAACAAGAGCAGTCTTTATCAGGAGGAGTGAGCGTCCCGCCGTGCCCCGTCGCCTCTCAAGTCGCGCGCACGGTTCTCACTGTATGCTGACGCTATTCAATTTTGGGGACAATGCTTGTTCTGTGGAACAGAACTTAATTATAGCCTATTTTCGCACAAACTCGACAAGTAACATAAAATATAATTAATTTCTACATAATCTAATAACTGGAAACACTATCTATCGTAATAAATTTAATTAATAACTATCATCTACCACGAATAAACTAATCCACCTTCAAAACATACCGCAACCGTATTCGAATTCTACCAAAAATTACCATGGAAAACGCATCGCAGGAAAGTTTATTTCTGTATAACTTTATCGATTTATTGCTCGATAATCACTGAGGGACTCTGACTAATAAATGTCAAACGTCAAAAATTGTAAGTGACTGCCGGTGCCACAGGGGAATAACTTAATTCAGGAAGTCTTGCTTGAGAAATTTATGTTAAGAGTCACGAGCTTTAAAAGGTTTGTTATGTATAAGGTTAAACCAGGAAATATTGTTTAGTAATTTATTATGAAATTTTGTATAATCCCCAACCCTCACTTGGACATAGTGGTGAATTAAAGCCTAATCTCTCTCGTCAAGAGAGAAGTCCCTGTGTCCCAGAAGTGAGAACGTAAATAGGGGTGATGATAAAAATAAAGTTACATAAGTAATTTCTTACAAATAAAAAAAGATCTCTTTATATTTTTGATTGTTTTTAGAAGGACTATTTTCAGCTTTCCCACAGTAACTCTTGTAGCCCTCGAACAACAATTAAATACTACGTTAGTAAATTCATAAGCGTCATGAAGTTCAATAGACACAGTGTGCAAGACCATTAGTAAAGACGTTTTCAGTACAAAATAAATTCACTCCAAAAATACAGGGTCCTTTATATCTATCATAACTTGTTACACCGGGTTCTGTCTCCAGCGACGCACCTGCGAACAAGAATAGTGGCTTTATTAAACGAATCTGATATACAAGGTGACACAAAATAGATGCTCAGAAAAGAGGATGTCTTCCTAAAATGATACGGTTTTTAGGTACAAAAACTAATATCAATATTTTATTTCTTTCCCAACCGAATCAATATGTAATATTTTACTTATTTCAATAATACACAGATAAGTAAAGATACCTAAGCTATGTTTGAAAAAATAATTAAGGTCTTTTTAATCTATGTACGTCAATAAACGAGTTAACCTTGGTTATTCCTCCGTGGAGTTAACCGATTGCATTTTACAGTGTCTACCGTTATTTTGGCGAAATTAATATGTATAATCATAACACTCAAACTCTAAGAACCTATTATTAGCTTTGCAATATTAAACAGTAGACTTTCCAAATAAATAATCATATAAAATAACATCGACCTAATCCTACCTCAGACAAATAGTCTCCCTGCAAAACTGTGCGAGAGAGATAGACAGACATGGTAAAACTTTGAGGTAAACAGTTAGATTTTGGAACCACAATAAATCGTACAATGGGAGAGCAAATAAAACTGTGTAAAAATTCTCTTAATAAACTAAATTTGGTGCACCTTGTATTTATTGTTTCAAACAACAACATGTAGATAAAACTTTATTGTTTACTTTTATCTACTTTGATCTTTGATTCACAGTACAAACAAGATATGAAGCGCTCTATGCTTACAAAGAATAAATCTGAACAAGATATTTCTGTAGTTATTTATACCTTAAAGGTATTTACATAGTACTTTCTACATATTTGTTTGAATTAGACTATTGATGCGTACGTAATGGATACTTTGAGAAAAAATACTAAAAACGAAGTATGTAACTTTTTAAATGAATATAGTCGTACTGTATAAATAAAATAAATTAATTACCAATACAATTCTTACCCGTGAAATCAAGCGTTAGAATTGACTCTGACCCGGAGACCCATCGAAGGACTCCTCATTGATGAGGCGTAGCTTCACCGACTCTCTCCGCAAGTTGTAGCTGGTGGATATATGGCAGTGCTTCACGTCCACGTTCAGCAAGTCTTCATTCAACTCCACTCCACTTCGCTCCACATCAGCCGCCGCGCTCGGCTTCCTCTTGTACCTAAACGACGCAGTCCTCTGAGAACTAGACCCTAGGTAGCTATCCGTCGTTGTACCTCCATTGTTAGTCTTTTCAGCATTACCATCTATCTGCTCCAGCTGTATATTCCCTCGCATGTTAGCTGAGGAGTCAATGCAGGGTATCAACTGCTTAAACTCTTTACGAAAGTTCTCGTTCATCCATGCGTAGATAAACGGGTTGTAGCACGTTGAAGACATAGCAATGACATGACCGATGAAAAATATAAGAAAGTAATATTTTAAGTGAATCGCATAGATGTAGTAGTCATTGCAAAGGTTTATGACATTTAGAGGTAGCCAGGATAACCCGAAAATAGTCACCATAGCAATCAACATTTGATTCGTTCTTCGTTTTCTGTTCTTGTCGAATTCCTCTTTACGTGAATTTTTGCTAGCAGCCTTCGCTTTAGCTCTGTCATTCAGTTTGAAACTAACACACGTGTAACAGAAAGCTATCACTGAAAATGGCAGCAAAAACTGAAGTACCGACGTCACAGAGCCGAATATTTGTCTTAATTTCTCTGACGGCCATGTCTCTTCACAGAACTTGCCTATATTCTCAAGGTCGTAATACGTCATGAATATCGCATAAGGCATCGTCACTGTAATAGAGAACGTCCAAATCATAATAATGACGCTAACACACGTCTCGATCTTCATTCTGGGCCTGAAGGGATAGATTATGACAAAGAATCGATCTATAGCTATAGACATAAGCGTCAACGTGGATATGTATACGCTACAACCCTGTGCGAAAGGCATTATGTGGCAAAGCAGCGAGCCCCAGCTCCAGATACCCCTGAAGGAGTATAGGGGTGTGAAGGGCACCGCGAAAATACAAAGAAAGATGTCTGAAAGCGCCAGATTGCTGATAAAGAGGTTGGTGACTGTTTGCATCGCCTTGTTCCTGATGACGACGAAGCAAACAAGCAGGTTTCCAAGCAGTCCTAGCACGAAGATAATTGTGTAAATGACGCAGAAAGCGGATTGAATCCAGCGGTTATCAATAATATTCTCCGGACCATGCAATGGATGTACGCTCCCGTTAATCAAAACCTTCTCCGTCTCATTCAGAGATGGATAAATTACAGTACTGTTCATTGTTTCTGGGTGGTTTCTTCCGATATAAAATTCGATATAACAATTTATTCTTGGTCTTTAAACATCTGTTTTACGACCTTTAACGGTCTGATTTATTTCCGGCGAAGCCTGTAACAAAATATCTTACATTACCATTTAACATTTCTGTTGCAATAAAATTGTGGATCAATTGGCGAAAATAAGTTGAGTTGAAATTTATTTAATTACATTAAAACAATTAATGTTTCTGTTATACTTAATAGTGATCATTTTATTTAAAAGTTATTATTCTAGGGGATAGATGTGGCTGTGTGAATTGCCCAGCAATATTTATTATTATTATTTATTCTAGTAAGACATCCACAGGTAGCCTATTTTAAATGTAAAACCCTACCTACCAATATGAAAAATAAACTCCGATTTTCACGAAGAATAAAAATAAGATCTTGGGCAGAAACCCGCCTGCAGTTGAAAATGTCACGTATATTCTTTTTAAAACGGACTTCAGGGTGAAATTATTTTTGTCAGAAGATTTATACCGAAAATTCAAGTGAGATTTTTAAAGCGCTATAAAATTCGATGGTTCTACAGACGTACATCGCTTGACTTTTTAAAGTATATCAAACAGTCATTTGTATGCGAAAGACATTCGAATAAGCATGGAAAATGCGGGGAGGCTGCATTGGCAGTCTGCCATGGCCTAATTGCTACACAACGCCACGTGTTATACGAACTAGTCTGGATAATGGATTCAACAAATGGAAACGACTCAGAAATGTCTAGCCAACTAACAGCATGTACTTTAACGGTGGTGGAGGAAACCGGTATGTTCTGTGAACATGTAAAGTTTGAAGGACATTGTGACATTCACCAACCCGCACTTGGCCAGGGTGGTGAATTAAGACCTAACCTCTCGTCAAGAGAGTAGTGCATGTGTCGTAGTGAAACGTAAATAGGGGTTATGATGATGCTGATTGTAAGATTTAAAGGCAATACAAATTGGTCCAGTAATACAAATTGGAGTTTTTAACTATGTATGCTTGTTAAGAGATACAATACTAATTCTAATGTAATTTCGCTCTTACATTGTAGTAAGTATCTCGGGAGACTGAACGAGTTGAATTTGTAGTCAAATGCGGCGGCCATTTGCAATTTAAATTCGAACAAATTGCAATGGCCGATAGTTCGATAATATTTACGATACCAAACGAGATATACTCAATCAACATTGTAACATGATTTTTTAGTTGATTATGCAACTAAGGCGTGTAACAACGAATGCAGGGATTGAACAGCCACGACGTAGTTAAGTGTTGTAAAATCTTTGATATATATTTTAATCCTTACTTTTCCAGGTGATCTTTAGGATTTCATGGAAATCAATGACTATACAAGATTACACATCCGGCTGGCCGGCATGGGGTTCCCATAGGTATAGAACCCATTTTATATCTTCTGGGATAAGTGAGCCGAAAAACTACATAATTCATACCCCAACCACACACTTAAAAACACAGATGCGTCAAAAATCTCGATTGATTCTAAAAATCGACATTGCATGACGTAGGTGTATAATAAGTCGCGAAAAACCTTTATTTTTATGTAGTTTCTCTACTACATAACAATAGAGAAACTACATAAAAATAAATGTTATTGAAAAACTTAGCATTATTTATCAATATTTTTTAAGGTACAGATTTAAATGTCAGTAAAATAAAACCTTCGGTAGTATACTCGTATGTTCGAGCCTATTGGCAAATAGTGAGCAAGCTGAAACCTGTGTATTTGCAAGTGAGATCACACACTGAATTATGGAGAATACCGAACATGTCACAGATACAGCCTCACGGATTCACGGCACAACTGGGTCAGCAAGAGCACGAATTAAGATCGGCACTTTGATGTTTACAGAGCCCACACTTTGTTAGGACAATGCCGACTTTGACATTAAGCAAATGGCTGTTTGATAATATTACTTTCGTCTGTATGTTTCACTCATATTGTTGTGCCTGAGACATTCCTCTTTAGTTCTATCTAGTTTGTGACTTTGCGTTTATTAGGCGCAATATGCCAGTGACGAATTTGTCCCGGGGATTCAAGAGGTTTTTGGTTGAGTTTAAAGAAAAAACTAGTTAAACCTTTTTGTTATCGTTTTTCTTGTCACTAAGTCAGTTGATCCAAAATATGTATATTGAAAATGAAAGAAGAAAAATTCAAAAATCCGACATGAAACATCCAATCAGAGTAATCTGATAAAAGGTCGCGCGTTTCAGCAAAAACTGAATGTAACTTAGTTTGGAGTCCTCAGCACCTCCACACAGGAGATACGGGCTAAGAATCTCAATTTGGTATGAATAGAACTTTCTTTTCAAAGTTTCGAAATACCGAATACAATATGCTGGCCGGTTAGGCCTCGGTCTCGAATTTTGCGGGCAGCGGGGCGGCGGCGGCGGCGGCGCGGGAGAGGGGCGGGCAACGCATACCTGTTCTCGAAACCAGCGGGCAGATCGCGCGGCACTGTAGCGGTGTAGTGTTGTGTTCGTGGTTGTGTTGTCGACATTCGCAAACGAAATGTCTGAAAATCGGCGACAACATCTTTTTGATTCAAATGTGAAAAATTCAAAGAATATTTTGTATATTGTTTTGTTGAATATGTTTCCCATAATTGATTAATTATTCTTCTATTTTTATGGTTCACATCTTTGCTGTTCCATATGGGTCTCCTCTCAAAGATTGCCGAAATAATTTGCTCTTGCACGTCCGAGGACATTTTGATACGTCACAAAAAAAAAGTACAACACTATACTACAATGCAGACGCGCAACGCGGAACTGTCACCGCTCGACTGGAGTGCACCGCTCGTTGCCCGCCACCGCGCCGCTCCCGCGCCGCTGTTTTCGAGACCCGGTCCATTTGACGATACGCATAAGATCCTGCCGCTCCCGCGCCGCCGCCGCCGCCGCCCCGCTGCCCGCTGGTTTCGAGACTGAGGCCTTACGCCGACGCCATTATTTTCATTTACTTATGTCAAAAAAAAAATAACAAGATATCGAGTTCAAGTCTGTCTTGGAAAATCTCTACAATTCAGTAAGCTACAAATTTGATTTTTTTTATTATTCAGATATAATTTTCCCAATATAAGTTCACCTGTATAAAATTGCGTGTCATTGCATAAATGTAACGAAAAGAACTCCGTCTTTGTGATACTGAGGCATTTATTCATAATAAAATCAGAATCAAAGGTTCTTTTTATAAGACCAGCTAATAAAAGTGTTCCAGAGATTTGCTGTAACATACGTTTTAGAAGTTTATTTCTTAAAGAATCCATTTCACTTATATAAGAAATGTACGATAAACATGCGTAGGTAATACAGCTGGTTACCCTCTGTCCAACCAGTTATTCAAAACAACATTTGGTTACACTTAAGTTAGACGTATAAAAATAAATACCTATATATAGCTAATCATATAAACGCGACCCTTCCTTGTAGTGAACCAGCTGATTAGCTACAACCGATATAAAGGTCAATGGCCGATAAAAGCACCATTAGGTATGTGTCTCCGAGATCATTTGCAATTCTTTCATCTCTGTAATGACCCAGCTCGTGAAACTACGAATACCCACCTATTTATGTGTCCGCAATCTGTTGATTAGAGGACCAGATTGTACCTATCGTAAAAAATAATGATGTTTGTGATGTCAACATTGTATAGAACTAGCTTCAAGCTGCTAACTCGCGTTATAATGTTTCTGAGGTCAAAAGAAGGTTCCACTCAACGGTCTGATGGATAAACGATAATCGTTTTAAAGATTTATTTAAAAAAAAAGTGCGGGTTGGTAAAATGCTACAATGCATGTCTTTCAAATCTTAAAAGTTCTCAGAACATGCCAGTTTCCTCACAATGTGTTTAAAGCACACAAATTTTCAACATCATAAATCTAGAGGTGCACCTCACCTTTGGAATTAAAATCAACTGTGCTCCCACTTAGCTAACACGGCTTACGAGTAAGTTACGTAAGCTTTCAAGAACCTAATTGTAGAGTCGTGTGCAATCGTAATCCTGCAGGTAAATGTCGCTGAATAGCTGACTCTAAGGTCTCTCTACATGCTCCACTTAGTCATTTCGTGCCCCCTCGACTCTGAAAGACGCTGCGGTGACATTTAGCTACTACCCGCTTTACATCCCGTATAGGACAAATGTTAGATTATAATGCAGTGTATTCATTGGTGAAATACGTCAAAAACATAAGCGAAATAGGGTTTCTTGTTTATTTTTATAATCAACTAACTAACCCGCCTGTAGCTTCCCCCTGTTTAGTACCATCTTTTCACACCTTTTAGATGTCGCTGTGTAAATTGTCCATCTATATTTTAGACCTTTCCTTGGCTACTACGACTGTTTTAAAACTAAAAGCACTTGAATCGGCTGTTCTTGAGTTATAATAATATACCGAATATAAAAAATGCATTGCTATTTATGTAAACATAGATATAAGTTTTAAAAATTCAAATATAGATAAATAAAGTCCTTTTGAGCGGATTATTGTCTGTCTCCCTTATGAGCGCATTATAGTAAACTTAAACCCCAGTCAGTTAATAAATTTTTTGAATAGCATTAAAATTTTATGGTATTAGTTGACTTATTTCTGAAGAATGATCTCGAGAATTGCAAATATTTCTTAGTTTTAATAAATCCAACAACTTGGCACACAAAAGTTGGTGCCCGAGGGACATGAATCCCACCTCACGCTGTCCAGAGGTAATTTAATCTCCGCGACAAGCAAAGCAAAGCGAGATACCTAGTATGGGGACTAAGGGACTTGCTTGCAAGAGCATTTTACTCGGTAAACCATCTCGTCTTGATTAACAATTTGCAATTTATACAGCATATACAATTTGGAGAGTGAAAACGTAGAATATATAATATAATAAAAGAAATACCCTTGTAATTTGCTTATAACGTGCATATTCTACGTTTTCACTCTCCAAACTGTATATGCTGTATAAATTAGGTATACTAATAGAATGGATTTTTAAAAAGAAGCTTATCCATGTTAGTATAATATCAATATTTTTGTCAAGTTTATCTAAATCCGTTGGGTTTTCTACACGTGAAACATACGTCAATATATATTGTACTTTTTCGTTTATAATATGAGTAAATTTCCATTTATTATTTTTCTCATTAGCAATCACTGAATTAAATGGCGGACCATTTTTATAAGAAAACAAAAGAAGACGCCCCAGCCTCGCTTTTATTTCAAAAAAAACCTGCCAAGTGCGAGTCGGACTCGCTTCCGCAGTGGCAAATATGATAAGATAAGTTAACTACTAATATTATTTTTTTATAAAATTGTTAAAGTCCCATACGCTGTTTAGTTTATGTGTTTAAAAGGTTATACTTAGGTACTATAAATGCTAAAAATAAAAAGGCTATTCATACTTTTGATCTTGATAAGTTAAAAAAAGAGTCGATATTAGTACGATACTAGACTGATAGTGACAAAAACAACATTATTACGTTACATTTTAGTGGTTGTGTGCAATGTCCAGCAATATTTATTTATTTTTAGTATAAAACTTTTTAAGTTTTTTTTGTACACCTAGTAGGCCTACCTTTTGCCACATCGTGACCGTCGGCTATGACTACTAACACTAAATAATCTATCGCTATAATTGCGACAACATTTAAATCTATCTTATTGATACTTTATATGTGGTAGAAGCAAATCATTGTTTACACATAACACAACACTAATTATGTACTTACCTGGGTTCTACCTCAAAACAAGGACAAAATCACGTGTATCTTGTATCTCACTCTCTCTCGACCTTTACGAGGTCAAATTTCATCGTCCCTTAGCCCAAAACGAAACAAAAACACTCGAAATTTCAAAATCTTAGCTACTAATTATTTCTATAGTTGTCTATGTTCAAAATAATAGTGAAATATAAGAAAAAAACTACAAATCAATTAACAAAAACACCCAAAAGTCACCTGATTTTTATAGGTTATCAAGTCTGAAATATCAAAATACTTACAAAAAGCGAAGCGAATTCAGCCTTGGTTCTTCTAACACTACATTTTCACTTAGATCATGTTATATTAACTTAAAATTAGATGTTTTTTGATGGAATCATAAGAAAATGTTTTTTGTTTTGGCAGAGCGGCCAGACATGCCCAAGTCTACGCGTCGCCCGCACATGCGCAGTGAGGGTTTGGAAAAGTGATTATCCGAGTTTCCGTCTGAATGCTTACTTATCGGAAATTTTTAGAGATTGCCCTATTCCTGTTTGGCTATCGAACTTTTAAAATACTTTTTTTCTCATCTTTGTTTTTTCCTTCTGAACCTTGAAAAATATGCACTATTAAAATGTGACTGTACGAGTCACATTTCACTGTAGGTACGAGTCACAAGTCAATGGTTATATATGTACCTATCTGGAAAACATTATACTTTAAAAGGCTTAAATTAGGATTTATGTGATTTATTTCAATAAAATCATAAAATTACTTGGACAAGTCAAGTCAATTTAACAGTAAATGGACTGTTAAATTGAATTAAATCTCTATCTACAATTCAAATGGAAGAGAAATAAACTGCATAGATGTCAACTAGTATAAAAATCTTGACATTTTTCCCGCGTAAAAATCCATTTAAGCAAGTGCAAAGCCAAGATGACGAAAAAGTAATTAACTTAAATGTAACAAAAAAACAGGGCTAATTGTAAATAACGTTGAAAACCCCAGGTCGTTAATATCCATTTGTCGCGTCACTATCCGATCATTTCACTGCGTCAGAGGATGACGGAAGTGCTGGCGAGCGACTTCCGCTGGATATTGGCCCTCGCTGGTTTATCTCTACTTAGGCAGCCATTTAATATCAGTGCTACAACGATCCACAACTTCACTTAACCCAGAAATAACATTTGAACATAGTCAAATAAATAGGTACCTACTGAAATTATAATTAAAAACTAGAAGAATGATTATTCTGAACATAGTTAATTGGAGGAATGAATCACCTTTTTTATTACTATAAAATATACTGTATTGCACACCAGAAAAACAAAGATACATTACAAAAATATAGGTACCTACAAAAAAGTGTTACAATGGCCGGCAAGCGATTTCTTCCAGGCAACCTTTGGATGGACACGAAACACAAGTTCTAAAAGACGGAGGGTACATAAAATTAAGAGAAATACCTTCTTTTTTTTCTTCTTTGCTATGACGGTGTTAGGTGTATCTCAAAATAAATAAAAAACTATATATTACAAGAGAATTTTTACGTCAACATGGGGCTAGCCCAAGGTAAACTTGTGTTACGGTTGCTAGATTTCTGATATACTCAATAGAATATACATATATTCTTTATTATTGATTATTTATAAATAATCATAAATTCTTAAAATCTCTTATACTATGAAATAAAGTATCCATATTCAAAATTTAATCCATCCCTACACTATTAAACTTAAATTGAATTCAACTGTAATTTATACTCAACAAAATGAATCCATTAACAAAATTCCTTACCGACCGGAACATTACCTAAATTCCTCTATCTCTTCAAAACTGGTGGAGCAATTATGATAATAAATCTAGTCCGCTGTCGCAATATCTGTGTGTTATGACATCCAGCCTTCCATTTGCTACCCTCTTCTCGATTTGACAGGGATGACTATCGCCTGGTCCCGATGTGTACTCAAGACGATGTCAATCACAACTTGGGCTCTTAAGGGACAGGATTTAACTTTTAATTGAACTGGGAAATTTAAATTTAATCTCTATATTTAAAAATAAATCCTTATTTGCTTTGGTCACGACATCACGCGTAAACGGCTGGACCGATAGGTGCTATTGGTTTTAAAATAGTCGTAGTAGCCCAGGGATTGTTTAAAAGGTGTGAAAATATGGGAATTAAGCGGGCGAACCCGTGGGCTAGACAGCTAGTAAAATATAAATTATCTAGACAAAACAAAAAGAACTGTTTTAGAAATAATTTTACTTTGAATTTCATTTCAAAAACTTAATAAAACTATATAAATTAAAACTTAGCTTTTACTATAGGAAAATTATTTTATATTCATACGCCTGTAAAGGTAGGTTTTGGATGAACTGTAATTATTATTTAAAATTTATGTTAAGCCCAAAATTTATATATAAACGAAATGTGGAATATTATATAAACAACATAATAAATGTCACTGCGACACGACGACACTGTTTAAAATGCGTAGACTATTGCGGTCTATAAAATTTACCCAACTTGCCGATATTCCATTATTGTTCTGTACCTAAATGGAGAATAAATTTACCAAATGGATGTTTGAGAAACATATGCAGCCGAAAATACGGGAAAAATTGTGCCCTACATCATATTTTTCGATTTTCGAATATTTTCAATCGCAAAAACATGAATTTAGTACCCATTCAAACAGTTAACGATCCTACCTAGAGAACGGCGCAGCTACACCCAAGTCACGTTCATCGATAACTGCCGATACTTTTTTGCGTGTCCTGAGGTTTTATCACGTTATTATTTGCAATGACAAACCCAGAAATTGAATTTTCGTGTACAAATCTTCTAAAGACAAAGGCAAAGGTGAGTTAGCATTGAACAATGAGCATGTTATTTTTGTTTATCCTAGGCAAAGTGCCTTTGTTTGTTCTAAATACGAGTTTATATTTAATTCCAGGATTCAAGTAGCAAATCGGAAAGAAAAAAACATTTATTAATTAATTATACACTATACTTATTAACGTACAATAAGAAGTAAAGAAGTAAAGTAAATCAACTGCAACTTTTTAATTTCAAATGATATTCATGTTTACTTATAGTTGCAAGAAATAAAAGCCGTTTAAATTTATTTTATTATTATGACCAATAAAGCCCCAGCATAAAGTTGCACAATACGAGGTAAATTGCTACTTTGGTAGAGATATAACAAGGTTTAATCAAAATAACTCATGAATCTGTTCAACAGCCTAAGTGCTTTAGTGCATTAGGGAACCGAGCGGCTTACATATTATAAATATTGTTAGCTTAAAATATTTCTGAGGCGTACGGAGATAATTTTAATAACAAAATTAGTATTCTTCTGCATAGCGGCTTATGAGATTTGCTTTTTCGTCTTGAAATATAGTGGAATTATTTAATTTAAAAACTGGGCGCGTTAAGTATAAATAATAGCTTAATACGTGACATGCGTTTAAAATATAATACTCGTACCTACTTATAGACCAGGGTTTTTAATTTTTTACAAGGAAAAAAATAGTAGTAGAATGAAACCCATTAGAAAAGGAGGGGAATATGATAAAAATGAAAGGAAAAATAAATTACGGTCGATCTGAGTTCGGGAAGTGGGAGGGGGTGGGCTTTTAAGGGGAGAAAATGGTTTATCTCGATTTGCGGTGAAACTACAAGTCCTATGAAAAAAAGTTATATGGCAAAGTTGTAGGTAATAAAAAGATCTACAACTTTTAATTCACAAGTTTTTTACATAACCTCAAAACTTATGTGAAAAATTCAAATAACCAAGTTTTTCGTTTTTTTTATTTATCTTTTTCAAAAATAATTATTTTTCTACGAAATTTGGTGAAAACTTGCCTATTTATGTCCTTAATACACTGTGATTTACTTGATTGAAAATATTATTGTTTTAACCTTATTTTGACTTAATTTAATAAAAAATAGACTATTTTTCAATCGAAAATTCACGTGTCAAAATATTAGCTTTTTTATAAAAGCCCACCCCCTCCCACTTCCCGAACTCAGATCGACCGTAATTTATTTTTCCTTTCATTTTTATCATATTCCCCTCCTTTTCTAATGGGTTTCATTCTACTACTATTTTTTTCCTTTTTTGACCATTTTTGAAGCTAACTGCACTGGTCTATTAACGCGATGCTGTAAATAGTCTGCCTGCTGTCATCGGCTTTGTCGGTTAGAATTTTCAGAAAAATTGTAAAAGATACGTGTTGCTGATTTAAAAAAGCCCGTTTTTCGTCAAGGTAAAAAATAAATACATGTTTTCATTATCTTTTGAAAATAAAAAAATAATAATTCACCAGGCTTCGATGTGCCCAAAAATTCTGTAGGAATCGCCTCATTGAATGGCAATACTATTCGGCAGATAATTATCATTTTGCAGGTAATATGGGCCTGCAATGACCTCATTAGTCGACATTAGAATGTACATATAGATAGGTAAAATTATTATTATGATAATCAGACCAACATTCCAATTTACTAAATCCTTCATCCAGTTGCGAGTTTATAAGCACTGTATTATTTATTTGTTAACAGTAAAATATAG
This sequence comes from Chloroclystis v-ata, assembly GCA_963691955.1. Classification (NCBI taxonomy): domain Eukaryota; kingdom Metazoa; phylum Arthropoda; class Insecta; order Lepidoptera; family Geometridae; genus Chloroclystis; species Chloroclystis v-ata. The sequence goes on along the minus strand of OY829900.1, from coordinate 16,517,113 downwards.
CTGAAACTTTTGAGTAAACCGCATACGAATTAGAAAAAAAACTACGAAACAGAATACTGATTCTGTAACATTATACCGCATGCAAAACGAGAGATATGTTAATAAGATTAAATGTAAATGAACAAGAGCTAGAGTGTACTCTAGAATTTTAATAACTTTTCAAGATAACCTTTAAAATAATGGAAACCTGCTAATCTAAGCTATCGGTATTCTGCATTTTATTACGTATCCCCTCATTTCTGATTAGATCACGTAGAGAAACCCTGATCATAGACCTCTTTGAGCGACTCTGAGTTACATTCGAGATAAGGCATTTCAAACAAGCAGTCTAGATTTATTTATGAAGCTTGTAACAGGTTTTTATCACGTATTTTTATTTACCATTTCAACGTTTCAAGCGCTCAGTTCTTCCGTGTCCACGAGCGAATAGTAAATAAAAATACGTGATAAAGACCCATTTTTATCTTCATATTGTCAACAATTCGCGAATGTTTAATACCCTTTTTAATTACAACACTAATAAAGTTTTTTTAGCAATAGATCGCAAACAGTTTAATTTTAAAAAGTCTTTGCTATATTAATGATTCTAGTGGGTACAAGACACTCCTCACGAAAAGGTAGGTTGGTTTATATGAAAAATAGGTAAACAAGAATGAATCATCAGTATTTATTTTATGATGAGTGTGCACCATTAGTCAAACCTGAAAGTATCATAGACCAGTCACCCCAATGACCATTTCGGTTAAGTAATTCGAATGTTTTCCAACAGGGAAAATAATAATTACAGTTTAAGTTAAATTGATCAATTTGGTAAAAATGTTTACTTAAAGGGTCTCTGGTTGGGCTTACTGAATCTATTTGGGTTTAAAGTCAAAAGTTGAAGTCAAGAACTTTATGACCATAGAATCACGATTTACATGGACACGTTAAATAAATTATAACATGTCTATGTAAATTTCTATTTATGAACTCATTTCTCAATTCTATTAAACAGGTATATTAAAATGTTATTTAATAACAATGGGCTATTTTAATCGCGAAAATTCATTAAAACGCCGGCAGTCCATCCATTAAAGCTATTCTAGTTAATTTATACATATTATAAATCAAGGCTATTCGCTAGTATTTATATTCATTTCTAGGACATTCTGCATTAGGACTTAATTTAAATACGAATGCGCCATGCTGGTACATTCGCTACCACAAGTGCTAACGTGAATTTCTGTTGCTAGGAAATAATAAATATGCTTTTATCTACCGCCGCACGTCCTGCCTAGAATGCAAATATTCTGATTATTCACATTCAAGCGTTTGCTCACATATGTATGTAGCTTTAATTGTGGTTTTAGTTCAGAAATATAATACGTTGAAATACGGTTGTAATTAAGGTATCTTCTGATGACGGATTTTTTTTATATTTATTTATTTCAAAAAAACCTAATTAGGTATTCGACAGATACCTACTTATTTATCGATAGTTCGTTCATGTGCTTAACATGTACAAATCAAAAATACAAAACCGTTTCCATCCGAAATAACTGGATATCATTATGGGAGGCTTCCAGTGGCTAAACTAAAGTGATGATGATGTATAAGCAACTAAATCTGTAACTTGGAAAAATTATTATAGATGATGGGCACAAACAACAATCGCCAAAGTCAATTCAAAAACGAATTAAATACATAATAACGCATTTTTTCCAACGCACAGCCATTGCTTGTACACAGCAGACTGGATATTGAAAGTAAACCATGGCTATAGCACATATAATGGTATTTATAGCAAATTGTGTTGCCAACTTTGCTGTTCAGGATTCGATCAACACGAATCCAATCGACGAAGTTGGAAGTTCAGAAAAGCAAGTTCGTGAGACATGACGCATTAAATTGACAAAAAATCAAATATATTTGTTTGTTGAAGTTCGAGATGGAGGTAATTTCAGTAAATTGAAGGCCTATTGCTCTTAACTTTTATTTCAATTTAATTTATTTTACCACATAAAGTGATTTTTACCGGTAGTCCACATTTCAATTTTATTTAATCCAATTTTAAAAACCATAGAACAGGAAGCTAGTAACAAACAGTTTCAGTAAACTTGATTTTAGGCATAATGAACAGAGTTTTTATTTATTTACTTATTCCATTCTAGAGAACTGGTGTTCGGTGCTAATGGTAATCAAGGTTACATCACACATCTTCTATAAAAAAAGCTTTTCCTTGAACCACTCTAGATTTTAAGTGTCTTGTATTTAAAGTTACACTTAAAAGCCGGATTCTCTCGACTTGCAGAATAATACATGACTAGGTACTTAACCCTGACACTCGTTTCAAGGATTTCACACTGAGAGTGCACTGCAAAAGTGCAGTGGATAAGTTCCAATATAAACCGCACCTACATTGCCGTGCCAAAATCATACGAAATCATCATAATCAGTAAATTTCTTGAAGTAAGCTTTTTTAATTGTGTTGTCTGTGTGTTGAAATAAATGTTTTTTCTATTCTTTTCTATTCTATTTACGTTCCCAGTTAGTCAAAGGTCGTACCTAAATGGTAATCTGATCCGAATACATACAATGCACGCTAAGAATATATCTGCTACATTTTATAAAAATCTCGTATGAAACAAGTTAAGAACTTGTATCAGATAACTTTTCTAGAACAACTTGAACCAGTGCCATGCATTTTGATCTTGTAAAATTTGCATATTCTAGCTTCTTGCCTACAAGTTAACCCATCTTGAGACTACCTGAACGAAACTTTGCAGAACAAACTGTAGCTTTGCAGCGATCCTCCCATGTGGCAAGTAATTTGACACTTTAAAGGTCTATCGACGCCCATTGCATGTTAAAAGTTAATTACTTTCCGCTTTCGGCTTTATTACTGGGGAAATTTGAGCTTCAGTGACTTTTAACTTCTGCCATTCCAATCACTATTCATTCATTCATATTAAATTGCCATCAGTTATATAAAATTGCTATATTATATATTATTGTTTTAGATTTAAGAGTGTAAAATAAAGTTATTCACTCTATCTATATTTCTATAAAGAGATAAAAAATAAAATTACGTATAAAATGAATAGGTATGTTGCACTAAATTACAGGTATCCACAAAACTCTCAATTCCTTTGAAGCCCCATTAAAGTAATAGTACTTGTAGTAATAGTAATAGTACTGCAAAGTCATAACTGCAAGTAAGGTATATGTCTTCGGTGAAAACATTCGAATAACGGAGATCGTAAACGAGCTGTAAGGACTGGAACTACCCAGTACCCATAACCAGTTTCATGAAAATATGACGATAAATTCCGTGGTGACATTACAATAGCTTCCCGTTTAGAGTAAATTACGATGCGGAATTTAGCACTATTATTTACTAGGTTCCACCCGCGGCTTATCCCGCGTTTTACTACTTTAAGCTACTTTATTGTCAAGTTTCAACAAAATCCACTCAATCAATGCGTGAAAGAGTAATAAACATCCATACAATCAAACAAATTCCCTGTGTCCCAGCTGTGGGAACGTAATAGGGATAATCACGAATCTATGAAAATTAATTTGAAGAGGGGGTTGACCTGGAGTTGTCCTAAGGCATTGCAAGAGAATACGTGGGCGTAGACGAGATCACTCCCGAAATGTTTAATGAATAAACTTTTAGAGCTGTAACAAGTTAATAAAGAGATAAACTTCAGGATTCAGGATTCGACAGGATATCATTAACAGAAACTTGGAACATCTCGTTGTAAGTAAAACATCCCTGTTTTGAAAGAAGTCTTTGTTGATATTAAAATCCCGATAAATCCCAAGTATTTTGTGTTCCCTAAAGGTAACTTTTGGATTTCATACATTTAAGTTGGTAGAATTTGGCAATTAATTTGAGGCGAGTGGAGATATTACGTACTCAGATACATATGTTTAAAGGTAGGTACCTATCGATAGTATTAAATAAGCCTAGCTGCCTAGCATCACAACAAAGATAATTGAATAAACCCTTTTCTGGAAAGGCTTACGGCACCGACTTTGTGAAAACCCAAGTAAGATTGACTGACGGTTTCAATGTTGTGTTAGGATAGTAATCCTTCAAAATACATTCAAGATATTTTGTTTACTATAGTTTAGGATCGTATGAGTGTATCGTATCTGTGCTTCATGCCAAATTCACAAAAACTAAATTTTAGTATAAAAGATAAGCTAATTCTGGGAGTCATATGTCCAGCAGTGGACGTCCGATGTTCGAAATGATGGTGATGATGATTCCCCTGATGATAATGATAAACAATTTGTCCATTAATTCCTCGAGTCGGGACGATCTCGTACGGGGCATCAATCACCGAATTATTCACGGGCCTCGCAACCGCGTCATTGTGGGCGGCTAATTACGTGTTGTGAAATTACCTCTATCCTCGGAGCTCCCCCCTTTGTGCTAGCTTCAGCAGCGGAGTGATTGTCATATTACATTCCAACCGCGGTAATGTACGTGATTAATAAGTCTAGATTTGTTGTAAGGGTAACATTCAGGTACACTGCTAGAACTCAGGGACTTCTCTCTTGACGAGAGATATAAGGCCTTAATTCACCACACTAGCCAAGTGCGGGTTGGTACACATATTATGTCCTACAAACTTTTCAAAGTTCTGCGAACATGTCGGTTTTCACACGATGTTTTGCCTTCACCGTAAGAGCACAGATTTTCAAACCGCACATAAAATCATGAAGAAAAATCTAGCATTAAGTTAGAATACTCTCAATATAGTTCTGAAAACAATATAAATCTTGTTTTATCACATGTTGCCAGTTTAAACCGGAGATAACAATACTTCAGCGGATATAGTTTATGTTCGTACATTTTCCGTACAAAGCAATCATCGGAAACAGTAAATAAAGCTCGATAATCCGAACTTGTAACAACAAGTGCTCGCTTCAAAATAAGAAACAATGCTTCAAGCTTTTATTATATTTTTTGTAATGTTGTCTATAATGTACACATATGACATTATTTAATATTAATTTATAAAATTTTATACATTGTTACGCAGTCTAATCACGTGGTTTATTAATTATATCTTGCCAAAATAAAATATAGCAAGTTATTTACTTTTTATATTACTTTAGACATTAACTTGCCAAAAACACTAAAAGCACACAAGAAAAGCTACCGAAGGCTCCAAACAACATTCAGTGAAATTGAATTGTAGAACTGTATGTTAACCTTTTCAGACCGGCGAAGTGCTAAGGAAAGTCCCAGTAGAAATAAGTAGGACACAAAATGGACGGACGTTCCACGAATCAGAACCAATCTGAAAGAGAGTTTAGCACGAAAAAGAAAATCCGTGTTATTTTTAAATAGTTTTTTGCCCTAACTATGTTATAGTACCTACTATTTCAGAGTTTCGTTTTTTTAACACTGCAGATTTGAAAAAGATCATAGGTACATACGGTATGTCCAAGAATCAGGCAAAGAGATGATTGGTAAAATCACAGGTCCGCGGTAAATGTCAAATCAATTATCTTAGTACTCCACTAATTAGTATTCACTATTAAAATGTTTTTTTTTTTGTTTTTTTATTCTATTTTTATTTAGGGACTTTGAGTTTTAACAAATCATGTCAGTCCCATAGGGATATCTAGTATTATACTACCTACATTAATATTAAAATGTTAATAATGTATGGATTTATGTTGAAATTTTTAATAATGATAATGATTGTATGATATTATATGACTTGCCCAGTATTGTATGTAGTATGAATCTTTGAATCTTTGTCGTTTTAGGACCACTTTATTGGGCCAGTATACTCCATAAAAATATTCACAGAATGAGAAACACCTCCTTCTTTTGAAGTCGGTTAACAAGTAACCTACATTGCCCTTTAGTAGGTTCATGTTGCAATCTTCTGTGAAGTTGTAGACTTCTAAACTAAGAGTCAATTTGATTTTCAACTCCAACTTTAAAATGTCTTTAAACGAGAGAAACTGTAATTGAGTTCTTGCAGTAAACTGAATGGTATCATGTTGATGCAAGTTTATTGAATTTAGTTCGTCCCGAGTGTACTCGAGCGAAACTTTTCTAGGGAATCAACATTACATTTTACGTTGTGATAACAATCTTTCTATATATCTATCTAGATAGGTATAGAAAAAAGTCTATATACTCATAAACGGCTGAATTTATTTGGGTGTTTTCACCCAAAAAACATAAAAGGAAATTAAAAAAAGTTGAAAAAGGACATAGGATACTTTTTACATTGGAAAAATGTATTAAAACGCGGGCGAAACCGCAAGGCGGATATCTAGTTTCTACTAAAAGTTTAATAACTGTTTACAAAACAGGATTTCGCAACATCGTTTGTTTCCGTTACGTGCTTAGTTGAGCAGAATTGTTGTATAAAAGCCACATGCTATTTGTTTAGTATTAACAACTTCGCTTTGTATTTAAACAGTTTGTGTACCAAAATGGACAAATTTCAGTCGTATGAAACATAATGCAGAAAATATGAGTACTAATGAACTTTTATGCGATTCTATAAAAATATAAACATGAATTCTGTAGACTAGTAGGGCCTATATACCGTAGAATAGTTTATAATTACAAGAAAAAAACAATCTTGTGTTTCAATGGTACTGCTGGTTTATCAGAGTATCTAGAACATAAAACTGAATGGGATGGAAACCGCTCTTAAAAATTTTTTTTAAAAAATCCTTGATTATTTTTGTAGTTGCCGTTCCATTAAAAATTAGTTCCCTTTTTCAACATGAATATCACACATTCATGATGATTTCGTGTTGTAAACTTTTAATTATTTATATTCATTAAGGTCATTACGGTCATGTATCAAGGAGCAAGGAGTCGACCGAGTGATTTTATAAAGGCAACATTTAAATGCATGAGGAGCCCCAGACGCGGAAATTTACGATTTTTTCTGAGAGTTTCCTTTTCGTGCTGGAAAGTGCGTTCCTTATTTATACCCAGAATCAGAAATTACAATTAATCATATGAATTTACGAAAATTATATTTTTATTATGTGTGCTTTAAAAACACCTGCTCTAACGGTAAAGGCAAACATCGTGAGGAAACCGGCATGTTATGAGAACTTTGAAAAGTTTGAACAACATGTGTCATTCGCCAACCCGCACTTGGCCAGCGTGGTGAAAATCTCTCTCGTCAAGCGAGAATAAAGTCCCTGTGTCCCTGAGAACGTAAATAGGGGTGATTATGATGATATTTTATGCAAAGGTGTTTTATCCATGTGAAATACTCTTAGCCGGCTTTATAGCAAAGCGCATTAACAGAAGACAGCTTCATTCCCAGTATATTTCAAGTAGGTATACCCATAAATTATTTTATTTCGTAGTACCTATTTCAGTTAAAATGTTTAAAGCTCGATTCATTTCATTTGAGAGAACACTAAATGCTTAAACTACTTAGTGCTTTCCAAGGAAAATTGTGTACTTACTTTTCCAGTACTTAGATCTTTTCAAGAGAAGGTTGGTTTCAGTGAGCATGCAAACATGGAAGCTCAAATGAGTAATGATAACGAACCAGAATTTGTAGAATGCACAACCTTATAAATTTTAATACTTACATAATACAGGTCCCTACAATTCTTACAGGCGATTCATTGAAATAAGTCGTATAAGATACATCTCTTAACAAATATTTTTAATTCAGAATATGATTTTAGTGTAGCAAATTCATATTCTGATTTTACTGAATTAAAAATATTTGTTAACAACCTTCTATATTAATAATTTCGTGCAGGGGTACGGTAGACCCGATCGAAACCCTATTTAAATAACGAAACATAAAAAAATATTGATTCTGAGTCGACAACATATGTCCGGAAAATTCGTATTATGGAGAATTTCGTTAAATTCCGACTGCAAATTAAACAATAATGTAAACAAACAGCTGTCGCCATTTTTGGTGTCAACGAGCACGTTCCGTTCCTTAGATACGCACACATTGCGTTCGTCGCCCCAAGATGAATCCATCACAAAGAACTGAAACGAAACGTCTTGATATTATTTGTCTGTAGCCGATTCAACCACAGAAAAATAATATTAGTTTCCTTTTTATGGCTCGATGATATTGTTAAGGCTGCTGGTTCACGACCGTAATACCTGGAGGTCGTTAAGGGAAGGGAGACCTATGTCCAGCGGTGGACGTCCAACGGCTGACATGATGATGACGAAGTATGTATTTTGTCATAAGGTATTAAGATGATTATCCTTGAAACAGTTTAACTTATAAACTGATAGGTGTCTAGATGACATTTGTCAAAATGACAGCTGTCAAACTTTAAACTGCCACAACTCTGAAACGGCTTGACCTAGAGATGCCGTACTATTTCAACATTTACGATGACAGCTGTCAAACTTTAAACTGCCATAACTCTGAAACGGCTGGACCTAGAGATGCCCTACTAAGCTCAATCGACAGGTGTTAGAGAGGGCAACGTTTTCAATGACAGCTGTCAAACTTTAAACTGCCATAACTCTGAAACGGCTGGAACTAGAGATGCCGTACAAAGCTCAATCGACAGGTGTTAGAGAGAGCAACGATTTCAATGACAGCTGTCAAACTTTAAACTGCCATAACTCTGAAACGGCTTGGCCTAGAGATCCCGTACAAAGCTCAATCGACAGGTGTTAGAGAGAGCAACGTTTTCAATGACAGCTGTCAAACTTTAAACTGCCATAACTCTGAAACGGCTGGAACTAGAGATGCCCTACTAAGCTCAATCGACGGGTGTTAGAGAGGTCAACATTTTCGATGACAGCTGTCAAACTTTAAACTGCCATAACTCTGAAACGGCTTGGCCTAGAGATACCCCACTAAGCTCAATCGACAGGTGTTAGAGAGAGCAACGATTTCAATGACAGCTGTCAAACTTTAAACTGCCATAACTCTGAAACGGCTTGGCCTAGATATCCCGTACAAAGCTCAATCGACAGGTGTTAGAGAGAGCAACGTTTTCAATGACAGCTGTCAAACTTTAAACTGCCATAACTCTGAAACGGCTGGAACTAGAGATGCCCTACTAAGCTCAATCGACGGGTGTTAGAGAGGTCAACATTTTCGATGACAGCTGTCAAACTTTAAACTGCCATAACTCTGAAACGGCTTGGCCTAGAGATACCCCACTAAGCTCAATCGACAGGTGTTAGAGAGAGCAACATCCTAAACACGGTTCTTAAGTTTTTCTTTTTATTATCAATAAACCTATTTATTATTGTACAGACAGTACAACTACACTATTATTGATAATCCTTGAATTCCATAATATGTTGACTTATGTTAACATTAACATAGCTTAATTCTTTCGTCCTTGGAGAAGTCCCTGTGTCCCAGCTGTGGAAACGTATTAGTACCAGCTTGAGTTAGTACCTACTAATTAGCGGCTCATCCACTAACGTTCATTCTTTCCGACTTACCCCGTCGTGCAAACTGTACAGAAAAGCGACGGGATAAAATAAAACACGACGGGAAGGGTCGCGACGCGAGGTTTTAGTGTATTATGAGTCAAATTTCACCCGAGCGAAGCCGGGTTTTCATCTATAGTATGGCCACTTTATTAGTGCGTTTAGGACACATGTCAGTTTGACACGTTAGTGATGGGCACAACATAATGAGTTCGTAACCGTTCCTCCAAAATAAACCGCCGTGTTATTTTTAAGATTATTTTCGTTTTAAATTGGCGGAATCATTTAATATTTATATTTTAGTAATTTAAGTGGAAACCGACTGTTTTAGCGTCACAAAATGACGTCCCATAACGCCATTTGGGTTTATTATTTTAAACCTAAATATAAAAATGCTACTTTCTTTCGCGCAATCGGTTTGGTCGTAGTTTTATTTTTATATCTAATAAAATTTTATAGTCCATTATTTTCAATTTCTTAAACGTATTATTTTTTAAAAATAACTGTAACAGATAACGATACTGTTGCTGCATGTTATTTTTAGCACAGCACTACCTACAAATATAAAGCACTGACATAACCTTGTAATAGCGCAATATAGATTTAGAAAAATATTGTTTACCAAGTTATTTTACACTCAGTTTGGCACAAAATTATTAGATTCATTGATTATTGATATAATAATGTAGATTTAATGCTCATCAATTGTTAAAACGGTAAACAAACAGCAAAAATATTTTAATCGTAACTGCAACGCCATTACAAAGTTACATTGTCAGTTCAATCGCGATGTGTCAGGAACGCACTGTTATAGCGGCGGAACCATAACATAAAAAAATATTGATTTTGAGTCGCCAACATAATTATATCCTCATCCAATGCTTTTAAAATAAAATTGTTAACGTTTTGTATAGCCATTACAGTACATTTATTTTTGCGAAAACCAAATTGAGCAGCTGAAAACAGTCTGTTGCTTTCAAAGTAGTCAACAATTCCATTTTTTACAATTGTTTCAAATATTTTACTTATACAAGGTAATATACAAACAGGTCTATAGTTGTTAAGATCATGATCATCACCTATTTTGAAGATTGGAATAATTTTTCCTATTTTAAGGACATCAGGGAACATTACTTCCTGAAGGCATTCATAACCAAAATTCGGATTATGGAGAATTTCGTCAAATTTCACGAGCGTAGCCGGGTTTTCATCTAGTTTTACATATTCTGTATATGTAGCAAATTAATATTCTGATTTTACTGAATTAAAAATGTTTGTTAACAACCTTTTTACAGTTCGATTGGAATAAGCAATTCCAACTTAAAACAATTATAAAGCTGTGTATTCTGAAACGAATCATTGAATTCCAAACGAACAATAACCCATTCGACGAGGTGCGAACCGCAAAAATGGCTTTTGAAGCACATTTCCCAACAATACCGGCGTGATTACAGCACACGGTCGGACGAACGTGACCGGCTCAACTACCTATTGAAGCAGAAGCTATAGATTTATAAGATGGCTGGGGGACAATTATGTACGCCATCTATTAAGATTATTTCGATTTTAAACATGATTATGTCGTTACCATAAATAATTAGTATATAAGATTAAAATTTTAGATGTAACTTGTTATAAACCAAATATTGTTGTTCGCTCCAAGTGGGCAGGCTGTTGATACTCCTAAAATATAAGACCTATTTTGTACCTACACAGTTTTACAATTAATAAGTTTTATTTTTGGTTTTGTTTCGTTATGTAGGTCGAAGATGGTAGCGGATTAGTAGCTGCCACCTTAACTTAGCTTTATCATAATAAATTAATAAAGATGATTATTATTAGTTCGAGCTGTGTTGGTTAAGTGTGGGTTAAGTGGTAGCACACTCGACTTTCATTCTGAATTTCGCGGGTTCAAAACCCGACGATCATATCTGAATTTTTCATCTACAAAAATGTTTAATCATTTAGTTATTACATTGTTAAGGATCTTGGATGGATGGCATTGGTGCCCAAACTAGGAAGAAAAGAAAGAAAGAAATTTACATGGTAAGTGTAAAAGTATAAAATATTGATAATGTTACTCGTGTAGCAATTATGGCATGGGCATTTATTTTATAAGTACATTATCGTGGCAAAATTAAATCATTAATCAATCAATGACAAAGACAGGCATAAACATGACCATCCATTTATACCGCAACATTTTTGGACCGACACCCGCGGAATGATCCTTATAAAACCTTTTTGGATAGAGTCTTGAGTTCAAAAATACTTTTAAATCTGTATTATGGAACATGATAATTCTAATTTCAGATTTAGATAAGTACCACATAAAGTAAACAATTACATGGTAAAGTAGGACTCATGTGAAATGATATGGTGGAAGCATAGATTTTTAGTCTGTGGAAGGGAGGTCTGGTAAGCTCCAACTTGTAATTGGCCTGTAACTGGCGAAACGCCAACAGAAGCGAGATTTCTTATGTCAGTGGTAGAGACAGATGTTTCTGGTTACTAAGTGGTTGCTGGATTCAAATACTTTTCGCCTTGTTGCAGCAATTTGATACAAGATTTTCTACTAGAAACCTACAAGAATCCTACTATTATAAACGCTAAAGTTTAGGGGTATATAAGTATATATCTTGATATTTCATGCAAAAACGACTAAATTATTTTGATGAAACTTCACAATAATAAAGCTTACATAATCAAAAAAATACCTGTATTAATTATAATGTTTTATTTTACAATGTCCCCAGCAGTGCCTATACACATATCACGAAGATTAAATCACTAGTTTATAAATGGATGATATATATAACAATTCGTTACCAATTTATATTAGTATAAAAATATTCAATCAGAAATAAATAAATCAACAAATAAAATAACCTACTTAAAACGTTCCATTATAATTTTAAACTTAGAACTAATTGTAGGAATCAATGTTCCAGACAGTCTTCGGCACTTTTAACCTGCATGTACATCTGTTCACTGCCGCTCCGCACTTTCCTCGGCACACCCTCCTCCTTGAACTGATACCCGCGGGAGAGGAAATGGAATATCGCTATTGAAGCGAACATCAGCCCAGTATATATGAAGAATTGGTTTTCCTGAAAGAAAACTTTGCTTAGTGGAAACCTGTAATGGTAATGGAAGGAAAATTGATGGATTGAATGCCTACTGCGAACCTTCCAATTTGTTTTTCTAGCGAAAATACAAAAGGTTGATTTGTGTTAATACATATGAACTTTCATAAAGGGAAAGTCTTAAATTAAACGTTAAGTACGAAAAATTCGTAAGCTCCGTTCCGATTCCAAAAAAAACCTTATATAACTCAAAAAAGTTACTGTAAGTGGTGAGTTTTAAATTTAGGTAAGTACATATTTTTTTCATGAATCCTTTCTAGTACTGGAAGATTTTTTGTATGGGAGCCCTTTTAATTTAATTTGTTTTTATTATTTGTCGATGTAGCAGAGGAAATAATACATTCTCTGACAATTTCAGATTTAATTATAATTAAGGCTTTCAAACAATAGTTTCAAAATACAGTTCCAGTTCCTGAGTTACCTACACGCCTTTGACAGACAGACGGACGAACGGGTTTGATAGAATTAAATCAAAGCAGAAAATATCCATAAAAGTACAGACGCAGGAGAAAAATAATGAAAATACAATTGCTGTTACAGTTTAAGTCTTGAAACCTGCAGAAAACCTGACGAGTTCTGTTAAAGAGCTTATTGTTATAAAAACTCTATGTTTTCCAATGATTTTATATAGTAAATCATTGATGTTTTCTGTCTGAAAAAGGTTTTCTGTCTGAAAGAGTTTTTATGGACTTACATGATAAATAAAAATATATAAATATAACTGGCAATTTACACACCATTATACTTTATGGTAAGCTCTAAGCTTGTGTTCGGGTACTAGATAATCTGATATACGTAAGAATAAACATACAGAGATAGGTATTTTTATTTTACATATAGAAAAAACAAATATCATACTTACAATATCATAATTACATGATAAATTAAATAATGTTTATATTGTAATACCTGTGCGATATCAGAAGCAAGCCTCGTGATGACTATAATTAAGAGATTGCCCATGGCCTCTGTTAGCAGCCAAACTGACGCCATTACAGTCTTCATGCTTTCCGGCGCCTCTTTGAATGAAAACTCATTGCCTGTCACTGCGAACAGTACCTAAGGGAATATTCATTGTTATTTCTTTCCATCATTAGTGTAGAAAAACAACACAGTCTTATAATACGGTATTTATAACATTTCACCTAGTTTTAGTTGTATATTTTTACTTTATTGCAGCGTACGATCCAGTTTTCTTTAAAACTTTTTTAAATCAGTATATTGATTAATTTATTATTTAAAAATTAAAATTAAATATGTTTTATGTTAACAAAAATATAAACGATATGATTAAAACAAAGTCTATTAAATCATCAAGCAAACCAGTGGTTAACATTTAAACATTTTGTCGTCTTGGTAGTAATATCATCTCAAGGGCGTTTTCCCGATAAAATACTTAATAAAGTTTTCCTCTCACCTCTGCTACCGACATGATAAAGAACTGCGGGAACAATAAGGCCATTGTTATTGAATTTGGTTCTGTCGTCACGAACACAGTTTGCACCTAAAAAAGAAAAGTTATCTAGTTTTGGGATTTTGACGCCCAACGAGGGACGAACTTCCCTGCACTTGGCGCCCAACGTGGGGCAACCTTTTAAAACCTTTTTTTGTTAGTTCACAATGAAAGGGATGATTTGCACAATTCACAAAGTTCTTTTCTTGTTTATTATTTGACTGAGAGCGGTTTATGTTTTGTGTAGAAATGTCAATTCCTTATTCGAACTTAAGATAAAACTGAGACGTAACTCTTATTAGAATAAGGCTAAATAACTAGACTAAGTGTCAGATAAATATAATAGAAATGTTGAAGGTTTCATGGGATGAAATAATAAAGATCAGAAATACAGCAGGAATAAAAGCTCAATTAATATAAAAGTCCGCGTTATTGAAAAGTTATGGACGCTTACCTGTTTATTGCCTTTTGGCCCGACAAGTATTGTGTAGACGCCACCACTCTCCAGCTCGAGGTTATCCATTAGTGTCTTATTTTCGGACCTCAACGAATAAGTCGACGTGAACACCTCCATTTGTCTAGACACTCCGGCTACGTCCAAATGACATTCAATTTCGTTCCTCTTTTCATTGTAGAGAGTAAGGCTTTTATTTGAAGAAATGAGAAATCTGGAATGAAATTTTTTTGTTGATATTATGTAACATTTTCAAAATTATGTCTGAACGACCGATTCATCAATCGACTAATCATTTCAGTTAAAGTATTTACCTGGCCCATTTAACGTTTGCGGACCAAAACGTTAACAAAATGAAACATTTCCGTTTGGTTGTCGATGTAAATTGGGCAAGCAATTTGTTTTCAACTTTTTGCACGCAAAGTTATTTTATTGCCCAAGCTAAAACTTTGCTTCGGAGAAATTGAGCTCTTTTTTGAATGCTTTACTTACTTAAATGTTTTCGGACTACGGTTCAGCTCGTAAATTATTTTAGTTTGTGTTTCCAAAGTTTAAGTCAATCATTGACTGTATTATATTATTTAGCTGCATAATATTTAATAAACTCACTAAGTAGAGGTTTACTTAAAATTAAATCTTACCTTACAAATGGGAACCCAGATTTGCTCTTGTCAACATTATCTTTGTATCTGACTAGGTCATCTCCCATTAAAAAGAAAGAAATTGAAGACTCTTCTTCAAGCAACAATCTCTCTTCCTTCTCTATTATACAACTTCCTTCCATTTTGAGGTCTAAGTAATCTATTCCTTGCATAGGTATATCTTTAAGGAAAATTTCATGTGAAGGGATTGTGTATTGTATGTCTTGTTGATGGTTTTGTATGGTGACTGAGCACGGGTTACCGTTGTAAATGCGAAGTTGGGATTGACCTTGTACGGGAAGAACTGGGTATGTTGTCTGCAAGATAAAACCAGGAATAGGAATACCGTAGTTGCTCATAAATCCTTGTTTATTTGCAACGATTGAAACTATTCAGAATTGTAGAAGCTTTAAAATCGGTACAATTTAGCAGCTTTTACAGTTATATTAGAACATAGAGCGAATGTTTCGTTTCAATTGTGAAAAATGTGACTGTGAAAGTTAACTACATTATTATTATCTACCTATATCACTATATTATTGTTGCTGTGTGAATTGTCCAGCAATATTTATTTTATTTATTATCATTGATCATCATATTAGCCAAAATGCATAATTATCATCAAACTGCTCATATGACCTACAAAGTGGCACACATAGTGTGTACGTTCTGTTTTTATGTTGACTTTACCCGTCTTGATTTACATCGCTAAACTTTTACAACTTATTACGATGTATAATAGTAACATTTAAAGTTTTCCATGCCGATTAATAATACGTTTTAAACAAATTCAATTTTGAACACAGTGTGATTACATGAACAATATGAGCACCTTTTAATTAAAAGTTGAGTCAGCAAAGCGCGCGTACTCTTGCAGGTAAGGTGCGCTTCCCTAATGAAGGTTTCTTTTGATGTTACACATAATATCGTCATATTAAATCTGATTTTAAAATAACGAATTGGACCTACTGTTTAATGTGAATAAATAATATTTTATCTTTAAAAATTTGGAACTCATATCTTAGCTCTGTCATAAATTTAGTATGCTACACTTAAATATAGACCTAAGCAAAGTTCAGCCAAGTTCATTGTAAGTTTCATAAGGAGCAAGCAACCAAAACCACGGCAGTGGATTATGTTATGTACCGCAACTAAGTTATACGAACACCACACATACAATTGAAGGCAATTTTCCGCTTATAACTTTGGCTTAGTGAGTAGAGTTAACTTCAGGGATTGAACTAAGTTTTGATGACGATATTGTGACGGCGTCTTTCATTATAACGTATACCTACTTAGGCCTGAGTTACTGCGACAAGTTTCTTGGAGAAAATTTACATAGGTAATATCAGAAACTTAACTTAAGTTGGCTAAGCATATTAAGACAATCCCTTGGGCATACACATACCTTTGCAGTTTTTTGCTATGTGGTTTAAAAAACACAACTTGAAACCATTTTAAACAAATCGTTGCAATAACAGACTATGATAAAATGATGAACTACCTTAATATAGATCTCGACAGTTCCTGAGGCAATGAAAGCCACTCCAGCCAATATCCCTCCGAGAGTCAACTTGTGGAGTGGATTCTTCAATATGTTGCGTCGCTCGAGGAACGGATAAATGTACTGGAACAAATTAAAAATAAATATCTCAATTTTGATGAAAAGAGGAATAAATATAAAAAAAATTATTATGTGTTTATCTCAACTAACACGACGTTCTTTTATATAGGTATAAAGATAAATATAGAATAGATAGATGATTGTCATGAAGAAGGAAGGATTGCCAAATTTTTACAATAAAATAGGAATAAACCTACTTTCTGATACAATCACGCTATCTCATAAAACATAAAAATATGTTCTAGAAATAATAAGAATAGAAATCAGACTCAACATGATGTGATTACAACACAATAAATCCGATATTTCGCTGATTTAATTTGATCGAATCGAAGTGACGGCTCTTTGATCCGTGTACACTTAAATCATATAAATGTGATATGAAGGCATTCTTTCCTTCATGTTCGAACAAAGAACTCGAGCGTTCTTTTCAAGATATGTTTTTATTAAATCTGATTTTATAAATTAGAAATAACTGTTCGGTGTTTTTGTCATGCGTTATTAACATATTCGTATAATAAACTATACTTTATATCAATACTAGCTTCCGCCAGCGGCTTCGCCCGCGTGGAAATAAAAAGTAGCCTATGTTCTTTCTCAGGGTCTAAAGATTGTCTGTACCAAATTTCATCAAAATCGGTTGAGAGGTTTAGCCGTGAAAGCGTAACAGACAGACAGAGTTACTTTCGCATTTATAATATTAGTAAGGATACATTATCAATGAAACTGCATTCAAATTTATGTAAGTATTCTTTTTTTAAACTACGAGATTATGAAGCTTTTTACAATAGACCCGTAACACAACCTTACCACATGTTTAGTTGCTGTGTGAATTGTTTAGTAATATTACTTAACCTGCAACCGGGTTATAGGTACATAATTATGTGGTAATGGAAGAAGCCTTAATAAATCCAACTAATAATTACGCCAGTCAAAGCCGCACCCCTTGAACGATTTCCAGTGAATTAGCAATTTGTATTCCTGTGCGGTCTATGCAAAGTGCAAAGTCGGGCAGGAGGTTAACTAGATTTTATGATTTGAGGAGAAACCGGCAAGATTGGATTAAACTGAACCAGACATCGGAGTAGAAGTGATTTAGACGTTCAAGAATATCGATTTATTGGGTTTGGGACCACCGTAAAGTATTTTGAACAGTACCTACTGACATAAATAAACTTAACGTTATTATGTAGCTTCGACCAGGAGTAGGTATTACTTATAAAATAACAAGAAAATAAATTATTTAAATTGTAACCTACTTTAACTTACGTTGTGATCTTGAAATTTTTTATACCATTTTCTAATATGAAATATTAGAAAAAGATTGTAATTTTTTTTTCAGTTTTAAACTGTAACCATTTAACATTACATAATATTTTTATTTTTACCCACAGTAATTATGTATAACTATTTATATACCTATAACTAATAAATAAATTAACTACTGAAATAAAACATAATTGACGCAAAAGACAACTAACAAAACGAATACAATAATGAAGTTATGTTTTAACACAAATTGTGTATTCACGTTAATCGTCATGCATGACATTTGTAAGAAAACGTATAAATATGCACCTATAAATATTCACGTATAGATAAATGTCAAAATGTAGTTACAATGTGTGCCTTCTTCAGCCGAAGATGAACAACTCGAAAGTGATTTCCAAAGGATTATCCATCCTTTATCCGAAAAAAATATGAAAGTATCGTTATTGTTCAAACAAACATGTGTTCCCTGGGCGAGATAAAACACGGAAGAGTGAATATTTGAAGCCTTCTCGCATGAATCTCCAATAGATCTCAGGATATTTTCACGAATAGCGGTGAAATTACTCTGGTATATTCGTGTACCTATATTAAAAGCCGTTGTGGTATCGCTTATGGGCCTTTTAAATGTAACAATATCATTGACGAGTGTATGGAATATAAATGTGATATGGTGTGACTTTTTGGGAATAGAGAGGAAAAGCTTTTACTGAGTTGATGGTAACTTTTTATTTTTCAAACGTGTCTAAGTTTCTCTAAACTCGTGAATGTTACCGCAAATATTTGTTCCGAGTGCATGGGTGTTATAGTATGCATATTAAAATATATATCTATTATAACTAGGTATGTATGTAAGATGTATTTTAAATTAGGTACGTATCAGAAACCTAGCACCCGTTTTATATAACTTCGAGCTTACCACGGGGCTAGATTATGTTGCTGTTTGAATCGAAAACTCTTGTAATTTTCTTATTATGCAAAACAGAACATCACAGATATAAAATGCCTTACCTTTTGCGCGATGGGGATTATAATAAGTATAAATATCGGCGCCAGCACTTGTACTTGATCTGGTTTGACTGTGATAAATCCGAATCTCCCGTCCATTTTTGTCGCCTGAAGAGACCATCTTGAACCCTGAAACGAAAATAATGTTCTAAACTTATTCATTTTACTAGCCGACCGCCAACAGCTTCGCTTGCTTTTTTTCCATAAAATATAGCCTATAACCTTCCTCGATAAATGGACTATCCAACACTGAAAGAATTTTCAAATCGGACCAGCGGTTCCTGAGATTAGCGCGTTCAAACAAACAAACAAACAAACAATCAAACTCTTCAGCTTTATAATATTAATAGTATAGATTCAATCTCTCGGATTTTTTATACTTACTATCATGCTGTCTGAATTTATATAAATAGAAGAGTTTAAATATGTTTATTTTTTATCATCTCGCAAAGCTAGAAATAGCGTGTGTGATGTGTGTTACTGGTACTTCTCTTAAATAATGGTGTTCCTCAAATTGCGATGAATCGTGAAATTCTTATGTATTATTATAGGTATATTTACGGTCTTCAAAAAGTAATATTCGTTTTAAATTATTATTCAAAGTAGTATGTGTAAGTATGTATTTAACGTTTTAATTACAAAATTACATTTTTTTTTTTTTTTTATATAAATGTAGGAAATGTGTGTGGACAGCCGTAAGAAATCTTAACTTATTGTCATCTTGTCCCCTACTTCGAGGTTTCACAAACTTTTTACCGTGTTACACGTACACTGCAAAGTTAATACAACGTAGAGTAACTAGTAGAGTTTTAAGAAGCTACTTAGTTCTGAAAAAGCTAGATTGAATCATTAAATCTTGTGGGACTGCAAGCTATCTGTTCTTGGCGGAGTAGCGAAACGTAACAAGAACAAAGGCTGAACCAAAAGTGGTCTCCGATGGGAGTTAACGACCCGGATTCAAGAAAAGGTGAACTAAAATGTATCTTTATTCAGTTGGGAATGTAAAACGAGTGGAAAAATTTAGATTTTACCCCTGTTTTGCTTAGCGTCAGGTATTTTCAGATTGTAGCGATTTTGTCAAACGAGCGAAATGAAAATTTGCTTTTTCGCTTAGTCTGCTCTGGTTATTTGAAATGGTACTACTGTTATGCGTTTGTGCCATTTCAAATATAACCAGAGTGTCTGTTTGTAATGTTATGATAAAAGTTTATTACGGCAGGCATGAAATTTTATTACGCTTGCGATACTTGTGCCTTAGAAGAAAACTATTTTTTTTTATTTAGATAGGTTTACCAATAGTTAATACAACTACACTTACAAAACTTTTTTAAGTATTTACATTCGTTTGAGAAATACTTTTTAGGTTTTTAATTGCTAATAATATTATACCTAATTTGCAGTATAAGCAATATTGCAAATAAATAATTAAATTACCATTTGATCCAATAGAGCCCAGAAGACCGGTAGCACAGTGAAAAGGACTACGATTGAGAGAGTTCGCTTAACATCCTTTATGAACTTCTTGTCATAGCTGTCTTGAGTGCTGTCCAGCCAATGCGAGAATTTCTCATTCTTCCCTCGGTTAAAGATTTTGTTTTTTACACCAAGCTGGAAAAAATAATTAATCTACATTAGAATCTATTTAAGTATATAACATCCCTTGGATCACTCTACCAAATAAAAAAATTACTGAACAAATCTGTTAGTAAAAAATCGTTTCATATATTTTTTTATATGAAGCCTTTAAATACAATTTCTCTGAAAACAAACGAACTTACTCCACGACCGACTCTTATAGATTTATTATTATATAAGTAAAGTTGAAAGTTGAAACCTGATGCATTAGATGTACAAGTACAAAGTAACAAGGCAATGTTTAGTAGCCAAGTGTACCTACTATGAGAACTTACCGCAATGCACTTGACAAAGGACACAACAATGTTGCCCTCTGGTTTCTTCATCACATATCGACGTTTTGCGCTGACGAATATAACTGGAAATAAGTAAGTATTTTTTTATAAATATTACTGGATCAATTCACACAGAACATCTAGCCTAGTAAGATCGGAGCTTGTGTTACGAGTGCTAGATTTCTGATATACTTACCTACTTACATAGATAGGTAATTATTTTTTACCTACATCAGCGTATCGTCAAATTATAAACACCATAGTAATTCCAATAAAGGTAAAACGTTTTACTTAATAATAAAATATAGGCAGGTATACGTCTAATAACATAGTTGCAATCCTCTGTAGGTAAACAATAACATTTCTATAAATATTTCCATAATGGATAGAACAATCTCCCTTATTTACAGACGATTACATAGAACAATATTTGTGTTATATTTTTGTCGTCTGTTTGCCCAAGAGTTATGTTACATGACATGCTGACTGGAAAACTCCTTTAGATTTTGTACATTTTGTTAAAATAAATACGATATGGTATTACAAAACCAACACTGTCTATCATCTTGTCCGTCTGTCTGTTACTTTGCTCTTATGAAAATAATTTGGTAGGTGAATACCTACTATTTCAAGATTTTATAATGAAAATGTGAAATATCTCTTATTTAAAAAAATACCTAATTCAAACTGAACAATATTAATCGATATTCTTACTAAGGGAAGCAAAAAGTAGCTCTGTCAGTCTGCCTTTTCGGCTTTCACAGCAATATTACTAAACCAGTTTAAATTAAACTTGGTAAAAAGATACATAGTATGAATTCAAGGAAAGGGCATTATGAAAGGACACGACAGACTACTTTTTACTGCGTAGCAATTAGAATTATGTTCTATGTAGGTAAATAATGACTTTCAGCAGAAAAATATAATATAACGTTTTTTGTATATTTTAGGATTCTCTTAGTCTTTAAGAATCATACGCTGCAGTTATATGGCCTCTGCCTAGTTGATCGCAAGCTGGTTTTGGAATCCCGATAGACAATTAATACTCATTAAAAATGAGTTTTGTGGCGCTCTGTAGAGATACTACAGAGAATAAAGCAATTAAATTTCTATGTCTTCACTACACGTGACTACGGGTGAAACAAGATATTGAATAGATTCAGCAAAATTGGAAAGCAAGATGATTTAACTTTGGTTTGCGATGACATTTACTGTTCAAACAAACAAACAGTAACGTAATTAGATAAGTGTGGGCAAGCAGTAGCGTGTTTTTCACGTACATAATACAAGTATGTATGCCCTCGACTACCGTAAAGTAAATCACAGGATATCACCTGTAATTGTTTGTTCTAGTAAACAAACTTTCCTGAGGCAAATTAAATAATGACGAAATAACCTTAAATAACCTTAGGCAGGTCAGATAATTTTTTGCTTAGAACTATGTACAATTTTTGAAGGTAATTTATTTTATTTATTTATTTATTTAGTATAAAATCCAGAACATAACATTACAGTTTAGTTTTATCCAATTCGTTATGTCTAGTAGGTACTAGGTACTTAAGTCTAACTTATTTACTAATAATATACAAATTAGAAAAATTACATACTTTTTAGGTTATTGCACAGAAATTAATAAATAAAACAATTTTTAGATACTATAACAATGAAACAATGTAAAAGTCATAACGACATAGTAGCTATGAGGAATATAGATATTAAAATAAATGTCCTTACATTGAGATTGAGAATGATATAAGTAATATTATTATAGATCATGTACTATTATATTTATTATAGATCTCACATCAGGGACGTCTAAAGTCTGTAAACAGTATTATTACAGTACAGATGGTTGTCACTGTAAACTATTTATCTTTACTTTCACAGGATGGTATAATATATTTTATTAATAAAAATGTACAGAGTATTAGACGAGACGTGAAAAAGTAGTGAATGGTGTAAGAAAGTTATTGTGCATTTTTTTCTATTAGAAATATAATAAAGGCCTTATTAGATTTAGTCGAAACCGATTTTCAAGGCGACTGATTTCTATGTCACAGCCGAGCGATAGAGCTATTAAATTAACTTAATAAAAAAATTTGCAGAAATTTCAAGACACAATGATATATTCGTTCTTAAATCTTGGGGATACGCAAAGTTTCTTAATCTTATAGTCATTGGGAAAGTTGATTTCACGCGTGGGTGGGTTTTCACTTACATACTTTCAGCTTGCGTATTGTGCGTAAGAAATAGGAAAATGTGATAGACAGGCAAAAAGTTACCTATAGTTCAAAATAGTGCTCTACCTCAAATCATTATTGATCTATAGATGTGTATAGTAAAACTATTTCTAAAATGAACGCCCCTCCACCGAATTCTGTATTTTTTTTTTCTGTGTATTCTGTTTTTCTGTATTTCCTCTCACACGTTGAAATCATCACGGTTTTGTGGAGGGGAGTTCATTTTTAGAATGGTTTTACTATACTTATGTGCGTGAAAATGAACGTTTCTAGTTATTTAGACACAGTTACAATAATAATTTTGATTAGATAATGGAAGAATAATTTTACGAAAGCACTTCAAACTTACCTATTGATAGCAAAACCACAAATCCAGGTGCTCCGAAGGCGAGTGAATAGCAGTCTTTATCCCCAAAGCAATGGACATCAGACCGCAGTATCGGAGACAGGGTCTTGGCGATAAGGCTGCCTGTGCAGATGCTGAAGTACAGGATACTGAAGTATACTGCTAAATGGTGTTCCTGGCGAGGCAGTTGGAATTGGTCACCTCCGAATGATGTGACGCAAGGTTTTATGCCTCCAGTGCCGATGGTTATCATTAAGAGTCCAAGAATAGTGCACAGCCTGTAAAAAAAAGGCGATTTGTAAACAAATCACTTTAAAAAAAAATATTTAGATTAATTCACCGACAATTCTTTAATTGAGCCGAGCAACAATTCACACGAGAGGGAAGTCCCTAGCAGTGGAAACGTAAATAGGGGTGATTATGTAGCATTTTGATTTTTTTCTCATAGAAATTAAGGTGTAACAGCGACATAATATACATTTAGTTGATAATAGGATTACGGATTATATTAAAAGCAAACTTTTTAAGCCTTCGCGGTCCGTCTGTGTTCTCTCAGTGGGGTTTTTAGCAAAAGTCGTATAAGGTAGAGTTATAACATTTTCATAGAATGTGCCTCCTGCCGTTTGCCTGTTTTTTAAACGTTTCAAACTTAACCCTCTATTGCATGAATTATTAAAATTGTATAAAAAAAAATATTTGTTTAATATAATGTGTTTTATTAGGGCTTAAAAGACAAATTATAAAATAAAATAATTAAATAATCTTCT
The DNA here is from genome assembly GCA_963691955.1 of Chloroclystis v-ata. NCBI lineage: Eukaryota > Metazoa > Arthropoda > Insecta > Lepidoptera > Geometridae > Chloroclystis > Chloroclystis v-ata. The sequence goes on along the minus strand of OY829900.1, from coordinate 16,492,831 downwards.
TATTTAGAAAAAAAAATCAAAAGCCATTTTTGGCTTCCTATGCATTTACGGTGAATACGCTTACGCCATATTTGGCTTCCTATGCACAACAAGTACCAACACTCATACAAGGTTAATTTCTCTAAAACAGTTTATTTTCCCATTCAAACAAAGAAAAACGTAACATTCCTCAAATTTTATATGAGAACGCAAACAACCATAATTTTGGCATAATTGACGATTATTTGGTACCGATTTACCAAAAAAACGTTCAATTATGCCTGATGCCAATTTATATGATCGCACTGAATTTAGAGGTTGCGCTTTTATCTTGATCTTATGTACCCTTTGCCAAGGTGCATGAGATCGTACGCGTACCAATTTGTCTTGAGGTAGGTGTACCATCTCTTGACGAGGTATGTTCGGCATTATGTGTACCAAGACGACCTCTTTTTCTTGAGATATTCTTGCCAGCCTTGCAATAATGTTCGGTAATGACAAGCTTGAAATCAAATAGTACATGTATAAGTCGCCACAAAAACGTCTTCATCGGATTCGGATAATGATACCTATATCGTTACTAAGGGATCTATCACCAGGAATAGAATTCGTGCATTTAGCAGTGTCATAAAAGCCTGAAGAAAGCATTCTGTAAATATAGAAACAAAGAACTCTAAATGCATACGAAGCCATATTTGGCGTAAGCGTATTCACCGTAAATGCATACGAAGCCAAAAATGGCTCCTATATAAAATGGTGAAAATAATAAACAAAAAACATATATTTAAAGAAATCTTCAACAGGGAATCAAAAAAGAAACTCTATAGAACATTATTAATATTTTTTAAAGGCAATTTTCTTACAATTTCTATTTTAATTTTAACAACAAAACTGCAGTAAAGTTAACTTGACACAAGTTTGCGTACGCATCGGAGAAAAATGAAGGTATACTGACAGGTGACATTTGCTATAGGCAATAAAAATTACTTTCCGTTTCAGTTTGATGTACTTAACATTATTACAATAAAAGTTGAAAATATTTGTTTAAAATTAGAGTAGAAAAAAATTACTAAAGTTAAAAAGCCAAATATGGCTCTGTATGCAATAGAGGGTTAATGTTAGAGTGCGAAGCCGTTCGCGTGCGAGTTCAAAACTTCACACTTGCTGTTTTATTTGTCACCGTATTGTATAAAGGCAATTAACTACAATAAGCACCACTAGGAGGTAGTACTAATAAGTTCGTGAACCAAATCTTGAGAGCCCAATTTCAATTTAAAATGAACAGTATTTACAAATGGGACTAAAAGCTTTGTAAAACGGAAATTAAACAATTTCAAACGATCTTACAAGTGATCCTACTGGGAAATGGTAACTTTATAATTACGTTATCAACTCTCACAATTGCGCTACTAAATAATGAATACAATTCACCAAACTGAAAACACTTTACGAAATATTCTTATTCTGTAAAGAGAATGGTTAAATTATCTTACAAATTTAATGAAAAGGTCACAGAATGCGGTCCATTTTAGACATTTTGATTAGGTACCTACCAAAGCCGAAATATAACATTCTTGGGTAGATGTCGCACAAAATTTCTTAGGTAATTATTCCCTCATCAATGTCTAAAACATTCATCAAGCGGTCGCTCTTGAAATTAATTATAGTACAGAAGCTAGGAAGGTAGGTACTCAGCCCTTTGAATTGCAACCCTTTTACGTCAGTAATTATTGTCTCTCCCAATCAACCTTTGATACCCAATCGGGGTGAGTTAATAGATAACAAATAATTGATAAACCCGTTATCTAAAAGTTTAGTAAACTTTAATTGGGATTAGGTATTTTCCTATTTATCTGTAACTGTAATAAAGTATCTAAGTGGGTATCAACTTTAATCGATCATTGTAAGTACCCATATTGTATACTTACGGATATTTTGTGTCCCACTAGAATTATTGAATATCAAATGTATAGGTACTTAAGTACATAAACTTAAACTTACAACGCATCTAAACATTATGGAACAAAACTTGGGTGTTTACCATTTGAATTAAATAAATAGTAAACAGAAATTTTTAATATTGTTTGTACGCATAATAATGAATAGAAAGAAAGAAAGTTGTTCAGTAATAATTATAACAAGGAAATATTATTATGACAACAGTATAAATAAACAGGGCCCGTCGTGTGAAATTGTTCATTAGGTATAATGTACACAAATCTAAAATTAGATTATTAGAATTGTTATAAATTGAATATTACCACGCGGAAGAAATTCATATGTACAGATAAAGATAATGGGAGACAAATAGTTAGTTAAATAAAATAAATAGGACTCACCTTGCAGACATGTTTAACTGAGGTATTGCGGTTACCGCAACTAGTAAATTTCCTGCTGCATACACAAACATCATGTACAGAATAGTCCTGAAACGTGAATTAATAGATACACAAAACATAACATGAAATAATAAGAAATAATACCTAGACTTTAGAACATGAAACTGGTAGATAAAAAAGTAATTAAAATGTTATTGAGTTTACCGTAATTTCGGCACTGTTTCAAGCGAAATATCTAAATACTTATTGGACGAAGGAAAGGACAAATAAGTACCTACATTTTCAGAACTAACGCGAGTAACTATTATTTATTTTAAAAATCAGGAATAACTCGCGTAGGTAGGTATAGTAAAACCATTTCTAAAATGAACGCCCCTCTACCGAATTCTGTATTTTTTTTTCTGTGTATTCTGTTTTTCTGTATTTCCTCTCACACGTTGAAATCATCACGGTTTTGTGGAGGGGAGTTCATTTTTAGAATGGTTTTACTATACCAAACCTACGCTATGACGATAATTATTATATATCTGACGTTTCGGATACATAGTTACATACATACATCAAGCCTCATTATATAAGTCTAAAATATAGGGTACAATTTATACAAAGCCTTACCTAAATTTCCCCAGATAGTTATCGGCAACGATTCCTCCGATGATTGGGAAGAAATAGACGAGACAGCTGAACACATGGTACACCTCAGTAGCGCCATCGTCCGTGTATCCTAGTTTACTCCTCAAGTAGATTGTGAGGAATGCTGGAAGTAATATTTGATTGATTTCTACGCCTTAGTTATCATAATCCTAATCGTTAATCGAATTTTGAATAGACGTTAAATTAAAAATTCAAATTGGTTAATTCCATCCTCTATGATTCCAATGATCACTGCTTTGCCGTAACAGTTTCGATGGGTTATTAGTTAGCGTGGAAAGAAATGACTCTTCGACAGTGTGGATACTGTCAGTTTGTCAAAACATTGAAAAAAAGAAATAATCTGCTAACATTTTGAAGTGCATTATTCTAAATAGTCATAAATAGTAATCATAAATAGTAGGTACCTACAAACATAAATGTTACATTGTGTACCTAAAAAAATCCATGAACAACTCACCTCGCATCCCTGAATAAGAAAATCTCTCACAAAACTCCGCAATGATAATAAGAATAACAATCCTTGGAAAACGGTCCTTCTTCTAGAACAATAATAAATTTTCTTGGACATTTCGCAATGTTTTTTAAACAGATTTGAAATTTAGAATTCATTTTTCCAGAAAAACGTAACGTAAGAAAATAATTGGGGGTGGAAATCCTTTTAAATTTTTATAACATACTCGTAGATCTAGATCCCAGAACCTATTTTGACAAGGAGGTTTTGTTGTAAGAAAAAAACAAAAAGTAAACCCAAAACCTAACGAAAAAATTAAATTTAGAATTAAAAATCTGTTAATTAACTTTTACAATCGATATAGAAACTGCGATTTTTTGTATCTACAGTAGGTATTGCAATGTGTTATTTTTAGTTTATTTCCATCTATATTTACACACCGGACTTTCCAACTCTCTAAAAGCCACATCGCGATCAACTTTCGTCATTTCACTATTGCGGTTCAATTGTAAATATCAACTAATTTTATCTCATGTAATTTATATTACACTCCTGGTGTTTTCTCGGCAAACACCGCCTATCGCATCCACACAGCCAAATTAAACAATTATTAACCCTAGTTGGAGTTAACGGGCACGTTAGTGGCAGTTGGCAGGCACGGTGAAAATAGGACTCTTAACAACTCTTAGATATTAAATCTCAAAATGAGCGCATGTCTCCCCAACCTATGTATTTAAATAAAAATCAATGACACTTTTCGTTTTTACAACTCAAGAATCGGCCCAAAGCACGCGCTTTTGGTTTTAAAATAGTCATTCTAGCCCAACAAAGGTTAACAAGGCAAGAAAACATGGGAATAAAGCGGGCGAAGCCGCAGGCGAGTAAGCTAGTAAGTTATAGATTTAAACACCAATGTAGGTCTTGGGTATTAAGCCTGGTTGGTTCGATTCTCGCCTCGAGACAAAATTTTTACAATTTGCAAATAAAAAATAATACGAACCGAGTATCAGGGTGTTATAATAAGTACCTACACTTAATAACAATTATTAATCCATGCACCTGTGTATATTATATTAAATATAATATTAAAATAAATATAAAATATGTTTGTATAGTAGGTACCTACCTTTGTAAATAAGGTTCATAAATAGGTACGATTACCTAAAATGTAAACGTTTGAGTGTGCAAATAAATGATTACTGGATACGCATCGCCGCGATAATATCGCCGCGTGGAGACCGTGTAGAGTTGTAGAGTTTAGAGATAGAGTGTAAGTAGGTATAGAAAAGAAATACGTGGCACGTCGATAATATCGCCGCGATTCTCTCGCCCATGGAGACAGCCCCTTACGTTTGCTTTGCGTTGTGTTCAGACTAAGCCTTCATTGATAAACGTGAGTGAACTGTATGTTTTGTGGACGTGGCATCGTGGCTCGGTGTGAGGGCGTGCATGCCGCCAAGTGTATCATTTTATTTACACTGATAGTCCTAGAACTATTTAAAACTTGTCCTGCACCTCGGCTATTATACCCCTACACGACTTTAAATCTTCATAATGATATGATATTTTATCTTAAAATAGCATATCTAGAACGTTTATCGAGGAAATAGCCCAGTCAATTTAGACAGAAAAATGAGGGTGAAGTTACAGAAAGTCCCAACAAGTTGAATTTCTGTGAAATTGTTCAAAACATAATTATAAACAATGTCTAGAAGTTCCCCATCATTCCCCATTAAGGAAAAAAAGTTATTCAAGGTCAACGGTAAAAAAAATAAGATTTTGGCGATTTTCAGCAAAACGGTAAGTTTTATCATAAAAGTACCTGAGAACTAATTGTAGATCATAAAATTATCTATAAAAATGTATCAATACTTTTTTCTTACAAGCCACCGTTTCTGAGATATAACGATTCAAAAAGTTATAAAAGTTGGCATGCACAAATTGTCAAGGCCGGTCGTGCTCTAATATTGAATCACAAACAATGGAGGATTCGTTTCGTTCCGACAAAGTATCATGCGATACATCGCTATTGACGCAATTTAATAACTTTTCGAAAATTTCATTTCATTTTGAAAACAATTTTTATAACTTTTTGAACCGTTATATCTCAGAAACGGTGGCTTGTAAGAAAAAAGTATTGATACATTTTTATAGATAATTTTATGATCTACAATTAGTTCTCAGGTACTTTTATGATAAAACTTACCGTTTTGCTGAAAATCGCCAAAATCTTATTTTTTTACCTTTGACCTTGAATAACTTTTTTTCCTTAATGGGGAATGATGGGGAACTTCTAGACATTGTTTATAATTATGTTTTGAACAATTTCACAGAAATTCAGCTTGTTGGGACTTTCTGTAACTTAGAATGTCTAAATTGACTGGACTAAAAGTTATATCTAGGCTATATTTTATGAAGTTTAGGTGTACTTATAACGTAAAAAAAACGCAAGCGAAGCTATCGGCCGTTCGACTAGTACTTAATATAGCTTTTTAATTTATTTATATTAATTATTAGTACTAGCATTGATCGTATTAGTGTAAAAACTGTATTTTTTATGTAAATAATAAAGTAGATGAACTTTTTATTTTTATTTTTATTCCAAATCACGCTGATAGCGTGTAACGAAACGCAAATTCATTTAAATGTTACCAGTTACTCCTCCAGCCAGAATTGTCCAGATTACTTACACGACGAAACTCACCCTGACATTTTATTTTTACATTTTATTTACAGTTATATTTTTAGTACATTTTTATAATCGTCTAATAATATATGAAAAATGAATATGGACTCGTAAAAACATATAAATGGTAGTCACTTTGCTAATTATTGGCAACACTATTGTTTCGTGTGACTTTTGTTTGACATAAAATTCAGTTGTTTGATTTTAAACTTAAACTGAACGTGATCTCTTGAAGAGAAAACAAATAATATTTATCTACAAACAATTTCTATGTTGACAGAATAAAACCCGTAGTGTGTAATGATAGAATATAGAGCTTAAAATAACTGCTAGCAGGCTGGCAACCATTATTTTGTGTGGTAATTTCGTTTAGTGTTTTGATTATCTGCAATGAAGACGCCAAGAAAAGCGTCTCCAGCTCGCTCCCAGGGTGCGGTGCGGACTCCAATACGACATAGGCACCGGAGGACGCTTAGCGTCAGCTCAGCACGCTCTAACGCGTCTGGTTTCCTATCTGCGTTGGCGCACAAGAAAAATAACAATGCATCATTTGTGATTTCTCCGCTGCCAAATAGAAAGTCCGTACTTACTGATGATACACAGATTGATGAGCCTAGACGTAAGTTTTTAATATACCCATAGCTTAAACAATACAATGAACCATTCTTATAATGATGCTTATTTGACACTTTAATGTCAGTAAATTGTACCATGGGTTAAACTTTGCTATGCGATGTTAGATGTCCAGCAATATTTATGTTTATTGGTTCCAACTGAGATCCACTGAGTTAAAACAAGCGCACCCGGATGATGAAGATTAAATTTAACTCTAATTCTTATGAGACTTCAGAATTTTTTTATCCTCTGTAAGAAGTTATCATTTTTTAAATACACACACTCCCACAATGTATATACTTACCCACATATACAAAAAACTAACTCCAGTGCAATAAAATGTCTATAGGTAACTAATATTTATATTGTGCTGAGAGGTGGGTATTGAGGTGACTCCACAGTTAGTTACTTTTGCGACCTCATTGTTGAGTTATGTATCCTGTAATAGTTAAAGTACCCCTTTCCTAAGAATTTATTTGGTATTTGTATTTATTTCTGATATAATACACAAACATTTAATTCTAAACATCTTTAACAGTAGTAAATGTTATTATTAAATATATTTCAGGAAAAAGTTGGTGGAAAAACCTAGGAGAAAACTCAAGAAATGTCATAGAACTTTTAGAAGATGACCAAAATGCTGAACCAAATAATATTATTGAAGAATTGGATATGGAAATTCTCAGGTATTTTAAATTAATATTTATATAAAAAATATATTCATAAACAATTTGTATAAATAATGTGTCAATTGTGTAGCAATACATCATTTCATCGGTACATTATTACCTATTAAATAAATACTTGAATTACTTACATCCTTTCATAAAATTTTAAAAATTTACCAACACAACACATTCAAATTTACTCCATCCACCTAAAAGCAGAGTGCAGAGTGCCCTGAATGCCAGTTGCATTGCTCAATCAATTAATCAAATCATTTATTTGCTACATTAGATGGGATAGATATTGTTTGTCAAAAATATGCTTGCAAATTTATTTTTACTAACTGCACTACAATTTTATGTAATTTTTTCAGCCAAGAGAATAAACAACATCACACTTTTGAACTACCAGAAAGTAGTGACAATGAATCCATCAACAGCATTGTTTTACCTCAAAGAAAACTCTTCACACAAAAAGAAAATCAAAACCAGAAATTATTTTCTGAAATTGTTGGACCAAGAGAAACTTTAGCAAAACTACACAAAACAGGTTTTGACAAGACTCTTGTAACCGGAACCAGAGCACTTTTTCAGAACAAGCCTAAATCTAAACCAATATTCCCAGCAGTCCTTCTTAATATTTCACCTAATAAGACATTAGCTGATAAGACAAAAGAGTTAGCTGCAGCTGAGCCAAAAGCCCAAGTCCGCAACATATTTGGTAACCGTGGCTCAAAACGAAAAAACATCTTTAGTAACTTCATTGTAACAGAAAGTGAAGATGAAATATCTGAGATACAGCCGAAAATATTTGGCTTTCAGAAGAAATTTGATGGCAGAAGGAGATCATCATCTCGTGGAGCTAGAGAATACTCTCCAGCTTCAAGCATTACTACAGATATGGAAATGGATGACTGGAAAATGTTGCCTTCATCCACAATGGTGGAGAACCAGTTAGAAGCTTTGATGGGAGCTCAGTCACCAAAGAGAGCCCGATTAAGCAAATTGTCTGAAATAGGATCTGAAGCTGTTAGTAACAGTACAAAGCAGTCCAATAAATCAAATACATCTAAAGATAAATCAAGAAAGTCAAAGACATTTACAAAAGAAAAAGCACAAGATCAGGAAGAGATACTTGAAAATAATGAGACTAAATCTCGCAAATCAAAGACATTTACAAAGGAAAAAGCTTTAGAGACTACTGGACCTGATGCTCTACCTATAAATAATGATGTAAATAAAGATATTGCTGAATCGAGAAAATCTAAAACATTTATACAAGAAAAAGTTTCAGAAACTGATGGCGAGAATTTAGTAGCAGATATTGTGGTTGCAAACAAATCAAGGAAGTCTAAAACATTTACAAAAGAAAAATCGTTTGAATCTGAATCTATGACCACTAGAAACAAATCCAAATCTATGATAGTTGGCAATGATGAGCAAAACAAAACTTTGATAACCGACAAATCGAGAAAATCAAAAACATTTGTAAAAGAAAGGGGGGAGTTAGAAACATCAATGACTACTAGAAATAAGTCTAAGCTTGCCGAAGATAATGCAGCACTCAATAAATCTCTAACTCTAAACCCCAAAAACAATATATCAATGAAACCCAAAAGGCTAACTACAAATTCTTCACATCACAATAGTACCAACCAAAATAAAAGTAGTTCTAAAGAAAATGACAATGTCGAAGAAAATCCTGAATATCAGGATAATGATGACGAAATGAACTTCTCTTTAAAATATGACAATGATGAAGAAGACGAGATTGAAAATGAAAATATGCATTTGCATAATAAAGTTGTAGAAGACTCACCTGAAACTAAAGTGAGTCAGGAAAACAGCAGAACACTGAAAACAATAAACAAGTCGCTAGTTAAAAATACTAGTAAACTTAATGTTTCTATAACAAATAAAAAAAATGCTGACCTGTCTCCTAATCAAACAATGAATAATGATGACGAAGTTGATAATATGCAGGACAATAGTAAAAATAAAAGTAACCTAAAGGAATCAAAACATCATGAAATTGTAACTGTGACTGACATAATTGACCAAAATCTATGTGAGACTTCTAGACCGGAGGTTGATGCCAATGATGTTGTTGATCAAATTGCTAGTGAAGCTGAACAAGATGTAATTCAAGAACAGCGAGATTACGAAAATGAGCAATTTAAACCACAAGACCAAGAAAGTGAAAATGAGCAAAATAAAAGCAAAATTGAAACAGACATACACGAAGAAAGTGTGAAAGAACAAAATGATAATGAACCAGAGCTATATGAAAGTAAGGCCGAAGAAAATGAAAGTGGGCATAAACTAAATAAAAGTGAGGTAGAAGAAAATGTCAATGAACCAGAAGAAACTGAAAGCGAAGTAGAAAAAAATAACGTAAGTGAGGCAGAACAAAATGAAAGTAAAATTCAGAATGACAGTGAAGTTCATGAAGAAAGCGAAGCTGAACAAAATGAAAGTCAAGTAGAAATGGAGAATGAGGAAAGCGAAGCTGAACAAAATGAAAGTCAAGTAGAAATGGAGAATGAGGAAAGCGAAGCTGAACAAAATGAAAGTCAAGTAGAAATGGAGAATGAAGAAGAAAAAGATGAGCAAAATGAAAGTCAAGTAGAAACGGAAAATGAAGAAGAAGATGAACAAAATGAAAGTCAAGTAGAAACGGAGAAAGAAGAAGAAGATGAACAAAACGAAAGCCAAGTAGAAGCGGAAGATGAAGAGGAAGAGGTAGACCAGGAATCTGAAGCAGAACAAAATGAAAGTAGCCTCCAAAATAATGAAGACAATGAGAGTGATAATGAAGAAGACAGTGTAGGATCAGGCGTTGAAAACGATGACAATCCCGATAGCGGCCAAGACAATGACGTAGACAATGACCACCAAGATTCCGCACCAGAAGAAATAATGGAAACTCCTAACGTATCCCACGACACAACCGGTAGAAACAGACATAAAACAAACCCTAAATCTCCTGAAGCGATGCTACATGACAGCAATAACATCAATGACTCATACTACTCAGTGAAAGGAAACAAGGATGCAAGGAAGACTGAAATGCTCAAGAGTATGCACCGAGATTTAGTCCCTGCTAAAGAAAGAGACAGCACAGGATTCGCCGATGGAACTGACAACTCAAGTGGTCAAGGTTCTGGTTGGGATTCTCACAGAACAACAAGAAAGACTCTGAGAATGACATACGGACAAGATATTACGCCAAGGAAATCCTTGCGTGCGTTAGTTATGGAGAAATCTGCTAAAAGACAAACATTGCGTAACGAATTGGCATCTGTTACGGCCGCAAGCCCTTTGGCAAATTCTACTGAGATGCCGTCTACTCGGTTTGATGATGATGATATTGAAAACGAAACACCCAATGAAATATCGTTCAGGACGCGACAGACTACTCTGGAGAAATATTTGATGAATGTGAAACAGAAGAATTCAGAAAAAAGAAGTAAAATTGTATGTAAACTTTTACGTAATTCAGTTTATCAATTATATATTTACTTTAACATTAGCTTTTCTTATGCAGTTATCACCACTTAAACAACACTTAATACTTTCAGGAAGAAGAAGTCCTTAATTCACTAAAAGCACCATCAAAAACCCACATATTCAAAGTACCCATGAAGCCGTTATTTGCGCGGAAGGCGGCTCCTAAACCCAAACAAGCGGACCCCAAAGCCAATGCTAGATCGAAACAGTTGTTTGGAGAACTGCCTAAGGAGTTCATCGAAGACTTGAAGTACAAACCGCCTAAGAGATTCCAGCCCAGAGATGCACCGTGGATTACCAAACATCTGTACAAGTTTTTGGAAGAAAAGCTGGAACCGAAGTGAGTAAATTGTACCTTTACAAATAAATATTGGTGGACAATTCACACAGCAATATCTAGTCCAAAGCTTGTGTTACGGGCACTAGATAATCTGATATACTTAATATGATATACATACCGATATTTTTATTATACATATAGAACACCCAGACGCCGGAACAAATATTTACAGATCGTACATGTGTTTGTTCCGAAGCGTTAATCGAACCCGCAACCTTCTGCGTCGCAGGCAGATCTTCGCCCGCTGCGCCACAGAAGTAGAATCTTTAAATCTTCGTTGACTCAAGTAATCTTTACCCAAATCTAAAACCGAGAGAGTTCTCACTGTGAGAACCGCGCGCGCGACCTCAGAGTAGACGGAGCACGGCGGGACGCTTACTCCTGTTTAACTCTCCTGTAAATACGTGAGTAATTCCCGTTTTATAAAATTAATAGTATAACTCACGAAAATTTAAAAACTAAAACAGCCACTGTCGATTAATTTTGAAAGTGAAATAGCAATTGTCGATTCCAGATACCACTACCGAGCCCGCGTGCGCGCAGAGAAGCTAGTAGAGAGCGTGTACAACTTCGCGCGCGACCTGCGGCGGCGCGACGTGGCCGCGCGCGACGCCGTCGACCTGCTGAAGCGGGAGATGGCGCGACTTGAAGTCGTCAGAACACACTTCGACTTCTACGAGTTCTTCCATCAGTTTATGCCTAGAGAAGTTCGAGTTAAGGTAATATCAATGACACGTCCACGGCGTTAAACTATGTTAAAATATAATAACGTTAACTTTTAAATAGTCTATCCTGTGTCCCAGACGTCTAAATGTCTATCTAGCAAATTTCATCAAATTCTAATCATTGGTTTATGAGTTATGGATATGTTACGGCTAATACCCGAAGTGCGGCTACACCTAGTTTTAGCCGGTTAGAACTAGGTGTAGCCACTTACTCTTGGTACGGCTACACCTAGTAATAGCCGATTGTTTTCGGGTAAAACTAGGTCTAGCCTTCATCATGTCGGCTACAACTAGGTCCAGCCATTCCCTGTTGGATAAAACTAGGTCTATCCGATATCATTCCGGCTAGAACTAGGTTTAACCAATAGTAAGTTGGCTACACCTCGTTCTAACCGGCTAAAACTAGGTGTAGCCGTGTGTTGTTCCAATCTAATTTTATTTGTATGTATATTTGTTAGCCAAACATTCTTAATTAAACGAATTTTCTTTCTTTATTTTCTTTTCTGTTGGATAAAACTTAGATGTGTGTCCCGCCAAGCCTTCCGCCCCGCGCGTCTCACTCATGACTTACCTACAGCATCTGCAGCAGCGGCGCGGGGTGGAGGGCATAGCGAGGCACGTGCCTCTGCAGGTTGTGAGCGCCAGGTGCTGCTGATCTACTGAAGGTCTACTAGCGAGTGTGACTCACAGCGTCTGCAGCAGCAGCGCGTTTCTTAGTTTTATCGTATTGAAATTATGAATGTAATGTAATAATTTATTTTAGTGACATAAGTGTTTAAAATTGATATAATTATAATAATGCATGTACCATTTGATTAATATAATTCCCATTGTCCCATTGTCAAAGGGAAGGAACCTACTTATCATCAAAATGTTCTAAAATTCATTGAAATTATTTGTATGCCCCCCTGGGCGCGACATGGCTGTGCAAAATTATTTTATAAGATCATTAATGAAGCCTATGTTTCATGCAAATAAATATTTATGATTATGATAACAGGGATTGGTTGTTAAAAAAACATCCAATAAAAAGAAACGTAGAGAATTTTTTTCTCTCCATGACTTACACTCTTACACCGACCCCTAAAGATTTGTTATTAGTATAGATACCGATACGAGTATACTTAGACCCCTCGCTAACTGCAGACTTTCTATCGGCCGATAGTTTGGTCGGGCTTATAATCAGTATGAAGATGTATGCAAGTCCGCATACTACAACGATTTGGTATCGGCCGATAAATAAGTTTGATAGGCTACTCAACTGCGTTCAAACTGAAAGATGATCAAACTATCGGCCGACTGCTATATTAGTATGGACCTCCTTGCTAGCGCGCACACTGACCGATTGTTTAGTCGGCCGATGGTTCACTTCGCTCCGAGTTTTGGAGCCGGAAGGTCGTGCATTCATTCATTTTGTCCAATTCTACTCAATCGCTGGTTGTAGAAACGTAATCTAATTTTAATTTTCCATTTAATAATCTAGTACTGTAGATGGGATGCACCCAATACTCTCGGACTCTCTTCTTGATTTTTCTCCTCCGTTGTATAAGAGCAATTACAATATTTCTGGACAATATTTTCCTACGAGAAACTTCCATTATGCGACCGCTCTCTTCAACGGTAGCTTAAAAACTGAATATCGTCGGCCGACTGTTGGCTAGTTTGCGCACTCACCACCAACCCAACTGTTTAGTTGGCGCAGTGTGCGCGCTAACAGCCCAACCCGACCAAAATATCGGCCGATAGAAAGTCTGCAGTTTGCGAGGGGTCTTATACTTACCCATTCGATCAGACTCACGCGACCAATTTCGTGACACTTCGTTCTCTGTGAATAGATATATCATAATATTTGTCACTGTGCAGAATATCTATAAGATGTATATCAGTTTCTATTTTATTGCAGGTAATACCAGATGTAATTAACAAAATATCACTTCCGAGACAAGGTATATTCGGCGATATTATTTAAGGACCAACCAATCACCTCCGATTATGTTATAAATATTTGTAGTATGTATTTAAGGTAAATAAATAAGTTTTTTACAAGATCTGTCTTATTTACAATAGATGATAATAAATAGTAAAACAAGTATTAATGGGTATCTAAGAGTTGTTTATTTTGAAAATACTAGGATACAAATGTAAAACCTATGCTACATGGAGCACCATACACAAAATTATATTGCAATGTTGGTTAAATTGTTATCTACAACGTATTTTTCAACAGCTTTAGTGATCCTCTTTTATAACCACGCACAAAGAACCAACTTTAGTCCAATTAAGGAAAAGGAGTCGCCACTAACTAAATCTCTTTGTTATTTCTGAGATTTTTTTAAGGACTGTTGAAAAATTAGCGTGAAACAATATCGGAAGTTCAACTTTTTGTATCGAATATCTGCTATAAAAATGAGTATAGATTTTATACTAAAGATATAGAAAAATCATTAGGTACATCTTGTCTTAAAACTAAACATATGTATAGAAGGGATAAAGGCAAAGCTTAGTCTTAATTTGATCTATTATTGGGGCATTTACATTGTAACAATTAACATTAGGTCCATATTCTTAAATATTTCGAAAATCTACAGGATTCATTGTACATAGGATTTAAACAGTAGATCAAAAAGTTCAAAAGACAAGCAATGTAAACAGAAACACTAGAACAAATAATTTTCTATGGAGATCTCTAAAACCAATATTGTTTATATTGATATGATTAATATCAAGCTAATAAACACTACAATTTCCGCTCTATAATAGACTGTGCATTATAGATAAACATTCGTTAACAATGCGAACTGTATGCTATAATCTGTAAATTCCTACGTAAACATGTCTGTTAACCACAGTCCTATCACATCCTACTTCAATCACAAGATCTTGAACACCAAGAATGTACCTACACACTACCAAACTCGAATTTAGTATCTTACTCTATATTCTAACAGTATGAACTCCTAATTCCAGTCCAGATTTTGTATGAACGTATTAAACCAGCCAATCAGGGCCTACGAATTTTATTATCCGAATTTTCATTTATTAATTCTTTCATGTGATTGGTCAGAAACAGCAACAATAAGTAAACAACTTTAGTGCTTCATTTTAAATATTTTCCTGGAAGTAAAAGTTCATACAGTCCTGTTATCATAGTGTAATCTAATTTGTGACCAAAAATCTATATAAATCCAATTGGGGTAAACTTTGGCACTACTAAGACACGTTTTCAGTAGAACCTACAGGGATATATTGTGCTACAATAACATGGTCCTTACAATCTACGTAACATAAATAAATTTGTATAAACTTATCAAAACTGATAGTAAATTTTTCTAAATAATAACGCAGAATTTGCAAAAAAATAAATCCTGTTATTGTTGTTAAATGGTATGTTTGCTAAAAAACTAATAAAATGACATGCATTAATTAGTTATTCGAAATACTATTAGTTAAGTTAATTACTTGGGCTTTTCTTCCGAGGTCCAATTAAAAAAACAAGATTATGTTGAAGAATATAAAAATACAATATAATAAGCACTTTTGTTGATTCCAGTAAACAAGAATTTCGTTATTTATAGCAAACTTACCCAAAATTAATAGGCAAACAAGTAATACATTGCTTATACTATAATCAAATCATACACATGACATGTAGAATCTTAAGATAAAAGCAGTCAGGAAAACAGTCGAAAAACAACTACATAACAAATTACAGACAAATTAACCAGTCCATTTAATAATTTGCGTTAATTTCATAAAAAATCATTTAATAATACCGTAGATGTCGAAGAAAAACATAATTATCTCATTCTGAATTAAATTGCTTCTTTTATAGTCCATTTAACGAAGAGATTAAAAACTTATTTCCCATGGCAGTACATAAAAATAATGACTTAGTTCAAATTAAACAATGTTTAACATAAACAAGCAAAATGCAATAATTAGAATAATGTCTTTTACAGTCATACATTAAATAAGCTTAACGAAATGCATCCCTTATATTTTATAATAATCATTCACATAACATATAATTGTTGTATATAAGTAACATATTATTTCATGTATGTTAAAACATTAAATAGGGAGTTAATAAATAGTACAACATATTCAGGGTTAAATGTATAAAGATTAGGTCTTTATTCCCAGGTCTTAGCGTTCCCTGATATTTAATTTCGAAGATAAGGGAACATATAAATCTGCAAATTGTATGTGAAGACTTGGAAATAAAGAGCACGGAATACTTTCGGTAGGGTTAGTTAGAGTAAACCACATTAAAAAAAAAATATGCTGTTATTACTTTTTGTCTACTCATTGTAAAGATAATCAGGGAGTAATTGGTTTATATTATTATAGTTATTTTTATATTATAAAAGTATTGCTTTCAAACCATTTTAACCACTTTTAGCACTACAGACGCGTTGAGAGGATAAACAAGACGAAACATTATGTGCCTTATATAACACATGCACATATTTTTCGAATTATAAAAAAACAATTGTTTCGATGACAGAGACTGTAACGAAAATACACATAGTTAATGCTAAAAGTGGCACCTTTACACACAGTTGGCAACACTAGCCTGATTTATGCCACCAGCCCACGTCGATGTGCGTTATTATTTCAGCCGATCCTTTGATTACGTATCCTGTCAAAAGTATTTTTTTAATTGTATTCTAAGAAGAATCAGAATTATAAGTATCGCTGATGTTTTGCTAGATCGGGTGAAGGTTTATCGTGTAGCTGGCACATAGTTGGAAACACTAGCCTGAAGTCGCCGGTAGCCGATGGCAGCACTAGCGTGGTGTTGCCGGCAGCAGTTGCACGTAGTTGGCGGGGAAGAGTCCGAAGAGCCCGCGCGGGCCGAGCCCCTGCCACCAGCCCGCGTCAATCTGCTCGATGTGAGTTATTATGTCGCCCGGGTCGAAGGTTATCTCTGATTCGTCCGCTGAAACAAACACACAAGAGATATTTAACATTATCACATGATACGGTGAAGGCAAACTTCGTGAGGAAAACGGCATGTTCTGGAAACTTTGAAAAGTTTGAAGGACAAGTTGTGTCATTTACCAACCAGCACATAGGGAATTTTCTCTAGACGAGAGATTAGTTAGGCCTTAATTTACCACGCTGGCCAAGTAATTATTGTTGAGAATTATCTTAAGTACATACCTGCTTGGTAGTCATACAGAGCCCTTGCTGTTAGTCCGGGGTCTTCATCGAGATCTTCATAAATGGTGCCTTCTTCATCAACAGCTTCAGGTGATCCATCTGTATGGAAATGTATACTTTAAAAATGGTATATTTTTAAATTGTCATAGTACCCCAGGGAAGGTTAAAATCATAGGAATAAAGCAGATAAAGCCGCGGGCGGTTCATTTAGTATAGTAATAAATATTGTTGATAAAACAAACTTACCATCCAAAGAGCTTCCGTTCTGTTCCTTCTTATAATTAACATTCTCAATAACAGTATTCTGCCGGCTCAATTCCCTCTCATTTTCCTCAGCGATATTATTCTTACTGTACGGAGACCGCTTGATGGTACTAAACTTATTATCACTATCATCATCATCATTTTCATTGGAACTGGAATAGGAGGTGTCAAACATATCGTTCTCTAGAATATTCTGTTTAATCATCGGCTCACTTTGCTTCATGTCTTGAATATCTCTATACGCTTCGGTTTCTTTATATTCAGAGTAGTTGATAGAGCTGAATGAAGTTGGCTCGTCTGTGCTCGGACTTAAATCAACGGATGGGTCTATGATAGGTTCGTATTGGATCTGCGAAGGAGTTTCTAGACTCATTTTGATCTTGTCTATGTTCTTGAGGGGGCTTGTTTTTGGTTCTTCTGGGGTAGTGGGGGTGAGTTTGACGGGAGACTTGACCGGGGAGGTGGGAATTGGGACGGGGTTTGGGGAGAACGTGTTGATTCGTTGCGCGATCACTGAACTGCGGACTGGCTTTTCCGGTATTGAGTTGGATCTGAAAGAAATATTGGTTTTATGCCATATTGAGTTTCACCTCGGGTAAGTACCTAATTATACATTATTATAAACCTTTCACTAGAATTATAACTACCTAAGAAAACACAAAATCCGTTCCATAGTATGAATTAGGTATGTATGTATTTTATTTTACTTTATTTGCATGCCTAGAAACAGACAGACAGCAAGAATGACTATTTTATACTATGTTTTTATTTATTATTTTACTATAACTTGGAGACATAGAGAGTAACCTATAGATCTAAGAGTGATCTATATACCTGACCTGGTGAGCTTTCTAGAGACCTAGGGAATTGTCAAGAAACCTAGGTTTAGTTACCTATAGGTAGACCTGAATGAAGAGTTACCACTATAATTATATATTTATGTATATATATTATTTATTATTAACCTGGAGATCTGTCCTTGCGCGAGGTTCTGCTGGAACATGGCGCGCGCGTTGGCCGTGGACGCGCCGATGAGCCGCCGCGCCTCCGCCGACCGCTGCCGCCGCGAGCTCTCCGCGCCCGCCAGCGGCAAGGCCGCCTCGGGACTCACGCTCCTGATAACAATATCAATGAATGAATGAACACTTTATTGTACTTAAAAACCTTATTATTGTAAAAATCACCATTTCGGAGATAAAGCGATTTTAAACAACATTTGACCTTCAATAACTTTTTTTCCACACCTGGATCATGTGGACTTTTGACAAATTGTTTGTTTGTGTTTCGCAACATTCATGGCAATTTTTTGACCGGGCTAAAGTGCAGTTTGGTGAATCACATGACTTTCAAAGTTCTCAGAACATGCCGGTTTCCTCGCGTTAGAGCACGTGTTTTTCAAAACAATACGGATCAATTAACGCTTTTAACGCAAGGGACAAAATACAATGTTGTCACCAAACTTTAGACCACCGATAACTTGCTGAGTTCTTTGGATTTAAAATTTAAAAAGGTAACATTAAATGTAGAGAAAAAGGTGGGCCATTATATCTAAGGAGCGACATACCTTTGTTGTTCAACTTTAGCTCTTCTCTCCTCTTCCAACTCATCCCTCTTTCTGGCAGCGTCTTCAGTTTTTCTTTTCTCCTGAAAAAAGTAAGCAAAATTGTGTTTAAAGGGTATTCTGAAGCATTTAAAGGGTTCGGCAGCACGCGGGTAACATCTCTGATGCTACAGGCGTCCATAGGCTGCGGTAACCGCTCTCCAACAAGTGGGCCGCATGCTTGTCTGCCAACTTGGTAGTATAAAAAAAAAAAAAAAAAACCTTAAATTTAAATTATTAAATTATACACAGAATGTGCGGCGGAACTTATTTATGTAGAACAATGCGGGTTTTCTTTGGATAAAATACATTTTATCTCGTTCAAATAATATTTAACAATTCCCTTTACTAACAATAAGTACGTTGACGAAAGTACAATAAATAATGCAATTACCTCTTCTCTTCTCGTCCTCTCCGCCTCAACTCTCTTTTTCTCTTCCTGTTCCTCTTTTAACCAGAACTGGTCTCTTTCCTTTGAGTTTATTTCTTGAACTGTAACAAAAGAAGATTGTTTTATTATATGGATTTGTTCTGAATTTATAAGATATAACTATTCAGCTATTATACTGCTGTCATTTTCTTTGCTCCTACAACACATGAAAATATTTTATTTTCTAAAATTAATAAATGTTCTTAATTTTACACATGTAGGTATGTGTTCAAAGAAACTAAATACTTTTAAAGGATTTATTCATAAACGTTAAAGTTAAGAAACTATATTCTCTATTTCTCAGAATAATATAACTTACAAATGAGAATTATTAAAATCATGAACACTGCTTGCTATAAATGACTGATGTTATTAAATAAACAATATTGAAAAATCATTTAAAAAAATATTGTTTCATCATTTCAGCCATCGGACGTCTACTGCTGGACAACTGGATATAAGATAAGCCTTTCTTAACGATTTCCAGTTATTACGGTCGGTTACAGCTTGCTACCACCGTGAACTATCAGCTTTGACATGTTTTTTTTAAGTATTGAGTAGAAATAAATTAGTAATACCTCGCCTTAAACTATTCTTCCGTACTTTGATCTCGTCCGCCACTTTCCTAAACATCACAGCGTTGTAGTTTTGAGGCACAACAACACTCATCATTATCATCAATCCACAACTGACATTATTGGGAACTATATTGACGTCTTGTTTTAACGGGAGCGAGTAGAATACAATCGGAGTTTTGTTGACATTATCATACATTACTCGACCCATTGTGAGAGAATCATTTCAGGAATTTTAAACAGTACAGTTCCGTGTAATGATGGTATAAGGATGGTTTTAGGGTACCGTAATGTAATCATATCTAATCTATCTATCTATCTAATATATGTATATTACATCTGTAGGTTTGTTTTGATTGTAACACAATTTGAGGGCAAGGTTTTGTAAACTCGATCAATAAGGGTGTTATAAAAATATCTATCTATGTTTGTATATTCTTTTAGTATATCATAATATCATTAATCTAGCAAACGTTACACAAGTTTGGATTATCACGGGGCTAGATGTTGCTGTGTGAATTGTCCAGCAATATTTATTTATATTAATTTTGAATGAACCGCGCGCGCGAGCAGAGCGGTGACGGAGCACGGCGAGACGCTCACTCCTCGTGAAAAAGACTGCTCTTGTCGTGGTCGAAACGTCGAGTGATTAAACTCCTTAATTAATACGAGAGTAATTCCCGTTGTTATAAAATAAATAGTGTAACTCACGAAATTTTTGAAAGTGATATAAGTACCTACATAGATTAATTTTATTTATTTATTTTTGCCCAGGAGGTGGAACGTAATATGGGTTATAACTTTTTAAACTATCATGGTTTTTAACAATATTTGAAACTGAAACGGGTGATTAAAACTGATTGAAACTGAAACCATAATTTAAATGACTGAAATATCGGAAAACTCAAAAACATTTAAATCAAGGTATGTTACCCGTTTCAGTTTCAAATGTAATATGGGTTGTTCTGACATACCTGGATTAACCTTCTGATAGACAGTCCCAATAGGTCCACTAGGTGGTAGTTCCTCCTTCACCGACTTGAAGTTGAAGGCTGAACCGGCTTTATCCAGTTTGTCCAGTATAACTCTCTCGTCCAGGTCGTCCTCGGTCCTCGCGTGCAGCATGAGGTGGAAGCCGGGGAAGAAGGTGGACACGTGCTTGATGTGGTTCGCGCAGGTGCCTTTACGGACCGTCGGTGCACCTTCACCCTGCAAGAACAAGATAGGTCGGTGAGAACTGTGCGCGAGCAGAGCGGTGACGTTGTGGTCGAAACGTTGAGGGTGTTAAACTTGACTTGTCCAAGTGATCTTTAGGATTTTATGGAAATAAATGATGTTAATCTTAAAATCTTAAATCTCTTTAGGTAATACGTGAGTAATTCCCGTTGTTATAAAATGAATAGGTCTAAGACAATCAAAAAAATTAATAAAATAACATTACTTTACAAACACACACACTATGTTGTTTAACAAAAAAAAATCCTTATGATGAAGCCTTTCGATCGGTATGATAAAGCTACAGGATAATTATTTTTCTTGTGTAACGGGTTCAATTCCCGGTTCGACCATGTAATTATTTAAATAACTATGAATGCAGTTTAAATTGTTTTTTAAATTCAAATAATGTCTTCTTTGAGTAAAATGTTCAATCTGCAATATTTAAGGTACTTTCCCTCCATGTGGCATGGCCGTGGGACGCCCTGTATATTATCATTATTTATTAATTATTATTATATAATTAATTTCATTTAATTAATTTCAGTAAAAAAAATGTACAAATAATATTACTTATTTATATTTCTAAATAAATCAGTGTATATCAGTCAACTAGCAGCTATAGTAGAAGCTCTGCTTAAGTGATGTGAATTTTGCCTCATAATTTATGAGTATTTTCTTCCTTATTCATAGCTACATCCTTAAAAAATATTCCCTATAACAATTATATGACATAATAAGTATATTGTGTAATATACCACATATTTTACATAATAATTGTAACCACAAACAAAGATAATGTATATTGACTCATTTGTGGTTAACAGAAATGAGTGAGCTTGCAACATTACATATTTACGTTAATAATAATAAACCCAATTCATAAGGACAATAAATAGTGTATCTATATTTAGCTGTTACAACTTTAACAGTCTTATCAGCACAATTATCTAAACAATCCTTGTATTATTCATACCTGCCAGTTGATAAGAACATATTTAGATATGCTTCCGTTTGGAATGTCCACCTTGAGAAATGCATACTGTATTTTGCCGCTGTTCAGATCATCCACCAATTCTGTAAGACCACCATCTCCTTTGAATAGGAATTTTAAGTCGTTGCTTTGTCCATCATAGCCAAATAAAGCCCTGGAAAATACAGAAAATAATATTGGTATGGTATGGTAAATACTAATTTTATGTATTTATTAGCTATACAATTCTTGTTCTTATGGATGTACTACTGTACTTTAGTAGTTATGATAAGCAATTAAAAATGTTATCAGATCCAAACTGTGCAAGGCTTCCAGTCTATCTAATATGCTAAAGTTTCCAATACATATAAATTCCGGTCATAATACCAGCCACATACATCATACATCCATTCAGGCGTATGAACTTTTTTGGTCAAGTTTATCATTTTTACATAAATTGAAAGTTGCGCAAATTAGTAGACTAGAAAAAATTAAAATGCAGTCCACATCGGCATGTAGAGTTCCACGAACTGCAACTGCATTGTCACCTATTAGGCGTTGGCAGTAATACTATGAGCTATTGAATTTAATTACACGTCGCGCTCCTGTGTTTATTTTTCCCTATCACCAGTGTCGGCGATTTCTGGGTATGAAACCTACTTACCAGTCCGTGTCTGTTTTCTCATCTAGCACATCTTTCCAAGCAGCAATTAGCTCGTTTTTGTGTTTGTCAAAACTTATAGCCATTTTACATTATTTTATTCCGCTGAAATCCGTGAAATGGATAGAAAATCGAAAGAAAAGCCGATTTTGCCGATCGGATGAAGCGACGAATCGCCCTGACTCACAACAATAAATGCCACAGATTAAAAACATACATTTCAAATGTCATTAGACTGACTGTTGACTTTGAAGTTAAGTTGACTTTTAGAGACAATCGCCGTACCAAGGTTGGTTGGACGCTGCGTGTTTTTTTTCTAGACGCTATGATTATATTATTCATACTTTATAGCTTGTAATATATAGAACTTTATGTACCTACACAGTTTTACAATAAATAATTCTCTATCTTTATAATATTTATTATTACCTAAGGGCACAGTAGTGAGGGGGCTAATTGGCCAAGACGAGCGGTTTATTTTTCTCGTTATTAATTTATTTCAATATATCTACCTACGCTCTTCATATTCTTACATTAGATATTTTTGGCATTTTTGCAACTTGATAATGCATTGTAAGTTTTATTGATTTCCCATCATCATCATTACCTCGTGTTTTGTCACTTGATTTTCAAAGGATAAGTACCTAGCTTATGCTTAACTTAAGCTGCGCACGCATCCTTTAACCATAACAATAAACTCTCAAAGGAATACGCTCCTAAGATCCTAGTTATAAGGTACATTTCAACTTTCATTCATTTGAATTAAGAAAAATTGCGATGTCTTTGGTCGCGGCGGTAGTCACGCAAGCAGCCGCTTGGCGGGTAAACGCAGTTCCCGCGTCATGGCGTGTTTTCGTTCGGATTTTGAAAACAAAGTGAAAATTTAAATAAAATGTGGGTAGATGTAAATGGAAATGAAAAACATAGTTATATGACACAGACGAATGGAGCATTTATACCAGGGTAAGTGAATTGTCTTGGTATTTTCAGAGAAATGTCATTAAAACAAAGATTGTCAAAAACAAATGGTATCAATTTATTACACTTGTATACTCTAAGTATGTTTAAGTTTTACCAGTCTTTAGATTCATACCTACTAATTTTTTTAAATAATCTATTAAGTACATAAGTAGGTATAGTAAAACCATTTCTAAAATGAACGCCCCTCCACCGAATTCTGTTTTTTTTTCTGTGTATTCTGTTTTTCTGTATTTTCTCTCACACGTTGAAATCATCACGGTTTTGTGGAGGGGAGTTCATTTTTAGAATGGTTTTACTATACCTAATTAATTTATTGGTAAAAATATTTTACACGTCAAATAATCTAATAATCATAAAAAATGTCAAATAGGTAGGTACTAAATCAAAAATGTCTAATTAAATCAGTTAAAATTTTAAAAATTACAAATGTCAATAATGAAGTAATACTTACAAAAAATGTCAGAAAATTTTCAAATGCATACCTAAACTACCTACCTACCGAACGTCTTTGATTATTTAAGTGCATAGATTACCTAGTTTAAAAAATCGATAAGTAAGTAAAATGTGTATGGATGGATTAATGTATTATTGTATGTTGTATCTATAATCAAACACATTAATTAATGTAAAAATAATTTACCTAGGTACTTACCTGACCTTGACATAATTAATTATAGTTAACCTACCTTATCGATGAGTAAAAGATGATATTTACCACAATATTTTTCTATGAAAAAAAAACGTATTTAAAGTTTTAAATGGACACACATGTATAGTAAAACCATTTCTAAAATGAACGCCCCTCTACCGAATTCTGTATTTTTTTTCTGTGTATTCTGTTTTTCTGTATTTCCTCTCACACGTTGAAATCATCACGGTTTTGTGGAGGGGAGTTCATTTTTAAAATGGTTTTACTATACATAATGGTTAACACAACAATGATATCATCAGAAATTTACCAAATCATAATGGGACCAGATAAGAAAGAGGATGAGTTGAATTAAAATAGAGTAAACTTGAGAACCTCTTTCTTTTTTGATGTTGGTTAAAAACTAATTTAACCTAATCAATGTTTGTAGGTATTTAATTAAAATATCTTACCTATTACATAAAAGAAAAAGTTATTTATATACCTACCTAGTAAGTATACATTTTCTGATACTTAGTGAATTACTTTAAAAATATTACCTCAATGAACTGTATCGTAAAAATAAAATAACGAACTTGTGCAATTCGTGTAATCAATTAGCACGCTATAATTTCTAGAAAGCATTCACTGCATTACTTCACCAACCAGAACAATAACAATTTATTTTACGACCTTAGTAAGATGATGGCAATAAAAATGTCACTATCTATTAATTTAATACCTATGAAAAAATATAGAAATAAAAAATGCTTTAAAACAAGGACTTATAAATATAAACAAAATGGTCAAATTCTTGTGGAAAAACATTCTAGCGTTAAATTTACCAATTTGGAAACTATAATAAGTATTTAAAATGTTTGTCTATGGTATAAATAAGGGTGGGTCAATCGATAGTTTATATTTAAGAATAACTTCATGAAACTTTCGTTCTTTGCCGTGCCTACCTCTAAACAGGTATGAAAATAATAATTAGGCCAACCTGCAGTGAAATAATTAACTATTGATCGGTCAATAACCAGCCAGAACAAGTAGGTTGAATTTATTATAGGAATGTCTATAAAATTGGACTATTGGTTACTGACTAATTATTAACGCCAAAGTTTGAAGGAATGTAGGTATTTATTTATTTACATAGGTAATACATTCCTTAAAACTTATTCTTTATGTTTCAAAGCGTATTCATGACATTTATCTAAATATATATAAAATCCAACGTGGGCACAGAATACAGTAAGGTCGGAAAGTTAGAAGGTAGAGATAGGAACCTACTTAGGTATAGTAAAACCATTTCTAAAATGAACGCCCCTCTACCGAATTCTGTTTTTTTTCTGTGTATTCTGTTTTTCTGTATTTCCTCTCACACGTTGAAATCAACACGGTTTTGTGGAGGGGAGTTCATTTTTAGAATGGTTTTACTATACCTACATAATAAATATGTAAGGATCGAAGGGTGTTAAGGTGAAACAGCTTTTCATATTACCTTCTCTATAAATAGGTGCACATATAACTCTACATAGGGTCTAGTAGTATTCAATTCTGATCTGAAAAAGTTTTATGCAGGTACAGATTTTGTGACATAAGCAAGTAGGCTACAAGTTTTTATAAAAGTTGTCATAGCCGATCTCATTGTGATAAGATCCCAACATTAACTCTTTATTGATTTTCAATTAACCTTGGTGCCGATGCTGATATTGCATGACACTATGCCGCGACGCTATTATTATCTATGGATAGATAGGTAGATACTGATATCAGTTCCGGTTCCGGATTCGCGAATAGCATTGCGCGCTTAGATAATAGAATACCAATAGATATGTTACTAAATTGTCTATGGAATTAGTTTATAAGATGACTAAAATAAAAATGATGACATCTCTGTCTTATGTATGGAATTAAAAGGAGCCTAACTATTATACTCAACAGTTGCGCTTGGTTGCCAATATTTATGGCACGTGCCTTTCTTCAGCTTCCTTCGATATCATTTACTGTCACTTTGGATAGTTTGGATATCATTTACTGTCACTTTTTGGTTTTGTTTACATCGATAGTGGTGTTCTTGTATATTGCACGAGTTATCGATATTTTGATTTTAGACTTAGGTAAAAAATTATAGACCATGTTAATTTGAATAAATGTTGATAATATATTGTGTTTTTGCAGAATAGCATGAATCGTAGAATGAAATGACGGATTAGATTTCAGGTTTTTTATACAATATTATATTATTTTGAAATATAAATTATTTTGATATATAATAATATACTAAATATAAGTAAGTATATTGTATTAAGTATATTGTGTTTTATAATTATCTAAAACATTTGGCTTATTCAGGTCTTTCATTCGTTTAGTTATATTCTGTGGGTATATTAATTTAGTTAAAATGAACTTTAAACATTAAGTAGAACTCAAACTAGTTAAAATAAGGTTAAAAGTTCATTTTAACTAAATTAATATGCCCACAGAATATAACTAAACGAATGTTTGAATTTGAGTTCTACTTAAGTACCTATTTTTTTTGTTCTAGTTAAAATGTTTTTTGTTTTGCTTGGTTTTATAACTGTATTAATTCTATAATTTAATATTTACGTACTTCAATTTACAATAAATACATTATCATAAAAAAAGTTCAGTTGAAAACAAACTCTATCGATAAATTATTATAATATACCTACCTCGTACAACACTAATTTATGTTAGCGTAGGTATACACGATGTATTCGTGGTTAGGGCCATTCCATTAAATTCGTTCTTCTGAGATTGCGCGGGACAATTACTGAAAAAGGAGGTTCATATATCGTTATAATTTTTGAATAAAATCTTTGTACCACAGAAGGTACCTACAGTTGTCCACATAGTATGACCAAAGTTCTGTTGAAGTGTAGGGTCCTTCCTTCTCCCGTAATCCGTAATCCTATTATGGTTTTTCGTAAAAGGAACGATAGAGCAGAACTTTTGTCAGATCTAAAGAAGTTGTTTGTAGTCGTCATAACATTAATCAAAGCGTAAGACCTAACTAAAGTGTCGGAGTATGGTACCAGGCACCTAGAACTATCCACCAACAAGAAGCGAGATATCTGTGTTGCAAACTATCGTATAAATCAGACGTTAAAGTAGGCCGCTTCGTGATCAAGCCTCATTTACAAGATAAGCTACTACGATCCCTCATTTAGTCGTTATAGACACGTTATCTTTAACTTGTTTGTTAATCCTTTGAATTATTAATAGACTAGCTGACCCGGCGACAGCTTCACTTGCTTTTTAGAGACACTCTGTTTTATACTTTGGAAGAGTCCTTCCAAAGTGGAAAACAGAGTGTCCCCCCCCCCCCCCCTCTGACTTCTAAAATAAGAGAATGATAAATCTAGAAAAAATATATAATGTACATTTAGCACAAAAACTACCAACGAAAATTAGTTTGAACAAAATCTATCAAGTACCTAGTTTTTTAATAGTAAGTCATAAACTATTTCATATACTTAAACAATTGCTGCGGAAGCCTACATGGGCGAGTCTGACTCGCACTTGGCCACTTTTTTTACGTTGTCTACGTATAGGCTCCCAATACCTATAACGGTTTCTGCTGGAGAGACCCGTATCTACCCTGTACTGGGTAGATACTAACAACCCATAACCCATAGGTACCTACTACGTGGTTAATTTTTAATCATAATCATAATCATTTATTCATTAAAAGCTTTACAATTAGTTCACAGTGTTGAAAGCACCTTTTAAGTAATAGTGAAATACTTGTGCTAGGTGCTTTCGCTCTTCCTATTTTTACATAACATTATTATCTAAAGCTTATACAAATTTATTTATTTATTTAATTAATTTACTACTATTATACTACATATGTTAGTTTACATGGGTTAATGGGTTGTTTGTTAGTTGTATTTAGTAGCTGTATGTAAGAAAATAAAGATGAAAGTGTATTCCATAATAATTTAATCACACATTCTATTTCAAACTCACAAGTTACTATGCGTGTTTTGTTTGGTAACTGCTTTTTTCTCCTTTACGGCCGATTGGATTTCGCTGACAACTGAATAAATTAGATATCTAATAAAATACCTTATCTTATATGTTATTATAACAAATATATGGAATATGTATCTACACTACACATACATAGCATAGACTCTCTTGTCTTGATTATTGATCTGCAAATCGCCTCTCTTAAGAGGCCGGCGACACTACGAATTTCCCATACAAACGAAATTCGTCTGACGCCGGCCTCTTACCATGTTTATGTTTGAAAATTATCAGAAAACGGACAAAACTTTAACAAGCTAGGTACGTATTTTAATGCCAAAGACAGGGTTTATTTTTTTATTTTTATTTATTATTTCCTTCGTAGTATTACAAACAAGTAGGTACCGTTTAGCGCAAAGCGCAAAGTTTTAGCACTTTCTGTTAAAAATAAAATCTGGTTTGTTTAAGCACTTCAAATCTAACTAAAGTAAAAAGCTTTGTTTGAATGACTTTCATGGTTTTTAATGTAACAGTTTTTAAGGTAAGTTACTTTTTCGCTCTGTCTTTGTAAAAAAAATATCTAGTTCTTCGCGGGAAAATAAATAAGAATGGATGTAGAGCCGCGGTGCATACTACGGTTTAATTCGTCTATGATACTACTAACAAATTTATTGAATTTGAAAGGTTTTTCCTGTGACCTTCTAGAAACAACGCCGAGTTAGCAGAAAGTAGGTCACTAACAAAATGGTAATAAAAATATTAGTTTATCAGGTTTATGGTGAACCTATTGCTATAAATAGCCCATAGGTACAATACTTATAGAGCTGTGTGTTGTGGAGGGCGGCCGCGCCCCGTGACACAAAAAAACCACAGACTACGTTACGTAACTTATAAATTTGTTAAACTTACACTTGACTATTACGATAATTATAATACTTATATTAGGTAAGTACATAAATTACTAGCAGACCTGAACGGGGCTTCGCGTGTTTTATTCCCATGTTTTCTCACTTTTTAAACCTTCCCAAACTACAACTATTTTAAAACCACTCTACCTACAGATTACCTACAAAGAAAAGCATTGATTTATATAAGTACACCTTATATTATGATAAAAATAACATATAGATATAACATTAAAGTAGTTGAGTAGGTACATTAGTCGGCAGGTTGATTATGTTGTGTCTTTTACATTATATCTAAAAGGTCTTATAGTAGGAATCTTATTATTAAGTAAGTATGTTCCTAGGTACGCAAGAGTACGTACTCCATGTATTTTTTGTTCCATAGCTAAGGTGATTACTTTACATAAAGAGATCAGAGTAATAAGGCCACCCATTGCGCAAATGTATTATGACAACATGTATCTATATTGTATAATAATATCACCTATACAATAAAGTTACATATTATGTAGAGTAGGACTTGTTAGGGCTCACTTACTGATCCGCAACAAACTCATCAGATTTTCCTCTAGAAGTATATGAGTTTAACCCTAAAGCCTAAACTAAACCTTTTTAAGTTTAATATAAGAACTAGCACCATTGTCTTACCAATAAGAACGTCAACAAATACCATGCAAGTTTTGAAAACACAATACGTTCGTAAACTACCGTAGTTACACCATTATAAGAGCAGTGTCGGACGTGAGAGTGTGACTTCCTTCGCCATTGTGATGCAAAACAATGAACGTCTTCATTATCATACTACTTTCTTTTCCACTCGCCCATGGATTCGATTATAAGAGACGATGTTTGTTCTACGCGAATTCTTGTAAGTATAACCATAGACAAATTAATTATAAGTATATTTGTCTATTGTATAACATATCTTGATACATATATTTAAACAAAACAATAGTGTCTACCGTGTTGGGCGCCATTTGAAATTTTCTCTATTAAGTATATGGATTCTGATGTAGTCGTAGTCAATTGATGAGTCTATAAATATTTAAATATTTACTCTTAATAATAAGTAGGTACGTAGGTACGTAATAAATTAAATTAAACTTGTTTTAGGTGTAGAAAGATGCCCAAGAGACATGCATCCCTATCACACACGATGTGACAAAGATACTGTTTCACAGCGAACATGTCGGTCAATATATCCTTCGGCGATAGGTAAGATCATAAATATTGCTGGACAATAATTCACACAGCAACATCTAGCCCTGTGGTAATAAGCTCTAAGTGCTTGTCCAGGAAGGGCGAATACGCCGCGTTTCGAAACGCGCGTATTCATACGCGCATCGTCGAGTTACTAAGACATCAATACATCGCGTCCAGAAGCTACACGTAATACGCGCGTATGAATACGCGGCGTTTTCGCCCTTCCTGTACAGGCACTAAGCTTGTGTTACGGGTGCTAAATTTCTGATATACTTTATAGAATATACATACATAGATAAGTAAGTACTTATATATTTTTTATTATACATAAGTATATATAACACCCAGACACCCGGAACAAATATTTGCAGGACATGCTGATAGTTATCCCGATGCGGGAATCCAACCCGCAACCTTTTGCGTCGCAGGCGGACCTTCGCCTGCTGCGCCACAGAGGTCGTTATAATAATGAGAAGTTCCTATGTACCTAAAAGTTGTAACAATTTTTTAAACAAATCGCAGGATACACTTGTGGCTGGTCACGCTGCGATTGCAACGGAAATAAAGTGCTAGAAGAAAAAAGCTTTATCTGTGTTGACGTAGAAAAATGTCACGTAGCCAGAAGGCATCGAGCAAGACGTAGGAAAGAGAGGCGAAAAGCACCAAAACTCCCTAAAAATATAGTGATTGATGACGGAGATTTGATAGACCTGGATAACCGTCACATGCTAGAGCCCGGCTCTTTGGATGCTGCTAGGCAGATGGGAAGCGGAAAGGTGGCATCTGGATAAACTGGAAAACATATCATGAAATACTTTTACTTATGATATAAAATAGCATATGAATATGATATGATTATGACCCTGATAAGTTTCAGAAGTAGCTTTTGTAAACTGTATCGTTCTGTTTATTTTATATACCTATGTAAGTATATAAATGAAATTCGTGTTGTGAATGGATGAATCTAATATTTAGTAACATTTTTAATAACTATAGGTATTGATCTTCCTGACAGTACCTATTGATCAAGACAATTATCATATCAGTTACCAACATTGTCACTGAAGCCTATCAGGTAAACAATACTTTGTTTCCATTGAAACCAGATACTTGGAAACCTATCTAATAATACGAGTACTTACTGCAGTTCTCCAACACTCGAAGGCGCATACACAGACCAGAAGAGAAATGAAGAACACATTGCTTACGATCCTTTATATTTCCTACACCATTGAGGCTGTGGAGTATGCAATAATGGGAAAACAAAACTGCCTTAGTTTTAATTTTACTTGTGAGTACAAACATTTTTTTACTATTTCTCGTAGGAGTACATAGTTTTACCGAGAATACGGTTCCTCTTATCAGTTGTTTCCTTTGACTATTGGGATTTTTTTATCCAACAGAAGGAAAATATAGACCTCGTAATTGATATTAATTTTAAAAGTTCTACGAATAAATAAATACTTTTGTAGGTCACTCACGTCATCTGTTATACCAACGCATATTTTTTTTAATTTGCCATTAGGTACCCAGCCTTTTATTCTCATTGCAATTAACATTTCAGGATTTTATTCTAAATTAACCGATGATATTAAATGTATAATTATCTTTTCAATTCAATGTCATTTATTTCAGACTTTTATTTAAATCCATTTTTTTTCTAAATTTGTTAAAATACTATACCTAATAACTTATCATAGAAGCCATGATATAGCCACCGAACTCCCATCGATCAACATTTTTCTTTTATTTAACTTTATGTCCTTGACACGCAATCATCGTCCTTCAGTAATCGTTATCTGCATTTTATATTATGTAATTTTTATAACGTTTAGGGCCTAATCCATAGAGCCACGAAACCTCCTTGATAAAATTTTAATTTTCTAGATTTTGTGAGTTCCACAGTTCCACACAGGAAGTGATCTTGTAATTTTTTCCCCATACCATTTTCTAATATTTAGAAAACTAATGTGAGAGTCAATCACTAAAAAAATAAATATTAGCAGTTACATGGAATTGTTCTAGAATTACATTCTTACGTTCAGGTGTACAAAACTGTCCGGAGAACATGCATCGAGTGGACAGCAGCTGCCGGTCGACGCCCTCGCAGCGCACGTGCGACGAGCCGGTGGCGCGGCCCCTCGGTATAGTCTGCTCCTGGTCGCGCTGTGATTGCGACTTCCCGCTGCTACTGCATGTGGGATCGGGGCTCTGCTTCATGTATGAGGACTGTCCTAATGATTAGAACAGGACATAAACTGTCCTTGCTTCGTGGTGCATCTTGAGATCAGCGTCGCCGTCACATAGCGTCCTCAATGATTAGTATTAGTACCTAGGCATAGGATAGGACATTAACTGTTCTTGCTCGGTGGTGCATCTTGGGAGCTAGGCTGCGTAGCCGCCGCATTGCGTCCTTGAAACTCGTGTCTAACAGTGTTTGATTGGAATAAATTATTGCTTTTTATATTGTGTCTTTTTTTTCTTCAATTGATTGTAATAGTAGAATACCCCTCCATAGCTTTTGGAATTAAGTAGGTAGGTAATTTTGAGAATCGAATCTCATTGCAATGACATTTGTTTCTGTAAGAAGAACTGAAGCTAGAAACCAAACTGACTAACCATCATTATATGACAGTGGGCGTTACAATCAAGTTTTTTTTTAATTATTGATAGAACCAGCCAGCTGTAGGAAGTAACTTTTGTTTTGTCCAAATAATAGGTACACAGATCCAATTACATTGCAATTTGCAATGACATTCCTTCGTGATCGTAATCCAACGTAATTTAATTACCTCAATACTAAAAATTGGTCGCCGAGTAAATTAAATGTAAAGCTTAAAGTTTTCCAAAATATTACGTAAGGTGGGAGATATCTATTAAATTCTTGCTTGATCTTCGTAACCTTTTAGGTACTTGCCTCGTTTTTTCCCGGTGCCTAAACGAGTTACACGTACCTTACCTACCCGGCCATGATATTTGAATTTACTCATAAAATGTTTTGATATTGGTGATTTATGTTGGGGGAAATTAAGTTTTTCTTCAATCGAGATATTCCTCTAGCCGTCTAGCGAATCATTAGAATAAATCTTACAGAATAATATTCATCTCACCATCTTAACTAACTACCTATGTATAAGGTCTTACTTTGGGTAGGTACGGATTCCTGTAACCCATTTGACCCAAGTTTGATAAAATGTAAATCTTTATGATCGCTATAAATAAATACTGAAAGCTTAGGTACCTATAGGGTTAACTTTTTTCACAATAAGAATTATTTTATTTCGAATCTTGGCAAAATAGTTAGCAGCTCCACCACTTTGTATTCTGAGGATACCTACATGTATATGATATGAACCAAGTAGTTCGATTCCTATTTGCTATTAAAGGAGAATAAGTAGGTTCACCTAGCATTCGATATACCTACTTACGCCTTTCGATCTTGGCATTGAGATCCGAAACCCAAAAGTTTATTCGACATGAACTTGTAGTTTGCTCGTTAACAACTTTCCGTTTCTTTTGTTTCAGATACACCGGCCATTGTCCAATGCTCAAGTTCCGCTACGGAAAATGTTACGGAGATAACACTCGCCAAATATTGAGGGAAATAAAAACAAAAGGGCTCTTCAAGTAAGTAGAGGTACAGACAGCCTTCGAATTGTCATCGAAGTCAAATAAAATACGCTTAAAAATAAACAAGGCCAAGGTTGGTTTTTAAAGCTGCACAACACGCAACATTTCTTTTGAAACATATTTTGTGAAAACACGACAGTCAATAAACTGAAATTTAAGTCCAAAGAGTAGGTAAGATGTATAGTAGGTACTTATAGGTACTTACATTCTGAATTTTCAAGCACTTATCAATGGCTACCTTTCCTACCTACACTTCTAATTGTAGGTACCTTGATATTACGTGATCTGCCTTACGAGAATTTGCTCGAAAAGAAACAGTAAAACTCCCGAAACATTCCAACAGCCAACTTGATCCATGTTACACAGCTAATTAGATAAGTAGGTAAGGGGTCAGCGACGTTTCTACCCAGTAATTATAATGAATGAAGCAGTAACGGATGATTAGGTTAACGTAAATTTACCAGCTGTCGCTTACAAAGAAATACCTTGTATGGAAATGGCTATTAATGAAGTTATTATACATTCATTCGACATTATAGGTTTCGAATGAATGAGTAATGAACAAAAACAGTTACTCAGATTTCTCGAGTGAAATCACAAATTATTGCCATACCTATGGCATGATACCACAAAGAAAGTAAATATATGTACTTAAACGAAAAACTATTTATTGTGAGAGAGAGTTCTAAATTAGGTATACATTATAAGCCATAGATTTAAATAAAAGCTACAATGTAATATGTATAATTGTATATGCAACAGTTCAGTCGCAAAGCTAGTTTCTTGCGCTAAAAAAGACATAAATACCCAGAACAGATATCTTAAGTACGCTAACTCCACAAAGTGTGTTCCGTAAACTGGTTTTAAAATGCCATTGTTTTCAGTAAACCATTCGAGTATAGGAAAGGCGATCACTACGAGCTGGACAATATGCCGCGGTACGAGAGACCGCAGAGAGACGGGTATGAGGGTCTCTACAACAAACAGAACGTGCATATGATTGGGTACACTGGCTATGTACCTGGTATGAACTTCAGGTACCTAATATTATAGGGTTCATCATCACCCCTATTTACGTTTCCACTGCTGGGGCATTGGGCCTAAAATATATTATCCCTTGATCTTGAATAGGAAGTAACCGTTAAGAATTCCTAAGGGGTTCACAAAATTTCCATCTATCATCATCATGTTTTGAAATTATTAAGTTTCCTTTATAAAACTTATCCAAATGAGAAATGTTGTAGGTACCTATCTTTCATGTTTATCGCCCCGCCCTATTTCAGTCATCAGTTAGATTGTAGTAGTTATGTAAAGCTGATTTCCGTAAGTAGATCAATTTCACATGTAAGATCTTGATAGTGAATTTCAAATTGCATTGCCTCGAGTTGCAAACGAGGTTGCTAGTTGTCATAACAACGGGAACACCCATATAACTTTGATAAATGGAAGGCACTGGGTAACCTTCGCCGACCCCGCTGCCCTATCTATGTAAAATATTCAACAGAACTCGTCTGTTTATTTTGAATTTTAGTCTAGGTTAGTGGTAGTATCTACGCTATGCTATATTCTAAGTAGGTATTGGTTCTTAACCCTAACCCATACGGTAGAAGCACGTCCGATGATTACTTGAATTAATCGTGATTTTATAGATGCTGCAATCAATGTTCTCTCTGATATACGAATTAAATTTAACTTCGGTACCTATATAGTTGTACATTCAGGCTTGATTATAATAAACTTATAACTTTAGGTATCTACAGCAGAGCCCGACAAGCAAATACATATTATTTGGTGACAGCTTTAATTAAAATTAATTTCAATTGTTACAAGTTACAATAATTTATTTTCCAAATGTTTATCAGATATGGAAAGTCCTATGGCAGAGTTGCGGACGACTGCATGGCCGATTTCGACGATAGCCAAAGAATCATTCGTCACAAGGCTGACTTAAACAAAAGTTACGCCCGCTCTAGAAGTGCTCCTAAAATGGAGACCGTGCATTCGAGAGACGAAGTGAGACGAGATTTAAGTCGCTTCAGAGAAATCAACAAGTATAAAGGTATGAGTAGACTGTTTGATCCTTCCGAGAGCTTTGTTTTTTTTAATAGATAAGTAAATCTTTTGAAATATGCTTCCAAAATTTTATTTAAGTTTATTGCTCTTCTCCTAACAGCAGTGATAAATGGCATATGTCAAGGCATACTCCTATGACTCCTACTGTTTAATAAGCATAAATGTTACAGAAAACACGATATCGCCTGAGTTCCCGCCGATCGCGGGCTACACTGGCCACATCCCGCGCATCAAAGGATCTGAAGCATCACTCAGCCAGCGCTACCACTGCGCGGCCAAACGTGGCTTAGAGCTCATCAGAATTGAAAAAGACAAGAGCAAAGAACTCCAAAAAGCGGACCAAAACGTAAAAGCTATTCTAAAGGATCACGGGAAGAAATACTCCTATTTCAATTGGGGATAGCATACGGGTAGAAGGATGTATTTTACGAAATGTAGATAAACATCCTTCTATAAACGATAACGAACAGTATTCTGCAGTGTTCTTAAATATTTAAGATTAATAACACATGGACAATCGTTTTTGTAGAAATAGTGCTACGGACGGATTTGCCAGATTATTATACCTAACTAGATATTGGTGTGAATTCGAACAGGCATAAACTAAATTTATGTATAAAAATAAAGCTACTATTATTATTTTATTTTGGTGATTTCGTTTATGAGTGTCAACTCAGATATTGCACATTATTGAATCACCATAATTTGTAGTTAATTTATACCAGTGTACCTAATACTTAAGTACCTAGATTTAGAATTATTTATAGTATAGTCATATTAGTCTCATAGCGTCGTATTAAGTGGAATTGGGCCGGACATGTGTCGTATGTCCAATGAATTGTGGGCAAAATGAATCACAGAGTGCTACACAGACAAGACGACCACGTGGAAGGCCTAAGGTGAGATGGCGGGACAAGCTGTATTTTCACCTACGCACATAACCTGTTACGGCGTAAAATCGCAAAGAAGGGAGGCCCTGCGTCTTAGCAGCATTATACCACCTTATCTATTCAAATATTCGCAAACCGCAAGGTATTCAAAGAGTATTTCAAAATATACTTCCAATTTGTAAATACCACAAAATTTCACGTCCATATTCCAAAACGTAACTTGATTTGAATTTATAGTTAATGTTTTAGAACGTGGTCCTATTGTAACATAGTACCTACTTACATACTTATTATCATCATAAATCACCTATCTAATGTATAGTATTAGTTATTTGCAACGAGTTAATAAATGAAAATATTTTATATTCTAAATATTTGTTTTATTTTGTATAAATGCCAAAAATATAATGTTATATTACTAAAGTTAACAAGTTTATATTCTCTTATATCACCTAAATAAATAGATACATTTTTGGTGTTGAATATAATACTGTGGTAGTCATAAATATGACTACCAAGAACACAGAAAATAAATACATATATGTTTATAATAATTATGTTAAACAACAATTAGTATATTTTATAATCAAGACATATTTAAGGCACATGGAATTAGGTTTTAATAGGAAAATTTTATTAGACTAAAGTGAAGTTAGTTATAAACTAAGGAATAATGCACCATTCTTATTTTAAATGCAATCATTGCATAAGTACCTACATAGCTACTATTTTAACATTAAGTATAAGTACCTATTTTATTTAAATTAAAATGAAGTTTAACCCACTTGTTAAACTTTTTAACTCATATTTACTCGTACAAATGAAAAATGTTCCTTTTTAAATAATACTTATAGTATTGTATTTATAAACATGTCACTAAACGTGAAACTATGTTTACCTATAAAGAAGTATAAGTTTTCGTTGTGTCAGCCTCACTACTAATAAAATTAATATATTTTGTCATGTTGAGTTAGGAAACTGTGCAACAAAGTTTAAGTTAAACATAACTTTTGAGCTTCATGGTGTAAAACTTACCATTTCAAAACGAAGAGATTTAAAAAAAAAATTATGAACTCAGTGAACATGACCAAAGTAGAAACAATATGGATTGTTATGATTTATGTCATTTATTTCCATAAATCCCTTATGATCACTTGGAAATAAGCCATATTATTATACTAAACAGAAAAACAGAACGGTATTACCAATTACATGGATTCTGTAAAATGTATCATTTAAATAATATAAAATTAATAATAATTATGTTCAAATCTATCTCATAAAATTTCGGCGTTGAAATTATCTTCAGAGTTCGTAAAGACGGAGCGCGATTTCTATTGTAAAATGTATAAAACCCCCCAAATCATGTTTATTTTATTACGAAAGTATATATAAATATTGTGGAACGAATAGCACCATTTTACATGGCTATTTCTATGTATCAAAGGCATTACTAGGCTTCTAATTACTATAAATTCGAGTATCATACATGACTAAAATAAAATGGAAATAATAAAATTAACCATCTCCATTAAACTCAACCATCTTACCAGTTCTCTGATCCACTCCATCAATGATGATAGGTTTTTCATCATGATCATCAATAATTCCCATATTAGCTAACTCTGTGTTCACTTTAGTTGACTCTATGCTGGACTTAGTTGAGTCTATGTTGGACTTAGTTGAGTCTATGTTGCACTTAGTTGATTCTGTGTTACCATTATTAGTGGCAAGCTCGAGCATAAGAGTTTCAAGTTTCTGAGCCTTTCTGGTCTCATTGTGTGTAATTAAGGCACATAAGTGTTCAGTTAGGAGTTCTTTTTTCTCTTTCTCTTTTTGAAGATGTATTTTAGCTTGAAGGAATTCCTTTTCTACTTTTAGGTAGTTTTTTCTGAAAATAAAATGGGTTTTATTAAATGGAATAAAAATATTCTTGATTAAATCTAGATTATGACTTTGAGTTACAAACTGGTTTTCAATCACTGATTAAATTAAGGCACAGATAGAAATAATTCTAGGTAGCTTAGTAACTAGGATATATACAAAACATTGCATGGTTGCTTCTTGGTCATAATTAAATATGAAATTTTGCACTGTCTATTGTACATACAGTAGGAACAATTATTTAGTTTAAAGTAAACATTAGATATCAATATCAAAATAAAAAATTAGATAAGTACATACTCAGCTTCAGAATATGTCAAGCAAGCAAGGTCTATCTTCTTCCTGAGAACGCCGACATCCTGTGAGAACTGCCCGTCCAGTATTTGTAGCTCTTTCTTAATCTTCTCCAGTCTTAGGACCTCTTCCTCTGTTTGTCTGGTCCTGAAAATAACAAAGAAAGTATAAACAATATTTTTTATCTTCAATATTGTATATTAATTCAGTTATAGTCTAAAAGTTAAGGATATATAAAATATATTTTACTTATTATTTACTTAAAGTATCTTTAATTAACAGATACAAAAAATAGTTGAAAAGTAAAATATTGTTTTGTTTGAAATAAATGTTGGCTAATTAAAAAGTTTGTGATTTCACTGCTTTGAAAAACCGAACTACAAATAATATTAGTCAATTAAACATATAAATTACCATATTGTCTTATTAATCAATTGAAAGAATTTATTGACCATATTTTGGTCATAACTTAGTAAATACAAAAACAACATTCATTCTACTGTCTACTACGAAATAAACTAAATGGATTTGGGTCTGATAAGAGAGAGATGTTGATTGTGAAATAGATAACAACCTATTGATATATTTTATTATCAGTTGTAGGCTGATTCATCACAATCTTTTTTGTAAATTGTATTTGTTTAAGCTATTACTTTCTATTAAGCTTTGAGCTTATGGGGCTAGATGTCGTTGTGTAAAATTGTCCAGCAATATTTATTTATTTATTTTTTAATTACCTACATTGATAGGA
The DNA here is from genome assembly GCA_963691955.1 of Chloroclystis v-ata. NCBI lineage: Eukaryota > Metazoa > Arthropoda > Insecta > Lepidoptera > Geometridae > Chloroclystis > Chloroclystis v-ata. The sequence goes on along the minus strand of OY829900.1, from coordinate 16,452,748 downwards.
TTCTGGATACAGTCAAGTATTATGCTGAGAAGTGGATTTAGTTAGACACAATTCTTATCCAATAATATCCCAGGCACTACAGTATCCTGTATAGTATAGCATGGGCTGATGTTTTAATCCTATAATTAATCTAGTATTTTAACATCATATTAAGTATTAAATATGAAACAAATATGGTGCATATTTACCTATCAGCAAGAGCTCTTGCCAACATTTCTTTTCTTTTTTTATTCTGTTCCTCCATGAGCCTCTGCTTTAGTTGCAATTCTTCTAACTTAGCTTTATGTGCCTCTAAAACATCCACAGAATATTCCGGTGTAACTTTGCCACTTGTATGTTTAACTCCATTCTCACAGTTACCAATTTCTGTATTTTCTTTAGGGATTTGTTCTTCATTTTGTGGGCTACTATCCCTGTTTAGTGTATTGTCTAGTTCGTTTACACTTAATTCAGAACTTATGTTTTCTGTTTGTATGTTCTCTGGTTTGATATCATTGGTGGTTTTGATGCTAAGCCTACATTTATCAAATTCTATGTCATCGATAGCATCATCAATTTTAGGATTCTGTGGACCTACACTTTTGTATTGGTATATTTTTTTCTTCACTGGGGGATAGAGTGGCTTTGGTTTCTTTGACGCTAGATCTAAAATGAAAAGTATCAGTAAGATTTATGTTTATTATTTTAGTTACAAAAGTCGTTAGTAAGATAAGTTATAGGTAAATAATTAATTAAGTATTTTATAGTACTTAATAAAATTGGGTAGTTTGTACACGCATAGTAACACATGCTCTGGCAATTAAGAGATACGTATCCGGAAAGCATAACTAAAATACCTACTCTCTAAATCTAATCAACATTACCATTGTCTGGTGATATGGTTCCAGATTTAATTCTTTTGAGATCTTCTTCACTAAATCCAGCAAAAGTAGACATTATTTTTATTAATTATAAAATATGAATAGAATGAATTTATTCCCATTCCCATTAGCCAAACAATAACACTAGGGGGGGACCGAAGAGTGGGTGACGTTCCTTGATGACACCGTAATGAGTGACACGACCCAGTGATGTGTGATTGATGATGACAATGACATACATTATAGTGATCTCGTAACAGAAGAATCACTCTAGAGCCAAAAGAAAGAAGTTGAAGTTTTGATTAGACAAAACACCTTCATTGACAAAACAAAAGTAACCAACCCTCAGCTCAGAAGAAGGAACCAACCAAACCAAACCAATAATCATTCATATCAATCAATCATTCAATTCATTCATTCATTCATTCGTGTTTGTGGTGAAGCGAGCGGTGATTTGATTTTGGAGGTTAAGTTTGTATAAATAAACCGTTTGCGATTATCTCCTACAATTTCTAGTGTTTCATAAAATAAAAAAGGTAAATAGCACGCATGAGAGCGATATAATGCTTAGATCTTACAAATTCAAAAATGTCTTTTCTGTTTTTAGTAATAAACCTCGAAAATGGCGGCCGCTATGCCTATCAACCCCAAACCTTTCCTCAACAGTCTGACGGGCAAATCAGTACTCGTAAAACTAAAGTGGGGTCACGAATACAAAGGTTTACTTGTATCTGCTGATGGATACATGAACCTACAATTAGCCAACACCGAAGAAATGGTTGATGGAACTTGTACTGGTGAGTTTTCTTCAAAATTTAAGTGTACATAATTATAATAAGAAGAGAGATGAGCTAACTGAAAGATGTAAAACAAATGTAACAATAATTTACTCATAATAAAGTCTAGCAGGAAAGAAACTACTGCTATATTTGTTGTTACAGATTCTATGCTGTTTTGTTTGGGTATTAATTAATGTACCATAATAATTAAATCTCAAACGAAGCTCTACTGCTGCTTCTCACTGTCTAATAATTTGAGATCATGTCAGTTGTAATAGTATTCAAAACTTGTTAGACTTCCTACTAATCTATTTCTTTATTTCAGGTAACCTCGGAGAAGTCCTCATTAGGTGTAACAATGTCCTGTATGTAAGAGGGGCGGAAGAAGAGGATGAAGAAGGCGAAATGAAAGAATGATAACTGTATGATAAGAATATAATAAGATGAACCTAAACCTTGTATAAATACAATCCGTTTTGTCATTCATTCCAGTTCTGTCTGCTTGCTGTTATGCGATTTTAGGTTCAAAAAATCATAGGCTAATTGTATAATTTTGAGTAAGTTTACCTATACTGGTATTAGAATATAAGGAATTTGTGCAAATTGATCCTTTTATTTTCCCAATAACAAACTTAGGTACTAAAAACAAAGAAATTTATAATTATAATACAAATTTATTTTGAGTCTATATACAGTTCACAGTCAGAATAACATTTTCACTTACAACAATCAACCTCACAATTTTACATAATGTAAATTGAGCTATATAAACTAAAGTTTTACATGAATTGGCTAAAACATTCAGATAATATTCAACAATCAGATATTATAAGCCAAGAGTTTTATACAGATATAAATTTTACTAGAAAATGCTAGTGCTGGAGTAATATGTAGATAAAGTAAAATGATTGTGCTGGTATAAAATTTTTCACAACTTGATAAAAATTGCAATATTTTCAAAGTTTCCAATATGACATACATAATACTAGATTATCAAGTGCTTGTAAATTATGTGTAGGTTACATTTCTAAAGAAAGAGTTGATGTCAAAAGTTAAACACCCTCCTAAGCAACCGGTTGCACAAGATTTAGCAGAGGAACTTTTTGCACGTTCAAAATTAATTTATAGTATTTGAACTTAGATTTTTTTTAATTTATAGAAAATTTTACAAATACGATTTATGCTGTGCAGAATGTTCAGATTAAAAATATCAATTATTTTCGCCATTCGCGCCACACAAATAAGTTTAATGCAAAAAGTTTGTAACTAAGAAAGTTAGATGCTGCTTTCAGACTTTTTGTGTGAATAGTCCAGCAATGAAAAAAAAAAGCAGCATCTATCAACTTCTGGGCAATTTTGAATCTTATGCGATTTATTGAAGAACATTCTTGTTTCGTTTCTTTTATATTCTCTGGTGCATAGTTAAGGCAGAGCAGGTATGCTTATACAGCTATGAACTACAAGCATTATCATGATTACGGCCATTCGATCGATGTCTGTAAGTCTCACAGGAATACTAGTAGAAATAAGCTGTTATAGCCACGAATCTTCGGTCCAAAAAGCTCTGCTCTATTTCAACGGAGCCTCCAACTTCTTTCGCCAAGGATAAAATCTAAAAAGAAAATATACTTAATAGGTAAGTATTCAAACAACCTATTTTCCAAGTTTGAGTCTGTTAAAATAGAGCTGTATCAGCTATCTACTATAGCTGATACAGCTTTATTTTAACAGACTATAGGGAGCACACTCGACTTTCATTCCGAAGGTCGTAGACAGCCGCGACCTCAGGATTTTTTATTATTGAATAAATTATGTGCTGTTTAAAAACACGTGCTTTAATGGTGAAGGCAATTATCGTGAGGAAACGGGAATCTTCTGAGAACGTAGAAAACTTTGAAGGACAGTGTCATTCACTAACCGGCACTTGGGTGAATTACGGCCTTATAGAAGTCCCTGTGCCCCAGCAGTGGGAACGTAAATAGGTGCTTATAAGTTACCTGATCCGTTTTGGAGTTCCTGGGCAAGTAGAGATAGACGGTTGGCGAGATGGTGCGCGCCACACTCATCAGCTCGGAGGCGGGCCGCGGCTGCAGCATCGTTTCTATGTCATATTCTGCACTCTGTTGAAATTACAAATTATTTACAACTATTATAAAGATAATAAAACGTTTGTAACATTGTGATGATAAAAAAAAAGTTAGACAATTCACACAGTTACATGTAGGCCGATTCTTTAGCTTCAAGCTTGTATAACGAACATCTCTACTTGATATTTAATAAACTTACAAGAATCATCAATATAGAATAAACCCAATAAATAATTTTGATAACCTAATAAATAATTTTTAACCTAATAAATAATTTTTTTAACTTATATGTAAAACACCCGTAACAAATGCCTGCAAATCTTGCAATTGTCTCAGGTGGGCATCAAACCAAACCATAAACTTCCTGCGTTGCAGATGGACTGAGCCATCCTCTTTTTCGTCAAACTGACAAAGACACTTTATATACTATTAGACGAGCAGCAGCAACTGTATGAACTTTCTGCGATCACCAACTCACCTCGTAGGTGTTATGATTATACCAAATCCCGTGCCGAGTAGTTATGTGAGTTATAATAATGATGGATACTACATTTATTATGCTACTTTCATTTTTTTCCACAAACCTGAGAGTATTCCGGTCCCCCCCACGGCGGACTGAGGAACACCATATCAGCCTCCAAAGTGTGCGCGAGCTCGAAGAAGTCCCCCACTATGAATTCGACGCGCTCCGCCACGCCGTACACCGCGGCGTTGTGACGCGCCATCGCTATCTTGGCCGGGTCTATGTCGATCGCGATTACTGCAAACAATTAATCAATATTTTATTAAATATATATGTTACGGCTAATACCCGAAGTGCTGCTACACCTAGTTCTAACCGGCTAAAACTAGGTGTAGCCACTGACTGTTGGTTAAACCTAGTATTAGCCGATTGTTTTCGGGTAAAACTAGGTCTAGCCTTCATCATGCCGGCTACAACTAGGTCCAGCCATTCCCTGTTGGATAAAACTAGGTCTATCCGATATCACTCCGGCTAGAACTAGGTCCAGACAATCCCTGTTGGATAAAACTTGTTATTATTCTAATAAATAGTTTATGTTACTTTATAAAAGTGTGATTTATAATTAAAATAACATTCTTTGAATTATAATATGCAACTACTTATTGTCTGTTGTTAAGAAAACATTAAAGAAAGAAAGAAAGAAATTTAGCAGGGATTGGCTGTACATAGTTGTAGCCGGCATGCTATCGGCAGAGCTTTTTTAGGTAAGTATTAAAAAACATCCAATATAAAGAAACGTTTCGTTTCGTAGAGTTTTTTTATTGTTTTAAATCACATTATAATAATTAACACAATTTATTAGGAGTGCATTTTTTAATATAATAGGAACAATCAAGAACATTTTTTTAACAACAGACAATAAGAAGTTGCATATTATAATTTAAAGAATGTTATTTTAATTACAAATCACACTTTTATGAAGTAAAATAAACTATTTATTAGAATAACAAGTTTTATCCAACAGGGATTGTCTGGACCTAGTTCTAGCCGGAGTGATATCGGATAGACCTAGTTTTATCCAACAGGGAATGGTTGGACCTAGTTGTAGCCGGCATGATGAAGGCTAGACCTAGTTTTACCCGAAAACAATCGGCTAATACTAGGTTTAACCAACAGTCAGTGGCTACACCTAGTTTTAGCCGGTTAGAACTAGGTGTAGCCGCACTTCGGGTATTAGCCGTAACATATACATAAATTATAAAGCTAGAGTTTATTTGTTTTAACGCGCTATTATCAGGAACCGCCATTCCGATTTCAAAAATTCTTAGAGAGTTGGATAGTAAATTCAAGAAAGGCTACATTAGGCTAATTACATAAACTAAATTTATGTAGATATCTTAAAAAAACGCTAGCGAAGCTGTCGGCGGGTCGGCTAGTTATCAATAAACTCACGCAGCGTTTACTGTATTACAACAGACATCTTATGTAGGACCTACCTTTCTTACTTATGGTTAGATAAGTACTTAAATAAAATAAAAATAAATAAAATATACCATAGAGTTGGACTTATACCTTCCTTGCTAATAGTTAGATAGACCATAGAGAAGCACCTACCTTTATTGCCTATGGTTAGACAGACCATAGAGTAGCACCTACCTTTATTGCCTATGGTTAGACAGACCATAGAGTAGCACCTACCTTTATTGCCTATGGTTAGATAGACCATAGAGTAGCACCTACCTTTATTGCTTATGGTTGATACGCCATAGAGTAGCACCTACCTTTATTGCTTATGCCTATGGTTAGACAGACCATAGAGTAGCACATACCTTTCTTGCAGGTGTTAGCGAACTGCAACGTGTTCCCGCCGGCGCCGCAGAAGGCGTCGAGCACGGTGTCGTAGGTGTACTTGCAGGCGATGTGCCGCGCCACGTTCTCGGGCGTGACGCTGAACCAGCTCTCGCGGTCTAGGCGGATGCCTTCGTCGAATCTGCGAGATAAATTTAGAATAAATATTTTGAATAGCTTTCCGCCCTGCGGCTTCTATCTGTATATTCTACTATACCTTCCCGTCTCAGCTCGAATAATAAGATCTTAAATTTTAAAAGTTTAGGTGGCATTTCGCATACTCTTATATTGTTGTTGTAGATTGTTGTGTTGTTGTTAAAACTTAAGAAATTATTACCAAACCCCATAATAAGGTATAGATAATCCATTCTAAAAATGAACTCCCCTCCACAAAACCGTGATAATTTCAACGTGTGAGAGGAAATACTTATTGCATCACTATACTTGTGTGCGTGCTACAACTTTACTGTAACATTGGCTCATCTGTCTGTCAAAGTGATACCGTTTGCTTATACATTAATTAACATCCAATGACAAAGATTAATTTATGTGTGATGTATCTATACACCTTTTTGCATGTACGTGTAACCGCGGTGGAGGGGCGTTCATTTTAAAAATGTTTCATCTCTATTTAAATTTCTTCTTTTTAAGTTAGTTAAGTAAGTCATTTGTTAAACCTTTTTTGAAAATAAAACATTTTAATATTGTATTGTATCATCTGTTGGTGAGACAGTTTACCTATGGAACAGTGAGTGTCGTTTCTTCCAGTACTTCATCATCCTTGGCTCGTCGCGCAGCTCGGCCGGCATGCTCGCCAACACGCTCTCCTGCACCTTCGCCTGACGCTTCTGACGGCGGCGGCGCTTCGCTGATTCTTGGCTTGTTGCTGAAAATATATAATAAGAATAGTAATTAAAAAAACAACAGTAAACAATAGTAGTATAGGTTGGAACAAATCGCTCACAGCGATAAAGGCGCCCATTATACTCCAAATGTTTTAGTTTTAAGTGTGTATTGTGTGTTTCTGTTTTTGTGTGCAATAAAGTATTCTCAATAGAAAATACTGACAGTAATTTATGTGCGCTTTATAAACATGTGCTGTAACGGTAGAGGGAAAAAATGTGAGGAAACCGGCATATTCTGAAAACACTGGACTATTCTGAGAACTAGTCACCAACACGTATTTATCGTGGCGAATTCAGGCTTAATCTCTCGAGTCATGAGAGAAGATGTACCTGTTTCCCAGGTTAGCAGCCAGATATGTCTTGACATTAAAAATAGTTAAATTTAACTGTGTTTACTCCAGAGCAATATAGACTGGAACAAACTGAGTGGATGTCAAAAACATCGTATGGAACATAGCTTAACTTAAATTTGGTGTTAAGAACCATTAAAATAATATTTTTAAATTTATTACCTGCAGTCTTTAGTTAGTTATTTATTACAGAATTATTACCTGCAGTATTTAGATAGTTATTTATTACAGAATTATTACCTGCAGTCTTTAGTTAGTTATTTATTACAGAATTATTACCTGCAGTATTTAGGTAGTTATTTATTACAGAATTATTACCTGCAGTCTTTAGTTAGTTATTTATTACAGAATTATTACCTGCAGTATTTAGGTAGTTATTTATTACAGAATTATTACCTGCAGTCTTTAGTTAGTTATTTATTACAGAATTATTACCTGCAGTATTTAGGTAGTTATTTATTACAGAATTATTACCTGCAGTCTGAACGCTCTCTACAGCAGTTTCAGCTTTAACACCAAACTCCGCATCATCCGGCAAAGCAACTTCTGATGCTTCAACTAAACCATTGTCTCCACTTTCTATACCATCCACGTTATTCGTAACATCATAAGATACTGAGTCATCTAAAGTATCTAAACAGTCATTCTTGAGCATGTTGGAAGACATATTGTCTGAGGGTAGAGATTCGTCTATGCTTTGTTTCTCGTTTTCTGACGGCTCGATTGAGTTCAGTAGTTTGATAGCTTGAGTTCTAAAGTCTGGGCAGTCTTCATCTGTTTGCATTTCTCTTTCGTCTTGCGAGTCTTTTTCCTGAAATAGTAATATTTTTTATTTATTTATTCATAATTGTATTAGGATTTTTGGTTTTTTAATAATTATGATAAGAAAATCTAATTAAATTAATACAAACATGTCATGCAAAAAAATTTAAATATAGGTACATATAAATAAACTTAATAATAACAATTATTATAAATAAATGTCTTCTTTCTGGACAACGTACATAGAAAAAGTGCCTGGTTACATACCTGATCTTGTACAGGATTCCCATCTTCATCAAAGTACGTTTTCCTCTGCGCTCCAAACTTTTTATACCTTGGTGGACGTAACCTCGAGGCTCTTTTCCGATACACCATGCTACCTTTAGGTAACTTGTCAGTTGCACAGAAACCCATTATATCAAACGTGGTTTTAATTTTATCCGCAACATTTACCTCTTGGTCTATTTCATGGCTAAAAAAATATTACATTTAATTTTTAATAATGCAGAACATAAAAAAAACTTCGTATGGGTAATTTATTATTTTGTCTTTTGAAATTACTCACCTTCTCTTTAAATTAACCGGTGTTTCATCCGGTGGCTCATCATCACCATCATCATAGCTGTAAGACGTTAAGCTGCTACTACCAATGTTTTGTGAGTGACTAATATTGTGGGTTTTCTCTGTAGTGGGTGTTTGGTTTTCTTTCTTCTCAGTTTTACTGTCACCTGCCTCATTAACTTCTGTATTAGTGAAGTCAGCTTCATTGGCAACATTATTCTGTTCGTCTTTTAGCAGATTTTGAAGTAACACTCCCACAGATCCTAGATATTTGGCGGTAGTTTTTTTATTTCTCTTACGGTTCTTTGGTTTTTCTGTACCTTCTGAAATGTTAATTTGTTCTATTTGATTGACAACATTCTTAACTTCGACAACAGTTGGTTGTTCTTGTGAGTTTCCTTCGCTATTTTCACAATCGATATCTAATACTTTATCATTCTCGGTTACCTTGTTTTCGTCAAATTCAATGCTTTGTGTATCTTTCAAATCCGTTTCGTCAGTCACAATTTCTATGTTTATGGAAGGAACATTCTGCTTGTTAAACATTTCGATGTAGTTTGCGTAATGTAAAGCATATTGGTCACCAAAATGCTTTTTCCATAGGAACTGCCAGTATTGGTCTGTGTCCATTTCATCAATATTGTCCGGATCCAGATTCTCGATGTTGGCAATTCTGGTTTGATCATTAGATTGATCATCAGAGGTAGTTGATGATACGCTGAAGTCATCAGTTGGTGTTGATTCAGATGTTATATGACTAGAAGTGATGTCATAACTGGACATAGTGATTTTAGTAACATTTGTCATAGAATCAGTCCCTTCTATTGTCCTGGGACTAACAATTCTTTCATGTTCTGAGCAAGACCGTGTTCTATTCACTGGTAACCAAGACTCATCCTTATTTTCATTTCTGTTTTCCTTTTCAATTTGAACAGTGTTAACAGTTGCTTTCTTATAAGGGTTAACTTTAGAATCATATGAAAATTTTCTCTCTCTCATGCTATCATCTTCAGCTTTTTCAGACTCACTATAGATCTGATCCACAGATCTTTGTTTGGGAAGTTTATTATCATCCAACAATAGATCATTGTTCTCATCTAAATATTGTGGATTTATGTAGTCACTGTATTTCTTTATCCATGACGCCCAGATAAGCCGTTCACCGTTTACTGCCCAGAATTTATCCCAAGTGTCTTCGGAGAGATAGTTTTCTTCTGTGTATTGGTCCATTCTTTTGTCATGGTTGGTGCAATCTGAATGGCAGTCTTGGTATGTGAGGTCGGCCCCGCTGTCACTTGGCTGAAGTGCATGAGATAGCCCATGAATATGGTTTCCATCGTGTTCATCTGTTGAACAACAATTGTCCGTGTGAGATGCACTGCAATAACAGCTTGCACCTTCATCTTTCTGTAGAAATAACACATTTCAATCTGTAATACTGTTCTAATGTTGTTTGTAAGAATGTTAATTTAAATTATTTCTACGTAAATACAATTCTAATTATAACCAGTTTTATACTATTCTTGAATGTGGAAATAAATTTAAAGTCTTACCTCACATTTGACCTTATAAGATGTATCAATAGAGAAGTGTACATGTGAGTGATCATCTCCTGGTTGAGACTGATTGTCTTTAGGAATCTCCGCATCACTCTCACTGGCTTCTTTATCAACATAGTATGTCTTTACCCCATCCCTGGCAAAAACAATAACACAGGCTTCATTGTTAATGATAAAAAATATTATTTATCAAATACTCTAGCAATCTTTTGGATTTTTGTTTCGATTCCTACATTTTTGGAAATAGGTGTGACTTAAGTTTTCTCAAATAAATATCCAGAACACAATCCCTAAGAGGTGACAAACATTGTGCAACAATATATGTACATACAAACATTGTGCAACAATGTTTGTTTATACATACATTAATTGTTTATTACAGTAATTTGATGTGTTTTTCTTTCTGGGAATTTATGTGAATCTTTAACTTATGACCTGATATTCTAGGTACATATTTACAAAGTTCAAAGACATAGAATTAAGAAATTAACCTCTTAAATAATAAACTGGTGATTATTTACGTTTTATGTTATCTATAGATTCCAAACAAAATATTCTTAGAAAAAATAATAATTCGTCATTGAAGTTCTAACTGACCTGATAAAGGCTCTGCTGCATAGACAATAGAGGTAGTTCTCCTCATCATATTCATCGTCGTCACTTTCCAAATTGAAATGAAATTCAGCAAGAGGTTCCCAACGATGGTAGTGATCGTAATATTCAGACATGTTGGGGTTATTCAACTTATTGTCGATTTTTTACACTGTCGCAGTGAATGCAGTAACAGCATAAACACTTACTGGTTCAATTATACTTTTTAGAATAGGAGCTTAGTTAAAAATACCTACAGAATTCCTGAAATATTTGCAAAAAATGCAAAATCGAAGACACTGAAGATAGATAGCCATGCCCCTCCATCTAACTAAACCACATCAATGTAGCCAACTCAAGTACACCAAAAAGCGGAAAGAAAAGATGGCTTTTAGCTTCTGACATATTTTTTTGTTACTAAAATGTTATTACACCTTGTGTGTAGTACATTTAATTTGATACATGTGCTCTTGGCGTTCCGTTCAAATAAATACCTACCCAATTATAAATGGTCATATTATATCTGCCTGGTCCAAAAAAAGACTACTTGTAGCAACATTTTTCTTTAGTTGGCATTTTATATACGTTTCATTGTAAGTACAAAAAGTATTGTATTGATTATTGGAGTATACTGTTGTGAAACAAATCGACTGGATCTGCGTGAAACCCAACGAAAAACATGTGTTTTTGTAATGTCAAATTTTATTTGACTTGACTTTGACTTGACAGACCAAAGAGAATATAATCACTACGTTTTAAGAGACGGCACTTAGAACATTGGATTGAGTTCACTTGACGTGAGCTCGAGTAAACGCAACATTACCAACATAAGGACAATATCGCTCAGACAGGCAATGCTGCCAACCTAACAGTATTAACTTTTGGAAGCTCCTCCAGGACCTCGCTACTTGTATTTTTCATATATTTTGCAGAGAATTATACTAACCAATTCACCAATCATTGCTATACATTTGTTAAAATAAGGAGGCCATGAAAATAATACAAATCAAATAAAATCAATCGTTTATTTGCAAAAACACATCATTTTAAAATACAAAATAGGTACATTTCTTAGAACTAAGTAGGTACCTACCTAGTAAATGTGTTCAACAAACTTGCAAGCAGGTGTGCAAATATTAAGTAGGTAATGAGTATACTATAATAATACAATTAAATTGAATTAAACACTTAGGGTTCAAAGGAAATTTTGCAAGAAATATATATTGGGCTTATCTTTCGTCTACCACAAATAGAACATTTCCTGGAGCTTCTGTTGTATGATTTTTTTTTATCCGAATCTTCTATTGTATTTTGCATGTTCAATTTTTAATATTAGTTTTGACTTCACTTTTGCACAATATTGCGGAATAAATTTGGATTTGATAAACTTAATTTTCTCAATTTCAAACAAAACGTACGACTGAAAAATCAGAATGAAATGACAATGTGACATGATAGTCAATCCGTCAATCGGCCAATTTTACTCCTAACCTAAGTACCAACCGAATAGTAAGAACTTCGGCATCTGTTGGTTGGCAAGGATTTCTCTACAATTATTTAATCTCTGTTTTGTCAAATTTAAAACTTAACATCAAAGAAATAAAGTGACTTATCGTTTACATTATCACTATTCAAATTCTGTTCCAAGGCAGTGTCGACCCCCTGTGACAGACTGCCTCAGCTCAGCATGCATGGGTGCTGCGCTTGATTGTATTATTACGTTTTGAAGAATTTTATATCAACTAAACTAACTTCACTAAATATTATTCTACAAAATGGGAGGCAAAAAGAACAAAGATTCTTTGGGAAGATCCCTAATAAAAGACAGATTTTCTAAAAACCGACACAAAAAACATGTCGAGGACAATACAATGGTAAGTGTGTGAATGTTTTGATAATTATTTTCGATGTTAGTTTTGTGTTTTATAAAATTTTCTTTTATACCATTTGTGATTTGATAATTGAAAAAAGCTTCTAAGTTTAAATTGTCTTTCTAATCCCATATAAATGTATAAATTTCTATTAACCTCAAATATTTGGTGAAACTACCCTATTATCTTATTTATTTATAAATTAAAAAAAAATCTAATATTATATCATGAACTGACAAATTTTATTTTATCTACTTCAAATGTACCCAATACTATGGAAACATTTCATAATATTTTGCAATTACAGCTACATACTACAGAAGTGAATGATGGCTACGAATGGGGCCGCTTGAACCTTCAATCGGTAACTGCCGAGTCATCATTGCAAGAGTTTCTGTCCACTGCAGAACTGGCTAACCGAGAGTTCACAGCAGAGAAGATGAACTTGAAGTATGTCAAGTCTGTCCCCACTGAGGTTGCCGCTGTGACATCTCAGCCTAACTTTGATGAGCCTTTGACAGTACCACGAAGGTAATATAACTATTTCATTTATCTATGGTTATAAGAATCCTATAGTACATTCTAAAGTGTCTCTTAATATGTGTATGAAGTAGATCAGGTTAGAATGCTCTAGGTCTTAAGTGGTTTCTCAACAACATTTTCTAATATTAAGTAAAGCCTAAGAGAGTTACTAACTATACAAATATTTATACAAAATTATACTGCCGTTCATTATGAATAGATCTTATTATGATAGAAATTATCACTCACAGCAAAGCCGCCCATTGTACTCCAAATGTTTTAGTCTTAAATTTTTAGTGTTTGTTTCTGTTTTTGTGGTGTGCAATCAAGTATATTTTATCTATCTATACTATGTTTCAGACCTCCATGGAAACCAGGTATAACACCAGAAGAGCAGTTAGAAAGCGAGAGAGAGGCATTCCTTGAATGGAGACGCAATTTAAACGAGCTACAAGCCAAGCTCGGAGCAGCCGTCACACCTTATGAACGAAACTTGGAGCTCTGGAAACAGCTTTGGAGAACTCTGGAGAAATCTGATGTGGTGCTGCTGCTTTTAGATGCTAGGAATCCTTTACTTTTCAGGTATGTATGGCTTTAGTTCCTAAATAGATAAGACTATCAACATGATTATCAATTTTATGCTGAATCATTTTTATTGACAACAAAAATGGAGGTTGCTCTTTCACTAAGGATTTTGTAGATATCATTATTAGGTTAGGACTATGAAACTATTATCATTGTTATCAATTATCATAATCTACAATATTAAAGCATTAAAGTATTTTTTACTTAAACTTGTATCTCTGTGATGATGTTTTTGGGATTATACCTTGCCTGTGTTTAAACCATTTTTTCTTCCAAGGATAAGATTTTAGTTTAAGATTAATCCAATAATTTGTCAACAAAAGACTTGGTTAGACCTATCCTGGATTATTCATAATTAAATACATACATATTTACCTAGATAGGTCTATGCAGTGTTTTGTGAGCTTTAAATTACTAGTACTAACTCACTCTAAAATAAAATAAATGCATGTACCTGTATATATTTTTTGGATGTGACATTCATAAGATCTTATGTTTCCAGATGTGCTGATTTGGAAAAATATGCACAGGAACAGAATTGCAAAATTATCCTACTCTTAAATAAGGCTGACTTAACTAGTGATTTCGAAAGGAAGTCTTGGGCAGAATACTTCAGCAAAGAGGTAAGTTTCATCATCATTATAATTAAATTAACTCATCATGTCCCTTATTGGGCATGAATCTCCCCAATAGAACCATTTTTGACATAGCTTTTAATGTTTTCAGAATGTCAGAATAATATTCCACTCGGCCGCTAAAGACGCCAAAGAGCGGAAGTTATCAGAACTCAGTGAAGAAGCCCAAAGTGTTACTGAAAACATTGATTCAGAAACAGAATCCGCACAATCTAACCCAGAATCAGAAATAGAAGAAGAGTTAAATGAAAAAGAAGCCTTATCTGCCACTGAAGAAGACATAGAACTGTTTAAACAGAAATTAGCGGCATTAGATAAAGCAGTTTCAAACACAGCTGATCATTTCAACAGAATACAAATAGCTTTAGACAAGGTTGCTGAGAATCTAAGACTTGGAATACCCGTGGAACCTTATCAAAGTACAGAATCTGTTGAAACTCAAAGCAATGAAGTAGATGAAGATAAAGTACACAATTCTCATGAAATATATGATAGGGAGAAATTGTTAGATGTTTTAAGGAACATAAAAGTAGAGAATAAAAAAAATCCGCCTAGATTAAGTGTGGGGATGATTGGTTATCCTAATGTTGGAAAATCTAGTACTGTGAATGTTCTTATGCAGACTAAAAAGGTAAGATTTTGAAAGTTGCAGATCTTTTTCTATTTGGAAATTCCGATCTGTTCGTTTTATTTAATAACCATTTAATTCATATTATTTTTCCACTTCGAATTGATATTGTTTAATATGATTTCGATCAATTGTTTTGTCAGAGCAAAGCTATTTAAAAATAAAACTATATCAACATTAAGTGACCACAAGTTCAAGTTGGATTAGTTTTTTTTCTTTCTTATTCAATATTGTCCCAGGATATTCTAAAACAGGTCCTCAATATTCTGATGTTTAATGAAATATATCAACTTTGCAGGTCAGTGTGAGTTCCATGCCAGGCCACACTCGTCACATCCAGTCGCTCATCTTGGATGATATAGAGCTACTGGACTGCCCCGGGTTGGTGTTGCCAGCTTACGCCGTCGCCCCCGACTTACTGCTCACAGCGGTATTGCCAATTGATCAGGTAATTTTTTTTTGGCAGATAAGCATGCGGCCCACTTGATGTAAAGTGGCTACCGCAGCCTATAGACAACTGTAACATCTGCTGTTACCTGCGCGCTGCCGACCCAGTAAATGCTTCAGAATACCCTTTTTGAAAAGACCCATGCTATAGTCTTTCGGAAAAACCTCGGTAGGGAGATCATTCCACAACCTGAATAATAATATACTTTTGTTATAAGGTTATCTAGAGCAGTGGGGGCACACTCGACTTTCACTTCGAAGGTCGTGGGGTTCTAACCCTGACGTCTACTTCTAGATTTATTTAGAGGAAATAAATAAAATATCATTTAATTTTTAATTTAATTTAATTTCAGATGCGCGCCCATGACGCAGCGATGGCGCGGCTGTGCGAGCTGGTGGTCCGCAGCACCTTCGAAGAGAAATACGGCCTGTTGCTGCCCGAGGAGGAGCTCGAGAAGGAGTACACATACAAGCAGATCCTCACTGCGCACGCCTGTGAGTACTCACCCTTGACGAGGAGTACGGCCTGTTGCTGCCCGAGGAGGAGCTCGAGAAGGAGTACACATACAAGCAGATCCTCACTGCGCACGCCTGTGAGTACTCACCCTTGACGAGGAGTACGGCCTGTTGCTGCCCGAGGAGGAGCTCGAGAAGGAGTACACATACAAGCAGATCCTCACTGCGCACGCCTGTGAGTACTCACCCTTGACGAGGAGTACGGCCTGTTGCTGCCCGAGGAGGAGCTCGAGAAGGAGTACACATACAAGCAGATCCTCACTGCGCACGCCTGTGAGTACTCACCCTTGACGAGGAGTACGGCCTGTTGCTGCCCGAGGAGGAGCTCGAGAAGGAGTACACATACAAGCAGATCCTCACTGCGCACGCCTGTGAGTACTCACCCTTGACGAGGAGTACGGCCTGTTGCTGCCCGAGGAGGAGCTCGAGAAGGAGTACACATACAAGCAGATCCTCACTGCGCACGCCTGTGAGTACTCACCCTTGACGAGGAGTACGGCCTGTTGCTGCCCGAGGAGGAGCTCGAGAAGGAGTACACATACAAGCAGATCCTCACTGCGCACGCCTGTGAGTACTCACCCTTGACGAGGAGTACGGCCTGTTGCTGCCCGAGGAGGAGCTCGAGAAGGAGTACACATACAAGCAGATCCTCACTGCGCACGCCTGTGAGTACTCACCCTTGACGAGGAGTACGGCCTGTTGCTGCCCGAGGAGGAGCTCGAGAAGGAGTACACATACAAGCAGATCCTCACTGCGCACGCCTGTGAGTACTCACCCTTGACGAGGAGTACGGCCTGTTGCTGCCCGAGGAGGAGCTCGAGAAGGAGTACACATACAAGCAGATCCTCACTGCGCACGCCTGTGAGTACTCACCCTTGACGAGGAGTACGGCCTGTTGCTGCCCGAGGAGGAGCTCGAGAAGGAGTACACATACAAGCAGATCCTCACTGCGCACGCCTGTGAGTACTCACCCTTGACGAGGAGTACGGCCTGTTGCTGCCCGAGGAGGAGCTCGAGAAGGAGTACACATACAAGCAGATCCTCACTGCGCACGCCTGTGAGTACTCACCCTTGACGAGGAGTACGGCCTGTTGCTGCCCGAGGAGGAGCTCGAGAAGGAGTACACATACAAGCAGATCCTCACTGCGCACGCCTGTGAGTACTCACCCTTGACGAGGAGTACGGCCTGTTGCTGCCCGAGGAGGAGCTCGAGAAGGAGTACACATACAAGCAGATCCTCACTGCGCACGCCTGTGAGTACTCACCCTTGACGAGGAGTACGGCCTGTTGCTGCCCGAGGAGGAGCTCGAGAAGGAGTACACATACAAGCAGATCCTCACTGCGCACGCCTGTGAGTACTCACCCTTGACGAGGAGTACGGCCTGTTGCTGCCCGAGGAGGAGCTCGAGAAGGAGTACACATACAAGCAGATCCTCACTGCGCACGCCTGTGAGTACTCACCCTTGACGAGGAGTACGGCCTGTTGCTGCCCGAGGAGGTGCTCGAGAAGGAGTACACATACAAGCAGATCCTCACTGCGCACGCCTGTGAGTACTCACCCTTGACGAGGAGTACGGCCTGTTGCTGCCCGAGGAGGAGCTCGAGAAGGAGTACACATACAAGCAGATCCTCACTGCGCACGCCTGTGAGTACTCACCCTTGACGAGGAGTACGGCCTGTTGCTGCCCGAGGAGGAGCTCGAGAAGGAGTACACATACAAGCAGATCCTCACTGCGCACGCCTGTGAGTACTCACCCTTGACGAGGAGTACGGCCTGTTGCTGCCCGAGGAGGAGCTCGAGAAGGAGTACACATACAAGCAGATCCTCACTGCGCACGCCTGTGAGTACTCACCCTTGACGAGGAGTACGGCCTGTTGCTGCCCGAGGAGGAGCTCGAGAAGGAGTACACATACAAGCAGATCCTCACTGCGCACGCCTGTGAGTACTCACCCTTGACGAGGAGTACGGCCTGTTGCTGCCCGAGGAGGAGCTCGAGAAGGAGTACACATACAAGCAGATCCTCACTGCGCACGCCAGTGAGTACTCACTCCCGACGCTATGCTCTATGAGAGGTGGCACCTACTGATCTTGTCTATGGTGTCCACACTGTGGTACGTTTCGCCCACAATTCATTGGACATAAGACACACATGTCTAGCCCAGTATTCAATTTATGTAATCCGAATGTAAAAATGTTTGTATGCTCTAACAGCAAAATTAATTGTTCAATCTGTTTCCTACCACCTGGCTGTATACAATGTACTATACATTGATTTACAGACAATAAAATAATTATTACTGATTATTACTGATGATTATTACAGTTCCACTTTTCACCAACGTCAGCTGTTTCAGTGTCCTAGTAATTAGGGGTGATGATGTGTTATAAACTCATTTTGATGTAATAAAACTCATAAAGCTGATATACCTATGTTTGCAGACAACCGTGGCTTCATGACCGCGGCGGGCCAACCCGACGTATCTCGATCGGCGAGGCTGTTGCTCAAAGACGCAGCGAGCGGCCGCCTGCGTTGGGAACAGTTACCGCCCGGAGTCACCGG
This sequence comes from Chloroclystis v-ata, assembly GCA_963691955.1. Taxonomy (NCBI): domain Eukaryota; kingdom Metazoa; phylum Arthropoda; class Insecta; order Lepidoptera; family Geometridae; genus Chloroclystis; species Chloroclystis v-ata. The sequence continues at coordinate 16,434,218 of OY829900.1, read as the reverse complement.
CCTGCCTGCCGCGCCGCTCGCGAAGAGGAACGAGAGGAGGAAGCCCACGCCGCGCGAACAGAGGATGGTCGAGGTATGAGAGAGGAGGGTAGAATATGATGGTCGCGGTATAGGAGAGGAGGATAGAATAGCATGGTCGAGGTATTAGAGAGGAGGATAGAATAGCATGGTCGAGGTATGGGAGAGGAGGATAGAATAGTATGGTCGAGGTATTGTAGAGGAAGATTAAATAGGATGGTCGAGGTGTCAGAGAGGAAGATAGAATATGATAGTCGAGGTATTAGAGAGGAAGATAGAATAGGATGGTCGAGGTATTAGAGAGGAGAATAGAATAGTATGGTCGAGGTATTAGAGAGGAGAATAGAATAGGATGGTCGAAGTATTTGAGAGGATGATAAAATAGGATCGTCGAGTTATGAGAGAGGATGATAGAATAGGATGCTTGAGGTATTGTAGAGGAGAAAATAAATAAAACTTCATTGATATTTGTTTGTTACAGGGATGGAAGACGAAGTCAGAAGAGATAGACAACGCTTTCTTTGCCATGAAGAAGGGAACTTCACATGTGAAAGGAAAACCCATTGTGCCCAGGTAAGAAGGTACTACAACTACTTTTTTGTAATTCCTCTATCACGTTCAGTGATAAATTTTAAAGATTTATTTCCAATGTATTTCCAAGAAAATCGATTAGCTGTTTGTCTGTTCGGTTTGAGTCTCCTAAAGATAGATGATTTTGATCTCCTAATCAACGGTATTATTTATTTCTTTAGGTATATAAATGAGACAAAATTATGACGTTATTACAATATTCATATATAAATGCTGTAGTTTCAGTCTTAAAATATGAGAGAAACATTATTACCACTTAAAAAAACACTCAACTTTATTGAAACACACACAACACAAGTTTACAAGACAGAAGATTTTAGCGCCAACAAATCATCGTCCTGGTGTACTTTTGCCATTTCGACCTCCAAAAGACACAGTGTAAAAATAACCAGTCTCACTATTCAGCTCAGATGAGAGATAGGATCGTTATTATCAATTAGAGGGATGGGCATAGAGAAAATGTAACAGTAAGACACTAAACGTCAAATTATACCAAAACATAAACAACTAGCGGCCCGCCCCGGCTCCGCACGGGTACATACATTTTATTTATTTACACTTTATTTTATTACATTGACTCCCTCCCCGTACCCCCAGTGAAGTTTACATGGAGCATAGATCGCATCATGCTGGCTAGCTGAGGGCGGTGAGCGACAACCTCGCGACTTTTTTCTTATACTTGCATTTTTAAACTCGTGATATCTTCCGAATGAAATGTCCGAATTGAATAATTCAAAAAGTTATGAAAAGGTATTAAAGCCGTCTTGAATATAAAGTAATTTATTTTGATAAGGATTAATACCAAGGTACAAATGAAGACCCTTTCAAGAGGCGGCATATATAAATTAATATTTTAGAATAAAAAACTGCTTACTGTGACATAACTATAATATTTAGACATATGCTGTCGCGACATTTTTTGTAGATAATGATGAGTTCTGCAAAGTCGTAGTACATGATTTTGTTCTATCATCAATAGTTTTCGCAGCGCACGCGGCGTAAGGAATTTTTCATGTCATTTTTTTACACCTTATGTTACATTATTGGAGTTTTAGTAAGGATCCCTAATTTTTTTTAAAATATAATATAGCCTATGTTACTCGGGGATAATGTAGCTTTCCAAAGGTGAAAGAATTTTTGAAATCGCTCCAGTAGTTTCGGAGCCTATTCGTTACAAACAAACAAACAAACAAACAAACAAATCTTTCCTCTTTATAATATTAGTATAGATATTGAATAAATAAATTAATAAAACTTTTTATTAATTATTAATAAAGAGTTATGTCTGTTTCTATAACTCGTCGTTGTTTTTACGGGAAAATAATATTAAAACGGCAAAAATAAAAAACGAGAAAAAATAAAAATAAAATGTTCGTTAAAACACTCCAATTTATCAGAAATTGTACAATTATTACATGTCATGACGTTTTGTAGTTTTAGTGAAGACCGATAACAATAACTCGGGATATCTGTTCAGTTTTTTAACAGCAGTAATAAAAAAAATGAGTAGTTGGTTCAATTCAAACTAAGCGTACAAAACCATACCCGACTTGACATACTATTTAAAGATAAAGTATCCATTCTGCATAACAAATTCACCATCCTATGTCCAAAGCAGTTGGAAGCTCGCCAACAGTTAATTCATAACGCCTCTTTACGAGCGAGCGCGCGCTAACGATGCCGAGCTGTATCGGTGGACGCTGTGTGCCAATAGGTGGGGCACTTTGTGTAGAACATCGAATAAAACCTCCCCCCTTTGATTTTATTGCCATCCATCAAAATTTCCACCACAGCTGGGCAGATATCCAGGGGGTTCAGCGAGAAGTTAAAGAAAGAAAAGAAAGAAATAACATTTATTTGAGATACAAAACAAAAAAAATAAAACAAAAGATAAACAAAATAATAATAAAATTACTAGTTATTGTTTCTCAAAAACCCATGTGTTGCCTTGCATTAAGCAAAACAACGCTGATCTTCCTGAAGTTGATAGCATTTGGGGATAATCAGTGACTTGCTTTCGAGAACCAGCGACCATAGACAAATAATCTCTTTGAGCTCAGTTTGTCGATTCGATGTTCCATTTGAGAACTTTTTTGTGCACGCTCTATGGCTTGCCTAATGATCAGTAACTGTCTTGATTATGTTGGTCTCTTGGTCTTTTACGTTTTTCCTCATTCTGTAAAGAAAGGGTCTTTATTATCTAGAAAGTTAATCGAAATAATACTTGTTGACGAGCGAGCGGGCATTAACGATCCATATGGTAACAAACGACTTGTGTCTACAAAAATCTTTTGTGTCGTAGTTTTTGGTTCGATTCCCGCCTCTGAAAAATGTTGATCTATCGATATTTGTTCCGGGTATTTTTTTTTCATTGTGTGCATTACTCAAATCTTGGGAGGTCAATGATTAAAATAAAAAAATACGTATTATCTATAATATCTATTTGTTTCAGTGTAATCGGCGCCCAGCCAATCGGCCAAGTGGGTAAACCTTGGAAGTTAGAGAAGAAACACGTCAATAAAAACAAGAGGGAGAAGCTAAGAAGAGTCTACTCTCATCTAGACGAACATTGAGATAATTATATTTCTGTGAGTGAGATTGAGTATATTGTTTTGTATTTATGAAATATATTTTATGTATGGATAGTGTAGTTTTTTATTTGGAGAACTTAAAAACTTTTTGCATTAGGTATAACATATATACATGATCAAGTGATACATATACTAAAGTTATAAAGCAGAATAGTTTGTTCGTTTCAACGCGCTAATCTCAAAACCGCTGGTCAAATTGGGAAAATTATTGTATTGCCGGGCATTTATCGAGAAAGGCTATATAATTATATAGGCTATATTATATTTATTAGTGAGTCGGCTAGTCAGGGATAAAATAGCAATCTAATGGTGAAACATTATTTTCCATTCGGTCCAGTCAGCAAAATGTTATCTCTTTATAAAATTTGTTTCCAGTTGGTTTCGTTTTCGCAATCCAGTATTGAGCGCTAATGATGACCACGCACCGCAGTGATTGGCTATTGTTCATTTCATAGTTAAAACAAAACAGAGCAATTTACACCACCATTTGCCTCCCACAAACATGCTGTTAAGCTGCTAACTATAGACTTAAAATAAATAATGGTTACGTTACTGTTTCGCTATTTCTTTGATGTGAACTGGATTACTAGAAGCTCTAATAAACAAGAGTACTTAAAGAAAATTATTTATCTAGGTATTTTAATTTTTAATGCTTAGGTTAGCCATAAAAATATTGTTAGTTTTGGCATTCGATAAGTAAGAGAGAAACGATATATAAAAATAAAAAAATTAATAAAATATATCTTTATAATTTAATACTAATTTATATACTAAACTAGCTTTCCGTCCCGCGGTTGCGACCGCGTTTTAATAGACGCGTTACGTTTTACGTTATCTACTGAAGTTCTTTTCTTTCTTTTCCTTCTTCGAAAAACGTATTATCCAACACTGAAAGAGCAAATTGAATGTCAATAGGTAAAGGATTCCACAGGAGGACAGCTTCAATATTAATAATTGGATATAATTTTACATTGACAGTTCTGTTAGTTTCAGTGTTTTCAAAGTTCTCAGAACAAGCGGGTTTCCTCACGATGTTTGCCATCACCGTTGGAGCACGTGTTTTAGGTACAGTAGGTAGGTACTGCTTTATAATAAACAGGCTGTAACTCAAATATTCCGGCGATGTTGCAAGCGCCCTGAATCCGCTGATTTATGCCGAGAGCTAATTCCAGACGCTTTTACGTGTTCATGGCGATTCCTGTTCGGGTCGAAACTCTTGACTCAGAATAGTGAGTTTATACAATATAATAAATCTGTAGAGGAGTAGGGGTCGGTCATAAAATAAGAAACTTCTATTTATTTTATAATGATTGACACTAAAGTTCTTCTAAATATTTTTAATACTAAACATGCCGGTTTCCTCACGATGTTTGCCTTCTCTGTTTGCGAAATTAATCTATGTCCCGCGGATATAACCGCCCGTAGGTTAATTCAATAAAAAACATTGACTTCCTTATTTATAACTGTTTTTATTATGAGTTATTTTTATGTAGGTTGGTAACTACTGCTCTGAACACATATAACGTGCGCAATTGAAAATGAATTCTGTAAATGGCGGCGGGTAGGTATGGTACGATTGGCAAAACAAGGATAAAAGTATAGACAGCGATAGAGAGTGAGCGAGAACGCATGCGAGCGGACGCCATTTACAGAACTCATTTCTAATTGCGCACGTTATACCTAACTAGAAATAGCAGAAATTTTGTAACATAAACAGTGAAAATAAATTGAAGATTTAACTCCAATAATTCATATCTTGCCTCAAAGATAACATAACAACATAAAAAATAATGAACCGTCGAAATATCCAATGGATCTCATAAATCTGTAAAATATATCGCCACATTATTAGCTTATGAGTTTTTCATACATCATAAGCATGATTGATGTGATTTAAGTGCTTGTTTGTTACATCAGTGATTTTGCTACTCTATTAAAAATGGTGAACGTGTAAAGTGGATCTGTATGGCGAGTCTCTGCGTTCCAACGCAGTACCTACAACAGTGTATATGGGAAGTTTAATCGCTGTATTCCCTAAAAAGTTATCATAGAATCAAGAAGCAATCTTAGGTATTCTAAATTCTTGAATTCTTCACTTCTCTTTGGAGAATATTCTCATAGAGGAGACCTTTTCACTTTGCTGTTGATAATGATAAATCTCAGCAGCAAAGCGGAAAAAGACAAATCTATGCAGAACTGTTTCTATCTTGTTCTTGAAGGGCTTCGGTTGTGCACTTCCTGGTTTCATTTAGACCTTTCTTCATGCTTCTGGAAGAAGCTCTGAAAAATATGCTAGTAAAAATTTAAAATAGTTAAATTACAAACGAAACATGCACATAACTTGTGTAGGTAATTATGGCCACCTGTAATTGGAAGAGCACTTGTCATATTTTTTATTTTGGTTGCCCTATATAAAATAAATAAATAAACGTGTTGTGGTTATGGTTTTATTGATCATCATCATAACAACCCAGTACAGCCCACTACTGGGCATAGGTTTACCACTTGAACCCATTATAATTCTTAAGGAATTTGTATTCTCAAACTAGGAACCCAGTCACATCTTAATGTCTGAGTAATAACGAATAGTTCTCAAAATCCTGTAATCTTTCCTTCCCACTTATCTATAAATTTCCCTTTATTCTTAATAAATAGACAAGCTCTGTGCAAGTCGGGATTGCATATATTTTGTTGCCTAGCTCTTAAGCTATTAAGATATTTGAGATTCTTCGAACCAACCAATAATAGTTTCTTTTGATGTTCAAACACTGGGCAACGTGTTAAATTAAATTATCCTACATACCGGGGCAAGTTTCTGTATATTTTTACTAGTAACGGTTCTTGGCAGTACCGCTATTCATAGGTCTGTTATATCAATGACTGCAAATGTAAACAATATAAGTTTGTGTAAACTTTTGAAGGCGATTACATGGAAACTACGAGTGTTCTTTTAAAGCAGGGTTTCCGGTTAGTTTTCTAGAAATAGTTTCAAATTTATTTTTTGCATATACGTATGTATGTATATCTTATAGGTACCTACTCTTTTTACGTGTAAACTACATAGACTAAGCTTTCAGACGCAACGTACCTACCTAAGTAAGTAGGATCCTTATACCTTTATAGAAAAGGGATTATGAGTCTTGTCATTTATCTACAATTTATACTGACACAAAAGACTGCAGATGGCGATGGCAAGGTGAATAGAACTGGCCGTGCCTTTACAGTATTTTCTGTAACACTTGCACCTTTGGCACGGCTATTACGAGATTTCGAAAACCGAGTCAAAACTTCGACCTATTTACTCAAGCATTAAAAGGTTACCTACTACTAAATTATAGCATAAACGCTTAAAACTAAAATCTAATGCTAAAACAGACTGTCTAACTGTTCACTTCACGTCCTATTTAAAGTAATTAATGGACCCATAATTCTTGTAAAACTATTCGCATCGGTGAAGCATTAAGATAATAAAAGATTTTGTTTAAGGCAAGGAGATGGATGGTTTCTCGAAGCGAATTTTTGGCACCGAGCGAGACAATAATCGGTTATTGTTATTGGCTAAACGATTTATTACCGTAAATAATACGGTGACTGGAAAAGACTCGATAGTCTTCGAATATATGGATTCTTTGTTAATTCTTGTACCAGCAGGCAGGTTAAGTCGATGCTATAATATCTATCTACGTGACAGACTGCTAAGTATTTTTTAATAGTGCTGGCTCACTGGCTGGTAGGTACCTATCAATCAAACGCTCTATCTAGATCTAGACTATAACTCTATAGCCTCAGTGTCACCATGAGCAAATCTTCTCCTAGTGTCTCCTCACTGTAATAGTTCATGTCATGAGTAAGTACTTTGAAATGATAATGATCACACTTGAATAAATCCTAACGTATAGATCTGGAAAAAAATACTTCAGTTTCAAGACGCATCTTTAATCCGTGTGTGTTCATGATTATTCAACATTTCAAGTTAGTCCCTACGTGTATGAGAATTTCCATTCACCGAGGCGATTTTCAGGACCTCATATAAGTTATTAACATGTAGGTATCTACACAGGCAAAGACCGTTTGCCTTCCACTTAATATCAATCGTCCAAGTTTTCTATCGACTGCGTCCAAAATCCCGGGAAACCTAAATAGCTGACTGAAATATCTGCGAGCATTTCAACGCATGATTTATCAATATGTTTAGAAAAAATGCACTGTCTGCGTTACTAACAATCTTTGAGTGGACCACCTGTTAGCGAATGTTCAACTGTAATGTAATGGCGTGTTATTTTCTCGATAAATTGAAAATTATTTGTTGGATCGGAGTTGAGTCTATTCTAAGCTTATACAGTTACCGAAGACTATTTCTTGGAAAACTAAATGAACCACCCCGATAGTGTAGAGAAGACTGATTGATTGATGCTCGCAATTGAATATTCAAAGATTCGGGACATTATTTCCTTATAATAGTAATATGCTCAAATTAAAACGAAATACCTATCATTTATTTGAGTACCTAAATAAATAAGCCAAGGGTTTTCTCATAAATATCAAGAGGGAAAAGAACTTAACGTTGCATAATATTATTTTAGAAACCAGAATCAAAATATTTTAGCAATGTATCAAAACCACATTATTTAAATGTAACGTTTAAATGTTTCCTTCTTGGCCTTACACAACAACCATTTTCTTATTTTCCTCAAACAATTTATAACCGATCTGCGAAACTCCGTCTTTCCCTGATTCTCTTGGCTGCCTCCCAAATATTCCACACCTAGATCCACAAGTGTACAGGTGTACTTTTGGTTATTTTATTCGTATTTTCTACATTATTTTTGCGATGTCCGTCCAGGAATAGCACAAGGTTGATCTCTAAATAATCAACGGTTTCGATTGACGCGTCGGATTCTGTCTGACGAGATTTATTAACGTACGCAATTGCTTTGATATGTTTGGAAGTTGCTATGTGGAAAATATTCGGAGCACACAGTGCAGCACAGTTACCACATCCAACTTTGGTTTTTTATCTTTTAACTTTTTCATTTTTGCAAAAGGGACGTTAAGTTTAAAACTAGGATAACATTTGACGACTACTTTTGCGCAGGGGGCAAAGGTCGTCCTGCGATGGTTACGGTTTCGATTATCACCTCGGGACCATTTGTATGATCTGCAGCTGCAGATATTAATTCCGGGTGTTCTGGGTGTTGTACCTACCTATATACTTATATAAAAAAATGTATATTCTTACTAGCTTACTATGTTGCTGTGTGAATTGTCCAGCAATATTTTTTTATTTAGTAATATACCTATTTCCACAAATAAAAAGTTCCATCCACCATCCAAGCTGTGAGAGACTCTGAGTTATTCCAGCAATAAACAGTTTTGCCTGTTTATTACTAGAGCTAGAATATTATAAATACTCGTCGACGCTGCACATCTTTTAACGTCTTTGTTTATAATGAACAAACATTATTCGAGCACACTGCTGGAAAAGACTGCTCCAAGTTGTGTTTGATGAATTATTAAATTAATATTAAATTCGCCTAGTATTGAGTTCTTTTAGCATAACTCAAGAGTCAAGCTTTTTTAACTCTCTCGTATCTTACAGGTAAGAAATAATCTGATGATATCAGTACCTACTTAACAAGTACTTATTATTAATGTCACAAAGAATATTTTAATCACCTTAAAATTCTCAAAAGTGATGTTTCTTTAAGAGTCATTGCACTCAACGGCATTCCAGATAAAACGTATGACGTGGTGACCACCTACACATACGTAGTTTTGGAAACATGAAACCGAAATAAACTGGACATAATGTAGTTTATGACTGCAGAGTTTCTCATACTTCCGGATTACAAATACTTACAATACAAATACAAATAACTTTATTGTAACACCAACAATATACAGGACAATACATAAGAGAAACAGATACATAACAGTGACACAATGGGCGGCCTTATCACTAACAGCAATCTCTTCCAGGCAACCTTGGGATGGAAAGAGAATATTGCACAAGTAAGAGCATTGGCGTTATCCAACATTATAAGTAAACAAATTTGTATATTCAATATTATGAGAAAAAAATTATATAATTATATAAGAAAAAAGAAACGATACATTAATATAAATATACTTAGCTAATAAAGAAAAACTAAAAACACAATTTATTTTGAGGTGAAAAAAACTACTTACTACTTACTTTACTTTTTTTTGATTAAGTACTTTAATAACTATGGAAATTATCAAACATGGATGTAAGTATAAAAGTTGATGAACGGTAAGACTGATATTCATACATTAAAAATTATTCATTTAAAATTAATTTTAAATCTCTGCTTGTCATAAATTTAAACTTTAATAGAAATTTTAACTATGTAGGTATAATAGATATTAATAAATGTATGAATCTTTACGATCTTTCTCATCTGTTCTGTGTTGGTCTTGGCCAACAGTCACTGTTTGCTTTTGTTCAATAAAAATAAAATATCACAAAGCAACAAAGTAGTCTATCGATTCGAAATGTCTTAATTCCCGATTTAATGTTGGCAGGCACCTGTGTCATTAAATATTTCGTCGAATTCGTAAATAGTTCAATATAGGACTAGGTTCTACTTTAGATTTTGTAGATTCAATAGCCCGTGTGTTCATTTCTCAACAACAAAATCCTTGACCAATTATCCCCATGTTCTTTCTATAAATGCTTGCTAATACTATCGAGCATGCGCAGTTATGCACATTTTCAGTGTAGGTAATTAGTTCGATAGGTACCTACCTATATAATATTTTTATATTTCTTGATTGTCAATTCAACATAAGTACCAAATATTTTTTAAACTAGATTTAGTAGTGCCCAAAACTCGGCGGATAGATGTATTTTACTTTTTTTAGGATTTATTGCATTTCGTTTATCTACCTACTTGAACACAACTGAAACTTCCTACAGTCGCCTATATTCACCCGGCGGCAGGAAACTCTGACGCAAACATGTGGAAATAGATGATATATTTCAAAGCACCCGTATTTATAGCAGTCTCAGATACATGCCATAACTTTTATATTTGTAACCTTTTATTTTGCATCCTTCGCTACCAAGAAGTATTTATAAAGCTCATGAATTATAGTGAATATTTTTGGGCTATATTTATTACGTATATATATTTATTTTATAATAAAATTATTGTTTATATGAATGGATAATATAGTTATCAAATTTTCATTGCTTATCATCATTTCAGTCTCTACGTCTGTGCCCTTATTCTTCTAAGCATCTCCTCGTTTTAAATTTGTCCCTATATAGCATAGCCCTCTACTTTCTGTAGACTGCGATTATAAAATACTTATAAGGTACCTACATGTATTAGAATAATTTTTAATATTAATAATAGTGTAAGTTGCAAAGAATATTTTATAAAGGGAAAGATTTTAAATTTTATATGTATATATATATTAGAAATATGTATATTTGTTAAAAAGAATCATCAACTATTTATTACATACCATAGACCACAGAACCTACGACAAAATAATAGATTAACCATTCCTTTTTCCAAATTAACTATGTTTCATTCCGGCCCCCATGCAATGTGCGTCAAAATTTACAATAATATTCCCAAACATATTAAAGAACAAGACAATATTCATAAATTTAAAAAATCTCTTAAAGAATATCTTCTTCTTAATTGTTTCTATTCCCTCCAAGAATTTTTTGATGATGGTTCTATATATAGTAGGAGTATAAAATAACATTATATATTATAACAATGTTACCTTAGATTAAGATTAAGTAAATAAACATTATAATATATTATAACAATGTTACCTTAGATTAAGATTTTTTATATTAATATTAATATAGGTAATAATATTGTATGGTTCCGCCGCTATAACAGTGCGTTCCTGACACATCGCGATTGAACTGACAATGTAACTTTGTAATGGCGTTGCAGTTACGATTAAAATATTTTTGCTGTTTGTTTACCGTTTTAACAATTGATGAGCATTAAATCTACATTATTATATCAATAATCAATGAATCTAATAATTTTGTGCCAAACTGAGTGTAAAATAACTTGGTAAACAATATTTTTCTAAATCTATATTGCGCTATTACAAGGTTATGTCAGTGCTTTATATTTGTAGGTAGTGCTGTGCTAAAAATAACATGCAGCAACAGTATCGTTATCTGTTACAGTTATTTTTAAAAAATAATACGTTTAAGAAATTGAAAATAATGGACTATAAAATTTTATTAGATATAAAAATAAAACTACGACCAAACCGATTGCGCGAAAGAAAGTAGCATTTTTATATTTAGGTTTAAAATAATAAACCCAAATGGCGTTATGGGACGTCATTTTGTGACGCTAAAACAGTCGGTTTCCACTTAAATTACTAAAATATAAATATTAAATGATTCCGCCAATTTAAAACGAAAATAATCTTAAAAATAACACGGCGGTTTATTTTGGAGGAAAGGTTACGAACTCATTATGTTGTGCCCATCACTAACGTGTCAAACTGACATGTGTCCTAAACGCACTAATAAAGTGGCCATACATAGTGCCCTAACAGGGTCCATGTTGATCTCACCTAGTATTAAGACCTTAATATGTAACATGAGAACAATAAAGATATTTGAATTTGAATTTGAATTTACATATATCACTTATGTAGTATCCCCGTTCTGTACATTCACACACGCACTCACACACAGTATATGATGACTTTATTTATTTAAAAATCATGTCGACATTTATTTTAATTGGTAGCCAAACCTATATAAAATATATGTTATTTTATTATCTTTGCGATATTTATGATGCGGTTATTCCCAGGACCCATATTTTAGTTTTATGTTTCCGTTATTGAGGTAACTATTAGATAGTTTGGCACCAGTTAAAAGTTTAAAGTTATCTCTCAATTTCGTTCTGGCGTTTTAATTTTTTATAACTTTAACCCGAAAAGTTTTTCACAAATGATATTATGTATTTAAAAAAAAACTGTCGATAGCAAAAAGTAGATTCCCATGAGTCATCCTTGCCTAACGCCATAATGTTCTTGGTTATTATGTGCAATAGTATTAAAAGCTTCTGTGAAAAACGATTTTGTATTCATAAAAAATAATAATGTGTGGACTGAAACGGACGCTTGGCTGGAAACTAACAAGCCTCTTGACAGTAAAATGATATTGTGGCTGAAAAGCTTAGACATGCGACAGACAAAGAGATGCGGGCTGCCAAATCGTGCAATTTCATTTATTGAAGTATTTTTTTACTATTTTATCTTTGTACATGCCCGGAACCTGCACAGTTTGTATCAAACAAATTATGGAAGAAATAGCCGACGCGCCGACAGCTTCGCTTGCGTTTTAGCGTTATCTATATGTACCTACCTAATTATTACCTATGTTGTTTGCCTATTGCCTTCCTCGATAAATGTACTATCAAACACTTATATATTTTTTACATCGGACCAGCGGTTTCTGAGATTAGCGCATTGAAACAAATTGTTATATAACAATTAATAGCTGGGAATATAGAATATGGTGGTTTGTTTGAGAGCGGATTAGCTCTAAGTTCTAGTGGGATGACCATAGAAAGAGTCTTGCAGTTGCAGCTCATATTTGCTGGATATAATTTCAGGCATAACTAAAATCCTAGTTCTATATGCTTTAATAGTTATATATTGTGTTTATACATAATATATTACCCAGTGCATGCTTCCAGCCCTAACTGCTCCGATATTATGAATGAACGCATGTGTGTCCTATATTTAAACCTAATGAGTTAAAATTGACTCTGATTTATAAATGTCTACTAATGCAGTACAGCTTTCATTCAGAGGACTAGGATGTACTGGAATATACGATAGTAACTTATCTATTTTCTTCCTTAGATCTCACGTCTTTACGGGAAAAATAAATAATCCTGCTGTAAGTTTTATTACGTAGATAATTATAATAATCTTTCTTTGTTACATTGAAGAGTTACTACTCGTAGGTATAATAAAAACATACGATTAATAGTATGCGGTAATTAGTACCTAACCTATTTCCCTTATTCAAGAACGAATGCTTAATTTTCACTTTTAAATAAGTACTTACTTATTATAAAATAACTACAAAAATAATACTTATTATAAAATATCATTATAGTGTTTAGATATTAGGTATCGTGTTCATTAAATAGGTGCCTATAAAAATATTTAGAAGGTACTTACCTACCTATTATAGGAAACAACCGGTTTCTATTCTCTAACAATAACAAATCATACAGGAAACCCGAGCTAATTTCTCAACTTCCAGATTTATCAATGTTTTTCATCGCGTTCTTCGCGCGATAAACAAATGGACCGGGAAGCGAGCGCCCTCAGGCCAGGTTAAATCTGGCCCAGGGTAATGCCCTTAAAAAGTTCCGGGAAGGGAATTCCTTCCCTTGTGTTATTGTTGACTTATGAAGTTATGAAATGCACATTTTGTAACTTGATCTATTTAAAAGTACACTGTAGTGTATTCGTTTAATCTATGAGCTTTTCATATTTGATCTATCTAGCTATGGCTGATTAGTAAGGTACATACTTACATTATAATTTGAAAATCAGCCACAGAACAGATAATAGAGATTTTTTATGATTACTTATGTACCTATTTTAAACCTAATCTAAACCGGATTAAAATGGTTGATACCATAACACAAACATGTAAGTAACTAACAACACTTTCTGTATAATTCCCTTCCAAACTTGATCACATGCCATATACCGAATATAATTTCCAGTAATAGGCATTTTTTAAATTTATCTACCACTAGCTACACTATCCCAACGATTCAATCTGCCGCCTCAATGGTCTCGTAAAAATAATTCAATTAATTTCCAGCATTCACATACCACAGGCATTTTCGTCAACGGACTGTAGTATTCTCATAAGTTGTTCGCGACGACGTTTATGGGTCATCAAACGTTTGATCACTCGATGTGTCATGGCTGTGGCTAACGGTTGAAAACATGCAAAAATGTGACTACGAACGAGCTGTTGATAATATTAAGTTTTTTTGCGGCGATGCCAACATTTTGGGATGATTGGCGCTACAGAAAAAACTAGGTTAGATTTACAAAAAAAAATACAAAATATTTTATTGATTCTAGACAAGTTGCACAAAATAAAATTAAAATCCATTGGCTCCGTACTCCGTACTAGTCAAAAGACTGTTTTACGGAAACCAAAAATTAGATCACAACTTATAGGTTCACAGCTTCCACATTATAGCATTGTACATAGTTGTATACCTACTTACTTTAAATACATATATTATAGTATATAACTTTTCCTGCGATATTTTCTAGACGCTATCAGATTTTTTAGAACTAGCTGTCCCGCCGACAGCTTCGCTTGCGTTTTTAATTTCCTAGATAAATCGACCATCCAACACTGAAATATTTTTTTCAAATCAGACCACCAATCGTTCTTGAGATTAGCGCGTCCAAACAAACAAAATTTTCAGCTTTATAATATTAGTAGGTATAGTCATAGTATCTAGTGGTCATTATTTTTCTTCATAACTAAATCAATGACAAATTAAAAGCTGCCTCTATATTTCATGTTGTCCTAAACGCCCCCAGTAGGAAATAGACGATTACTCAACTCACGTTTTTAAATGTTATTTGGAAACGAGACAAAGTGACTGACTGCGGGTTATTTTTAATTTCTACTTTACTATTAATATTTCTCGGATATTGGTAGAGCTATTTTGATTTATGCCATTCCGCATTGTCTGTAACTCTGTATCTTAGGGATTAGGTACAAATATCTAAGGTCTATTATTTACTAGCCGGCCCGCCGAAAGCTTTGCTTGGGTAATTTAGGTAAAGCTTATTTAATTTAAGTGCGATTATGATGATTATTAATTATGTAGGTTAGGTATATGTATATAACTCTTAATCTATATGGTTAGGACTGTTTCTTGTGTAGCTATTGTAAATATCTAGTCCAACTCTTTGCACCAATCACGTTTAATAACATAATCATCACTCTCACACGTTGCAAGACGGTAATAACTCGACGAAAACCGTGTTTACTTTTCAAAGAATTGGTTTGCTTCTTTCAACAGTGAAATACCTATTGCGAATGATTCTGAACGGTAACTGCGCTAGATTTAGAATCAATGAGTTTACTCCACTTTCATGCGTTAACGCATTCACTGCCCGGGCACATCGCGCTGTTAACACGTACGTGCGTCATGGGCATTGATAATGCGTTAACATTATCAGTCAGTCATCATATCAGCCGTCGGACGTCCACTGCTGGACATAGGCCTCCCTTAATGAATTCCAGTCGTTTCGGTCGGATGCGACTTGCATCCACCGTGAACCAGCTAACTTCACCAACTCATCCGTCCATCTGGTAGGTGGGCGTCCGACGCTGCGTTTTCCGATCCGTGGTCTCCACTCGAGAACTTTTCGGCCCCATCGGCCATCCGTTCTCCGAGCTATATGGCCTGCCCATTGCCACTTCAAAGAGCTAATCCGCTGGGCTATGTCGGTGACCCGCGTTCTTCTACGTATCTCCTCATTTCTGATTCGATCCCGTAGAGAAACCCCGAGCATAGCCCTTTCCATAGCTCTTTGAGCGACTCTGAGCCTGTTCATGAGGCCGATGGTGAAGCACCACGTTTCGGATCCATATGTCATCACTGGCAACACACACTGATTGAAGACTTTCGTCTTAAGGCACTGAGGTATTTTTGACGAAAAGATGTTACGAAGCTTCCCGAACGCTGCCCATCCGAGTTGGATTCGGCGAGTGACCTCCTTCTCGAAGTTGGACCTACCTAATTGGACTGTCTGTCCTAGGTCTACATATGCGTCAACAACTTCGAGAGCCGAGTTCTCAACCATAACAGGGGAAGGCTCTACATGACCATTGGACATGACTTTCGTCTTGTCCATGTTCATTTTGAGACCAACCCGTTGGGAGACTCGATTGAGGCCTTCGAGCATTGTGCCGAGTTCATCCATTGAGTTTGCCATGACTACGATATCGTCAGCGAATCGAAGGTGAGTGATGTATTCGCCGTTGATATTTATGCCCAATCCTTTCCAATCCAGAAGTTTAAAGGCGTCTTCCAAAGAGGCAGTAAACAGTTTCGGAGACAAAACGTCTCCCTGTCTAACGCCCCTTTTTAAAGGAATAGCCTCCGAACTCTGTTCTTGTACTCGGACGGACATGGTGGCGTTTCTATACAAACACTTCAACACTTCGATATACCGATAGTCAATACGGCCCCGCTGGAGTGACTCAAGCACCGCCCATGTTTCGACCGAATCAAAGGCTTTCTCGTAGTCCACAAACGCTAAACAGAGCGGCAAGTTATACTCTTCGGTCTTCTGTATAACCTGCCGCAGCGTATGTATGTGGTCTACGGTACTGTAGCCTTTTCGAAAACCGGCTTGTTCGGGAGGCTGGAAGTCATCAAACCTGCGTTCGAGTCGGTTAGAAATAACCCGAGAAAACAGCTTATAAACATGGCTCAAAAGCGAGATGGGTCTGTAGTTCTTCAATAAGGCTTTATCACCTTTCTTGAAGAATAAGACCACCACGCTTTTGTTCCATGCTTCAGGCGTAGTACCCCCGAGCAAGGTAGAATTAAAGAGCTTCTGAAGGACTTTAAGTACTGGTGATCCACCCGCTTTCAGAAGCTCTGACGTAATTCCATCCTCACCCGGCGCCTTGTTGTTCTTAAGCTGCTTCAGGGCCATCCTAATCTCGTACAGGCTGATGTCCGGGATATCTTCGGTGTAGTGTCGGGTCAGTTTGGCTCTTGGGTCTGTAGCCGCACTGGTAACAGGCTGAGTGACCGAATCGTAGAGCTGTCCGTAGAACTTTTCGACTTCCCTCAACACTTCCGCTTTTGTCGACGCTACACTGCCATCATCCCTCTTCAGCTTCGTCATCTGGCTTTGCCCAATAGACATATCTCTTGCGAACACTTTGGAGCCTTTATTCCGCTCTATCGTGTCTTTAATACGAGCAGTATTAAAGACACGGATATCGCGTCGCAAGGATTTGTAAATACGTCTATTGAGCTGCCTGTGTGACTCAGCGTCATCAGGAGATTGCAGTCTAAGCGAGCGTCGTTCAGCCATAAGGTCGAGGGTGTCTTCAGAGAGTCTCTGAGTTCTACTAGTACGGCGGGTCTTAAAGAACTTAGACCCCACCGTATAGACAGTCTCTACGAACCTGTTGTTGATCTCGTCCACTGATGCGTGATCTTCGAGAGCTAGACAGTCAAAGCGATTTGATAGCTCGAGTTGAAAGCTCTCGGGGTCTTCGATCTGGGCGCGAGTAGGTCGGAGCGTGGACTTCATCAAACGGGACCGCTCAAGTTTAACGTTTAAATTCAATGTGCCTCTTACAATAAGGTGATCACTACCGGTTTTCACCCTATGGATCACAGAGACATCATTGAATATCCGTTTCTTGTCGGTCAAGATGAAGTCGATCTCGTTTCTCGTGGAACCATCGGGGCTCATCCAGGTCCATTTCCTGTGAGGCGGCTTCTGGAAGAAAGAGTTCATCATAAAGAGTCCCTCTCTCTCCAGGAAATCGGCCAGCCTCTGGCCCCTGGGGTTCCGTTGCCCATAACCGAAATTCCCCACCTTCAACTCATCATCGCTTCTCTTGCCTAGCTTCGCATTGAAGTCCCCCATAACAACATTGAAGTGAGTTTTATTGGTATGTATGGCTCTACTAATGTCCTCATACATACACTCAACTTCCTCATCTGGGTGTGAAGAGGTCGGCGCATATACCTGAACGACCTTAAGCGAGTATCTTTTGGATACTCTGAGTGTTAGGTAAGCAACCCTGCTCGACACACTCCCGATGGTAATAATGTTGTTAACAAGGGATATTATTAAACTTCACTAATAACTTTAAATTTCGAATTTCACAATGAACAGTTAGTACTATTCGAATTAAGTATAGGTAGTATGTAATCCGTAGCCGTAATTATAACGTAAACTTTTAGAAATATGGCACGTAAGCCTTGCTAACGACTGTTTCCTGAGTAAAAATTTTGCATCGTAGATCCTCTACGTCGTAGGCGTTGTAGCCAGGTACCGCCGTAGCGCCGTAGCAAGGCAACGGTTATGGCTACGAGAATTTTTCGTCTACTCTTGCTAGAAACAGAGACGAGTTAATATCTTGCTAAAAGTAACAACATAATGTTCATTATAACGACCCACTACCGGCACAGTCATCATCATCATCATCATCATCAGCCATTGGACGTCCACTGCTGGACATAGGCCTCCCTATATGACTTCCAGTCATTACGGTCGCTCGCAGCCTGCATCCACCGCGAGCCGACCGTCTTCACCAAGTCATCAGTCCACCTTGTCGGTGGACGCCCAACGCTGCGTTTCCCGATCCGTGGTCTCCACTCAAGGACTTTTCGGCCCCATCGGCCATCTGTTCTCCTCGCTATATGGCCTACCGGCACAGTAGAACCACAATATAACAAGTCTCCACAATAGAACCCACTAAAAGTTTTGGAGGATGAAGTATTATCATGCGCTTACCAGGGAGTTCGTGATCGATGTTGGCTGTTGTTTGTCTCCTGAAATACAAATCCTTGGTTTGTTTA
This sequence comes from Chloroclystis v-ata, assembly GCA_963691955.1. Lineage (NCBI taxonomy): Eukaryota > Metazoa > Arthropoda > Insecta > Lepidoptera > Geometridae > Chloroclystis > Chloroclystis v-ata. Next base: position 16,415,377 of record OY829900.1, on the reverse strand, counting down.
GATAGGGGGGTATTTTTATAAGTTGGTCCCCACATTCAATTTTAGGCAAGACCTTGCCTTTAGTAGTACCTAAGTTAGTTAGTGAGGTGGTAGGTTAGGTTATTATCCTATTATTAACATCGTCACACCGTTTGAAAATAAAAGTAACACCTTGTTGTATTTAAAATCGATGCGTAAAGTTTCGTACAGTTTCATGAAATTTTATGGCCATAATGTTCTTTGAAGTTATTATTTTAAAAGTGGGTTAATTGCAAACTGTTATGTTCACGGGAACGAAGCCACAAAACAGCGCGTTGTGGCGAGCGAGACAATACTGTGGTTTCTATATTTTATGATTTTTGCTAACTTTTGAACGTAAAACACTGTTGGTAGTTAAAATGTAAGTCACTGATATTTATGGACATATTGTTTTATGGCTATGCACCCATTTACAAGTTCAACTCGATCTTTTATGATACTTCAAGCAGTTACAGATGTTTCTTGTTATTAAGACTGATTATATTGATTTATGCGAAGTTTAAACCTATTTTCCTTCAATATTTTGCAAATTTTATAGAATTCGCCATAATCGTAGCGATTTCGTGAAGTCTATTGGTTGTATGGTGAGAATTCAAGTACCTATCATTGAATGATAGATATCATATTCTCCCTTTGACTAATGTAGTTAAGAATCTCAGACAGCTATGAAATACAAAAATACCACCCGCCGTATAAAACGAAATGTACCGTATCATCTGTGCCATAAAACAAAAAATGCAACAGCCCATAGCACTAGGTACCGGATCATACGTCTCGTAAAACTTTACGAACCTACCAAAGTACCGAATAAACTCAAAAATAGACGATGTATAGCAACATTTCTGTGGAAATGTTCTGGCTATTACCTTTATTTATGATTCCACGCATTTTTCAGTCAATATTTCATATTTCAGTCAGCGACCGATAAAAATATCTACTTCTTAAAAGTAGCGCAAGCTTTAAGCTCTAACAATTTGTAACGCGGCTTTTGATGATGAATTTGTATCCAGTAAAAAACAAAATTTCATGTTAATTTTTGAAATAATTTGATTATAAATTATATGCAATAAATAAAAAAATTGTATCCAGTTAAAATTATTAAAATATTATTAACGAAGCTTCTACTAACTACTTACTTACTATAAAAGATCAGATGAAAATTATGATTTATAATGAAAAATAAAAGCATACTCACCTCCAAAACACACACTAACACATCACCTGCGCTTGCGCACGTCACGCGCCAAACTCAAATTAAAATATTATAAAAATCCCGATAAAAATATAATTTAGGAGCAAATCGCGCGGCCGTCTGCCCATTGACGCACTCGCGAACTAATTCAGTGCAGTATTCCGCCGTTCTGTAAACACGAATGGACCAGAAACCTCTGAACTCCCAAACCACACCTTTCCTCGCATTCCCGCACCGACAGACTTGGAAGCAAGATCAGAATATACTGGAAGGTTCCACCCTTGCCGCGTTAAAAATAACTTTAATAAACATTGTATTACGACGGAGTAAGGTCTAGTTTTGTTAGGTTTGTGAAATGTTTAGAAAATGGTGGTATGGTAATACTTATTACCACCGTGCCCGAAGCAGATCTTTCTGTTTCGGGCACAATGTGAGTCAGGATGAGGAAATGCGTGCAAGTTATAAATTCGGCCGCGCCGACAATCTTGATAGATTTTATAAATCTCTGGGGGATATGAGAGTCCGGGTGGCAACTCTTTCTGGATTAAAGTATTCTGGGAAATGCCATAATTCATTAGGCGCCCGCTTTAATCATGAAGACTGATTTAAACTCAGATCTTATTTAAGATCTGAGTTTAACTTTTAACCATACATTGGCTTACTTCAAACGTAATTCAACTCATGTATAAAGTTTATAAAATAGTCGATAGATGCGCAGATTACAATATGAAAGTTTTATAAAAGTAGTTTTAATATGAATGGAGTAGAAATATCAACATCTTTGTGCGGAAAATCATTATACCGACTATCTTGGAATTTGCAAATTCCTTAGGCGGCATTGATTATATAAAGTCGCGTAATCGTAAGGATTTCTTCTAAACATCGTGCGTAGTGTTTTTTGCCTCTATTTTGCTCCTAGATTTAACTAATCATAAAATATAAATAGGAACACATTCATACATAGGAAAATATTTTATTATAATAGATACTTATTGCCAAAGTATTCTAAGTTTTGTTTATCTTATCTAAACTTAATTTAAAACTTAATTAATAAGAAAATTCCTACAAACTTATAAGATGGGGCTTTAATTGCTGTTCATTACAGCAGTTACAGTTAATGATATGAAGCGCCATTGCCATCAAATGCACATTGAATTTTTTTACTGTAAATCATCAAGATAGGTTGTTGTTGTTAATGGAAAGTTATGTTTATATTCTAAGTAATTATAACTCCCGTAGCGACATCCGCCATAGCCAGTTCGTATAAACATTCATTTGAGTCATCCTAATCGAAGTATTGGTACGCCATCTTTTGTCAAGTAGAAGCACATAGACACTGCTTATTGGAAATCACCCAGAGATGGCGCTGTTGCAAAAAATCACGTAACATCTCAATTACTGGGCATTTCTAACTGCCTCAGCCACATCCGCCATCTCCAGCCCTTCCAAATAATACAGCAGGTTCTCAACAGACGCGTCCTCATCGTCGTCGAACCACAACTGCAACATGTTCTTGGTGCGCAGCGCGTCTGTCGCGTTCTCGCTCTCGAAGTACTGTATCTCGTCGGGCTTATAGCCCAGTTTGGCTGCTAGTTTCTTCCAGTCGACCAGTGAGGAGGATATCGCGTCCAGTTGCGGGGCGGTTATCATGGAGACGCGCGAGCGGGTGGTTTTGTCGTAGTCTTCTTCGGCGCCGGTCGAGTCTGGTACCTGTAAAGATTATTTATTTATTTATTTTAATATAGAGATCTTCATGATGAACAAAATTAAACACAAATATTAGTTTTATTGTCTAGCAATTGACTTGAATGACGTATCCCAGTTTATCTTTGCGATTTTAATGACATAAAATCTGAATCGTTATTTATTTCTATATCCTTTTACTTCTGAAGCCGGATAGAATTAGTCGTTACCTGTTCAATTTCCACAGCATCACCTTCCTTCATGAGATCAGCCTCCATCTGTTCATCTGTGTTCTCATCATCTGCAGTCTCCTAAACATAAATTTGATTTAAATAAATCATATATAAAATTAATTTATTTCAGACACACAAGTAAAGTAAAAGATGTTACGATTTCAAGTAGGTATTCAAATGAAAAGTCAACATTCTCAATATTATAACGTGAAACGGGTAATATACTGTATAGATGGCACTTGAAACAGTGTCTAAATACGTAACCTGTATCATGTTCTAAGTTCTAACATTGCTAAAAACAATGATGATTTAAAAGTTATATCTGTCTAGAATGAGTTTTCACAGCCGCATGTGAAATAGAAAGCAAACAATTTTGTTTTTCTTAACATATTAATATTATGTATGAGTTTAGAAAAATGTCTGAGTTGGCCCGTAATACAATTTCAGTTACGTCTAGAAATGTATGACCCTGTGTGAATAAGTTCATGGTGATTATTATTTGTTTTCTATTTACCTGTTTGATGTTTTTGTCGGTGCTGCTATTGTTGGAGTCCCCGTTGGTGGCGCTGGCCGCCGCCGCCGCAGCCACTTCGCGGGTTATTCTGTCAACCTGGGAACAAAGTTACTGTTACCCGTGGTTTACTGATATGGGTGTCATTTTCTATTAATATGGGGGTGAGGGTGACCGGAATACGACACACGCCTCCAGGCACCCCTGAATACCACCTCCCATAAAAAAATTACAGGAATGTCGATTCTTATCGCAGTCTCCTTCCTCTTTTGGTTATCGAATTTCAACAACAAAAAATTGTAGGTTGCAAAGTTTTTAAGTTGCAGCTCGCACACTCACGACATACTAATTCAGTTATAAAATTCAAAACGACACTTTTATTTTAGTGTTATTTTGTTTAACAGTGTTTTTGTAAATAAATATATTTCTTTATCCATCACTCACTTATTTATATATTTATTTTATTAATAAAGCGCCTTGTTTGTACATACCATAGCGTCTAGGAACTCGGGCAGACAGCCGATGGGGTTGTTGGTGTGCACGAAGAAGTGTGGTGAGCGTCGCGCGAGCAGACGCAGCGCGCGCCACCCCCACCCCCCGCGGTGCGCGCCGCGCCGTCCGTCCGGCCCCGCCTCCGCGCCCGTCACCATGTACGCATCTAACACATCATACGATTACTATTCAAAAATGGAAATGAAAAAATATTTATTATCTTATAATACAATTAAATCTATTAGGACCAGCGGACTCAACAATAGGCAAAGCCTTTATCGCGGGGCCCATAAATAGGTGTAACATAATATACAAACAAACATTTGTTTTTGAAAAACACATATTTCCATGGGAAAATCTATTATAACGCGGGCGAAGCCGCGGGGCAGAAAGCCAGTATTATATAAAATAACTATTACTTGAATTAATGCAATTTTTTATGAACTACTTACCTAATGAAGGCATGAAGTCCCTTTCTTTAGTCCGACATGCCGTTAGATTATCAGGGCATAGGTTCCACAGCTTGGTCAGTTCATTGCTGAAATAACAAACCGAACAATATAATACATATTTGTTTGGAAATCTAATTTAAAAAAATTACAAGCGAAAACGGCTCTGTTTTGATTGAAACTTTTAACAAACATGGCTAAAATAATTTGTTGGAAGTTTGAACACTGCAAATCAAGAACCGCTGGTCCAATTTGTAAAATTCGTCCAGTGTTGGATAGAACAGTTATTGGGGAAGGCTATGGGGTATATTATATAACTACATAAATAAAGATAATGTAAAAAAACGCAAGCGAAGCTGTCGACGGGTCACTAGTAAAGATTATAATGTATATAAACTTACTTCCCCATATAAGATCTGTCCGAGCCTTGATACTCCTTGATGATATCTCCGACCGGGCGTCTGCGCTTTCGACTCTTGCGCACCTCCTCACTGGATTCTGATTGGACGGGAGGCTTCGGCTTTTGAAACTCTGTGGAGATAACATTGAAATAAGTAACAAGTTTCTAATAAGGAGTTTATATTTAATTCTCAATGTCGGTTTGAATGTAGGTTAAAATCAAAACCGATAATGTCTTTTTATTTTATCGTAGCTTCACCATGCTGTAGTGTAAATAGTGTACCTAATTTTATTAGGAAATACATTTTAAGCACACACCGAATACAACTCCAAATATTTTTTACAAATTTCTACACAATTCTTTAGAGTAAATGCCAACAGATGTCTTAAGGGTTTCAGAAAATATTAGGCATATAAAAACTATTCAGGAAATCTTAATAAAGTGATTAGCACCAATGAATCAAGCTGTGACTATTGAAGAATATTGAAATAAAAATTATTATTTTACCTGGACAGCCATCATTCTTCCAACTATTCCAATGTTCCTCTCTCTTCAGAATACTCTTGACGCATTCCCCAAACCGTCTGCCATTTGGCGGCGTTTCACCTAACAGACGATATACCTGTGAAGTCGTCTCTTTCACCCATTCTGTCTGATCTGACTTTAACTCTTGAGATTCCCTGGAAATAATATTTGTAGGAGTTATCAATATTTGAAACAGATAGATGAGTTTAACAGCAAGGTATAGTGGTTCTATCAAAAAAAAAGTGTTACATGTTTAACACTAGAAGAACACAGTATGTATAGATAAAAAAACTTAGTGTCTGTTTATAATATAAAAAGCAGGCAAAGCTGCAGGGTGCAGGTAGTTTATGTACCAAGGGATGTAAACTTTATTGTTAATATTATAATGATTTAAATTTAATAACATTAATAGCAAAACTATGGTGTGGTGTATAGCAGATTAGTTTGCATAATGCTTATTTGTATTACTTACATCTTAAATTTCACAGAAGAATTCAAATACTGGAATAGAATCAAGAACTGAATTAAAACACATCTTCTGAAATTTGAATCTGACAGTTGAAGCTCAAGAAGTTTCTGATTGGTCAGAAACTTGGCGAAGTAATGCTGTTCTTTATTCAACTCTTGCATTTCTGTGTCCGTGTTGACAGGCTTCAGTAGATTTAGCTTTGACTTTTGCAGCTCCACGGATTCTAATTTGTAGGACGAGAATGCTGAGAGTACACTGCCGGAATGCTAAAAGGTGAAGAAATCATTTAAAAAGAGTTATTGAACTTTGCCTAAATTAGGTTTGTAATTAATTAAAAATTGTAAGTAGGTGTTTCTGGACAATATCATTTATCCAATGTCAAATTCAGTGCATATAATGAATCTAGAATGTATTAATTAATCTTGAAAGATTGGGTCAAACAAAACCTATCTTCCATAAAACAGGGTACTTGGTACTTACAGCAACAAAAGTTTTCCATTGCAACTTGTTATAACAAGTGTTGGGGTTTCTGAAGAAGTCTTGAAGGCTCCAGAAGCGACAGTACAAATTATAGTCAATCATCAACTTGTTCTTATCGTCATCAACTATCATCTCTTCATCCAACACATCTTTCAGTGTACTCGAGTTATCACCTCCAAACTCAGTCAGATTCTCCAAGTTGAACTCAGAGACAATATTCAAACCAGAACGCTCAGAAAATGGGAAGAATTTTGCCAGAAATAACAGAATTCGTCCACAGAAAACTGTGTTCTGTGAACGGGAGAGTCTTCTCAACAGATCATTACACATTCTTAACAAGTTGTTTTTGCAGGCAACGAAGAATAGGTCTTCTTTCCAGATGTTAACGCCATTCTCAACATACGAGAACATTTTCTCGCATTTATTTAGTGTTAGCGCATCGAAAATATCACCCAGAAGAACCACAGGCATTGTAGGAGTTACCATCTGTCGTCTGCATGACTCAATGCAGAAACAGACGAAAGATTCCAGCGTATCAGGCTCTTCAACAAGTAAATCCAAAAGTTTATCTCTATATGCCTGGTCCATGGCAGCCTTTCGATCGACCTCATTGGCGTTTCTTGAGAATGAATCAAGCAAATCTATATTATTTGTAGTAAACGCCTTGGCGAGCACATCCTGATGAAAAAATTGAATTTGTGAATACAAACAAATATCTAACTAAATTAGAGGTTATGTGATATAAATTACCTTGTATTTAGCTCGTAACTCTTCGAAGCCAAGTTTATCAGACATGGCGTGTGTGTTTTGTTGATAGTTATATAAAATAAATATCACAATAATCACATTAAAGTTGTATGAAAGAAACACATACACAACATCAACAGAATTAGAAACAACAAGAAAAAAATTACTTGACTTGATTGATTGATTGATTTGATTGGGAGTTTGGGAGACGGACGGTATTGTACGACCAGGTAATGTACAGCCAGGACAGGTAATTTATGTACATTTTTTAACGTTTGTTTGCAATAGTTTAGTCCTTTCTATATTAATTTGCAATCAATAAAAAAAAAACTTTTTGTTATAGAAATCTATTAATTTTTAGAATAATAATGTGCACGCTGTAATTAAAAGAACATAAGTTTCGAAGACCTTGTAAATAATGTTTATCTAGAATATAAATCAATGTATCTTTTGTTGGGAGTCCTTAAAATAAATAAATGAAAACAAGGGGAAACAGAGGTTTTGAACACGAAATAAATAAGTAGTACCAGAAAGTTTCTTATCTGTTTTCGAATTATGACAAAATGATATATAAAAAATTGTTTGAAATTGACACGACAACAGACTGACACAACACGGATAGAAAGAAACAGAGATGGTGTCGTGTTGATGCATTGATGTGAATGTGAAGCGTCTTCTGTATTTATTTTCAGAAATATTGTTCTAAATTGCTACATTCATCCCTTTGTTAGGCAATGCAGAAACCTTCATCGACACTACTAAAAGTCGTACCCAATTAGTAGAAAATAACTTATTTCTGCAATAAACAGAGCTTTGCTTTGTTTGAAAACATGGATCGCAATATGAGGTGAGTGATTTCAATTTAGTTTCGCAGTACGTTACTTTCACGTGGAGAATCCGAGTTATTAGCTTGCACGTTCATATAAGTTTTGTTTGATAAAAATATCGATCATTTGAAATTAAAGTGCCTATTAGAAATCTAGGGCAGTTGAGTGTCTTCATTTACGCGAGTTTTCGCGCTGATTCTGTAAATGAAACATCTGCTATGCAAGCCATTGTTATAAATTAGAATTATAAAATATTTTGTTCCTCTATCTGATGGTTTTGTGTGCATGGTTTTGCTATTATTATTGTTGGTGTACCATATTGATGTTTTTATCGTTATCGTTACGCTTATCACTGTTTGCTAAAGCGTCAAACATCTACTATTATTTTGTTTATTATGTTTTTATGATAACAATGAAAAAAATGTGTCATTCCTAAATAGTTTACCAATAACATAAAATGTAGGAAATTCTCCAATTATCATTATTTTTTTGTTATTCATGTCAGATAAACACTAGTTAAATCAAAATTACATTTAAGTATGTATATTGTGTGGAGATAAATATAGATAGATGATAGATAGAATATGCTTTATTGTACACCGCAAAACAGGAACATTTGGAGTACAATATAGATTATTTATTAAACTTTTCAGATCAAGCTATGTGAGTGGCCCTCGCTCACTACCTCACATGGGCAGTAACAAGCGGCACAATGGGAATGGACACAGCAATAACAACCACAATGGACCTCGGCTGAGTCCACCAGATCAATTTCCACAAATTATCAACACAAATCCTCATGATGACATTATCAACTATGTTTATGATTCTTGGAATAAGGTAATTCATTTACTGTATTCATAACTTCTTTTATTAGAAATTGCCTTTATGTTTTTTTTTTTTTTTTTTAATTTTACACAGCGACATCTAGCCCCGTGATAAGCTCGAAGCTTGTGTTACGGGTGCTAGATTTCTGATATACTTAATATAATATACATACATAGATAGATATTTTTTATTATACATAATATATAACAGACACCCGGAACAAATATTTGCAGATCATACAAATTGTTGTTCCGAGGCGGGAATCGAACCCGCAACCTCTTGCATCGCAGGCGGACCTTCGCCCGCTGTTTATATTAGTATGCTTAATATAGGCGAAATCCTCTTAATACAAAATGTAGGAAGCCTACTAAGAATATAATGTTTTCTCTGAGAAACTAAAAGTGTAATCAAATAATGTAAATTTCGATTATTGATAGTTTTTATGTCATCAGTTCGAACTCAATATCTATATAATAAAAATGAATCGCCGTTCGTTAGTCTCGCTAAAACTCGAGAACGGCCGGGCCGATTGAGCTGGTTTTGGTCTTGAAATGTTCGTAGTAGTCCAGGGAAGGTTTTAGAGAAAACTATAGAAAGCGGGCGAAGCCGCGGGCGGGTCAACTAGTATAACATAAACTTTGCTACATCAGTCAGTACACAGTAATAGGATATGATCAGATATTTACAATTAAATAAATAGAGATTGTACCTAGTAATTAGAGTTAACATACATACTTTGAATGCTGCTGAATTATTTGTTTGTTTTATAGCCAATACTTTCCAGCCAATAATATCATGTTTATATTATACCATCAAAGCTTAATAAGTCTTAATACTAACTACCAAGTCTTACAAAATTTGTCTACATTTCAGGTTACACGTGAGCTAGAACGCGGCAGTCAAGATGCCAAATACTACCAAGAAGTCAGTAACCCACGACAGCCGGCAAACTTCAAACCTTTCAACTTGGAAGAGTGGTGGGCCCGTCGCTTGCTGCAAAGCATAAACCGCAACAAGCACCGGTCCTAGGTTATTTCAATTCATGACATTATGAGACCAAAAACTTTGTCTCATTAAGCTGGGTCATTCCATTCTGATTACTAAGAACTGAGCATCTCAAAACTACTTCAACTTATTCTACACAATTTCTAATGTGAATGTTGACATATTTTAACGTTTACAGCCTATTATTAATATTCTATGTTTTAGATAAGTAATTTATGCATTATTTTCAACATCTTATCTGAGAATATAAATATATATATGAAACAACTGACAGAATGCTCAGGAACAGAACCCAGTCTTCAACTTGGGGGTAAATAGCAATAATTATGAAAGTAAAATAGTACTTAAAATGAATGGATGGCCCAATAATTAAATAATCAATTTTGCATTTGAGAATTAAAGATTTAAGGATTTCTTTAATAAGGTAGTAATGTCTTATATTCTAGATTTTTAATGTACACGAAATAGCCCATTTTGCGTTTAATTTTATTTTTTAGTGAATATGTTTTTTTTCTGTATATTTTGAAATTAATTAATACACAGTTTACAAAATATAAAAGCCAAGCCAGCGCTAATACAAGGTTATCAGAGGAAATACATTTGTTAAAATATGTTAATCACTAGTTACTGCAATTATTTTGAAGTGACTTTATTTTATTTATGACATTCAGCTTTATTATTTGCCTTATAAAATAAGGGAGCCTACAATGTAGAAACTGAATAAAAATTTGTTTTGAATTTCATCCATAATATATTAAATTGATCTTTTTGAAAGCATGTTTTTCTTTCCAGTTTTAATTTTAAACTTAAATTTTACGACTTTGAGATTTTTCTTTAAAGATAAATTAATATTACAAAAGATAAAAAAATAATGTGAAAACCATGTACCTAAAAGAAAAGCAATAATTGTTAATCATATATTAATCAAGGAACATATATTCTGTCAACAATAATAGTATCAATAGTGTAAATAGGTTAATAATATCTGTAATTTGTAGGATATAGGATTTTCTGATAGGATTGGCTAGATATTTTATGATATACCTTCATGTCCAAGTTAATCTTTATTTCACGGACAAAATCTGAATCAATCAATTTATTTTAAAGTGATGACATCTAAGTACATAACTAGATTTTTTTTTTAAATATTTTAATACAAAAAGTATATGTAATGGAATGGTTTAAAAACATTTTTAAAACAAATTATAAAATGTTACATCAGCTCAGACAGAACATCCTAATTTTTTTGATGTTAAATAATCGTAAAAATACAATATTACATTCCAAAACATTAAATGCCTGTAATTGGTTGTAAATAAGTTTTGAGTGTTGCTGTAAATTAGGGTTACGGATTTGAATAAAACGTTTTTTATTATAAGAACTCTATATATTTTCACCCAATTTATTTTAAATTTAATTGATTTCAAAAGGGGGTTCTAAATTCGACTGTAGGTATTTTTTTGTTTGTTACCTATATCTGAAATATGTCAAGTATTCGTAAATTTTAAAAATAAAAAAAGAAAAAAAAAGAAGTAAATTTTTTGTTAAATTTTCTTCAAATAGTTTATTTCAAGAAGAATCCTTCGAGGTTTGAACCCACGACCTACGGATTGAAAAATGAGTGAGCTCGCACTTAGCTGACACGGATCTTGACTCGCTACACACATATTAACTATAGCATGTAGCACTAAGTTGTAAACATGCCAACCACGACCCGAGTATGAGACCGCAGTCGTTCATAATGTGTATCACGTCAAACAAACTCGCGAGTTCGTATTTGTGTACGCTCCGGGCTTAAGCGACAAGACCCACTAATGAGTTGCTAACTTTCAAAGAGGATTTTAACTTTTTTGTTGAGTTTAAATAGCTAAATGCAATTCTAACTTTTAATGAAATTACCAAGCATGCAAGTATGTTATGTTTTAGATAGCCTGTGTTATTCTGATACTATTTTCATTATCTAGCCTTAATTGCATTAAAATTCATTAGTTAATTATATTTTTGTTAATACATAAACATGTTGTAGTTGTACCCCGAAACGTGCTAAAATGATCAAATACATACCTACCTAAATATGTACTTCAATAGGAAAGTTTCCTCTTCATATTACTAACCATTATCAAAATCATTACTACTTATATACTTATAGCACGTAATTCGGTTGGTGAATAATGTGACCGTTTTATTTCCACTGCATTGTCATATTTCCGGGTCCGTTCCGGCAACCGAAGGAGGAAGGAGGGAGGTGGGGGAAGCATCCATAAATGTCTGTTGTGGAAGTTAGGTTGGCACACATTACAATACAATACTCTTTATTAGAACAAGCTTATTAACAATAATTGAATGTAAACAGTTTAATATAACACTGGGTCATTGGATCATCCCTATCACTGACTGCAATCTCTGCCAGGCAACCTTTAGCACATTTTTTGGATAAATATCTATATAACGAATCCTATGTTTTCCTAAACAATATATAATTTTCATAGAAATGTAAATTCTTATACAATCTTTAGAAATAACTTAGTTCATTTTATGAGTAACAATTTGTACGTTTTGCCACTTTGGAAGAGTCTCTCGTGCATACTAGTATTCAGTTTATAAAGAAATTATGTTAGAAACCTTAATATATGATTTTCAAAGACCTATCTATAGATTCCGCAACAGATTTTTTTTAGTTTAAACATAATATTTTAATTCCCACGATTGCCTGGAAGAAATCGCTCTTAGCGATAAGGCCGCCCATTATTACACATACAGTGAAACAATGGCAAATGTGTATTTTGTAATGTGGTGTAACAATAAATAATTTTGTATTGTATTAGTATACTCGTATTACCATATTTTTATGTTATTCATTTAGGCTTCTTGGGTTTCCACCAACGCTGAAATGAAGCTAAAAACATCATCATTATTTGCAAAAAAGAATAAGAAAACTAAATGTGTCTTCAACCTTATAGAGCGCTCCATAAAAATGTCTATCGTGGCCTTTACTGTTCATTAGTGCGTCCTGATAAAGGGCTCAGTGTGTAAGCCTCTTTACTGCGAGCTCATTACTTTCCTTATTTATTTTACGATCAATGTTTAAAAATTAAAATTTGCATTGTGCATGTTACGAGATGTTCTATGGGATTAGATATTATGGCTGTGTGAATTGTCTAGCAATATTTATTTATTATTTATACTTTCAAAACTAACGCAAGTTAGTTATATATACATTTTGAAAAATCTGCCATTACTCACGTAAACTATAACAATGTCAAGAGTGAGAAATTCCCGTTTTTTTAGGGTTCCGTAGCCAAATGGCAAAAACGGAATCCTTATAGATTCGTCATGTCCGTCCGTCCGTCCGTCCGTATGTCACAGCCGTTTTTCTCCGAAACTATAAGAGCTATAAAGCTAAAATTTGGTAAGTAGATGTATTCCATTAACCGCACTAAGATTTCATAAAAAAATTGAAAAAAAATTAATTACATTTGGGGGTCCCCATACATAGGACTGAAACTTAAAAACTTTTTTTTAATCGAACCCATACGTGTGGGGTATCTATGAATAGGTCTTAAAAATCATAACAATGTTTCTAACATCATTTAATTCTAAACTTAATAGTTTGGACGTGAGACTCTTCCAAAGTGGAAAACAGAGTGTCCCCCCCCCTCTAATTTCTAAAATAAGAGGATGATAAATCTAGAAAAAATATATATTGTACATTACCATAAAAACTAACAACGAAAATTGGTTTGAACGAAATCTATCAAGTAGTTTTTTTATAATACGTCATAAAATATTTCATATAAACAATTGCTTCGGAAGCATGGGCGGGTCCGACTCGCACTTGGCCACTTTTTTTTCAAAATATATTATGATGTTATTTTATATCTCTTACGGGAAGGCGACATCATCATAACAGCCCATTCATAATCAATTAATCACCCTATTTATGTTCCCACTGCTGGGACACAGGGACTTTACTCTTGACGAGAGAAAGATGCCTTAATGCACCACGCTGACCAAGTGCAGGTTGGTGACTAATACATGTCCTAAACATTCAAAGTTCTCAGAACATGCACATTTTATCACCAAAAATGTAAGTAAAAAACAAAATAAATTGCGGTAAAACTTTATTTATTAACAATACAATAAAGAAGGAAAACTATTTAAAATTAGGTTAATCATTCCTCATCAAAAGCCTTAGTCGTTGGGATCAATCGTATTTTTTTTGTATTTTTATATTTTGCGTCTTATAAAAATATTGAAGCATCATCAAATCCATTTTGTCAAGCAATTCGTCCTTATGTTTGTTATCTCTATTGGTAATAAAATATTTGAAACTGATGCAATGAAATATCCATCCATATATAAAATAAAGTCCTATTAGTTACCCTATGTATAACTCAAGAACGGCTGAAGTTCCATCTATACGAACCCCTAAAAACATAAAGGACCACTACATTTATTAAGTTATATTTTATCACAACATTAACTCACATTTCATGTTACAACAGTATGCTCTAAAAAGCTTTTAAACTTTGAAATTAGGTCTTTGTGAAATAGTAATTTATAGTTGGCCTTTATGCCTTTTGTAGGCGAGGGAATTTGTAAATTAAACATTTATAAGCGCCTTTTGTCGAAATTGAGAGAAATATTTGTTCAAACAGCAGCCGCAATATTTTTCGCATTCTAGTTCCAAAATTAGTTTAAGATTTTTAGTAACTATTTTCCGAGTTGCCATCGTTAAGATATCTTCGTGAAAATATTAATACAGCGCGTATTTTTAAAGAAAATTCAGAGTTCTTATTAAGTTGTTGGCGAGCACTTTTAATAATCAATACGGCACTTTTTCTGTAGAATGTTAACTAGATCCTTTTCGCTGACCGGCGACCGGTCGTGATCCGTGTCCTTTGCAGTGTTTGATCCTGACGAAGTTCCACGTTTTGGGACGAAACTGTTGATCTAAATTCAACGTTAACAAGGTTCGTGTATTGCCCGTTTATCTCAATACGAATATATCCTTCAACATGGATGAATAAATCATTGCATCGGTTTAAGGGTTAAAGGGTTAGAGGAGCCCTAGGCCTCCGCTTGCTGCGGCTGCGACTGCGCGGTGGCGACGCTGGTGGCGTTGGAGACCGTGTCGGGGTCCTCTTCGCGGACTCCCATCCAGGGAATCCTCTTCGTTAACTCCGCCCTGAACATTATTAAGTACAAAACTGTATTTAAATACAAAACAAACAACAATTTATTTTTAAAGCAATAGTGCTTACTGTAGCATGTGCTACGAACTACGGTACACGTGCTACGACGTAGCAGTACAGCCTCTCGTAGCACTCGTAGCGCCATCATTTTACATGCATTTCACGCCATTTTACATGCATATAAAATAACAATAAAATATTAATATAAGATGATTTATTTGACTATGTAGAGCTGGCCGAAGAATAGTACAACCCCATGTGATCCCGTAAATATAGCTAAACTGAATAAAAGGATCTTTATCAGAGGACGGGCAGCGTCGTTCTCTATACTGTGCCAACTTACTGCGATCACCAAATCATCTAGCTAGATCAATAATGGGTTCCTTTTGGGGAGAACCGTGCACAGAAGTAAGAAGTTATGTGGGTTTTTATAAAGCTAACTAGACAATGGCATATTACCTGTATCTGGGGTGATTAATGGCGTACACCCAGGGATCGATGCAGGAAACCACCTTACAGCAAACGGCAGGGATCATTGTCGCGATCGGTGTAAGAAGTGACCTATAACAAATATCGGAAAACTTAAATTATTTCAATCATGGTATGATACCTGTTTCATGTTCAACTATTGTTAAAACCTTGATATTTTAGAAAACTTATAACTATGGACATACAATTTTTTTTAATAAAAATTGATGTCCTAATATTTAAATAAGAAACATGCGAAAAACACCCGAAAACGAAATTAGATAAATTGTGAACAAAACAAAGTTATGTGCAACGATGACACATTTCGTAGCAATACTAGTAGTGCTACTGTAGCATGTGCTACGAACTACGATAAACGTGCTACGACGTAGCAGTACTGCCTCTCGTAGCACTCGTAGCGCCACCTAGTCAAATGTCACGAATGCTGCAAACTGCCAATAATCTTGACAAAATAAATCTCTAAACTTGTAATAAAACTTTGGAACTCGCGAATTATTCGCAGTCCGAGGAATGTTTGCGAAGCTTCGCATCCGAACGCGACGTGCCTCGGAGGGTTTAATTTTGGATCTAATTATAGGAGTTTATTTAAAGGCATACTTAGGATGTAAAGGTGGCAATGAGCATATAAAATATTACACGGGGCAAGGGGTCCAGCACGCAGGGCCAAGGCAGAAAACGCCCGCAAGCAAATATTTCCATCTCTAGTTTATTAAAAAAAAAAAATGTTTATTCAGTCATCTTACAAAACATAACATACTTAACTACGAGTACCGTCATACGAATCTCTCGTAAGTATAAACTACCTACTTACATTAAATACAGAGGATCACGTATTAGTATGAAACTATGAACATATTAAATTATTTCAATTTTGAAGCAAAACACTCAATTAAACACAATTAATAATCTGTATTGATTCTACACAAAAAGATAAAAATAATTGAGGTAGTTTAGTCAGTATGCAGTTAAAAAATTCATTATCACCCGTGCTAGTGTAACACTGTGTTACGGCGTGGTACTGAGTTCTCGTCTTATTATATTTATTGTTCAATAAAAACCTTATTTATATCGTTTCTCACTGCACCTGATGTAATAGTTTTAATGAATGTGCAAAGTTTGGTACGGAGAGTAGAACCATGTTTGGACGAGGTACAGAAAATACGACGAACTCCCGAACTCTTATTCAACGCAAGAGCGTTATAGCAACTAGACTATACAAAATTTAACTACTTTAAAAGGAAATCTCTATTACATTTACTATTTAATTATCATCATAATTTCAGCCGTCGAACGTCCACTGCTGGAAATAGGCCTCCTCTAATAACTTCCAGTTATTGCGGACGACTATCTGTTCCTGACTATGTCACTCTTACGTTCTTCTACGTATCTTCACATTTATTTACTCGTTTGTAATTTAAATAAATGCTCCACCGTTGAATACTCCTAGGATCCGAAAACGCCGGCCAAAAGTTATTGAGCTATTTCCATAAAGTACTTGGTAAAGCCTTTGTGGGATCTCTCGCGTTTTATTACTAGAATCGAGTACGTTTGATCGGGGAGCGATGATTCCTATCCTATTAGGTTGGAATCGATTTCTGAACGAGTCTATTCGATTCTCGATTGACGGGAGGGCGTGCGTGATGGTTTGTTTTTGTTGAACTACAGTTCCTGTGGAACTTGCGATGATAGATACAGCGTACTTGAGTGGATGTTCAACAATTTAATTTTTCCATTCAAAGGCAGACTTTATAAGGAGTGAGATTTTGAGTCTAAAAGTCAATAATACAAAGTCCCACAAGACCTAATATTGGTGAGACCTGTGTCCCGTGTTCGAAGTCCATGATATTTTAAAACTTATAACTATGGTCATATTAAAAAAAAAAGTTTTTAAGAACTAGATCCTCTGGTAAATTATGTTTTCCTTTTTTGACACTAGATGCTTTGTTTATTTATTTATTTATTAAAGGATCACCAACAGAATACATATCAAACATTTTCAGCACAGTATATAAAGGTAATTATTCTAATATATATCCTAATAACAGGTGAACACAAACTACTATAAAAAGGGTATTGTCGTGGTAAACTTTATTTATGTTACTCACCGGTCTCCAAAAGCGCCCGTCATGGTGACGAAAGCGTAGGGCGTCCAGGCGCAGATGAAGAGGAAGAAGATGGTGAAAGCCACCTTCGCGATGCGTATCTCCACGCTTTTACCCGCGTCCTCCTTGTTAGCCGCCAGGGACTTCACGTTCATCTTCTTGGCTTGTTCTTGGAGCATGCGTTCGTGTAGACGCACCTGGAAATAATACCTATATGCGTTCTTTTATTATTTTATTTACTAACAAGAGACATGAAATGCAAGCGAACAAATCAAATAATTAAAAAAATTGGCTTTCACAGGTGACACCGCCTAAATTAATAATGGATATTTTTACTTAATAACAAATATCGGATAACTTACTGACTATTATTTATGTACGAGTATGTAATAACTCTGCATTTATTGGCATTCGTACAAGTCATAAGGATGCTCTTAATAATATCCTAGCAAATTGTTTATGAGAATTCCAAGTTTGACGAAATTTCCGCTTCGTTACCCGGGTATGTCCCGAACTTCTTGCGGTTTTACCCTTTCTCAACTTATGTTATGGAATGTTGTTAGTAGGCGTGTTTAAATATGTGGGTGTAGCAAAGTAATGGGATTTCGTTTGCAATCATATTTGATATGTGGTTATCTGGCTAGCTTTTATGGTATGTACGAAATAAGTTAATATGCGGATTCGATTTTTAAGTGATTTAGATGTGAGTAACCGCCATATCTCTTTCCGATGGGTTTCGCCGAAATATCTACCTATATATATTATATGTAATTTCTCGTGTGGGCAATCTGTAGTTGATTATACTATCACAAATGGACAGCACATATTGTATAGTACAATAGAAAGAGGAAGTTAATTTCATGGAATGTTTTTCTTACTAAAATAATAGCCATTTGAAATTACCGAATGCTCCACTTACCTACGCAACGAATCGACAATAACAAGGCACTTTCATCCCAAAACGAAAACAGACAATTTATCTCGAAAAGGCTCGCGAAAATTTTTCCCTAAATAATTTTACACAATTTCAAAAACGGCATTCATTGGATATTTGCATGAGAGGGTTCCAGTTACTAAGCGGAAAGCCGGTCGATGCAGACGAGAGATTGTTGATGACATCTCTAGTCTGCATTTACAATACTTACATCACCTGTATGGGATGTATGTACTATGACTCTCAAGTATATGACTCTTCAAGTCTAATTAATTAAAATTGAAATACAGAAATGATTGATGAGAGACTATGATAACAAACGTTCAAGTTATTTGAATTATTGGCTAGTGAAACTAGATTATTATTTTATGACGAAGAAATGTGCCTATAAACATAGTAATTATTTTAAATCAGTAATTTCCCGTTTGCAGCAACACGGAAAGGATTTGTATTTTTTCGTTAAACAAGTTACGGTAAACTCAGTCGTGCGACCAAAATTGCAACTTCATAAAAAGCTTTGGGACTGAAACGTTGGGCTCACGTTTTAATTCGCGGACCACTTATGTAGGCGGCTGCCAAATTGGTACTTATAGCAAAGCAATTAACGTGGTATTTACATAAATTGATTTTGTGAAACCTGATATTCTCAAAGGAATGAATCATTAAAAGCCCAATAAAAAAATCCATTACTTTCTCTTCAGTCGTTTTTCATTGTAAGGGTAAGTGTACACAGGTTACGAATATTAAAGGAGAAAATTGAGTTAAGTTTGAGAAATGTTCATAAATGTTTAAACGGCAAGTACAGTATAATTAAATTCATAAATAAATATTTTTTTCTGGACAATTCACACAGCAACACCTAGACCCGTGGTAAACTCGAAACTTGTGTTACGAGTGCTAGATTTCTGATTTACTTCATATATTATACATACATAGATAGATATTTTTATTATACATATATAACACCCGGAACAATTACCTATTTGCAGATCGTACAAATTATCGTCCCAGACGTTTATGAAAGGCATCATCTAGGCCCTGAAGAAGATACTACTTATATTTTCTTGTGTTATGTATTTACTTATATTAAATTCTGCCAAAATACTGGCAGGCCGAACCAGGCCAGTGTGCAATTCGCCTATCCATCGGATACCTTCTGGAATTGCGGCAGAGTACTGGGTTTACGTAGAAATACATTATTTCTGCGGCTTACCACGGCTTCTTTTATTTGGTGTAACGTTGGAAGATAAATGTAAGGGTTTCTTGCGTTTTCTATCTACATTTCAGCTGTTTCACGAAACAGCCGAACATGTTATTACAGTTGAGTAGTTTTGCAGAGATAAAAAACCTTATGAGAGAGATAGATTAGTGTAAGACCCTGTAAAAATGATGTAATTTTTATGATTTAATGGAAAAATAAATGTTATTTGACGATAAGATTTTCCATGCATGATTAGTTAAATAAATTATTGAGGATATTGAGGCCAGCATGGAGAGATGGTCTTGTGAAATCTGCTGGTTCGGTAGTTGATACCGTGTAGTCTATGTGGTGGCACACTCGACTTTCATTCTGAAAGTTGTTGGTAAGTATAAATTTAGCATCATCAAAATCATCATGCAGAGCATACTTCTTAAAAATACGTAAGTACTAGTTTTATATTTAGTGAATCAGAGACAACAGAACACCATATATCTATCCACAAAAGGAAACTTGCGCGTCTCCTTTACAACTCAAAACTTTAGTTTGAAAGGTTCTGAAACTTTACATCGCTGTCAGGATAAGCTGGTAATGGACGGGAAAAGAGAATGAATTATTAGTTTGAATAGAAGTGACTATTATTTTATATGTTAATATTATGCGCCGCCAAAATCATAGTTTGAAAATAAAGGCAATTCAAATTAGTTGGTATAAATTCACAAAAAAATAAGACAAGTAAACTCTTAGTTGCTAATAGTTTAAAGGGAATCTGCTATATGGGCTTCAGCAACAAAACATAACAATCTATATTATTTATATGAAACAGATTAACTTTATTCAGGTAACTTATTTTGTCTACAACTTAACTTTGAGGGTAGTTCCTACCTAGTTAAAGCAGTGTTTAGTGCATTTGCGGTCTAGTCTTGAATGCAGAGAATGTAGGTCACCTAAGTTCAGTTTACCGCAGGATCTCCACTAATTCTAATACCAGTTTCAATCAGATAGAATGCAAGTACACAGGCTGTCGACGGGTCGGATAATGAATGTATAAAATACGTTACATATATTATTCATGTGAAACTAGTAAGTAATTTCTAAGCTCGTGTTGGTAGGTACTCAAATTTAAAGCAATATAGCATTCATAACTTTTTTGGGATAATTTAATACCCAGAAATGACCTAACTCTTTAGAATCCTTAAAACTTATGCTCTGGGGGCCTACCATGATCTCTTAGAGCAGTATTATTCTAATCTTATTTTGTGATTTCGTACCATAACCTCTTATAAACCATATTTAAAGTAATATTATTGTAGGCTTACTCTAAGAATGTTCGGAAACATGATAGTTTTTAAAAGATGGTGGTTGGCCCCCAGATTTCATATAATTTCATACTTCAGTATGGAATCACTCATACTTCTAAGAAACTTTTGCAAACTTCTTCGTAATATTTTCCTATAAAGTTCTCACTAAGTTTATAGAACTAAGCGTTAGCGAGAACTTTAGATAAGGGAGAGATATACCTACATAGTACTATGAGTTCACTTTTACGTTTTAGTTATTTTGGAGATGCTCCAAAATCTCTAAAGCTCTAAAATTTATTTACTCACATTGATTTATTTTATACTTGTCTTACTTATTTATATCTTCAAATTGGTGACCATCCATTAAAAATTTCGATACGCACTGAAAATAAGTATTTAGGTACTACATCATACAAATTAGATTTTTGTTGTACATTCCTTAGCCATTAATAACATTAAACAATGTAGCAGACCAAAGTAACAATAGTTACTTTAAACAATGGATCAGGATTTCACTTCTATCGAGTCACGGATGCCTTTACGCTTTGAAAAACCCAAGTATTTTCATCCCCAACATTAATTTTGATTGATCGCCATCCCAACATAAAGGGAAAAGGTCAAATCAAATACTTTTCCCAAACCGTGATTTAACAAGGGTGATAATGAAAGCTTCCCATCTCATTTTCCGATGTTTTCCTAATCGGACACGTTTTCTAATTTAAAATTTAACATTGATTTATATTCCTATTTTGTCGCCCATTAATTAAAGCCGTTTGTACAGATTTAAGAGACAGTGAAAATCTGATAAGGGTCTACAAAAACAATTTCAATTAGGTTTAGTGAGTCAGATTAGTCTGTGGACAAGATCGACGAAGAACGCCCACTCGCACTGATGTGACTCAATTCAAAAAAATGTAACACAAATCTAATAAGTGATTACGAATATTGCCTTTCTGGGAAAGAGTCTTACCAATATGAGATTCAGAAATAGAAAATTGTAATTGAAGCAAATATGAATTTAGACAGGATTTTTGTTTTTGGTTATAGTCGTCGTGACCCAAGGAATGCTTAAAAGGTGAGAAAACATGGGAAGAAGGCCGCGGGCGGTTCAACTAGTCATTATCTCAGGATAATTTATTGGTTTTTTAAATACATTAATATCCTAAACTACATTTTATGTAATTTTTTGATGTATCTTTGGATTTGTAGATACCAACTCAAAGTATTTCCAATATTTATTTATTTATTTAATTTAGGCACAGCCAACAGCACATAATTACACATCACTTGTAAACGGTATTATACTCAGTCTTTTAACTGTAACATGTGCCTATAATAGGCCAGCACAACAATGATTAATAACATTGACATATAAAACTATAAAACTAAGTATTAAATTAAATAAAATTAAAATTAATTAGTAATGAGAAAGAAAAAATTAATGAGAAAGAAAAAACAATAATAATAATAAATTATAACTAAAAATTTTAAATAAGATAAAGAATGTCCATAAATATAAGGAGGTCTTACAATTAATCAATGTCACGATTTGTTGTGTGCTGAAAATGTTTCAGCACTGTTTGTTTGAATTCAAATATGTTATCACTGAAGATGTCCAAATTAGGAAGCTGTTTAATAATGTAGTTATATTGGTTACAAAGTTGAATAATAGGGGCTCGTATTCCAATGTTAGTTTTACAGAATGGTGTGTTAAATATCTTATTAATTGGTTGTCTAGGAATTCTAGTGGGGACAGATAAACCAATGTTATCAAGAATGTCACTACAGTCGGTTTTTCTGTTAACTACTTTATGTAAAAATGTTAACTGTTGTGTGATCCGTCGGTTATAGAGCGAATGCATGTTAAAATAATTAAGTCGTTGTAAGTAAGGAGATCTATGTGAGATTTGTGGAGATATGTAAGCCAGATGACGGGTGAAGGAACGTTGAATGCTTTCCAATCTTTGTGAATGAATTGCGTAGAATGGGTTCCAAACTATACAAGTATATTCCAAAATGCTTCTTACAAGTGAATTGAACAGAATAATTTTAGTGGTAATCTTTTTGAAGTCTCTTGTGTTGCGTTTAAGGAATCCAAGCATTTGAGCAGCTTTTTTAGTAATTTTATCATAGTGAGTGGTAAAACTTAATTTACTATCTAGCGTTACACCAAGGTCGCGTATTTCACTGACTTGAACAATTTGTGTATTTTTATTTTTATTTTTATTTATTTTTATTTTTATTTTTATTTTTTATTTTTTATTTTTATTTATTTTATATATTTTTATTTCAATATCATTGATTTAATACGCAAACAAAATTAATAATAACTCCATAAACAACAAGTTTACTACAATGCACGTTTACACAACCGCACAATAATTTTTTACAAGCCAGCGTTTTCAATTTATATTTCTAATAGAACTAGAGCAAATGCAGGCCTTGGAAGTAGGAATGTTATAAGAATGGGAAGGAATTTGAACTTGTATTGGACTTGGAGTAGATGGCGGGGTATATTGGCTAGGGAATTCTGTCGGTATAACGGTGAATTATTTTTATTTGAGCTTTTATTGCTTGATTTAATTCAACTGCATCATGAAATATCGCTCTGCGCTTTTAGTATTTTTGTAAACGTAAATAAATCTAATGGTTTTTGAATTTGAAAGGTAAGCTTGTAATAAACATATTCAAACCATACCGCAAACAAATCTCATTGAAGATACAAATATAGATTTTTAAAACAATGTAAGTATTTATATTCGTAAAGTTTATAAAATTGTTAACGGTGCCCATTTTTATCGTGGTAGACTATCGAGTTACATTTTTGTTATCATTTTGTATATCGGAAGTTCGGTTTGATGCGGCGTCAAAGGCGTGTTAGTTTTTGATTTAGGCACTTCATCCTCGTTTGCTAGTACTTCTTTTAACCGCAGG
Organism: Chloroclystis v-ata; assembly: GCA_963691955.1. Classification (NCBI taxonomy): domain Eukaryota; kingdom Metazoa; phylum Arthropoda; class Insecta; order Lepidoptera; family Geometridae; genus Chloroclystis; species Chloroclystis v-ata. The sequence goes on along the minus strand of OY829900.1, from coordinate 16,391,365 downwards.
CCACATAGGGTTTGCGTGTTACTCGTATATGGGATCGAGCTCCAATTCATTATATTGATATATTTTACCTTTAGGACAAGGAATAGTTAATGTTTTCAAAAATAAATACTATTCATTTTATAACATTACTTATTTATATTTCTAACTTCTAACTAACGTGAAAACAGCGCGCGCTCTTGTTGTGGTCGAAACGTCGAGTGTTTTAATTCCTTTTTAAATTCGTGAGTAATTCCCGTTGTTATAAAATTAATAGTGTAACTTAAGAAAATTTTAAATTAAAATAAAACATCAGTGTTTTAAAGAATTTTCAAATAGGATCTTAGTACAATCAGAGTGATTATCTCAGATGAGATTTTATCTGGCTAAATAATTTCACGGCAAAAACTCCGCCATTTCATCCCATTGTAGTTACGAACGTAATTCCGACTGAAACCTACTGCGGCAGAGACGGCTAATCTTGATAAAAATATTCTCGACCCAAATTCTGTTTTGTTGTGAAAAGTTTTGTGTTTTATTACGATTATTCCAAGGTCTTCTCTTAGCTTTAACCCATTTTGGACTAAAAAATGATTATAAATGAAAAAATAAAACGAATGCATAGAAACATTATAAGTGCTTTAGCCGCATTGTGTGTGAACATTGTTGCATTGCATATTTTCTAAACCTAATTTATATTGAATTATTGAAAAAACAATACGAAACAGATAAAAATAATAAGAAGGGCAACGACGCCGTGGAAGACCCAAAAAGCCCTGGCGCGAAGATTTGGACGCATTTGAGCCAGAGTGGTTGAAGATCTCAAAAACGCGTAATCTGGCAAAATCAAAGAGATCTTTGCCTAGCAATGGGACTTCAGGTTAAAAAAAAACTTACGGCACTAAACAGCTGCGAGTAGAAGTAGCAGATGAGCGACATCGGGATCGCGTAGCTCCACGCGAAGATGCAGGCCACAAACACCTTCGTGTCCTGGTCATCCGTGAAGTAGTCGAACGAACACGTCGTCAGGAACCCTTCTGTGGAACATGAACATAAGACTTGGGATAAATCATATATATACATAAGCAAATCCACAGATCAATCAGCCCATTCCGTAAAATATCACTTTTGAAAATGTAATATAAACTAGGAATTTTGTTGGAAGAAGTGTTCCTCTATATTTAGGCACACAATTTCAATGTGCATGTTTTTCCAATTTACAAAAACTTGGAGAATTTATTAAAAACTTTGTTAATATTTTGCGCTTGTCCATTAGATCTGGCAAATACTTACGCTACACGTTACACGCTTAATTCTCCCAGGTTTCAATGCAATTTCTTTATGTTTCTATCTAGTCTATCTAGTTTTTCCAATAATAGGTAAGTACTTTGTTTATAACCTCCCAGTATAGCCTTTTACACCAAGTTTTAATATTAACTGGAAGTCATTCAATAAGCCCGCTACAAAGCCACTCGCACTAACAGGTGCTCAGCATGAGAAATGTGGCACAGTATGAACGTGTAAATCACTCCAGTAAATTATGACTCGGTTCGGACTGGAAGTTTCATTTGGGCCGAACTTTTGATACTTCCCAATTTTTGTTTCCTTCGGTATAACGAGGATTGAGGTAGGAAGGATACGTTGCTAGGTTGATATGACGTGTTGATTGTAACAGTGAGAGGAATATTGCATCAAAATTATCCTTTTTTATTGGAAGATTGGACTCACTCATAAGACTAAAGCAAGGTCTATTTAATTATCATAGCACCACAAAGGTCGAGAATGATTTACGTTTTATTCAACTTCGTTGTTATAAGCACAAACCTCCACGTTTATAATTCAGTATGTTTGAGTGCGGTAGGTACACTTTATTGCTAATTTGCAATAAAAAGTTTGGAGACTGGATGAAATATTCAACTGTCTCTTGTTTTATTGGCCAAAGAAATTTTTATTGAACACAATAAAATTGCACGAAAGAAAAATTTACGCAACCTATTTGTAAAATCTAAGAAAATTTTCTCCTTATTCAAATAACAATGCGCTAGTTTTCAAAAGTACACTAATTAGTACCTATTGTAAATCCCATTACGTATCTACACATCGATTAAACATGCATAATTAATACCTTAATTGCAGCTGAAATATTCGAATTAACTAACAGCAACTCAATTGCAACCAAAATAATTGAATTGACCAATAGAAAAGCCACTGCGTGGCGTATTAGCGAATGATTAACCGCACAAATTGCGTGATAAATGAAACATCCGCCGAGCTGATTATAATTTGTCTTCATAACGGTAATGATTCATCTAACTGCCGGTTGTTAAACGGGAACTAGAAGATTGTGAGGAAGTTTAGGGAGAATCAGGGTCAGAGAATTTTATAAGTAAACTATACCTACTAAGTACACTATAATGGTGCCAGAAAGGACTTTGCCATTTTGTGGTCATAAGGTATTTTTCCTCCCTTAAGTTTATTGATGTCACCTCCTTTAAGAGATTTTCTTCAAGCTTTTCTTTGCTTCTTATACTTTAGAGCCCATTTAATAAATATTTTATATTCTTATATTCACACATAGGTACAGCACTAAGTAAAACATAAGGACGAATATGTTAATAACACGGAGCCCGCAAACACCATTAATTATATTATATTTAATAACCCATGTTAGTTGCCTTTCTACACTTACATTTTTCAATGTCCCTATATTATGAGTATTCCACTACAGTTTAAATTCATGGACTTCACAGTCAGTTCTAGAAAAGTTATTGAATTTAATTTAAACTTAAGTATGTCATTGATGTAGCGCACTGTTATGTTATATTTTGTATGTAAACAATAAATAAAAAGAAAATAAATTATTTGGTATTGGACTAGCCTGTCGAGTTCTACATTTTCCTGTCTTACTGACCTGGCACAAACCGGCCCCACACCTTCATGGCCGGCAGGACGGTGAACGGCAGCGTCCAGAACCACGTGAACGCGATCAGGAGACACGCTTGTACCTTGTTTATCCTGCCGTCTAGAGGGCTTGATATCGTTCTGTTTGCAAAATATTATAAATAATTAATATCACGCTACACATTGGAAAATGCGTCGTGTAAATGTATTTTTATTTATTTTATTTTTACAATTCTCAGAAAATTTGCAGCTTGATAATTGATAATATTACTATACAGTAGGTACTTAGATTTGCATTGCCATAGTGCACAGATCTATCTTTAGGCATAGACAAATTTATTAGGTCAGATGTGAAAGGTATAGGCAATTTAACGATAGTAGAACACTTTTCTCACCTAACCTAAATAGAACTAGTATCTTTCTATAAGCTATTAATATGCTCTATGTATTATCTTCTAGTGTTACTCGAGTTACAGGCAATAAGTGAGTGAAAAGTGAAGATTGGTCTATAATAGCACAAGATCGTGATTCTTGGAAGGGGGATAGGTTATCCTTTGCCCTGCAGTGGGACAACTATGGCTGAAATAATAACAATATGAAATAACTTACTTATATCTGTCAAACGCTATAACAGCATTGGTGATCGCGCCGCCGATCCCTGACAGCGAGCCCAGGATCGCGTAGATGTCGCAGCCGAGCTGGTAGCCCACCAGGCGCTGGTGGAACGAGTTTATGATGAGCAGCGGCATCTCCAGCATCATCATCAGGTCGAAGATGGCCAGGTTTATCACGAACATGTTGCTGGGGCTTCGGAGGGATTTGGAACTGGAACAGAGACAGTTATGTACCTAAATGACTAGACTTCTCCGCTATAACGAGCTGGATTGGTTAGGGCCAAGATAGTTCAAGTTAGGGGTAGAATGTAGAAAACGCTCCACAACGAGTCAGTCAGTGCAGATCACGTTTCCATAGAAGCAAATTAGATTATTACCTAGAGACTTTAAGTTTCAAGACATACATGATAATAAACACATACATGAAGACTCGACAGCAGAATCGTTTAGTATGCTGTAGGTCCTGTGTATGGTACTACTACTGACTAAGGGATATACCAGAAGACGGGTAGCAGCTTCGTTCGGTACCAACTTAAAGCGTGGATAGTAGTGGGTCTTCCTAATATAGGTTGATCACTTCCGCGCTATTTAAGATTTTCCCGGTATTATGTACATTCTTGATATTGGAACTCAGAAAGTTTTACTGATTAGACTGTCAGTTGTGAGCGTCGGATCTCGGGAGCTCCTCAAGTTGAAGTGAAGTGACATGAATAGAAACCAAAGTTACCATTGCCCTAGTTTGGAAACATGTAAATTGCTTCTTACGGAGCTGAAACCTAGAGTCAGTTTGAGTTCACAGATAATGTCAGGTAACACAATGTTATATCAATGAAATAATATCTTTCTAATGATTATTTTTTGTCTTTAATAAGACATACTTATTTATTGTCTTACAAATCGGGGGTATTTTTAAAATAGCACTAAAGTTTTTCGTCACAGTGCACCAGTTTTATGCGCTTCAGACTGTGAAGACGAAGAATACATTTCAACTGCAAAAGTGTGTTCAAATTTAGTCTCCGCTAGAAAATGAAAAGTGTATAAATCCCCGGGCGACATAGGAAGCGTTTTTCGCAGGCACTGTGCAAAGTTTGTTCCTGCCACCATTACTACTAACATGTGCATGGAATATCATCACTACACAACATAAAAATATTATAGTTAGGTAAGTACCTAGCCGGTTTAAACTGCATTTACCTTATGATGATAATAAAGAAAGATAAAGACATATTCATGACAAAAAGATGATAACTTAGTTAAATCAAAAAGCATTTTAAGGGTTCGGCAGCACTCAGGTAACATATCTAATGCTACCGAAAATTATATCAAATCAGTTTTAATTTTAAACCCTTAACCTTAATTAAACGGTTCAAATTCCAACTTAAAGTTCGCAAATTATTTTCGAAGTTTTAAAATTGCGAATTAGCAGTTTTATGCTTCAAGTGTTTGTTAGTCTCTTAAGTAGCATTATTGGACGTAATTGAAAAAGTTTTAGGGTTTAATGATACCTGATTATTTATTATAAAAAGTATTTGTTGAAGCTTTTAAAATAAAGTTTTAACAAATATGCATTATTTTTTAACTTCGGGCATTTTAAACAATGTTGTAAACCTGTAAGCATTAAGATTTAATTATGTTGATTGCGTTTATGGTCCACGCATGCTTGCAGAAAACGTATTTTCAAAGCGCACATCAATTTTTCAAGAATAAAAATCAAAATATGCGTGGCTGGGTTTGAACCCACGATCTCCAGAATAAAAGTCTAGTGTGCTCCCACTTAGCCAACACGGCTCTTTAATATGGAATTCTCTATGGATATAGCTCCTAGAATATTCGCCGAACCTTGAACAGCCTTGAGTTCCGACAACAACCAGATGCTACGGTATAATTGATTACACAGTAATCATAAACCATGCTGCTTACTAAACAGGGGTAATGGAGTAAATCAGCTATTAGAATGTATAATGCAGACCGATGGAACGCCCGCTCTGCGTTTGAGCTTAATTAAATCTGAGAGCAACGCCACTCGATCTCAACGTCGATTTACACATTAACTAAGACGAGCTGTTAACCGACTCCTTGACTTGGAATTAAACATTTGAAATTGACCTGTGTTGTTCCTCTGTTAACACTCTCAGTGCTCGCACATTAACACGTTCAATGCTCTTGCTCGATGCTGCAACCCGACAGGTTTTATCACCGCCGCACCGTAGATACAAGCGTGATCGCTTTTGTTGAGCGATTTGTTATTTCTATACAAATGACATACAGGTGAACAAATAGTGCCAAGCAGTAGTGTCAAAGGAAATAAGGGACTAAAACTCAGACGGAACCAACACTAAAATTTGATAGGACTAAAGGCACAGTTTGGATCGTCTAATGAGAACTTGTGATAATATTGATGATACTTTAATTACTTTCCAAAAATAAGATCTTGGCGTAGAAACCGCCAAGATCGATTCTACAGCTTCTGGTTCGACTTTTGTGTAACTAATAAATAAATATGACCTACTCATCATTTCCAGTTATATTAATATACTCACGTGCTAAATATCCAGATGACGATCCCATTGCCCGCCAGTGAGGTGGTCATCAGCATGGTGTAGATGAGCGCGAGGCAGTAGTGCCAGTACTTGCTGACCGCTGGGAAGTTCCTCCAATGGTCGTGAACTAAGTCCTGGTGCTCTTCTGGAATGTTCCAGCCGAGCATGTGTTCTACTACCTCGGTTGCTACCCTATAAATACATATATTAGTCGTAAGATGTCCAAGAGAGTATTGCCTAATAGTATTCATCAGTATTTCAGCCATTGGGCGTCCTCTCTATGAAAAATAAAATGAAAAAATACTTACATTTTCAGAGGATAGGCCATTGGCCCAATGGCATCTGTGTAGTTTTCCGCCATTTTGTGCGTCATTGCTACAAAATGGCGCGGAGTATTCTCAAGTCTTTACACTAATGTAACATTGATTTTAAACTATTACTATAATGGTTTTATTTGCTGAATGACGAAGTGAGTAGTCCGACATAGAAGTCGCTTCTCACCTGTGGTGGTTTCTTCGTTGAGAGCCATTTTATATCGTCTATCGTGCGTGTCAGTTAATTCCTTAATTCAATAAAATAGTAAAGCTTCTTATTTATTTGGTCAAGCGTGAACCGCCATTCGTTCTCAATCTGTTTTGCGGAGTGATTTTATTTTTTGTTTGGAAAAACACTGGAGGCAATGAATCTTCTTTTACAAAGTTACTTAAGAACGGTCGATTGTGTACAGAAAAAGTTAGAAGTTTCGCTTTGAAGTGATTGGCAAAATGAAAATGGCCTTATTTTGTTGTTTTCTGAGATAATTTTGTTTGTGTACCTAGATGATTTTAAATTTGAATGTGTATGGTGCCAGCCAAAGTCGAGTACCACCCCGTCTTTTCCCGTGGGTTTTCCCAAGGGATTTTTCGACGGGCAGAGGCAGCAGTGTCGTTCAAGGTGTGTAGGTACCAACTTCGTTGACCTTACATCTACTTACTTATATTTTTTAATTTTAAATACAGTTCCGTACCTTGACGAAAGAAAACAGAGTTCACACACAATTATTTTGCATTAAGTACCGTAAATTCATCAAAGACAAGGTATGCAGTAGATAGAGCTAGCTAAGTGGAGTGAGCATTATTCTTGCTCACAGCTTTCCGGTCAGTAACGATGCTTCCGGTCCAGTTGTGATCGAGCCTCGATTCACACTCAGCTGGCATTGCAAATCGATTCCAGACTCTTAGGGAACAATTTGAAATTATTTGGTCGTCGTTGAAAGATTTCTTAAAATATAGGTACGTTTTCAAATGATTTGATACCATGACACGTCTATCAAATTTGTAGCCGATAAATAAATACACTCCACCCAATTCAAGAATTCAAGATCAGTGAAAACTGATCTGATTGAATTGTTTTATACTAAACACATACTTCAGAAAAACTAACTTAAAAGTGTAAATGAAACTAAAGTGATTTGGCGGCCTTTACATAAAAAAACATTAGTCTGATTAAGGATTCTCCTCCTTTTATGAAGTCGATTAAAATTGTACATACTAAACGTTGTGTCGCTGAAAACCAATAATAACTGGTTTGTACAAGGTACCTAAGTATATCTATACTAATATTATAAAGAGGAAAGATTTGTTTGTTTGTAATGAATAGGCTCCGAAACTACTGGACCGATTTCAAAAATTCTTTTACCTTTGGAAAGCTACATTATCCCCGAGTAACATAGGCTATATTATAGCAAAGAAAATTGCGGGAAAGTGTAAAACGCGGGCGAAGCCGCAGGACGGAAAGCTAGTACGTTATAATAGCTGCATCCAAGCCAAGCCTGTTGATGACAGTTGCAACCAATCAGGGCACGATGGTAAATCCAAGCTGTGGAAAACTAGCCGCAAATAATAATGAGCTTTGGAAAATGATTATTATATCTTCATATATAGTACAGCAGTACTTTCTAAAATAAAATTTGCAAATGGCAACATTAGTGCGTGCATTCAAAATACAATTCACGAAATGATTAGGTGTTAGTGGCTCGATGGCTTAGAAGTATCAAGCTGACTTGCTAGAGACGCGTGTTTAAGTCCCAACATTGCTTCTATTTCTCCATAGAATTCATTCTATTATCTTAACTATATCAGGTGCAGTGCAACATTTAGTCAGTTAGGAATATTGTTCCAAGTTGTAAACTACTGATATAATTCTACTTCATCAACTCCCGGACTGTGGTTTGTTACGACGATAACTTGAGTTTGATACTAGTCTAACAGATATTATGCGGAAAAGCTAAAAGTTTACGCTACTGAAAATCTTGTTAGTTAGGATATACGAGTTCTACCTAACTAACTAAAATAAACGTAAATTATGTTAACATCAAGATTTTGGACTTTACTGAATTATTTTACTAAGGTTTTTCAAGAACTGGACTCAAAACTAACTAAAACTACTTATACTAAAAAGATTTGTGAACATAACGTTTTTATTTAATCGGCTTTAAGGTGTGAGGATGGATGCTAAATGTGACAACCTTAAGTTACCTAAAACACGTTCATAATGCTTCAAGTGAAATTTTCTCATAATTAAGATTGAATTTTGTAGGTATTCAGAAAGCAAGTCCCTGTGTTTCTGGATTTCAGATTTCTAAGTACAGTTCTAAATTTAAACTCGAAATTAGTTTGTAACAATGACAAGCAGTATTTCATCTGTGACATAACCTAATGAGGTTTTCAGAAAATAGAGTGGAAAACTTCATCGTGCTAATAATGCTACATCATCTGTGGTTCTACGTGCTTGGAATTCAGCCTATTACTAGCTAATCGACTCGATATGGTAGACGGAGATGAAAGATGGTAAACTAGTATATGTGAGAGGGACGAAAGACTGTAAAGTCTGATTTATTGGCTAGTTTTTATACGTAATGTTATATAGAAATCTGAAAAAGCGGGTGCGGTTTCTGTAAAATCTTGAAAGAAAGTTGGTACTTACTTACCTACTATTAACTTGGTTTTAATTTGTTCTGTATTGCTTAAAATAATGTATTACTTATATGGTTGTCTCCTAATAATAATATACCTTTAGGTACCTAGGTATTGTTAAGATAATTTGGAATATCAATAAATACGGGAGTATAATATACCGCATGTGACAAAATTTTGCATTGCATTTTAGGTCTTAATTTCCTAGTCGATTAAGATCCAGGGTCTGTACATGTATCTACAGTGTACACATTGCAATTAATTGCTTACAATATGCACAACCTCATAGAAGCAGCCTTGTTTCTTGACTCAGATCTTGGCACCCTTGATTCTGTGGTCTGGCGCCACATGTGCCAAGACCAAGACGCCGTATAGAACCAATTATGTACAGCTTGCCGCTGGATATACGAGGCATGAATTTATGAAGCGTTCCGTCTCGTTGACTTTGTCTATGAAACACAGACTGAAAATAATGATTTTATGAAAACAGTTGACTTTGTGAGCTCCTTATTTTTGTAAACTAAGCATTGTAGAGCTGTGGATGAGACTTGATTTGGTCTATAATTACCCATTATTGCTGTTATATCATACGATATATTATCTTTTTATAAAAAAACAATACACATTAGAAAATCTAAGTCGGTTGTAGAAATATAAGTAAATCGGTAGTCGGTTGTAGAGATACAATTAATCTTGAATGATATTTATATCAACGGTCATTTATATAAGCTGGTTGTTTATGAACTACAAAGTTTTATTTTCAAAATATTAACTTACAGAGCATTTAAAAACCCATTCCATTTAAAAAGTAGAATATTAACTGCGACCACCGAAAACGTCGGAACTCACGCCTCGGGTTCCGTTTATTCAAATTTATACAGGTCCGCCATTTTGCGCACAGGCATAGAGCGTAGAACATCCATCATGCAGCTTGTAATTCTTCTGTTTATTAAAGTTATTGGTCTCTCTTGCTTGTTTGGGTGAAAGGATTTTTTGTCTCCATGAGTGAAAACAACCTACAAAAAAATTGTGACACACTTTTCAGGTAGGTAAGTTATAACTAAGTTTAACACACGGACGTTGAAGGCAAAAACATTAGAATCATTAGAATGTTTTAGTTTACTAATTGAGTTTTGATAGGTTATTTTTTACCGAATAATAATGATGGATATTATAATTGACTTATTTCGAACGCGCATAATAATAAAAAAGTAGGTAATAGATACCTAAGTATATAAGTACTTTAAATATTATTACTAAAAAAAATATCGAAACAAAAAGAAACGAAAACAAATATAGATGAGACGTTCACATTGATTTAATAAAATTAAGCTCTTTTTCAAGTTCGGAACTTAGAGAAGGGAAGATAAAAGTAGTTTTAAGCTCTTTAGGTGTCCTACCAATCCTTTCTTTCATCGAGCGTGCTCAGAGCAATTTGTAAATGGAACGAGATGATTTACCACCCGCGAGGCCTGACAATATCCCCCTCTTGTAAACAACTACACGGTGAAATGTTCAAGCCTAACTAAATAGTGTAAAAAGTAATGTAAGGTCTTTAGCACATTATGTATAACGTATCTACGTATCTATCAATAAGACTGGGAGGACTAAATAGTGAAATAATAGTACCTAATCCTGTGATAACTTATATAGCGTCCCAATATAGGGCATGGGTTTCTGCAATATTGGAGAGTAATTTGGAGAGACCCGTGCAATATAGGTCATGTGGGATTTTATATAGTGAAGTAATAACAGTGACGTCTGGGGCTATTCATAGGCCACCACACGGTCATTATTATTTTATATTGAGGATTGTAAATTAGGGAGCCTCATTTATTAAAGTTGGGCAGACAGGTTTCACCGTTCCTCAACAATTTTGGATACCTTTGTCTGGCGAGCTTTTGTTAGAGATCACCCTCAAAGAGTTTTGGGTAATTACGGATTATGGTGATAAACATCCATGTTTGGAATATTTTGAGAATGACAACAAAAGTTCTGCAAACACACCCACTACTCCTGGTTTAAGCTTTTAAATATTTCCATAAAACCTTTTCTGAAAAGATGAGATTTTTCGCTAAATTTTCCATAAGGGTTTTACGGAATATGGGTACTTTGAAATATTTACTTAATTTAACAGAGGTATACTTTTATAAGTAGATAGGTAAGCTCAAAGAGCTGTAAGGAGGTTTAATGGCCCGTGTTTCGTTTTGACTCAGAAATTTGGAGACAGTAATATAGAAAAACCTTACCTATCTATTTAAGTTTAAAATAATACTTCTTATATCCCAGACTAGTAAAACCAGTATTCAAGCGCTAATGGCATATTCCCAATAGCTACTAAATTATTTACACAAGATAAGGTAGGTAAATGTTAAAACACATCTATGAACGGAAAAGCGGGTGAAATACGGTTAACATTCGAACTTATAATGGCATTTGGATATCCCTGTCAACAGGCCTGGCGTCCGAAAATAGGTCACAGCCACAACGGTAAAGGAAGTTTTACATTAACTGACTCAAATTATTTACAAACCTATTAGTACAAGTTTTCGTGTATGAAACTTTTTGTGTTGCTTACTGAATGAAATAGGACACGATTCTCAGGTGTCAAATGCGTAAAAAAATGTTTTTTTAAGAAAACACAGTTATTGTATTTTTAGGGCCTTACATCACATTGAAAATTGTTTGGAGGAACGTGAATTATGTGCCTATCTATCCTTGTCTAGTTTCTTCTTGTACTTAATTTTTATCATTTACTCGTTTATATCGTTTTTTTTTACTTTTATATAACTCGAATTTCTGGTGTATCGAATGTAAACCTAACAATTTTACATTAATACATAGACTTAATATTATTTTTGCAATCTAAACCCACAAAAAATTAAAAGGTCCTTTAAAGATTTACTCTCCGCCTTAACTGGAATTCCAATTCGTTTTGACACGCAATTTACTCTTTGAAAACATTCCGGAGAGCTTTATTTCATAAAAAGTTTTGAAATTTGAATCCCTCTTCCTCGATATTTTACAACTGGATTAAACTAAATTAAGTTTTAGTTATAAAAAAATATCTTCAAATACTTCGCTTGCGTTCCAAGATTTTTACTTAAAAAATGTACATCGGAGAATTTAAAATAGAAATAGACAGACTGATACCGAGAACTCAGAGGCTTAATTTAGTCCATTAAGAGGGTCAGACTCTAATTCACTATTTATAATTTATAGGAAACGAATGAATTTGTAATGTTTATTTTAAAACGGAATTTAAGTTTATGAGAGTGGATTTGAAGTAACTAAGATCCATCTAACCACGCTCACTTATTTTCAATATTAATAAGGATGGGTACTACCACGTTTTGTTGGTTTTGTTAGTTTGACACGGTACTCTATCTATAGAAATGACCGCAACATCACTAACATAAAATACTTAGAATCAAAGTATCAAAGCGATGTAACCTCAGTCATGACACTAACGTACACAAGTGACACGAGGGCAGTCCTTAAAAGCCTCCGCGGCGCAGGACATCCTGTGTCGTCATACGCTGACGTGTCTCCACATATCGCAGGGTTGTCACAACCTGCATCAGAATAACATTAAGACCTAATTTCACCACTCTCTGTATGTTTAATGACAGACAGTTTAGGTATATTGATGGACTGTTAAGTAAGTACTGAATGGGATGTTAAACTAACAAACAGAGAGTGGTGAAATCAGGTTTAAACTTAATACTAGTTATAATTGTTAAGACACTCTTGTTGCACAATTAGGATAGAAAGCAATGGGAGTTGAGAAGGCAATAATAACATTTTCAATAATTCATTAATGATAAAAACTGAAAAGTACTTTTATGTCAACCTTGTTTCTATAGTACGAGTATATTGTTATTGTATTGAATGATAATTCTAATTGTGTTTATTGACTTTTCCAAGTAAACTTTAGGATTTTATGGAAGTAAATTCTATTGATCTTAAATCTTACATCAGCAAAAGTTATTAGCAAACTGTCACTATTCTACGTGACAGCCCTCAAGTAAGCACTCTATTCTAAACTCCATTTCGCTTGTATTAGAGCTGATTTTATTTCCAAGAAACTGTGAGTCAGTGTGGCCGGAAGTTCAGTTTATTTCAGCCGCCTTTCCTTCGACATTCCGAAGCTATTAACGAAAGGATGTGTGAAATTTTTGAAAGCTTGTCTTGTAGAAAGTTAGAGAAGGAAAACTGGTTAAAACTATACATTATCTAACTACCCGCGTGCTCTATCAATGTAATAAATTTATAGTGATATTTTTCTTAGATATTCATGACATAACAATATAAACTTTAGCGGTCCTTGAAAGTTTTACTTACTATCCGAATAAATATCCAATGAAAATACTAACTTTATAATAAACTTTTTATACCTTATCTATTCCGGCTCATCGACCCGAAGTGACGAAGTGTGTCTTTGCCTCAATTTTGTGTCAGCAGAGGCTGATACGACAAGTCTCCATTCAGCACTATCCTGCGCCGATTCCCTCCAGGTGACGATCTGAAGCTCACTCAGATCCGCTTCAACTACATCTTTACAGCGACATTGTGGCTTAAAAATATAACAAAGTAACACCAACAAAACATGACAATACAAGAAAGAAACAGATATATATCAGTGATACAATTGGCGTCCTTATCAATAAAAGCATTCTCTTCCAGGTAACCTTGCGATAAAAAAAGAATATCGCACAAGAGTCACTCTAACTCTATCACCAAAAATTTATTAAAATCAACCATTGAATATTGGCGGTCGAATGAATTGATTTACCTTTTGTTGTGAGAATTGACCCCATTGTGATGTGATAAACCATCATCTCGTTCCAAATACTAAGCCGCTTTGTTAAAAGTCTATTTGCAAAGCGAACGCTCAAAGTCGCATTCACAATGATTGTCATGCCCTACACACGACTAGAATATGTGTAGGATCCCTGACCGTTCCATCTCACCATTAATGACACATTCATTAATAAACTATAATTACTGCTAAACTTAAAGTTTATATAAGAGAAACCTGTTTAAAGATGTTTAATATTTATATTCAAAATCTACTAGGAAGAGAAAGAAGGCCCTTTGTGACCGTTGCAAGGGTGCAGCGTTAATTTCTTATCATGATACCTAATACATATATCTAATTCACGACTCTAGAAACCGTAGCTTTTGCGCTGCCTTCAAGCGACAGAAGTACAATCTCGGTAGTTCAGACAAGCGATACGTTGCGCTGCAGTTGATCAGATAACACTGCTTTTCTAGGCACTACATCGTCAGTTTATATAATTTAATATGAAATAATCTACTCGGTAAAGTCTGCTGGGCCCGGAATCGTGCTGAATTGATCCCGAGTGTGCAGCGTCGGTGCCGCGCCGCGTCAATGGAGATGCGTTTTAGATAAGAGCGACGCTGTTTTCTGGGGTAATGGCTTGATCAAGCCTGTTCCGGTTACGTAGATTTCCCCTAGAAATTCGAAATTAGAATAACAATTGGTTGACACAGTGCCAGTGACACAGATCACGGGTAGACGGAAGGGCAAATGTGTCAATACACGATCACTTTGAGACAACTTTTATTTATATAGGATTTTTTATCATAGGAAGAAAAATCGCATAATTATGTCCCGAAGAATGTTATTGGATTGAATTATTGCAATATGTACCTGTGAACTACAGATATGATTTGCATTGCAGTGTAAAAACATAGACTAACATAGACAATAGGCTAGTCATCGTAATCTATCGCCTATGTTTAGTTTGTGTGAGCTTTAAAAAGAATACCCAATCTGGAAGGTGATTTATACATAAGTACCTATATATGTATGTAGTAATTTGTAGTTGTTATTGGTAGTAGAAATAATTAAAAGTTTGGAAGCCACCGTCTTTCATAGATTTGTTTGAATCGTAATTCGTATTTAGTTAAGTGGTTTATTGTGGCTAATTGGTATCAGGGATTAGGGAACGCGTTATTGCGTTAAGCCGAGACTTGTTTGGTAAGGAGGCGATCTAATTCACAACAATTGGGGAAGTCGACACAGTCAGTTACGGAGCTAAATCTATTGTATTTGTAACCTTTTTTAAAAAATAAGAACACGTAAACGAATCTATATTACTTTTTTAACAAGAATATCGGACTTACATACTCGTTCTTTAAAAGTGTGTTTTATCCTCAAAAAGGAATCATGTCACCTCCCCTTGTACTTTTATTTACAAATTAGTACTGGTTTTGTGAGAGAAATAAATAAATAAAAAAAATTATTGGCTGTTGTATGTGTTTAAGTGTTAATTCATACATTCATTCTCTTATTTGAAATGATAATCACGATAGACGCCATTGACAAAACAAAGATAGACGAATGTGCAAATCGCATTGTTGTTCAATTCGTCAATTTTATAAAATGAAGTAGGTCTATAGCTTTAAGAAGTTGAGTTAAAAATTGTGTTCCATAAGTGACTTCTGTGTGACCATAATTCGACGAATCGTCCTCCTTGAATGATTTTTAAAAATACGCAACGGATTTGATAGGGTTTTTTAAAATGGTAGAGTGATTCAAGACGAAGGTTTTTAAGTGTAATTAAATACCTGAGGCGACGCGAGGGAAATAGGGTACCTATATTAATTATCATAAGTGACATTTAATATATTATATTTTAAAGATATTAATTTATTAAATATTGAGTGGCAAAAGTCGAATTCCCCGAATCAGTCTTGTTTCTATAAATGAGCTCACTAATTGAACACAGTCAAGTCTAAAGGCAAAGATGAAGTGAGCTATTTGAGAACAGCCCAGAAATCTGTTAAGACGTGACTTAATTACATCGTGTAATAATTTGTCGTCAGTAATTAAGGTATTTAAGAATCATGACAAAAAATGAGTTATTTGTACTAAAAACATGTGTATGAAAATACATTACCTGGTATAAACTTGGGAAAAATAAAAACCGAAAACAAGACGAATTTTCTCAATTTGTAGCCATTCATTGTGTAATTTCATAGAAGTAAGTTTTTCTTAATCATTATAAAACCTATAAATCTAAATCATCATAGCGAACCTCTGGGCACGGTTCTCACAAATACAACCTATTTTTGGTTAAAAATTGTTATAATAATTCTTTACAATATTAGTACGAGTACATTAAACGAGTAACAGCACTAGTGACTATCAAAATCTTTATAATATCGAAAACCTTACTTGTATTACGTAGACTTGTAGCATTACAGTCTACGTAGGTAATAAAAGTAATGCTATTTCAATAAAAGCACCTGAATCACACGTTCTCGGTCGACACTATCCCCTCGTTACGCTCCATTTCACACATTTGTTATACCGAGTGCAGGGAAGATATTGATGTGTAAGTAGGTAATTCTATTTTCAAGTCGGCAAGACTTTACAAAGTTTCAGCTAAGTGGGAGCATACTCGAATTAGAATTCCAAAGGGTCAAATCCTGCCATAAATAACTGGGTTAATTTATGTGATTTTTTAAGGATTTGAATTAAAGTTCAGGTATCTAGTCTCTATCTTCATCATCATCATCATAACCTAGCAGGCCGACGCTGCGTTGCCCAATCCTTGGTCTCAACTCGAGAAGTTTTCGGCCTCATCGGCCATCAGTTCTCCGTGCCCAATTGCCACTTATAAGAGCTAATCCGCTGGGCTATGCCAGTGACCCGCGTTCTTCTACGTATCTCATTTCAGATTTGATCCCTTAGAGAAACCCCAAGCATAGCCCTCTCCATAGCTCCTTGAACGACTCTGAGCCTATTTATGAGGCCGAAGGTGAAGCACTACGTTTCGGATATATAAGAATTTACCCACAAATTAGGTACTAAAGTTTAATTCAACTTATCTAATGAAAAAACAAAGTTTGAGTTAGCGTTTGCTAGAGTATTACATCTAATATTATTATACATTTCCTACATCATCGAACTTATGGGAAGATAATATCACATTGTATGTCTACGTCGAATTTCCCCCGGGTCTAATAAATACAATATCGCCCGTTGTATCCATAGGGGTAATGCACTTTACGCAGTGAAGTCACTACAGACGAGTTAGTAGTGTAGCTCTTAAACGTATGGATCGATTTAACATCATTACTTATGTACTATTTTTCTGTAACTTTAAACCTAAACTTTCTTGTGCATCCTACAAATATTATATACTTATGCAAAAGTTTGTAAGAAGGTTTGGATGTTTGTTACTCTTTCATACAAAAACTACTGAATGGAATTTGATGAAACTTTACAATAATGTAGCATAAATATTTTTGTTACACGTTACTTTTTAGCGTGAGAATATTTATTATAATGCAATTTATAATGTTATTAATAAGACTGTATTGTGTTATTAGACACTTTTGATCACAAACGTAACGTCGGATGTCCACCAACAAGAAGAACAAACGATCTTGTCAAAGCTTTAAGTTCATGGAAGTTTAAGTAATACCTGGAAATCATTACAGAGGCCTCTGTCCAGCAGTTGACAGAAGTCCGAGGGCTGAAATGATGACGATGATGAATGATTATGTAGAAAGGTATGCCTTTACCAAACAATTGAGCAGTGTCAGTTTCCCATTCAGGTAAGTATAGCAGAAAAGTCATGACCTGAAATCCTCAAGACCTCTTGATTCGTGGCCACAGAGTTTCTTTAATTTTCCGGTTTCAAGCTCGGCCAAGGCCAATGCTACTTATACTACCTAGACCTACCTTCTACTAGCATACGTAAGTGGGTTACGCTAGCTTTTATAGTGTTTGAGACTTTTTAGGTCTACCCTTCATTATTTATCTCGGCTACGTAACAATTTTAGGGATTGAACGGCTTAATGCTGCCGTGCTTGCCGTGTTGAGTCGACCTAAGAGTAGTACCAACCCATCGTGACGTGACTTGTAACGCAATGTAACGACTAAAGTATTTATGCACACAAGAACAGTGTCTCTCTAATAGTGCCTAATGTAGGTAGGTACCTACCAACTTTCTGTGATCACGAACCCATAAAAGGCATATAATATTAGATAGGTTAGATAAGCTTATTAAGAGTTCCCTAGGTCCCTAGGTTCAAAAAAAGCAGGTATAAAAAACTCTACTCAATGTTCACTTTTATTTCACATAGGTATTTAGAACCTCCTTTAAAGAGTTTAAAGTTTACAATCAACAATATTTTATTAATGTCCGAGATAAAATATACAAAGCAATATCAAAGCAGTGATACTATTTACACACTATAGTTTTTTTCACAAAAACTAGAGTAACTCCGATTCAAACGAGTTCTACGAAAATGCTACGAAATCCATTGCATAGCGCGTAGTACCTATCTACAATCACGCTGCAACAGATGTTTAAATAGTTTGTATGCACTCTTAGTTCACAGAGGCCGTTGACTACTTGTTTCTATCTCTTTCAAACGCGTAGCCGCACTCTTCTGTAAATCGAAATCAAAGCTCGTCGGGATTGAGTACAGTGAAGTTCGTGCAAATGTAGTATAACTTGAAATTAGCCGCAAGTGAGTGGACGTTCTGAAACTTGATTGAAGTGGTCTATGTGCAACGACAGCTGATAAAATATAAGAGGAAATAATGCTTCGACTTAAAAACGACTGGGTTTATGATTGAAAATACTCTCCTATAACTTTAATATAATGTTAATCTTGTTTTTACTCAGAAAACCTTCAAAACAACGATTTTAATAAACAAGCATAAAAACAGTCTGACAACAATTGAAGAGAGCAGACTTTTAGTTGCGCACTCACGAAACGTGCCTGCATATGGCGGACGCTCAGTTTGTGTTTATGTCAATACAGAAACTGATTTTTATTATTTTGCGCGGGTGTGGGACAAACAATTTATGATAACTATGTGTTAGTGAATTCTGTGTTTTGTGTGTTATTTATGTGAAAATGTTTTGCACCGTCGGACTTTTGGATAACTTTATATTTTCGTCGTACTTTTATGGGTATGTACAATTTGTGGTTTCTCGATGGATTTTGGAACTTCAAGACTATCCTAAGGCTGTCCAGAGCTTTTTATTAGTTAAAATTTAATTAAAAATGTTTGTTAAGTTGTTGCAAATGTTTTCAGTATCAAAAAGTTAAGATATTCTTGGTATTTGCACTTATTCCGGGAGTAGGGCTTTCGTCCTTCTGGTATAGTTAGCGCCAGGTGATTAGTTTTTGCATGTTTTGTTTCTTACTAACAAAATTAAATCCTGACTTAAACTGAAATCGCAATATTGAACATTAAAATATTTGTTTTCTGCACTTTTACTTAAAATTAAAAAAATATTTTTTTCAAAACTATCTTCTATTTAAACATTGAATTATTATTTTATGAATAACAGTCCACAGCTCTTTGAGAAAACATTTTGTGGAATAACTTATGTAACTCAACCATAAAGCCTATGAAATTATCATTAATTAAAAAATAAAATTAAATATAATATTTAACATAAAAATATGTTTTATCTTGAATTTTAGTCTACAATTTTACCAAGTACTTAATTAATCACATACATCTAATACAGCTATAACAAGATAAGCTGCAAGACACAAATCCTGACCAAATTTATAATCTCAATCATAGCCTAATAGCATAATAAACATTACTACAGAAACCAAAGAGTACCATACAGACAATGTTTATAAATTGGGCACATATGCTTCTCATATTCCTTCATGAATCATTGACATCTGGTTATTTCAAAATAAAGAATTGCCATTCTTCAGTATTAATAGTGTTAAGGTGTCAAATGTGTCTCCGGTTTTTATTTATGTCTGGAAATTGTAATCAATGAATTACTTTATGGTACGCAATAATTAAATTATCTATATCTGGAGGATTTACAACTTATTATTATTTTACATATTATATCATTTATATATCTCAGCATAGTTAAAATGTTTATTAAATAGCTTAAGCGATGTCATTCTAGATTTTTTTGTATCTATGTCACTTAACACTTACATCCGTAGATTTTATATAAGGTAATTGCAATAAAGATAGGAATTAATAAACATTATAAAGTCAACTGACTTTTCTAATATCACTAGTGTCTTACTTCGCTTCCCTTGGGTTATATAATTATATGTATAAACCTTCTACTTCACACTATCTATTTAAAAAAAAAACACATCAAAATGAAGTTTTCAAGATTTAAGCATATGGACCAACTTTGTTTATTAAACTCAAACATATTGCAGAGTGTATAAACAAGTAAGCCTACAAGAGTATAGATAAAATATTGGTTAAGATGACATGTGTGAGAAAAGAGTGAGTGGACGGCTAATGGGGAAATGGAAGGAGAGAACATGTGCCGGCCTGACATAATAAGAGATAAGAGAAGGTAGATTAATGATAAATAAATTAAGTTCAGAGCTTAAGTTATGCATCAAACATAGTTTTATGATGATACCATTGAAACAAATTTTGTACTAATATTAGTTCGTCAGTTTAGATGTGTTACTCTTTCACAGCAAAATACCTGAACTGAACTCGATAAAAATTGGTAAGAATATGGTTTGAATTTTCACAAAAGAATTAGAGGTCTATAATACCAATTTATTTTTTATTGCCAAAGGCAGAATTGTCAATCATCTGTACTGTCTATTATGTTAAGCCCTAATTTCACCACTCTCTGTTTGTTAGTTTAATATCCCGTTATGTTTAATGATGGACAGTTTATGTATATTGATGGACTGTTAATATATTAATGGGATGTTTAACTAACAAACAAAGAGTGGTGAATTCGCAGATCTACGTTAATAATTATGGCTTCTCTATAACTTTTTGGTGTAACATGACTGGAGTAGTATCTTCTTACTTGAAACCACAGACACAGGACAACTCACTCAATGACATTAAAACAATGAGTTATGAATATTTTGGTTGTCCTGATTACATTTTTATTGATTTAATGCCTTGTTCTGTCTGCCTGTAAAGAGGACAAATTAATCAGATCAAATTGCTTGTATGGCACTATCATTTCCACTGATTTGTTTTTAAAGGAAAATAATAGCTTAGTATGTACATTGAAATAATTGTACCTACTTAAAGTGATTTTTTTTCAATATGGTACATACTTTAATACATAAGTGTAAGTGTATAGCTAAGTAAGTAAGTACTTTCTTAATACTTATATAGTTACTCAAATATTAAATTAACTTTAGTACCTAAGTACTTACTTGAAACATTTGCTCTAAGATTTCTCATTGTCTTGATAGCTCACGTTGTTTAAAACATTTGAAAATTCGTTGATTGTCATATTATAATCTGTATAACATGATGTCATCATTAAATACTAACTATTATTATGGTTAATCAGTCCGCAAGGTCCTTGAAGTGAATTTCTGGCCTTGAGCCATTGACATTGTGATACGTTTCTTTAAGCCTCTCTGATAATCGACGATTAACATGCACGCTGAGTTTTTAGTGTAATTTAAGACGCGACTTTCAAGTAATACTATTTACAAGATATCCAGTAATCTCATCTGGCTTTAACGATATACCTATAAGCGCTATCTTTTCCTATTTCCTCTTCAAGCTAATCACGCCATAACTGCTACTCGACTAGACCGAGCGAGGGAAAGTTGATTTATATTAGTATATATTTTACTCAGAAGACAATTTGCGAAAGCTTGGAAGAATGATTAGGTACACTAAGTAGATTACATTCAATTACAAATTAATCTTTAATTTTATGGCCATTTAATATCAAAATCTAACACTGCGTTCCTTGTCCTATCTGCTATCGATGTCAAGAGCAATTTCATTTTCAGCAGATACTTAATACAAAGTCGCTGAATAAAGTCGCGTCTAACATTTCCATTACTAAATTAAGCGTGCGATTGCTTTTTACCCTGCAGGTTAATCTACGTCTTTAAAGGGCACACTGACGTCTCGACTCGACCTGTAAGCCATTACAAGATATCGCTCTACTAGGCAGCTATGTGATTATTCTGACATGGTTCAATTAAGTACAACGAATGTCGAATAGTTAATGAAATTGTGTTATTTATTAGCTTTTCAGAAAACACTTGAGCTGACTTGAAATTAGCTATAAGAACCAATTCGCATGGGAAAATATTCGAAAGGAAATTAGGGTTCTTTAAATAGGTACCTATATGGATCTTCTTCGTTACTGCAGCTCCGATTGTGTATGTAATTCCAAAGTTGAGAATAAATAAATAATAAATATTGCTGGACAATTTACATAGCGAATAGCCCCTTGGTCAGCTCGAAGCTTGTGGTAGTTAGAATACTTTCATCTTTCCAACTGGAATCAATCATCCCATTATCGGACGATAAACAACTCAGCGCAGCATCTGTTTCTAGATATCTCCGTAACAAGGTCCAATCCACAGCCCTACATTAAGTAGAAGGATTGTATTCATAGTATAACCTTTAACCTTTAAGTGCCTCTAACGTTATTTGCGGAACACTTGTATTAGCGCATTTTCTCGTATAATTTCCTCACTCCGACCCGGATTGACACTCGGAGACAGCGAGTTAATTAAGGCCGGTATTATCATCATGTTAATGCTGTTATTATCCAATTCTACGCGAAATACTCTAGTTTTGATTGTTACGGTGGTAATGTCGTTTCGGAAACATTTGCTTTGGATAGAGCTGTAGCGTTATATGTAAGGTAAAAGCCTATGGCTGACACTAACTGTCATGCATTGGTGCTTTTAGTTTGGTATCTTTTGAAAACTATAGTTATATAATGTTAGTTGGCACGATTTGGTTCTGTTTCAGATACAGATTTACTTTTCATTAATGGTACGAAAATGTGTGAGTTTGCTTAGTACTATGTTCAAGTACCTTACTTACTAAGAATCGAGTTAAGTTAACTAGAAGTGAATCTATAATAACTCTATGTTCCTGTGATGTTTTTTTTAATGATTGTGCCGTTTACCTGTTAATCGAACCTTGTAAATGTACTGAACTATATTTTAACAAAGATATTTTCTTTCTACCTACACTAACAAGCTATGTTTTGATGACCTTTCACTAAAGAAGCATGTTTCGTTGAGTCTCTTACAAAAATTGTTACAAATAATATCAGTGAAGTATTTATTTAAAGCCTTTATTAAATTCACGTACACTTAAATATCCTAAAAGTAGGTACTAATAATATCTACGTTCATTATTTTTTTAGTATAAAGGTTAGTAAGGTTCAAGCTTGTCACGGGAGCTAGATTTTGCTGTGCGAATTGTCTTGCATTATTTATTATTTTGACCAGTAATCCACCTGAGTCGCTAATAGAGTACTGACTATTGATCTTGATTAAGGTTTCATTTCATAATAAGTTAGAACCTATAATAATACTAGTACGAGTAGGTATTTAATCCCAAAACTGCATCTGCTTATTGTTTTTTAAAATAACTATACCTAACGGACGTTTTATTACGTAGGTATGTAAACACTTATTTAAAAGATATGATACAATTGATCACCTGATCAAAACGATCAATTGAGAGAAACGATCAATAAGCTATGCCGAATAGCTATCATCTAGATAAATGCGTAACTGCGAAGCATTTTATTCAATGCCTAGCAACTTCAAGTCCCAAAGTACTTTTATCTTATCTATCGTGTAATCAATTCGGTGTCGTTGGCCCCATCTCGTAATCAGAGGATGGTAGATCTCTATAACCGTCTTATGGCAATAGCCTTGAGCTTGACGTATATCGGAATGGTCAATTGCGTCGGCATTTTATGAGGTGTGGTGTGGGTTTTGGCGATAGTCTACGCATCTACTGTCTATGGCTTTTGGTTATGTTCATCTTCTCTCGTATAACATATATTATTATCACCTACTGCGCCACAGAGATCGTCTTTTAAATCTGGTTAGGAATAATCTCAAGTCAAGAATTATGTATTTTTTCAATGACAATACCAAGCCAGTCGGTTATTGAATCGTTCAGCAGAAATGCTATGTTATTTACGTGCCACGGTTGACGTTATCTGTTTCTTTGATTAAGCAATCTGTTTGCAAAATTATGTAAGCTCCTCGAAATGAAGTCTCCGTGTGCCATTACAAAAGTGTACCCCGAGCTTCATCAAAATATAATCTCGGCGCTCGTTTCTACGTTTGAAGTCGCGTAAAATGTCTACCGAAGTACTGAACTGGGCATTACGAATCAATGATGAGATTTGCAAACATTTTTTGCTTCCACAGGGTTCATTGTCTGAGGTATGAATGCCCAACAATGGAGGATGTATAAAAGAAAGATTGAAACTCACGACTGTAACGGTGGCTGCTGGCCAAATGTGAAACAAGCTGTTGGTTTCTAATGAGTCGTGCCGTGAATAAACACCAGGCACCAGGTGGCTTTTGCTATGCTATGATAGACGAAAAAAATCTCTCTGCAGTGTACGTCTTAGATAAGATTTTCAGATTGTAAATTTATTGAAGGCAATTGATAATAGTAACTTGATTTGGTTTGTTTTGTATAATAGTGAAAAATTACTTAAGTAATATAAAATGCAAGTAAGGATTAACAGATAATAAGAAATACAGACACTTACTATTTTATTTTCTTAATTATTTTTGGGTGAACCCAAATGGCTATCAAATAAACAAACTTAAATTGGTTGGTACTTAAATGTCCAGTTGTTTAAAAACAATGTGCAAACTAGTATTTCGAATATTCTAAGGTAGAAGCTTACTTATTAACTCAGTATTAATTAGGTAAAGTTACTATGAAACAAGAAAGTGAATGACAAACAAAACCAAAATTAACAACAGAGTTGCGACTAATTTCTCCAACTTATCTGACCTTTGCATTCAGTACGTCCTTTGATAACCTTATTAACATAAGCTCTGAGAAACAAGCTTCGGGCTACTGTAATTCTGAGCACACTGAAATAGGAGCTTTTCATTAGTACAGAAATAATCCTGTAAACCCACGTGTGAGCACACGGTTTCCTGTTGAATATCTTAGCTTTAAGGCACAGCTTCACAGCTGTGTAATCCTATTTAGGATCTGCGTTAACCTAGTTGAGTTCATGGTCCAATTTTATATAAGTTGAGTTCATGCGGATGCATTTTATTACGAGTTTCTCTGGTTTGCGCCACTAATGCAGAATAGGGAAATGTTTTTACCCCAATATTACGAAGAGTCCTCAAATTATATGGCGTGCTGATTTACTAGAATATTCTATAAGTTGTCTTCATCGTTGTGTTGTCGTGTTGTATTTTTGTAAACATATCGAAAAGACAGGCCGATCAGTTATATTCATACTGCCTGTAGTTAATATACTTACCTAACAAAAACATATTCTGGAACTCAGTGGAACTTGTCACTTGAGATATCATCCATCTTCCTGGCTCGGCGAAAATGTTATATGGAGTCTACTAAACACTTCAGCCACTTTAGCTCTAGTTACTCCATATCGACGTGAATTTGGTAACATTGCGTTACGATGAGGTTCAAATCTGACGCGCGTTATCAATCTTCGTAGCTGTAGTGAAACTTCAGGGTGCGTCAGATACAATTTTTCCTGTGGCTTCAGTAACAATGTGCGCGAGCTCAGATGTGGATAATAAACGAGCCAAGTTTTTATTAGGTCGCCGCAACTACCAGCGTCTCGATATTTTCAATTTCACAGGCGAGAGTTTTCTCGAACCCTATTGGATCTTGTCAGTCCTTAAAATATTACGGTAGCGCGACTGAGGTCCGTTTTTTCAGAAGCTTATAGAACTGTAAAAGGTGTCTGAACAGTTGGAAGACAATTCTGTGTGACCCAATCCTGTATACAGAACATCCGCTTCTTCAGTCGGTATTAGACGCATAAATCTCGTTTATTATTTCCAGTGTACCTACGACTAGCTATCTTGTTGTATTTCGCTGTCTTTTCTTACATTCTCGGCCGTTGGGTCATTTTACAGTATTTGCTTGTTTTATTTTTGGGCTTAAAACTAAATGTTTGTTCTACAGATTGAAGAATACAGCATTTAATAAAAAATAATTGTTTCTAAAACTATCGTGAATATGGAATAAAGAAAGACCATTATCTCACTGCCAGACTGCCACGCTGCATATAATAATACAATTTCATGCGCGTGAATGCGTTTTCTATGTATGGCAATAAAGTTCGCATTTTCTATACTAACGGAGACACTTACAAGCAACGTTGGAACACAAATGCACGCAACATGCATATTGTTGCGTGATAGTGTGTATCGCCTAAGTACTTGAGTAGTACTAGTATTCTGACCTAACCACATTACTCACTAGAACTATTAAATGCTTTATTACAATGGTTTTCTATTTTCAGCCGTAACCTCACTATAGCCTAAACTACTGAAGCTACAAAGTAGAGAGTACTGAATAATGCTGTATGTTTTTGTATCGACTGTTGACACTTTTGGGTTGCTTTGGGTCGCTAAGTGTTTTGTAATGTTCTCAAATCGAGCGAGAATAAACGTAGATTTGGCACTGAAATCGCTCAAGCGAAAACCAAACGGGTTTGTAACTGCGCCGTTTGGTCGAAAATCCTAGATTATCGCCATTTGATTGATTTCTAATAGCTAATAAAGTAGAATAACCTATCCTTTTATTTATTGACTCCACCAATAAAAAATCGCCATCATTTAGAACTTAAATTACATTCCACAAATAGCCATGGGCCTCCATTAAACTCCTGAATATTTACAACGAAAACCTAGGTACTACAAGTTTTGGGGGATTTGATATTATCACCACGCTTACCAGCATGGTTGCTGATCGTAGAGCATAGGTACAGTTACTGGCACAATATGGCACCAACAATACCTACTACGAGTATATCTATTTGATTTACTTACTTTAGTACTTACTTAATTACCGTTCATGTTTTATTTAACTTTATAATTCGTTGATTGTTATTCAAATTTTCACTCGAGCCTACGTTTATTTTAGATAATTGTTCGACAGATGTTATTTTTGAGTGTTTCGAACATAAAGGAAATACAACTTGTGTTTGTCCAGTAGTGAGACGTAATATAGGTTTGTTTATTTATTGGTATAACCCCCGCAATTGAAAATGAATTCTGTAAATGGCGGCGGTATGTATGGGTACGATTGGCAAAACAAGGATAAAAGTATAGACAGCGATAGAGAGTGAGCGAGAACGCATGCGAGCGGACGCCATTTACAGAACTCATTTCTAATTGCGGGGGTTATACAGGTAACAATGCATCCATCAATCTTACATCCATAATTTCATACTAAGTTTATAGCTAAGCATCATTCCAAAGCAAGCATGTAGGTTAGGTACTCATCTTAGTCAAGAGTTTGCAGTAGTTATGATTATAATAATACTCTCTTACCTATTTCTCTGTTAGGTCAACCTAGCCTAAGTGAACTAACTGGGCAATTTCTCACAGAACTTGGCAAGGATAAATGATGAAATTGCCCGCAAAGAAACTTCTTTGCGCTACGGACAAAGTTATTATCCAAGTCGGTTAATTTATGAAAGTTAACGCACCTGCCTACTTGCTCGGGTTAAAATCGCGAACTCTGGCCAGGGATTAATTAATTATGAGTGTAACTTCTGACGGTATTTTATGGTCGTTTGATTAATTTGTTTTCTGGAGTACTGTTATAGTTATTGTTTTTGTGGGTAAAATTGTTAAGTTTGGAATTTGATTTGATTGAATTTAACCGGTTCCTAATTTATTAATTCTAAGTACCCGCTGTATTTGCTTGTTTGATGCTTGACAACTCATTGTCTTGACATTTCTATGCTCATTGGTTTTGATTTTGATGATTTTTTGAAAGCTGATGATGATTTTAATTCAATCGTGAAAAACTTGGCCAGTTGTTTCCTGGTTCTTTCCAATAATGCAATTCAATTCGTTCTTTCATAGAACTATGCTTGGATAGTGAGGCGAGGTCTATGTTCAGCAGTAAAAAATTACGATTATGACGATCCATCCTATTAGGTATTTATTTATCTCTGTACATATATTAAATGGTGCCATCACAATTTGTTTTATACTTAGCACAGACGTTAATTTTCTTTGAGATAGGTATACGATACCTAGTTCTCCTAACGAGGAAGATACGACGTTGAAAGGTCGTTGAATCACTCAACATGAGTAAGTAATGATTAGATAAGTTCCGTAATTGGAATGTTAGTTGTGCTCAGTGTTGCCAACGGTTAAACGAGCTTCCTAGTTCTCAACTTAGTCTAGAATACCATGACGAATTTCTTAGTCATTTATATTTATGAACAAAATATAAGTAGCGATTGGGCAGGATATGTGGCACAGTTGGATCTGGTTCTTTGGGCCAAACTTGACGGCCAACTTAAACGGCCAACACACTCTGTTTGTATTCATTTTGTACAACGGGAATTACTCACGTATTTACATAGGAGTTAAACAACTCTCGACGTTTCGACCACAACCAGAGCAGTCTTTTTCAGGAGGAGTGAGCGTCCCGCCGTGCCCCGTCTCCTCTCAGGTCGCGCGCGCGGTTCTCAGAGGAGACGGGGCACGGCGGGACGCTCACTCCTCCTGATAAAGACTACTCTTGTTGTGGTCGAAACGTCGAGAGTTGTTTAACTCCTATGTAAATACGTGAGTAATTCCCGTTGTACAAAATGAATAGTATAACTCACGAAAATTTTGAAAGTGACACTTTTTTGTCCTATATTACTCACAGATACTTTCGTTTTTATAATATGTGTAGGATTTATCCCAGGCATCATACTGGAACATTAATAAAACACATCCAAAAACGAATGTGAAACCCAACCGACCAACTCGGATGATAAAAGTTGAAGCTTAAAAGCATCAGCACTGGCCGTGGTCATTAAAAGTAATCAGTAACATGTTAACACATTCAGGTGGGACCTAATTACCCGTTACACCTGCGTCTACGAACTCATTACAGCCTACGTGATCGAGACTGTAGCTCTTAATGTAACTTTACACTTTGCTGCAAAGAGGCTAAAGACTACAGTTTGCAAAAAGTTTTAATGTAACTGCCCAAACGGATGCTAACTTGATTTTTAGTTTTTATACCCTATACGTTAAGTGCCGATTAGTGCTATCTCTCAACATTTTACTATTTTGTTTTGATACTAACCGAGTTGTTTTAAACAACATAAGCCATGTTGAACGAGTTGATAAATTAAGTGTTCATTTACTCAAGTACTCAACAAAAAACAATACGAAATACAGTCAATATGAAGAGCTTACTAATGACAAGTAAGTACTTACTCACACAGTTAATAATCCCTTATCTTTTTATGTGATTTTATCTTTTAAATGAATATAACCAGTCTAATCACAATAGGTCATTTTAGATTTCTGTTAACATTAATATTCAGTTTGCGTGGCAGCTATAGTGCGGTGATTTCAAAAGCCTAAATTGCTCGCAGCTATTTGCTACATAAATTTGCTACATAAATAGTGTACGTTGAGCGGCAAAACCTAGGAATGTATCTATTCTAATAATTAAGCTTAACTATTGTGATAAAAAATAGCATAAAGCAAATATGAACTTAACTTAAATTACGCATTGAAATTTCGCCAGTGATACATGCTATAGAACTAGCGAAGTCGAAAACAAACAGGAACGAGCATCTACAGAAATTTAGATCGTCACAATCTTTATTTAGGTCGACGCTACTCTTAACTCGAATCTGTGAGAAGAAACCCAGCACCCATCTAAGCAAAAATTTCTCATAGAAACTTCATTCTTACACTCTCTTCTTCAACACACAACACTTACATAACTTCCTCGTTACACTTTGAAACTAAACTAATCATATTTGCTACAAAGAAGCTCTTAAAGACAAACATCAACTGAATTTTGCTAGTAAAACTCTTAATTTAGGTCACCGCTTGTGAAGGATGGGTGTTCTAAAGAAGTGCAGCCCTGCGATCGCAGCTAATAGAGCACATTGAAACTTTGCTAGTCATATTTGCTATAACAGAGACATAATAGACAAATGCCTAGAGGAGCATGGTACTTATTAAGTTACGGACTTGCTGTGGTACAGTACTCCCTTTGGGAGTTAATAGAGCGAGAGACTATGCCAATAGTGCAAGAATCTAATAAGCGTGGGAGGAAGTGCATTGCTCCTGTTTGCTATACTAGGGTGTTTAGAGGTGGCTTCGTAAGTTGTGATATTGAAGACCTTATGTTTTAATGAGATTAATTAGAAAGGAATTATGTTGACGGAAGACCATCAATATTAAGACCATAGTGCAAGGGTCGGAGGAACGAAATCGATCAGATCAGATCAATTGTGTTTGATAAGTGTATAAAAAAGCTTTTTCAGAAAACGTAAAACTTCAACAAATTTCATTATGCTCTTAAATTTTACGATTCTTCGGGCTTCGGAGATATAACACAAAGTCCAAATATTGCTTTCTTATCTTCTATGAAAGCGTCTACTCTGATTTAAACATCCATTCGGCTAAGGTAAGGTCGCAGACAATGATAAAATGCCCGAGTTTGAATAATTTAGGCTAAAGGTTTTAGACAAGACGTTGCTTAAGCCGGCTGAATGGAACACATTAAGTTTTTGTTGCTCGAAAATATTTCAGGCTTAACTTGATTTTTATTTCGAGTTTACTTAGCTTTCAAGTTTATTAGTTTACGTGCGAGATATTGGAATCTTTCGTTCATTAAATGACACCGACGAAATGGTTTTGTTTACTCAGAAGTGATTAAGTAAGTAAACTAAGCACCTAAGGTTACTTATATAAACATTTTATCAAGTGATCATAAATGTAAATATATGAATATTCATATTTTTTTTTATACCTATGTATTTTTAAACGACTATAACAAGTCTTTGTGCCTTATTATAAACTTACTTACAGATACAGCTTCAAAATACTTTAAATGCAGAGATTTGATAAAAAGTTACTACCTACTGATAAAATTGCTAAACTTTGTAGAAATGCTATATTATTCAGATTATCTGATATTATGGAAGAGATCGCTCTTTAGCGATAAGGCCGCCCATTGTACTTGATTCTTTTTGTTGTTTTTTGTATTTTTTATTTATTTGGTGTACAATAAAGAGTTTTTATTATTATTATTATTATTATTATTATCTAAAGCTTGTTTGGCTCAGCGGCCCGAGGGGATCTCGGCGACTGATGGAAAAAGTTATTTCGTATGCATCTGCATTGGAATGTCTTCAAATTTTCAAATATCCGGTAAACAACTTATTACTAAAAAAAGTATGTTGAAAAAATTAAACGAATAGAATTCATTAAAGATCTTGTGCTGCGTACCTCTTGGTTTTTCTATTAGAATACGGGCTCTAACGGTGAAGGCAAATATCGTGAGAAAACCGGCATGTTTTGAGAACTTTGAAAAGTTTGTAAGACATGAGTCGTTCACCAAACCGCAGTCCACCGTGGCGAGTTAAAGCCTAATATTTCTAGTCAAGTGAGAAGTCCCTGTAGAATAGAATATAAATTGAGTCACACAGTTTACAATTCTCAGAGCTATCACCTGAGACATTAAGAGCTTTCCACTGGTCTCTTACAAAGTCATTAAAGTTATCACGAATGTCGTTATCGAACTCTCGCCGATACACCCAATTAGTGAGAGAGCTTTTCAAGTCTTGTAGCACACTGTAAAATGATAATGATAAATATCATAAACCCCTTTGTACCACGATCTTCTTTATAATTCTTAGATGAATTAGCTTTAACGTCAGATAAGCCATTGTTGGGCAAAGCCGTTAAAACACATACTGTCCAGACCAGTAATATAGGTTTCTCTATATTTTCCGACGTGGATTTCTAAAAATCAAGTTTACTAAACTATGTATAACGTGCGCAATTAGAAATGAGTTCTGTAAATGGCGTCCGCTCGCATGCGTTCTCGCTCACTCTCTATCGCTGTCTATACTTTTATCCTTGTTTTGCCAATCGTACCATACCTACCCGCCGCCATTTACAGAATTCATTTTCAATTGCGCACGTTATACTTAAATTAAACTTAGATACTTATAGACTTTTATGTCATTTAACTTTATAAGCAGTATCTACTTAAAGCCGAAACATTATATATATGAATTACTCTATGGGATCTTATCAGACGCGAGGAAACGTGATTATTGAAAGCTAGATATATTTGAAAGAAGATATTTGCTGCTTTGTTTCGAGTGCTGTACCAACTTACAGAGATCACCGATCTGCTTGGTAAGGGTTGACGATTAGGTTATACCGATATCTAAGGACCTATATTATGATGTTCCATTTGAGGAACTTAATACCTAGGAGTAGACGTAAATATAGTTGTTTGTTAGTAACAATATACAATATTTTATGATAATAACCTGGGCTCTCGTTAATATAAGTGTTACGTTGAGTATTGTGTAGTTATGTTGAGGATAAGGAGGAGTGTTATTAATTTTAATGTGATTCTCTTTGAATGCTGTATCGTATCCTTGTTATCAGATTTTATGGGTATCATTGACTTGGGTAATCTCGGTTTCTGTATTGGTTCGGTGTCAATGAGTTCGACAATATAAATTTGTATATCGATATTCGCTTTAAAATATAAACAATTACAATTCGTGTCGTGGTAATTTTTATAGATTTCTATAGTATGCCGTAGCAGTGGACAAAAACTCTATAATAGTTCCCCATAATTCCCTTAAAATATCTAAGAGCTCTCTTACTAAGCTGTTCTTTACTTCCAACATTTCTAACGCTACAAAGCATTCTTAACCCTTTGTTCAAGTGACAACTCAAACCACATTATTACATTCTAACTTATCTCCACTTAATTTAACCCTTGTCTTCTCCAGTTTTAATTAACTCTTAGTCGTAAACTATAGATTGAGATGTAGGGTGTTTAGGGAACCCTTATTTAACCCCCCTGTCAACTGTTTTGTAATCTGTGTAAGTATTCACGCAAATGCGAATGCGGCTTTCTATAGGGGTGGGTAAATAGACTATTCGAAGAGACGTGTTGGCTAAGTAGAAGCACACTCGACTTTTATTCCGCAGGTCGTGGGTTCATACCCAGACGCGGACCGCTGTTTGACCGAGTTCTCGATATTTCGGCAAAGTTTCACGCGCCATGATGACGAGTAACACAAAAACTAACGGTGGTAAAAATCACGTGTTAAATCATAATATTGTTCATAACCATGATAGGTGGTACTTAGGTACCAAAAGTTAAATAAGTTAGTATTTTTCAAGGGTTGTTCCATATAATTATGTTCTGTGGTATTATATGTATAACTACGTAGATTATATTAGCATTAAAAGCTTCTATTCGTCTGACTGTCGTCTACCAGACTATATTTATCACGTCTGCGACGATCGCAATATAAAGCCACGGATACACCAGGCCATAATTGAGCAACATGCTTCCCAACAAACACGTAGAAGGTGCGCCCGTTATCGAGGCGGAAAAAAGCAAAATGTCCTGCTAAACGTAAAATGTTGCGGGACACTTTCAGTGTCACGTTAATCTAGTGTTTCTCATCATGTAGTGGAACTATTTGTCCCCTAGTGTGTCTGTGGCTTTATACTAATATCTGTATTCGATACATAGTTTCGCGCATGTTATCCATAATTTGATGCAATATCGATTGTTGGTAATGTAATCCTAGCAAAACTATTCCCGTCATTTAAGGTTCAAAGACCCAAAAATCATGTCTATCTATTCATATGTAAGTAAAACGGAAAACGGAAATATTACTGAAGGGGTCGGCAATGCGTAAATCTATACTTCTATACTAATATTATAAAGCTGAAGAGTTTGTTTGTTTGAGCGCGCTAATCTCAGGAACTGCTGGTCCGTGTTGAATAAATAGAGATTTCATGTTTCTTGTGTTGTGTTCTCATTAACGCAGCAGTCATTATGCTATGTCATATTATTACTTGAATAAAACACACAAATCTGTCTTCGTTCTTTGTAAAGTATCTAATTCTAATCTCCCTAAATTTTCCCTGTCGCAATGATTACTTCAGTTCGAAATGTGCATTATAAGTACCCGGTACCCGCGCGTAAATTAAGTTTTCTCATCGAATTAGTGAAATGGTCCTCGGTTCGTTACACATTTCCATTTGGCATAAGATTTCTATATCTCGTCGCAACCAAAATATGGGTCCCTTGATACGTGCCTGAAATTGCGGTTACTGCCGTGATAAAATCGTACTCGAAGTCTCGAACTAAGACTGAATTTCTCAGTCAAGGAGTCAAGGGCAATGCTGTAATCGATCGCGTTTAACCTTTTTCTGTCTTTTTTCATCCATCTAAATGTCCCAGACACAATATACAAGGTGTCTCAATATGGGAAGGGCCAGGGGTCGAAAAATCAGGCGAGGGCATTGTTTCACAACTTTTCTGGGTCTGATGTTGAAAAAATATTTTAATGTTTAAAGTTGGCTATTTTATTACTGTAGATCTTAAGCTTACATACCTTAGTAGACGGTTTTTTATATTATTTAATTAATATCTTGTTAATCCATAATGCTAGTAACCAGTATTTAATTTTGCTTTTTTCTTTTGTTACAGACAATTTTAGTTCCGGTGCAGAACTCTCGTGAGATGGAGTTCGAAACCACACCCGTAAGTACCTATATTATAAGAATATTATATAATTTTTTTATCATCACAACTAAGTTTTGCCCAAATTGTGAAAGCGCCATCTCTTAGTAGCGTTGTACAACAACTACATGTTCCTACAGGAGGAATACTGCGCAGCGATTTAGTTATAAAGTTTTGTACGAGATGGCGCGTTAGTCCATACCGTAACCGAGCTTCGTTTCGTTGTATTTCTATGTTAAGAGAATAGGTGGCGCTGAATTATAGGTTCGTGTATATTCGGATATTGTATGAACCACACCAAAAATACTTCAGATTGTTTCACGCTGTTTAGTTTATAAACCCTTCGCGAGATGACACTGAAGTTATATAAAACAATAAAACAACAACACATAGGTTAGGTACTATGAATATGATGCCTTAAAAATAACTAACTTTGGTTTTGGACGTCAGATAGTGTATGTAGTGTAGATAGTGTATCGTTTCGCGGGTTCCTTAATTAGTTAACAGTAGCTGAATTTGTATGAAGTTTCTTATACATATAAGTAAATGTCCTAATTAGTTGTATGTAGTATATCAAATATATATGTTAATAATAAAACAAGTGGAAATATGACTTAATACACGCTATAGTATCAAAATCTTCAGAACAGATCATATTTAATCAGTATGGAAATTATTTCATAACACTTTTTTCAATATGCATATGTTTAAAGCCATTAGACATGACAATGAAACTCCCCATTCGCGAAGTTTTCATTCAAAACGGCTTCCCATTTTGCAACTATCGCGCATCCAATTCACAGTGTTGCTAGTTTTTCACACGACAATTTAATTGTACTTACACTTGCGCTGCAGGATATAATGGCAGGCTGAAAGCTTGTTCGTGTTATGATTTTAAAAATTCACTCGAAAGGCACGCTGAATGTGAGCTTAATTTAATGCTGTGTGAGGACAACGCGAGGTTCATTTTTCCAACAATTTCAGCGGGCATGAGTCGCGCTTCGTAAGTGCGGAATTAACACATTTTGGCACGGGACATATCGCTTTTAAAATATTTCGAAAGATTACACGGCACAGCCAGCGTCCATTGTCCGAGCATACATTTCGCTAATTTATATGAACCGTTTCGTGCCTCATATTGCCCGCTATCGGTTCATTAATAAACTATATCCTGTGTAGCAGCATGTTATACAAAAGCCGCAGACCGTTTCGAATTGTTTCAGCGTGAAATTTATAAGGGTTAGAATTTTAAACACCCGGTTCAAACAATTGTTATTTAAATTAAATTACGGTTTGCGATAGGGCGCCAATATAGCGAGAAGCTCGATCAAGTTGCAATGTAATGTTGCATTTTGTATGAGTTAATTTAATAGAGTTCATGGAAAGTGGTGTTCACATCTGTGTGAGTGAGCGTCGCCGTAAATTGTGCCGAGCGAGCCCCGCCTCGAGCGCGTTCCGACTCCGCTCACGCCTGTTCCGGATATTCACGTTACGAATGGCTTTATTAAGACTAAATATTACAATTTCCGAGCAACTATTGCGACGGTTAGAATTGCTAATGCGCTACCCAAGGATGGAGCCGAGTGAAAAGATGCGATTGCACTGAAAACCACCCGACTCGGGGTTTCCTGTTTTATGAGCGGCGAAATTGCAGTTTCACACTGAGTTGCCAACTACAGCTGGATGTTACGCCTCAGAATGATTTAAATACTTCTGTTATCTGCAATAACTTACTTCAGAGCACTCGACTAAAATGTTAAAGTATTCCGGTTAACTGTCGACTTATCTCCGAGTTATAATGAGCATTTCTGAGAGGAATGTTTGAAAAAATATCCAAAGCCATTATTAGCGTTAGAAAGATAACTTGTCGGAAAAAGGGCTACGTCTAGCAACCACAAATTACTATGATTTAATATTGCTTAGTTATCTGCGGGTTGGTAATTTGTTAGCGCGCCTCTCAGGGCCCGTGTTGGGCGCCATTGTTGCTCCGCAGCCTTTTGTTCATCGCCTTCCACCCGCGATACGATCTTGAATTATTATGATTAGGATTCTTTGCCAAGTGACGTGGGCTCGCTTATTTCCTCGTGTGCGTTTTAGTTTTACCTAAATACATTACTCTTAACGAGATCATCTCTGTTGTTTCAATGGCTACAAAATACAATTGGAAGGATAACATATTTGACATAACGTGTAAGCGTTGAAACCAGAATAGCGCACTTAATTGAAATGATAAACTTGCGATTGTCAAACCGCCACCGATTCATTTGCATAATGCGTCCGCCCGGTAAACTAGTCGATTAATATACTCATATACGGGTATTGAGGTGACCCGCTAGATTAATAGACTTCACCACCGCTCGTAAAGTCAATGGAGTTAATATATCAGCCGTCATGTCACGCCATCGTCTGACTTTCATTTCATATAGTGCTCTCGAAAGAATCGATCTGCGTGCGGCTTTTTCAATTAGTGAACACACTCGATTGTCGTGTTAATATTATAGTGTTATTGCTCTGTTATCCATCCATCTTGACCGTTGTAATGGGTGGCCATCAGGGAAATGAATCGTCTGGCTGTCCGGTTGAGCGGAATGGGAGCGGAGTACAAGTGTTCTCCTCGTGAAATTGCTTTCCGTTAAAATGTCCGACGCGAGGTATCTGGATGCCGATGCTCTGACGACTGTTAGCGATATCGTTTTCCTGAATCCTTTTCCTTCTCAGACATTCCCATTATACTGAATTTAAACTTCCTTGTTCCTTCGCCTGATCATTGTTAAATCTTTCAGATAACCTGCTGCATTCCACTATTTCCTGCTCCCATCCTGAATCATTTCCCAGAAAAAGTTTTATGAAGAAAATATCAATATACGGAACCTAGCTTTTTATTTGTCTGACTCATTGAATGATGAAACAGCTGAAAATGCGGTCCGCAATGCCCTGAGAGTGACCAAGTCTAATGGACGATGCTCCGAACAGCAGTATCGGAGCATAGTGCTCCGGTGCTTTCATCAAATGCAACGCTGTTTGCGGCCCGTCCGTAAATACGTCCACACAACGCGACGGAGCAGTTACCAAGGATTGCAGATACAGTGTAGCATGCGGCGTGCGTGCCACACCCCATTCATTAGGTGCCGAGTGCTTCCGAGCATTTATCAATCTACCCGCACAAAGGCAACGCCTCG
Source organism: Chloroclystis v-ata (assembly GCA_963691955.1). Lineage (NCBI taxonomy): Eukaryota > Metazoa > Arthropoda > Insecta > Lepidoptera > Geometridae > Chloroclystis > Chloroclystis v-ata. The sequence continues at coordinate 16,353,661 of OY829900.1, read as the reverse complement.
CTAGTCGACCTCTCATTATGCGAACAAAACTGTTTTTTGGTTGTAAACCTGAATTTAGCGAAAGTTTTAGTTCTTCTAATTTTATTTTTAAATACCCACATGTTAACAAAAGCCATTGCACTATTTCAATGGTATCTCCGTAAATATAAAGCACATCGAATGAGATCTCATATCAAATGTTTCATCACTGAACAAAAAAATTGTGTTGCAAATTTCATTTTAAAACTGCAGCCTTTTGCTGCAACCCATATAACCAAAACGAAACAAATGTGGCTTGGATCAAACGCCTAAAGTCAATTTTTGCAGATTCGTTGCGCACATCACACTGAATATTCAAACTAACGCTCGAAATGATGAAATATGCACGTTTCCAAAATGACTGCCCTACACTGAGAAAAAAATACTGTCAATTTAACAACAAAACTTTGCGGCTATACAACCCACAAAGGGACGTTGTGGCTGAGTAAACGTTTTTATTGTCGCCAGAGCTTTGTCGATTTCACAAAACTACAGCAACAACTTCAATATTGTGTGTGTGTATCGTAAACATTGTCAATATAACACATGTATCGGACCATGAATTGAGAAACATTTGTCACTCTAACAATATAAATACTGTCAATATAACAGCAGAACTTTGTCACTGGAGCAATGTATCTGACCATAAATTGAAAAACCTTTGTCACTCCGACTACATTAATATTGTCAATATAACAGCAGAGCTATGTCACTGGAGCAAAGTATCAGACTATAAATTGATAAACCTTTGTCACTCCGACAACAGAAATATTGTTAATATAACAGCAGAACTATGTCACTGTAGCAACGTGTTTGATAGCCTGCCATTTAGATGTAGTTAACGTAGCAAATGTTTATTGTCATTTTAACAACAACAATATTGTTTAAACTTTGTCACTGTATTTACTTTGAACTTTGTTGTTGTATTTATTTTCACTTCGTTAGGAGAGCAAACTAATTGTTGTGGTTACAGTAAAAGTACGTTGCGAAGTTGACAACTCTATGAACAACATTTAGTTTGCCATTCCAACAAACCAGTTATTGCTACCCTACCAATAGCCGCTCCTCCTTCAGGCCGTACGTATACGTCACGTATCACGTTGTTGAACGTACAATAAACGTCCAACTACATGACGATACACACACGGCATGAAGGTTTATTTTTGCAGCTGATAGGGTAGTAACAACTGGTTTGTAGGAATAACTTAATGCTGTGTTTACAGAGTGCCAACTTATAAATAATTTACCGTTACAAATAACAAAACTTTAAACTATTAACAAAGGGAGTAAGCGAATAAAAAACAATAGTTTGCCCTCGGTGTCTGATATGAGGGGTAGTAGTCAAATAAAAAATTGTCTTGAATCATAATTATGGGCATTTATTGTGAATAGATCCTATAGTTCCTAATTAATCGAACGATTGTACGATTTTGAATTTACAGCCAGCTTAAATTGCACAATACTACCATTGATTTGAAGTAGTTGCATTACTTACATTTATGTACTTAATTTATGTTACTCACATATTTATTTTACTTACATTTATGTACTTAATAACTAAAGTTGTAAATAAAACATCACAATTAGTAAATTACATTTTTATGGAACTATTACACCATCTTAAATTCAGAGACTAATTCGGCATACATTGCTGGGCAGCTGGGTTTTGTTAATTCCAATAACATTACTTCAACCAGCAATGTTTGCTGAATTAGTCTCTGAATGCTGAATTGTGGAATAGATCCTATAGTTAAGAAATACATATAAACTAATGGAGATGCTACATAATTATATAGTACTTAATACAAAAAAGTTATTACAAAAAATTTGCAAAATGACATTACATCTGGCTCACTATATTTTCTAGCCCTATTTAGCTAGGTATTTACTGCTTTAAGAATGAAGATTGTTCAATTTTATTAATAACTAATGGAGGTGTTCATTTCTTAATACAAAAACTACAAAAATCACAAAGGCTTACGCAAAATGACGTATTTCAAAGTCCGCCCACCATGGCTCATATTGATTAGATTGCAAGGAAAATGATACTGCATTGTATCATAATTAAGATACCTGGGATCATCTTCAGGAGCATCTTGGACACAGTATGCAAAATAATGGTCATCAAAACCTATCGTATGTATGGGTAACACTTTACTTGATATCAAAAATAGCCCGTTGAATGAACATCCAACACGGGAAAGCTGCCTTAGGGTATGCACAATCTAAGGCCCAGTATAAGTTGTAGGTCAGCTTAATAGCTTCACAAACTGTTTGTACCTGGTAATGTGGGCCAGCAGTTACAATTTCATACATATATATATTTGTCCAAGATGGCCCTACTGCCAGTATGTATGGCTGACTTGGGATACCTTTGATAGTGTTGAATTGGTCCCTTTGGATGCAAAATGTTCCTATTTCGGACGAAGATGCTACGTGCGCCACGAAGCCATTCCTAGTCTCATCTCTGGTGAGCCGCCAGAGTTTTTTTTTCGGTACGGTCACAGTGTGCATCTGCCGGAGCAAAGCGACAATCCCCAACAATGCCGCAACATTTCCCTGCTCCTCGCCAGCTGTTAAATAAACAAAAAGTATTTTAATTTCTCATTACCTATTATGTGAAACTTGTTCTAGTTGCCATCAATGATAACTATAATTTATTTTATTCATAATTATATTCATATTCATATTAAATCATATTTTATTAATAACTGATGTACTTAATACAATACTATACATATAGATAGATATTTTTTATTATACATAGAAAACATCCAGAACGCCCTGAACAAATATCTGCAGATCGTAAAAACATTTGTCCCCAGGCGGGAATCGAACCCGCAGCCTCCTGCGTCGCAGGCGGACCTTCGCCCGCAGAGGTCGTCAAAATAATCAGATCAAAATGTGAAAATACAGGCTGCTATGACCATGACAAGAAACCCGACTCGTTGCTTCCTCATTCATCAATGCTTTTAAACATGCTTGTGATACTTTTGTATGGATTAAAAACATTATTTACCAGAAGCTAAATCCAACAGCTCTACAATTGTGTCATCTGATTTGTTTGACCCTGCTTTATCTGCGAGCAGTTTCAGTAGTTTCAGCTTTACTAGGGGAAACTTTTCTTCAAATGTATTGTTGGCCGTAGGATATACAGTCTCAAAATCAGAAGTTAACTGTGAAAAAATAAAAGAACAAGTTAATAATCACTACTTTACTTTTGTTTTGTCGGTATAACTTGTAAGTATTCCAATGTATAGAATAATAATTAAAAACTAAGAGCATATAGAACTCCTATCTACTAAAACTACTAAAAATGACTAACTTCTTGTTGGTTAATTTTCTCCAGTGCAGACCTAAGTTTAATCTTATCTGCAAATTTGGTGTTTGCTGATTTGCAAAGTTCAGACAATTCTCCATCATTGGCTTGTAATAAAATTTCAAATGTCACTCCCTCTACTGAAAGCAAGTTAAACAAGGTTTCAATGCAGCAGGCAAAACAAAAGCTTGTGTAAAGCCGTATAGGTACAGAAAGAAAGCTGGAAACTTATAAGCCGCGCAGAAAAATATATGAACGCACGCCGATAAGCACTGAACGGTGCCGACAAGTTCCGACAAGCTTCAACACGAGCTGGTCAGCGCTGGGCGCTGCCATTTAAAATTAATAAATAACTGCCTTGGTGTGCTTCAACCTGCTTCCTTTGTGTAGAACGGACCAGCGCTATCAAGCGCCGGTAAGCGCTTATAAGTTTCCAGCTTTCTTTCTGAATACGGCCGTACAGGCAAAGGCAAAAATATGTAGGTATACACTCCACTACCTCACCCTCAGGCCTCACCGGTACATTTCAAACAAAAACTTACCCAACATAAACTCGAGGAGGTGTGAGAGCCCTTCGTTCTCAAGGAACTGGGCTAAATCCATTTCGATGCACTCACTAAAAAATCTGTGGTATTTAGGTAGACCTATATGAAGTTCTTATGAACTTAGAACTTATGAACACCTCAGAAATAATCACAGTCCAGGCACGCACCCATTCGCACTGAAGTATGACACCGAATGATGCGTGTACGACAAAATAGTCAAAATACAGTTTCCCCCCGCTACGCCCCGCACCGCGCGCCAAGTTGTCAAATTCTCTAAGCTAACTTTGTTGCATCGCAGAGTTGTGCCCACCTCAAAATAAATTATGTGAAATCCTTTACGTTGAAATTTTCGGTTTTCAACAAAGTTAAGATTTGATCCTTCGTTTAAGTTATATTGTGACCGTAACAATAAAATATTGTCAGATTGTTTACGTTGAACTTTGTGAACTTCGAACAAAATAACTTTAACAAATTCACAAAGTATTATTGTGATCGTAACAGAGGAATTAACAAAAATTGTTAATTCCTCAACAAACAGTCTCACAATAATAACATTGTATTTGTACATAAATGAACTTGAATGCATTGTTAAAGTATTTTGTTACACAAACAATAAAAAATCGACAACGCTAATATTGTGCTTTGTGAGCCAAAATTTTTCTCAGTGTATGAAGATGAAGCTCTGTTGTTTTAGGGTTACACTAACATTGACTCATTAATTTTCAATTTGTTTGATATCAAATTTGCAGTTTATCAAATCGGTTGAGTGAATATTAACCCTTGCGGCTTTGAAATGTCGAATTACGTCGCTGAAGTTGAGGAAAATGATCGCTTTAACCGGATAGGATCCGGATACACCTGTGTCTCGTTCATCCGGGGCTTATGGCCACTGCGGATAGCTAAGATAGTGATGAAGCACTGCCCATTAACGTTGCCGGAATTAAGGCATTAGTAAAGTGTAAACTTTGCTAAGTCCGGTAAGCCTGTTTTGAATGAGGTTTCTCGACCATTCGGTCAGTTTTAAGTAATCCAATCAATTGTACTTGGATGATAAAGCTGGTTCAATCGCTTTTTTAAATGATGCCTGATTGACAATCCTTAAAGATTGTGAAGCAAGATACCATTATAACAGTGCACTAAATCAATTCCCTTTTAAAAAAAAATTAAAATTAAACTTAAGAACTACAAACAATCCTCATTAATGTCAACCGCCGCAACATAAACACTAACGTAAATTCACGGCGAAACCGTTAACGCTACGAGTCTACGACTGATACATTCCGTTACTCAGTTTGACTAGCAGAGGGATTTGTTCCCGGAGTTACCACAACCGCGGTGAGCTCAAACCGAATTGATTCGTTAAGATACTCCTCGACAGCTGTTCTGCTTTCTTTATGTTTAAAGATTAGTAAGATGAAGATAAATTGAGAAGATGCCACGGATTATTGAAGCGTTTAAAAAATCCTTCACAAAAATTACTGATACTAACGGAAGCTAGACTATATCATTAACCATCTTTGTACGGTAATTATATGAATAAATTATGCTATTTCATTATGTATATATGTATACTGAACCATTCTCATAGAAACATCTTACCCTCCTTATTCTACTATCCCAGTTGAAAAATTGGTGATAGACGGAAATTTTGGATTTAATAGCCATACAACGTACTATATCGCAGTTACTGTACCAATTTTTCATGATTTGATATCTACACACCGTACTGTATCGCAGTTAAAATACGACAATTGTTTTCGTAAATATCAATAAAACTATTTGGGGCAAACGCGTGTTTAAATTCTAGATGATACTGCAAGGATTTGCGCTCGCATGTGTCCGCAATGTCTGCACCTCGCTCGGATTGCCCATTCCAAGTGCTCCAAGTATTCCAACCGCTGGAACGGTAATGTGCCGCCGATTTAATTACCATTTATCCGGATAATTGCTCTGCGGAAACCGCACCCACTCGCTTTTATTTGAAAAAAGAAGCGCCCTACCCGCATCCTTTGTTTTGTGGCATTCGTAAAACTTTGATTGGGGCTATTGGATTCGTTTCTTCGAAGAGTTTGTTGTAAGCAATATTTTATAACATTACTTATGGAAGATTCTGAGTAATTCTAAATTAAAAATATAAAAGCCACGAGACTCGATTCTCGATAAGCAATTGCTTTTAATCGCGAGACGATCGGTAATATGACAAGTGACTTGCCAAATGGAAAATACCTGAGGACCTACGAATACTTTTGCAACCCCTCTGAATAAAACTTAAGATTTTCACCTATAACCTAAGAGCCCGTGATGGCCAGACCTTCCTTTAATTCACAAGCGTGAAAATTCTGTCATGTGTATGTCTAACATAGGTAAGAATAACCCCCAAACATGAAACCTGGATCGCGGTTCCTTTGGGAGATAACAACCTTTTACCTGTTATCTCCCAAAGGAACCACGATCCAGGTTTCATGTTTGGGGGTTATTCTTACCTATGTTAGACATACACATAAAATAATTTTCACGCTTCAGAATTAAAGGAAGGTCTGGCCATCACAGGTTATTAGTCTATACTAAGAGCCCGGTCTGGCCAGACCTTCCTTTAATTCACAAGCGTGAAAATTATTTCATGTGTATGTCTAACATAGGTAAGAATAACCCCCAAACATGAAACCTGGATCGTGGTTCCTTTGGGAGATAACAGGTAAAAGGTTGTTATCTCCCAAAGGAACCGCGATCCAGGTTTCATGTTTGGGGGTTATTCTTACCTATGTTAGACATACACATGAAAGAATTTTCACGCTTGTGAATTAAAGGAAGGTCTGGCCATCACAGGCTCTTGGTCCACTATAATGTATTGAAGAAATATAAATTAGTTTTGTAAATGCAACTTTACTCATTTGTAGGATACCTCTAACATAAATAACATAATGTTTAAAATGTACTTTTCTTGTTAATCAACTACATTTATTATTACTAACTTAAATTCTAAAATTAGTCTAAATCTCGTATTTCCTATGCCGGAACTGTGGAAACCTGATTGTCAATCAACAATTATCACCCCATCAGAAACCCTATTGAAATTCATCGTCCAATTATCTTCGTCCATCGACGGGTTAGAAAATATAAGGGTCAGTTCTCATTTCATATTCCGCGGTGATCCCCTTTCGTAATGGAATAACGGTGTGGGCTTGGGGACGTCTGATCGAATACTTCTATATTTTAGTTTCGCAAATTGCACGGCAGGACCATTGACCCTTGTCAAGTAAAATGTGTCACACTGCATTGGGAATTGAAATCAATGTCATGATGATACAGCGTTATTTATGTATGGGCCACCTAATGGCCGCCACTCTGGAATGTTGCCCCATATCTTTTTTATGATTAAGTATTTCGTGTTTTGGTGATTTGCAAGTAAATTGGTGACAAGAAAAACGTGCTCTTACAACTCAGTTTAGAAATTAAGACTCGTTCTCATTGACAATATACCTCTTTAATCGTAACAAATGACATAATAATAACTCTCCATAACAGTCACATTCAGTTTCACGGAATGGTGTACCTGACACTTTTCACAGTTAGTTAAGCTCTACAGATTGCTGAACTGAAAAGCAGTTAACTTTCATTGCGACGAGTTTGTGTAACAACACTGCTATCTATTTGATTTACATTGTTGATCATGAAACGCGATACGGTAATGGATAATTTTTATAAATAACGCCACGGGAACGATGATGGTCACGCAACAAAGTAGACATAAGTTATAGTTATAATATTGGAGTGAATTCCGCAACGAATAAAGCATTTTGTATTCCGAAACATCTAACTTATTACTATTGCAATCCAGGAAATGGCCGCGGAAAATGTTTGCATGTGCAGCCATGCATAGGTTTTATTTTGGCTACATTGGTAGCCAATGGTTATACTGTGAGGCAAATAAAATAACCTTGGCTAGTGTATGATACCTCTTAATTTCATTACGTATAATCTAATTGACCATAGATCTGCAGTCAATTCAGAACGAGATGGACAGCTAAGTTTGTAAATGTGACAGTAAATGTGACAGTTGATGAGAATGGACATACGACGGTTGAAATGATGATCATGTTGGATTCCATATAAAGTGGAATATGATATTGACGGTGGCCATTATGAATTTATAGACCTCGTTGAGTTATGCCTCTGCATTTCACCGAGTGGAGGAATTAATAATGTCTGGTGGCGGTGGTAGCGCCCCTTGCCTCCTAACTCTTATTTTACACTTATCGAGACACCACTTTTATCTCCACATAAAACGCTGTAATGCAGAATGCTTTTAAAATTATATAATGCAACGCGAGGTGCTGAGAAGGGTTTAACTGTGCATTTTAAATGCACGCTTATGAGCGAAAATTCGTCTAGTGCACTATTGTTCCCGCAATTTGCATTTGTCAATGTCAACGTAACTCGTTAATTCTTGTTACAAACACGTATCAAACGTGTAACTACCGTTTAGCCGTGCTAGAGAGAAAAACTAGATAAGGTCGTGTTTTTATTTGCGTATGTAAAGCGGAAAATAAAGTTAAATCAGTGTGAACACGTAGCGCGTCCGGGATTGCTATGGAATAGTTGTTTTGTATTACTGGCAGGGGTTGTCTAAGGGGTTTTTTACTCGGCTCGCTAATGGACGCGGAACTTTACTTACCGCCCGCTCCGCTGTTCGCTTGTTTACTATTAATTGCGCCTTTTGTCGCCTCCAGCTGTTGTCGGGCGCGGTTCTGATGCACCCGGCGAGCACGTTTAAAACCGCGGGAGTTTAGCCCGTCTCCCCTATTTGCAGATTGCGCTCTCTTTTTGCCAAATTAAAGCTCGGTTACTATCGCGCCGCGCGTGATAATAGCTGGGAACAGACACGATAACTTCTCTCATAACGAGCGGGAACTAAGCAATGTTTACCTGGAACAGTTTCAGTTCATCCCAAAACGATAGTCCCATGTTGCCAAACCAAACTTGGAGTTTGCTAAATTATTGCAGGCGAGAATGTAAAGCTTTGCAACGGTATGCTGATGGCTCGTGTATTTAATTTTAATTACGAATAATGTTTTCATCCCGAGCTACCCGGGCAATTCACAAAAAGTTTGTATTCGCAGCTGAGTATGCAGTAGTCTGATTTTTGTTGCTTTGTGAAATTTTATTTATGGCTGTCCTGGACTCGTGTCGTTAACTCGTTAAGTTTTAATTAAATTATTCACATGGTAATTGTTTATATCTAACATAGTTGAAATGAGAAAGTAAATCATTTTTTAATCAAATACCTACTATAAAAAATCTAATATTACTAAAAATCTATGTATTTAATTTTATTAGAACATAGTTAAAAGTTACGAACTCCTTTGTGTGTTCAAGTAGGTAAAATATTAATATTGCTGGACAGTTCTCACAGCAACATCTAAAGTGTGTTGCTTAATTTTTTTTGCAGTTGTTTTTGTGTTCTATTGTAAGGATTTAATTTTATTATTTCGTTGAACTGAATAGCGCACACAAATCCTTTTGAACGTAATTGCTCGAAAGTTTACACCTAATTAACTCCTAAAGCCGACAAGATACAATCAAAGCTTTGAATTGCCTGCGAATAACATTTTTTCGTTATCTTGTGAAAAATTACCTAGTATTTTTAATGGAACTGCGCTTTTAAAAATCCAACGATTTAATAAAACAGAAGGCAGTAGGTACCTACATTTAATAATAATACTTGACCTTTGCAATCTCAGTATAACATCCATTAAAAGTTGGAATAAGTAAGTGAATGCCTAATATTCGGCCCCTTTCTCTCAAGCTATTTACTTAAATTTAAAAGTTAAAACTTACCTTTCAAAAACAGAACAATGTTGAGATACCGGCATCTACACTCTAATTATTATGCTAAAGTTTAACACTAAACAAACTTCTCGGGTTAACGCGCCCCCTATTTTATCGCCAGTAAATATAAAAGTTGGACTCTCCATCGATTAATATTACAAAGTTCAAGAGATCCAACACGGCTTATTAAGTTCAACGTGAAATTATGTGGCGGCGCGTCGCTCTAGGGAAAAAGGGGGTAAGTAAATATTTTGAGGGCTTACGATTCAATAATGGGATTGTTTTAGAAATTCACGCCTTGGGGACCGTAGGCTTCAGTCGAGAGTTTCTTAGAAGACTTTATTTCGTTTCTGCGGTTTTCCATTATCGCCCTATAATCTCTGAGAGAGGACATTATCATTAACTTATTCTTACGTTCTGTTCTTTCTTTAAAATATTGGGTGCGTCTACCGTTCAGCATCATCTACAGATTCAATTTTAAGACCAATGTATAACCCATGTGGTAATGTTTGTTTATTAACTGTTGGTAGCGAAAAGTATTATTATCTGCGACTAAAGTCGCATCACGTATGCCTCCCTACCCTACCCTGAATAAGATATTCACTTTATACACGGCAGTAGAGATATAATGAAGACAGATGCAGCTTTCCGAGAGTGCGTTTTCCGCAAGGTACCTAAGTAAAATGAATCCACGTAAGTAAACATGTGTTCTATATTCATAGTAATAGAACCTAGACTCTATTAACACAACTTTAAACTGGAGCATCAAGGAGCATCCCTGACGCAGATTGGATGACGTCACGTGGTAAACACCACAGTACCTTATAACTTTTCTTAATAAAATTTCTCCCGCCATGTTTTCTTGTAAAGCCCTAGAGTAGAGGATAATTGGGGCATCTGGATATTTACTTATCCAGTTTGCCCCAATTATCATTATTCAACTTTTCAATCAATTCAATTCAATAACCGTTGAATTTATTTGGCTCTGAGCAAGCTATTATAAACTATGTGATAACTTTATTTGATCATCTATTCAGTTATTTAACTATTCGTGCTTAGGCACCATAATTCACGATGTTTTTATTGTAATTTGACTTACCGACACGGCGTGTGTGTAAAATGCAAGTGTCCGAATAAAACCTAGTCAATCACTTTATATCTTCAGACTCCTATGTCATAGAGTTCAATCTTACTATCATAAGAAAAAATGCATGGAGATGCTAATAAACACACGAGTATCACATACAGAATAAGAATGAGTTTGTTGCGCACTATAATAAAATGCTGTGTTAGTGATAATACAACGCTAGTCTAGACAACTGTAGCAAACTAATGGTTGGTAAAGATGACTCAGTGTGGGTTCGATTCTAAAGCACATTTCCAATAGATTAAGAAGTATTCGTTTATAGGTTAAGTACCTGCTACTTAACAAATTCTTTAGGATTCTTAAATAAAACAAATAGCTGACTCTAATTGATTTATTACTTTTCTTTGCAATAATAATCGATTAATCTATTGAACTTAACTTTTCTACAATTTTACTGATTAACTTCTCTGTGTCATTCTTAATTTCATCATAGTGTTCCTTCACTAAGTACTGAACACTCACATCCGTTTTATTTAAGTTTGAGTAAAATAAATTCACATCTGATACATTTTCTATACTTATTTTTATAACATGGTGAGCTTTTCCTGTTTCTTTGCGAATTATATAAGACGTACACGCAGAACTTGAAGCTGTGGACTTGCGAATAGTTTTATTTAAGGACAAATTAGATTTCTTTTTGCCTTTTTCCGGTACTTCTTTAATTTGCTTATTTATATCTACATCCTTATTCATTTCTTGTTGAATCTTTTGCATTTCTGACTCATAATAAGCGTCCATATTCTGGGCGTAATAAAATGGGTTGGTAATGGGATCAGGATCATCTTCGTAGTTTGTGTTGCTCATTTTCTGCGAAACAAAATAATAAAGTGTAAGTAAATGTAATAGTTGAATGGTAAAACTGAAGATAAGTACTCATGGACTTTTGCTTACCTCAATCACTTTAGATTGCACGTATGTATGTCCTGTAATAAATCTAAATCACGAATGATATTATTACGCTGTCGAATTCCCTAAATATATATTATTTTTCTGCATGCTCATTAAAATAGAACAATAAATTTACATGAATAAGACAGTGAGTAAGACACTCACACCTAGGAAAAAAATATGTGTACGATCTGCAGATATTTGTTCGCGATGCGAGGCAGTATTCTCTTTAGCATCGAGCATTAAATAATAGACCTTATTTCGATAAGTATCTATTAAAACAAAATCTTGGTCTGTCCGTTTGCCTGCAATGCCGGGGAAGCGTAGCTAGCTATAGATTATTTACTACCTTAATACAGGGTAAACCTGAGAAATAAACATAGTCTACTATCGCCAAAGCCAAGCCAAACATAACATTAGTGCTGATGGGATAATGTTGGGCATCTGAAACCTTCCATATACGGAATGGAAAATGTCTACAAACTGAGCCTATTTAAACGGAGATGTGGGATTAAACAGTGTTCAGTCTTGTCTGGAATATCAAGCCTATCAATTGGAACTTTGAAAAAAGGAATCATCTTCAATAATGTGAGTACCTTAAAATATCTTTATTATTAGTTTATTAATATTTCTACTAGGTGTTTTCATCATTCTATAGCATCGAGTATTCAGCGTTTTCATCTATTCAACGTTTTCATCTATTCAAACATGAATAGATGAAAACGGTGAATACTGAATGTACTTTTTATACTTATTATTTTTTTATGTTTTCAGGTCCAGAAATATGCCGTCTCTTTCTGATGACGAGGTGAGCTCAACGCCGAGATCGGCCCACAGCGCAACCGCTCCGCGTCAACCGCCACCGGTTGTCCCGAGCTGTTCGAAGAAGGCACGCAGTTTGCCCGTCACCGCCGATGCTGTTCCCACGAGGAAACGCAAGACTCCAATTGCTCCAGTGGCCGCACCGAAGAAGCCCACACCGTACGAGTTATTCGGCACTGATAGCGAGGACGAGTTTGAAGAACCCCCTGCACGGAAACATGGTAATATTCTTGTCTCGTACTTCACGATACGATATGCAAAAGCTTATTCACAACAGGTGAAGAAAACAGTCTTGGGGAAATATTATATCGTCACCAGGATTTATAACACAAATAGTAGGTACCCCATTTAATAAATCAACACATCTAGACATCGTCATCAAAAACAGATCAAACTCCGATACAGAAGCATGGTACTATTTAGTCAAATTTATTGAATCATCAAGAAGACAGATTAGAAACTGTTTTGTTTTAAATAGTTTGAATGATGATCGACCTCTAATCTGCCCTACGTCCACAGAAAGAAGTACGGGGCATGGCTCAAAGAAGCAGCTCCGGGAGTGCCATCCTCCTCCTGCACCGCGAACTGCTGACTCGGCCTCTAGAAAACTATCGGCAAAGGACGTCTTCGGCAGTGACAGCGATGATGAAGAAGCCGTCGTACAGCCCGGTAAAAAAGCTTCGCCTCTCGTATCGCATTACTCTAAAAGAATTCCCCACGGCGTGTCGAGGCAATCCCATCTCACCAAAAAGGGGTCTCATTATATAGAGCTAAAGGTGTACAACAGCAATGAGATTGAGCATATACAGCCTATGAATAGATGGCGTCATGCCATCATTACAGTAAAAAATAGAACAGATGATAACACTGAGGCGTGGCAGCACCTCTGTGATTTCTTAAAAGCCACAAGGAGTGAGTTCAAGGGTTGTAGGCCTGATATATTCAGCGCATAATAATCTGTATAAAATAATAATAATTATCATAAGTAGATATATAAATCATAGTCATAGGCACAAGTGTAATCAATTGTATAACCATTATATTGTATTTTATTTCTCTTCTTTCTTAATAATAAATGAAAAGTATTTACATTTTATGTGTTTATTATTTCTTTCACAGTTTTGACACACTCAAGCCTGCAACCTGTTAATGAAGTAATAAAATGTGAAAAATGTCAAATTGAAATATTAAGAAATGAATATAGATATCATTTGAGAACTAACTTGCATAAATCGAACTGTTTATTAAGGACTGAATTTGATAATATAAATATTGTTGCCACTGCATTTAAAAATCGAATTGTTACTTATCGTTTGAATTCCGTTCTTAATAAAAAGCACCTCCCCCTAGAGGTCAATTTGAGCGATCAACGAAAGTACATAATACAGCTAATAAAAATGTCACTCAGTAAATATGAGTGCATTAAAGTAAATTACGAATTGTTTGCCTATTTTTTTTACCTAAGTCAAATGAACAGCAACTAAAATCGTTTAATACAAAATATGAAATAATTTATCAAAGTACAGATTTGAATGAAATGGTGTCAAACTTAATGGATCATTTCATGACGAAACTAACCGAATTTGAACATTGTGAATCGGGGTGGAGTTATGAGTCAATGAGCCATTTAGAAATCAACATTAACAAATACTGTCCTATGAGAGGAGGTACATACATTGATCTACCTAAAACTATTAAAAATACAAAAAGCTGTATTAATATTCAGAATCTTGATGATTATTGTTTTCTCTGGTGTGTGGTTGCAAAATTATTCCCAGCTAAGAATAATGTGTGTAATGTAAGGTCATATCCACACTATTCTTCAGTGCTCAATGTGAAGGGAATGGCTTTTCCACCGACATATAGAGACATTGCGTTATTTGAAATGATTAATCCTAATATTAGTATAAATATTTACGGTCTGAATGACAAAAGCTGTGTAAATGGTCCTCTGTATTTTACGAAAGATCGTAAAAGTAATCATATTAATTTACTATTCATTGAACATAGAAATAAAGGACATTACTGTTTGATAAAAGATCTTTTGCGATTAGTACGAAGACAAATTTCTTACCATAAAGGGAAAATGTTTCTATGTGAAGGCTGTTTACAATGTTTTAATAGTGAAGCTAAATATGTGTCACACAATTGTAACAGCGTATTAACTATACTACCCAAAGAGCATACTTTTTTGAAATTCGAAAACTATCACAGGCAACTTAAGATCAACTTCATTATATACGCTGACTTTGAATGTCTATTACTTGATTACAGAAACCAAAGCTCTAAAAATACTGAAACTTTGCAGTTGCATAAGCCTTCTTGCTTCGGCTATTATATTTGTTGTTCACATGACCGAAACTTAAATAAGTATGTTGCATATAGAGGCGAAAACTGCATAGAAATATTTATAAAAAGTCTAATTAAAGAAGCCGAAAGAATTAATGAGATACTACAAGATAAAAAATCAATGTCTCCATTGACACTCGATCAGGAATCACAATATCGCAATGCTACTGTGTGCCACATATGTAAACAAGTATTACTCGGTGATAAGGTACGAGATCATGATCACGTTACGAGTGAGTTTAGAGGAGCGGCACACTCTCATTGTAACTTGATGCATAGAGTATGTCCATTCATTCCGATAGTGTTTCATAATCTATCCGGCTATGACTCACATTTATTTATTGAAGAGTTAACAAAATCTGATGGTGAAGTTAGAATTATTCCTAAAACTAAAGAAAAATACCTTTCTATTACTAAAGTTATAAAGTCCAACACATGCAGTCGCTCTATTGAATTGAAATTTATTGATTCTTTTCAATTTTTAAGTTCAAGTCTTGAATTATTAAGCAAAAGTTTATATGAAGCTGATTTCATAAATTTGTTAAACGAGTTTAATGATAAAAAGCAATTTGATTTAATGAATAGAAAAGGTGTTTATCCCTATAACTACATGGACAGTTGGTCAAAATACGATGAAACACAGCTTCCACCTAAATCTTGTTTTTACAATTCTTTAAAAGACGTACACATTTCTGATATTGATTATAAACATGCGAACGAAGTGTGGAAGTACTTTCAGATTAATACTTTGGGGGAATATACTGACTTATACTTGAAAACGGATGTCTTGTTGCTATGTGACATTTTTGAAAAATTCAGAAAAACAAGCCTACGTTATTACAAATTAGATCCTGCTTATTATGTAACATCACCTAGCTTAAGTTGGGATGCAATGCTTTTTCATACTAATGTTAAACTGGAATTGATTAGTGATATAGATATATACCAAATGTTGGAGAAAGGTATACGTGGAGGTCTAGCTCAGTGCTCATTACGTCATGCTGTCGCATCAAATAAATATCTCTCTAACTATGATGAATCTAAAGAGTCTTCTTATCTGGTTTATTTAGACTGTAATAATCTTTATGGATACGCAATGACGAAAAAATACCCAATTTCTGATTTCAGATTCTTAACTACAAAAGAAATAAAATATTTTAATGTAATGAATATTTCAGATGATTGTGATTATGGCTATATTTTAGAAGTAGATCTCTTATATCCGGAACACTTGCATAAGTCACATCAAGATTTACCTTTTGCTCCAGAGAAATTTATTCCACCTGGAAGTAAAACTGAGAAATTGATTGCAAACTTATATGATAAGTTCAACTATGTCATTCATTACGTACATTTGAAAGAATGCTTGAAACATGGATTGGTTTTGTCAAAAATACATCGCATTATTGGCTTTAGACAAGATAGTTTTTTAAAACAGTATATAGATCTTAATACAACTCTTCGACAATCATCAAAAACACCGTTTGAAAAAGACTTTTTTAAGTTACTCAATAATTCAATTTTCGGTAAAACTATTGAAAATAAGAGAAAACAAGCTAATGTTAAACTTGTAACAAGATGGAAAGAAACACAAAATGTTACGAATAAACATCTTTCTGCAGAAAAGTTAATATCAAAACCAAACCTAAAAAGTATTGATATATTTTCGGAAAACTTTGCAGCTATTCAACTCAGTCGTGAAGAACTTGTATTAGATAGACCAATTTATGTTGGATTTTCAGTTTTAGAGTACGCTAAACAACATATGTACCAATTTCATTATGATTTTATTAGAAAAAGGTACAACGACCATGCACAGCTTTGTTATACAGACACTGATAGCTTGTTATATTTGATATACACCAAAGATTTTTATGAAGACCTGCGAAATGACATTTCTCAATTCGATACAAGTAACTATGCGTTAAATAATGTTTATAATATTCCTAGGATAAACGAAAAAATTCCCGGTTTATTCAAAGATGAACTGAGTGGTGATATTATTTCAGAATTTACTGGTTTAAGAGCTAAGTTATATTGTATAAGAAGTGTTAAATCAACAATTAAAAAAGCTAAGGGCATAACAAAAGCTGCTACTCAAACTTTGGAAATGTGTGACTATAATAAAACTCTTTATAATGAAACTACTACAAGATGTAATATGAAACTGATAAGATCTATTAAACATGTATTATATACACAGCAGGTAAACAAGCAACTTCTGAATGGAAACGATGATAAAAGACAAATACAGAAAGATCGCATCCACACCCTGCCTTGGGGTCATTGTGATACGATATTCTGATTTTTGTTTTAATCTACTAATAGTATTGTATTATACAAATACTCAACCTCTTTAATATTTACTAACTTGTGTAATCTGAAAATAATGAATATGTTATACTAATTATTAAATAGCAACTATTGTCGATACCACTTTTAAGTTATGCTTACGATTAGTTAAATAAATAATTTCAAAGTACTACCTATATATCTGTTTCATTGAACGCCTTCGACACCTTGATAAGTAAGAAGTATCTGTTATATAAAAGTTCTAACGCATTGATAAAATGACAGATCGTGTAGAGACGTGTTTTAAATAACAGCGTTAGTACAAATTCGACGTGGATTGCACATTTTTATTTCTAAATGAAGTTAACTAAACAACCAGTTTCACTACAAGTAAAAAATCTAGATATAATAAAAAACCATACCACTATAAATATAAAACACAGCTCTCTTTTACCGAATTCAATTCGAAGCATAATATGCGGTCCTTCGAACTGCGGAAAAACAAATGTCATGCTTAGTTTGCTTTTAGACAGCAACGGGCTCAAGTTTAGAAGTATATATTTATATTCTAAGACATCCTTCCAGCCAAAGTATATTTTTTTAAAAGAAGTATTGCGAAGAGTCCCTCACATAAAGTTGTTTATCTTCAATTCAAATGATGAAGTTTTACACCCTAATGAAGCAATGAAAAACTCTATTATAATATTTGATGATGTCAGCTGTGAGAATCAAACCAACATCCGGAATTATTTTGCAATGGGAAGACATCGGCTAATCGATTGCTTTTATCTGACACAAACATATTCAAAAATACCAAAACAACTGATTCGAGATAATGCAAACCTATTGATTATCTTTAAACAAGATGATGTCAATTTGAAACATCTTTATGACGAGCATGTAAATACAGATATAGACTGGCTTAAGTTTAAAGATCTATGTTCTCTAGTGTGGAGGGACCCTCATAATTTTTTATTGATAAACAAAGATTGTTGTATTAATAAGGGAAGATATCGCAAGGGTTTTGACATTTTTATCGACTTTTGATATCAACTATAAGCATGTGAATTCAGATAGATTTAGAGATATTTGCCATAATGAATTGAATAACGACAGATATTGAAAAAATCTGGACACCTTTATATACTTATCGTGAAATACAATATCATCATTTGCAAGAGATACTTGAAAGCACAAAGACGAAAGATGAGTCTTAATATTAAAGAAGATATAATAAAATCATCAAATATCATAAAAAATAAACTCAAACAGCTAAGAGACATAGAAGATCAAAATAACCATCAACTGAATAAAATATTTAAACCTGTTACTGGACCTTTAACACAAATGTTAGAATCTAATCAACCTAAGGTTTTTAATGTAAATACTATACAAATGCCAGCTGAATTAGATGATGCGTTTACCTCCACGCCATCAAGAGGATATAAACACACATCGAATGAAAATTCAGAAACAGAACATTATGCCTCGGGCTCAGAATATTTTAGTGATATGGAAACCGTTGATAACAAATTCGATGATAACAAAGACGTATCTATAACAAAAAAATATTTGAGTAGCCTTTATGATATAAATATTCCTTTCGGTGTCCGGAAAGTAGGTCATCAGTTAATGATGGGTAATTGTCCAGTTAAAATAATTTCTTCAATCGATGGTGACCAGGAACCATGTAGAATCAAGATCGATAATATAGAATATCAATTGACTGAAGGACTAAAAGAGGTATTATTACACAAAAAACCAAATCTAGAATTAGTTACTGAAAATGACAAAAATGTTTATAAAAACATCTTGATAAATACGAATGCTCATAAACGTGATTATGATGACAGCGGACAGTTAAAGGGAGACAAAGGTGAAAAATATAAATACATTATTAAACCCATGTTCATTACATCAGCTGTTGATAGTAATAAAAAAGTGGGTGGTAATATAAACGTATTGAAAAGATATAGAAAAAATACTGATTTTATCTATTGGGATGATCCTAATGAGCTGGTCGAGAGATTAAAACTTCTCATTGCTTCCAAACAAGCTGGAAATACAAATCAAGACAATGAAATTATTTCAATCATAGAAGAACTGCAGGAAGCGCGTATAATAAAATCATAAATAACAAGTCATGATAAAGATTGGTTTAGTTGTTAAACATTTGTCAAGGATTGTAGTAGTTAAAAATGAGTAAGGAAGATGTGGTGAATGAAATACACAAAAATGCTAGAATAAATTTTCCTCGTCGATGTGTTTTACTCAAAGACATAGATGATCTCTGGCAAGCAGATTTGATTGATGTTCACAAAATATCAAAATCGAATTCAAATTATAATTTTATACTAATCGTAATTGATTGTTTTTCGAAGTATGTTTGGGTCAGACCGCTAAAAAATAAAACTAAAGATTGTGTAACAAAAGCGTTTCAATCAATTTTGTTTGGTGGTAGAGTCCCTGTAAACTTGCAAACTGACCAGGGTACGGAATTCTATAATATTTCTTTTAAAAATGTGATGCAAGTACATTCAATAAACCATTATTCAACATATTCGACTAAAAAGGCTTCAATAGTCGAACGAGTGATACGTACAATAAAAGGTAAACTTTATAAAATGTTTAGTTTGAAAGGTAACTTTAAATGGGTTGATGGAACTTTAGAAAAAGTTGTGAATGATTATAATAACACTAAGCACCGTACTATTCAAATGTGTCCAGCAAAAGTGAATAAACGTACAAAACACATGGTGGTGCAAAGATACAATATTCATAGCAAACCAAAAATTAAAAGTAAATATCCTTTTGTTGTCGGTGATATAGTACGAATAAGTAAGCATAAATCAAATTTTGAAAAAGGATACACTCCAAATTGGTCGACTGAGTTATTTAAAGTAATAGTTATTCAGAATACTGATCCGCCGACGTATTTGCTCGAAGACTCAAGAAAATCTAAAGTTCTGGGATCATTTTATGCTCAAGAACTCCAAAAAACTAAAAATCCTAATGTGTACTTGGTTGAAAAAGTTCTTAAGAAAAAAGGGAGTAAAGTTTTTGTTAAGTGGTTAGGATTACCGTCTGAGGAAAATAGTTGGATCAGCAAGACTAATATATTATAAATATCGAGCATAATTTTGTCATTCTTCGTTTACTCATGAAAGGGAAAGGTCTTGTCAATAGTATAATAAATCATCTACCGTTTGAGTTACATCTTCCTGGCTATAATTATTGCGGGCCAGGAACAAATTTACGGAGGAGACTTAGCAGGGGTGACAAAGGTGTGAATCAACTTGATGAGTATTGTAAACAACACGATATTGCGTATATGAATACAGATAATTTACATACCAGGCACGAAGCAGATAAGATCTTAATGAAAATGGCTAAGAAGCGAGCATCATCATCCAATGCAAGTGTAGGAGAAAAGCTTGCCGCGAATATTGTTAACAAATCAATGTTAATGAAGATTTCAAATGGATCAGGCCTTAAAAAAAGCTTTAAAAATGTGGTAGCATATGCAAAAAAAAATATTCGTAAAGCTAAACCAAAATGTAAAAAGCTGGCTATCGATTTGGCTATTGCTGCAATTAAAGATCTTGGATCTAATTCAGAGGTGAAAATTCCACGTGTGATACCGCTACCGAAGACAGGAGGATTCTTACCGTTAATACCAATAATTACCGGATTATCTGCAGCTGGTGCTCTTGTTAATAAAACTTCTGTTATATCCCGAATGGTAAAAACATTTCAGACGGCGCTAAAAACATGGGATGTGATGAAAGGTCTTAATCAGAATTTTGAACCGGTATGTCTAGGAAAAGGATTACAGCTTAAACCATATAAAGGTGGTTTGGGTATTTACGCTTCGCCAAAAAACTGAATAAGCTACCTGATCGTCCTCTTACCAACATTGATTTAATAAAATATTCAAAAAACCATATTCCTTATTTTCGAGGAGTATTCATGAGAGATCAATTACCTAAACATCCACGCAAAATTGAATGTGGTATAATCAATTTGGATAGCTCTAAAAATCAAGGAACACATTGGGTAGCTTATGTTAAGAGAAATGACAAAATTGAATATTTTGATAGTTATGGTGATTTGAAGCCACCAACAGAATTTATTAAGTATTTGGGTGACTGCATTCAATATAACTATATCAATTATCAGGGTAGTCATCCATATAACTGCGGTCATTTATGTCTAAAATTTCTAGAAAACCGCATGCTATAATTTAAAATAAATTGTATGATTGAAACATAATAGTTCAGTGTTAGTCTATACGTCACAGAAATAAGAAGCATTTTTATTACAAATATTAATATGATTGATTTCAATGTTAAAAAACGTAAGAAAAGTGGATGTACGTCGACCAAAACTAATAGTACAAATCGTGATTCCATTAAACACACACGTATCGTACCAGCTCTTAGTGAGATAAATAAAGAGTTTTTAAGAAATTTGGGATTTCAATTATGAGTATCTTGCATATTAATGAAGCAACTAATTTTGATAACTCTATCGAGGGATATGAAGTGCATTCCTATACTCCATACACCAATAGCTTCAAAGAAAACGATGAAATTCGTATACCGATTAATCAACAAGACACTTATCTACTACCGGCAGGCAGCTCCATTTACATTGAAGGACGTATAGAATTATATACAAAGGATGCTGCAGGTAAACTTATAAGGAAGGTGTGTCAGCTTAACAACAACCCTATACCGTTTCTTTTTCATGATATCAGATATGAGATAAATGGCGTTGAAGTTGATCGTATTAGACATGTCGGTATTACTTCTTCAATCAAATCTTACGTTTCAATGAATGAGGGAGAAAGTAAACAGGCTGCTCTATGGGGATGGAACTTGAATGGAACAAAAACTGAAAAAGGTCTTTTTAATGTAATATTACCACTCAGTAAACTATTAGGGTTTGCAGAAGACTATAACAAAATCGTATTAAACTGTAAACATGAATTAATTTTAACAAGATGTAAATCTAACAATGATGCTGTCATACTTGATAATAATAGCGAAGTGATCGTAAATATTGAGAGAATTCAGTGGCGTGTACCTCATATTAAAGTGTCCGATCGAGAAAGATTACTACTCTTAAAACAATTAGAAAAAGATAAGCCAATACAAATAGCATTCCGAAACTGGGATACATATGAATATCCACTTTTACCTAAAACAAAGAAGCATTCATGGTCCATTAAAACTGCATCCCAGCTTGAGAAACCCAGATATGTAATATTCGGTCTTCAAACAGCCGATAAACATTCAGCGAACAGAAATTGTTCACTGTTTGATCATTGTAATTTAACTAATGTTACATTATTTTTAAATTCACAAACATATCCATATGATTCACTTAAACTTGATTTTGACGATGGAAAATACCGTATATTATATGAAATGTATATGAGATTCCGTCAGTCTTATTACAACTCTCCAGTTGACCCGTTGCTTGATATCACGCAGTTCAAAGAAAAAGCACCTTTGTTTGTAATAGACTGTTCAAGGCAAAATGAAACATTAAAAACTGGCCCAGTTGATGTGAGACTTGAAATAGAAAGTGCTAAAGATTTTCCTGACAAAACGAGTGCTTATTGCCTTATTATCTTATTAGTTTTTTAATACGTCAACCTTATCCGTTTTATGATTTAACCAAACAAGAAATGAGACAAGTTGCCTGGATTGAGAGAAACAGAAATATATGTTGGAAGGAAGGATTCATACCTTTTTCAAATTACAAACATCTAATTTCACCTCTACTAGAAAATAAATGTATTTATGTAAAAGGTGACGAAAAAGTAAAGTGGATAAAAGAAATGTTTAGTAATTATAATGTGGTGAACTTAGAAAATTGCAAATGTCCTAACCTAAATACTTTGTACGATCATTACAAAAATTGTGATGATGCCTATACATGTATCTATCATAATAATATTTGTGCTCTAAAAAATGTAATTTGTTTGAATAAATGGTGTATTGATAATAATATTGTAAATAAATTCAATTAGATGTATGTATCTGTTGTACATTAAAATATGTATTACTTAAAAAGTAAATTAAGTAGTTTGAATAAGTGGTATATTCATAATACATTTTTATCCATACTAAATCAGTTGTTTTATTATTATAATAAATAGTTACCTCATTCATCTGTAAATTGAATAGAATAGAAGAAGTTATGAACTGAGTGGAACAAGTTCAGTTACAGACATTAGTAGTTTGAAATATCTTCTCAACTGGGTTTTCATTGGTTCAAATACCTATATGTAATTGGTCAAGTTTTCTCTGACATGACAATGAGGCAGCTTATCATCTACTCCTACTAGATTTCCATGAATAGATTAATAACTGAATAGATGAATAAAGTACCTAAGCATGAATAGTTAAATAACTATTATAGATGAATAATGATAATTGGGGCAAACTGGATAAGTAAATATCCAGATGCCCCAATTATCCTCTACTCCCTAGCATGGCGTATATGAGATACCAAACATGTTATTCATTTATATAAATGAGGCGTGCGTTGTGAGAATTTCTTGTGTGTTCGCAATTATCTTTTAAATTTCATCCTTTCTCGTTTTCATTGTATTTACTCTACCTACTTACCTACTTACCACATAGTTTTAAAACACAATGGACTTTGAAGTTAATAGTCAAAACTTTTCTTTATGGAACACTGTCCTATGATTACAGTCGATATAATAAATGGAAATGATAATTAACACTAAAATTTCCGACGGAAAACTCGTATTAATTAAAGTAGGCTTCGAGTACGCCTTGACACGCAACGATTTTTCAAGAACTCAGGGTTAGATACAACGTAAAAGCTTTTTAAAGTATATTGAGGGCTAGTGCCGATTAGGGTTTTATTTACCATATTTCATATTTAAAGCGTACTAAAATCTATGTACACTTTTCAGAATTAATACGTCGTCAGGTGGGTAATACCTAAGTTAACTATTATATAGAAGTGTTATTGCGGCTTGTTTTATAATCATCATCAACATCATTTCAGACTAAGCCTCCTTTAAATAATACGTTTATTTGGATTTTAAAATAATTAAAAACTTTAATAACTCTTTGGTTTTATTAACATGCATGAACTGAAATCACGAGTTGGTACCAACAGTCCGAAAAATCTATGACGATCTCGAATAAGCTGCCACTCAAAGAAAACATTAAAACCTTTTCTGGAGCAGGCTCTAGAGCTTAAACAAATATTTTCACAACCTTTACCCATAAAATATTGTAAGTGAAAACCTATGTATGCAGAACATCAATTAAACAATGGCCTGTCGTCCCTTTATAATCATTTTTGATTGGACCCCTCCAATTGGGTAGAGGTACTCTTGATGCGAAATTGGATGGGGATAATCTAGCTAGCGAGCCATTAATCCTTTGGATGTACCCAATGTTTTATGAGATATGTAGCTGCCATGTTGATTAACTATGAAACTATCTACTTTTGTAATCCTGGTTCTTTTGATATCCCTTGTAAGGATTCTATGAAAACTTTTAATAATCAAAAAGCTTACAGCGTTTGTACTGTGTGGGTTCAATGTTTGTACTCTGTTATATCAAGTAATGTTGCACACAATTACAATATCAATGACCGGTATGGAGTTCTTCCTAGTATTCTTATTAACTAGAACAGTACCTATGTACTTATAATTCTGTAGAGACCGCGGATCGTCAAACGCAGCGTCCACCAACAATATGGACAGATGATCTAGTGAAAGCATCTAAGTTTGTGCTGCTGTGCGAAAGTAAGCTGCAGAAAGAATAATAATATATGTCCGACTGAAATTATGATGATGAAGTTGTCATAAAAGTAGTTTTAATATTTATTAGTGATCCGGTTACAAAATGAATTAGCTTCTTAAACCAATCAGATTTCCTTACTTTTCTTACATGTAAGGAACATCCGATCACATCACATATTTTATGACTTACATCGCGAAATATACGAGGTCGCAAAACACCTGCAACGTTCGGTATTGAAGTATCCATTAACTTGATGAGATCAAACAACGATACGACATAAAATATCTGCAGTTGTTTATAGTTTTTAACCTGATATTATTACGGACTGAGGCTACAGATGTTTTCACAAATATTATTGGTTACTAGATAATTCTGCTGCCCATATCATATTCGGTAACAGAAAATAATTTACTAAAACAAATCTCTTTCATTTAATATTTTTTTATTGTTATGTCATTCAATCTGAGTTAGGTGCCTATCGTAAAATGGCTGCTCTAGCGTATCGATTTGAAGTCCTGTTCGATTTATGCTGTGTCAGAATGGCCCATTAAACTAAGTGGCTGTATAAAATGCACCACGTATCATAGATTATTATGTGATGCTTAGATATCTAGGCTTTTGTTTCCCCTCCCGTATGCCCTGGGTACACTTCAGATAGCTAGTGACTGCAACGCGAGGGGTCG
This sequence comes from Chloroclystis v-ata, assembly GCA_963691955.1. Lineage (NCBI taxonomy): Eukaryota > Metazoa > Arthropoda > Insecta > Lepidoptera > Geometridae > Chloroclystis > Chloroclystis v-ata. The sequence continues at coordinate 16,327,970 of OY829900.1, read as the reverse complement.
GAGATGAACCCTTTGTCAGTGGAGATTGACTGTCACAACAAAATAGATTCTGTTGGATTGCCTTTAGATTTAATGTTGGATGGTTCTGTGAAGCTTATTCTGTATATGGCGCTGGCTGTTGAGGTGAGCTGATCCATTGTACTCTAAGAAAAGGATGAAATGTTATTGATGTCCAGTCTCTTGTGATTTCTTAGAACAGTTATAGTTTTTAAGCACTAGGTAAATATGCATAATAAAGATAAAGATGAAAACTGACTGAGCTCGTAAAACAACATGCAAGTCATTGCCAACTCATAAAAGATGAATGTAGAAAAACATAGCCTATTGTTGCAGGGTTAGTGTTAATGTTTCCATTTTATTCATTCCGCTAGCCGCTCTACAATTTATACGCCGTATTTCTTAGTAACGAGGAGACTCCAGGATACAGACTAATTGCAGTTAGTGGTAAAAAGCGAAATGCCACGTAATGGTTGCAATACACGCGAGTCTGGGCGGCGCGGCTTCCCGGTCCGGTTTCACACTAGCCTTGTGATTTTCACCTTTTTTCACGCAGACATGATGAAGCCTCAGTGTCCTCTGTGTTTATAGGACGTTTTGGGCTGCTCTTTTGTGGTTATATTTGTGTGATGGAAATTAGAAACGTAGGTATTGAACAGCGCGTGGATCTTTTATTATTTCATACTAGGTATATTAAAATTTAATATATCAACAGATTTAGAAGGTAGAAGTAACATTGACTTGGAATACATAAACAGTAAAATTATTATGACGGGCTTCTTTCTAAAGGGGACTGTTTCCTGTCCGGTAAAAATAAAGATAGGAAATTCATAATCATGCAAAATCAATACAGAAACATTTTATACAGGTTCGTTTTAAACTGTAGTAAAAACATCTAAGCAAGTACCATGTCTAAATTGTATAATTAATTTGTTTACGAATTACGATAAACGTCGCAATAAAGGCAAACTAATTAACTAATCTGCATTCAATTACCTTTGTGTACCTAATGACGTTGGATACAGTTTAGATTCTATCTTATCACAATGAGACGAACAATTACTCTTGCAAGCGAATTAATAGTAAATTATGCATAATGAGCTTTGTAATGTGTGTATTGAGATGCTATGTGCCGCCCTAAAACATGTACCACTTTGTACGCTCCCACTGCTGGGACACGGATTTCTCTTAATTCTTTTGAATGCAATCACCAACCCGCCTAGTACCTACCTAAGCATGGTGATTAAACAAAACACTTCAAGTTCTGTAATATGCTGAAACGGGAGTAGGTTCTTAGTATTGGGGCGTTATATTAATTCTTATGATGATGATGAGAAAGTTTTATCTCCCGTGCCTGTCATGTATCGTGTAGTTGAAAACAGTAGATCACCATTTTATGCTTATAACCGATAAATATCGATCGAATGAGGTAAGTGCTTTTACCAAATTGAGCTATTCATTCTAGTTTTCATACAGTCATGTGTTGCATAAGCGACTATAACATAGTTATTAATTAATGGAACAACTAATTAATTAGTGCCTACGTAGTTATAAGCCTGTCAAACAGCAGTGGTTAGAGCAAAATTATTTATATCGGAATTATGGTTTCAGAGCCAAATGCCCGTACATTCTACCGTAATTAACCTCATGAAGTAAGAACTTATTCACGATTTGAATACAGTTTATTTTGTTTCATGTCACATGATGACTTTAGCCGTCTACAACCGTCAAAACATTACCGCATCTCTAAAATCTTTTAATTTTATTTTTATAAGACATTTGCTATGAATCCAAAAGTAGAAAATAGTAAAACCAGGTACAACCCTGCGGCAACGTATAGTGCAATCTATACAGGGTATTCCCATACGTGCGTTATCATACGTAGTAGTCGTGTAAACAAACAGGCTTATCGCTCTATCTAGGACCCACTGTCCGGGTCACGTGTTACATTGCGGACAGGGTGTTCTGAACAATCGGAACTTTATTGTAGACTCTAAAAGGTTAATGTAGGTAAAAAACATCTCGATGGTTTTGATATTAATCTAAGATATTAATTCGATATTCGATTTTAATCATCTACGAAGTCATTGAATCAGTGGATACACAGAAAATATAACTTCACTTTGTTGATTAATGTTATGTTGCATAATGTTATGTTACGAATTACGCATAAAGTTAAATATGAATGAACTGGTTATTTTACACCGTTATAATGTTTAATCTTACTCTTACTTATGCATATTGCTTAAAACTATCTTTTACCACAACCTGTAGATATATATTGAAACTTTTTTTTATTAAATATTTTATATCTTAGCGTTCACGCCATCCTGTATACAGCAGCTATTGTGACCCCAAACTGCATATCCAGTTATAGCTGACCGGCATTGTCTTGGGAATGCAATGGCTATAATATGGTTATGGCTAAATTGTATTTGCTTACGTAACCTAATTTAACTTAATTAAAGCTTCCAGGAATCGCAGGCATTGTTTATTTGAAATGTTGTTGTATTGGATTTGATTCATGTTATAATCGACTACCGATTCCCGGACACGGAATTTCCTAATAGAATATCATAGAGCTTGTCTAAAATAAATTTACAATCACAAACCCAACAAAATTTGCTAAATTACCTTTCTTCATCCTTGTGCCTAATCCTAGTTATCCTTTAAAGATATGTAGGTAGGTAGGTACACATAAGGAAAACAGTCACCGACCACGCCTAGAACAAAATGCAAAGCAACGTAACAGTTGTTTTCCATTACGTACATTCCCATGCTGTGTACCATAACTCAGGGCCAGTTTATCTGGGCCTGAGTGAATTCGCTCCATATTTCAGTACCGGCCGCAATTTACATAATTAACTAACTTCCTTGCGACTTTCCAGTTCTGCGGGTAGGTTCTGCTAGGTTTTATTTGGTGCTGTGGAACATTTGCGGGCTTGGTTTGGTTTTCGGTAAATCGCAACATTCAGAATTTATAAAAAATGTATTGATGATTTTGGATTAAGGGAATTACAGATTTGTGGTAGGTACCTAAGCGGGTGATACGAAATCCCCAAGGCCTATATTTATTTATAATGGGTCTAGTAGGGTGTTTCATGCCTCGTTACATGATTTATTTATGTTTTTACCTTAACTTTATCAATTCTTATTCATAAACTATCTAGGTACCTATATTTGGTAATGCAAATCTTAATTTCATCCAAATCTAGCCAGTAGGTAGTTATTGTTTGAAAGGGTAATAAACATATATCATACCTTAGCGTTTAATAATATTATAGCAGAACATAAAAAAATCTGCCACTTATAATTGTATTGTGGTTATGCAAATGGGAGCCGTTATGAAACATTTTTTCAACCAAAAATACCTGTTAACTTAAAATGGAATCAAAGAATCTTGTAAAGCCGTACCTTCGCCGCTCTTAGTACCTATTTCGTTATTATAATCCCGGTGAATTTACCTAAACCGCTCCATTTCTTTTGTCTCGCACTTCTACAACACTCAGGGTTTCATTAAGGAATGTGGCCATTGTAGTCCTAAGGTACGTACTAACAACAAATAGCCCCGATTTGAATTGTCTCCGAGAAATCTCCAACAAGAACGAACCATTAACCCAATTCAAGGTGTTCTTGTAAATACAGTTGGGGGCTTTTGGGGCTAATCACGTGCTTGGAACCTACTTATATTGTCTGGTAGCGGACAAAAGCTGAGAAAACCTACGATAGCCAGTGATTCTTTATATTAGCCGAATTATGTTTCAACCAATTCTGAGCCATTCGATAGACATTTTGCTTCAGCTGTTCTGAATACAACGTGCGGCAATGGAGACAATTACTGGGGTCTGTTTATCTTGGTATTGAAGGATCTAGGATAATCGTCACGCTAGGCGAATGTTACTATACATACACAGAACGATGCTGCTAGTCGAAGAAATCGGGTACCATCACCACATGACACAGTGACAGGTTGTGAAGTCAAAGATTAATTAAGAAATTCGTGTCTTTCCGGTACTGGTTACAACTAAGGAATACCACAGTACAGAATTGTTACAAAATTCAGCGTCAGTAAAGTAGACCTCGGACGTACAAATACGCAATAAATCGGCAAACTTTTAGCTAGCAATTTCCTTCGGTTACGAGAACAAGATTCATGATGGCGAACGTCGACTGGAGCACCGTAAATTGTGCTGCTTTTAAAATTTAACACCACTGCGAGGGTGCACTGATTCTAAGGATTTGAAAGAGATAAGAGCAAAAGTATTTACTTTTTTGCTAGTTCCACTAATGTCAATAGGTACATTGTTGGATTGTTTATAACCATACGACAGCTATTTCTGAGGCCCTCTCTTATTTTGACTCAATTGAATGCAACAAATTTGTTATCCTTAGTGATTCAAAGAGCGCGTTGCAACATTTGGCTCGGTGTACGTCGTCTGTACGAGGTTACCCGATAGCCTATACAATTTTAGAGTCTATTTTAAAATTAAAATCCAAAAATAAGTGTATTATCCTACAATGGATACCATCACATATTCAATTAGAAGAAAATGATTATGTTGATTATTTAGCTAAAAAAGCCATTGTTGATGGTATACCATACTCAGTTATACCGTTGCATTCTGATTATGTCAGCTTTTTTAAAAAAAATTGTATAGATCTGTGGCAGGAATACTTCGATAAAAGATCGCTTGAGAAAGGTATTTGGTTTCGCACAATACAGCCTCAAATATCGGCCTATCCCTGGATCGATGAAGCCGACTTTGGTCGAAAAGAAGTACTTACTGCACTCAGGCTGCGTTCCGGACACATTCCATCCAACAAATTTGGATTTTTAATGAAAGTCGTACCATCACCAGATTGTGACATATGTGGATCGATTGAAGATGTTCAACATGTTTTGATGGAATGTGTTCGAAATGCAAATGAAAGACTAAATGTTTTGGGAGCAACAACATTTTATGATATGGGCAAAATTAATAGCATGTTGTCGAGTCCACTATCAGGTGAAGCCCGAAAATTGTACAATCTTGCAATTGATTACTTTAGTTCTAGAAGTTAGTTTTGATTTTGTTTTATATATTATAGTTTATAATTAGGCGATGTGGTCGCTCAGCGACAAAGCCTATGTGTGTGTGTGTTAAATAAAAAAAAAAAAAAAAAAAAAAAAACCATACGACATTACCATAACTCTACGTTCACTTACCTAAATAAGCACCTTCTTCTCTGTGATTTTGTAAAATGAATGACGAACAATTATTTTGCAGTTAGTTTAGGTAACACCACACTACTGGAACTATAAATTATTTCATGCTTAGAAAGGTTTCTACTTTAGATATGCACCGATTTTAACAAGTTGATGACTTACCACTTTACCTACTTCAGTTATAAACTACAATGATTATAAACGATATTTTTTGGCATACATAATTGCCAAAGATTTTTAAGTCGTAGGTAACTAGGTACCCACGACTAAAATAAACTAAAAATATATAAATATATTCATAAACTCTGGGAGTTTAGTTAGATAAACAAACTTTTTTATAAACAAACGCTAAGACATTATACAACCATATCTCAAAACTGACTATTCGTGGATGAGTCCTTTCTGCTTAACCACGTCCTATTATACAATAGTATTACATGGAATGCTTTTCTAAGTCGCCATTTGAGATGATTAATGTGGATTCACCCATCCGTGCTTTAAAGCGAGACTATTCAAACCTCCCGTTTTCAGGAATATTTCATACGACAAGAATGTCTTATTGTTGTTTAAAACGCACCCTTTATTTACTGTGAAATCCATATTATCATCATCATAACATATATTACGTCTCACTACTGGGCGAGGTCTTCACATAATTACAAATTTTTAGGTCTTGGGGAATTTGGTGCACGGAGTAAGTACGGTTGGTAGGTACGGTACACGTTCTGTGTACCGTACCTACCAACGAAAGCTGCTGCCGACGAAATTGTTGTTTATTCTAGAAGACGGATACTTCAAGTATAAACAACACTTTCTTCGGTTTAGCGACACTCACGAGAAAATATCGGGTGCTAGGTACTTATCATAGTCCCTGCACCACACGACATGGAATCCATGTACCGTAGGTGCAAAGAACAAAAGTAGTTTGAAAATTAAAAAGAACAAAAGATTTATAAAATAAGGTCAAACATTATATGAAAGCTTTATTTATGAGGACAGAAATAAGCTACATATCATTTGATACAAAGGTGATTATAGAAATGTTTTATTCTATTTTTACACTCACGTTCTTTGTGGAATAAACCACCTATCTTTTGATACTAGATATTGAAGGATAGTAATATTCTTTGAGCGCATAGGGATGTGCAAAAATGATTTTCATCCCTGTTATCTAATAGTAATAGGTCACAGAAATAGTAAAAGATAAAAAATATTAATAGTTTTTGCGTTAACAGTACCCACCTGCCGAGGACTTGTCACATTGCCAGGTAAGAAATAACTTTATCAAAAAAGTCGTCTAAGTTTGAAGTTTAAAATCCAGATAACAATAGACGTGACGCCGAGTGGAACCAACACAGTTAAATTACTACAAACTCCTATCTTTATTCCTCAAAATATGAATCGTGAAGTATTATCTGAAATTACATGTTATATGCAGGTGAGTAAAAAATCCTCAGTATATAGTAATCCTCAGGACTTACATAATATCTTAAACCTAGAAAAATCCAGTTTGATGGTTTGTTGTAAAATAAATCAGTATTTTTTTAATAGCTACTTATTGCAATGGGTCAACGTAAAGTGAAACCTATAAAGACTGTATTTGGTAGAACGTACCTAGGAATGTTTGTGGAAACCCTATATGTGTGAATTGGCGTTGAGCCAGAGCTTGAATAATAGAATATCGCTTGAATATTTTTACTGGCACGGTTTGAATATAGGATTGACTGAAATCTGATGGAGTGTCTGTCTCTCGAATTTGACAGTGTTCTCCTCTGCATATAGACTTTATACAGTCAGTTCCTACCTATGTTGGTTTGAGGTTTGGTATCATACCGCTCAGAATACCTACAATTCGATAAGCCTTATCAAAAAAGCCTTATCATCATCACTCCTATTTATGTTTGTGCTACTGGGACCCGGACTTCTCTCTTATGAGAGTGATTAGGCCTTATTCCACCAACGCTGGCCAGGCTGGAGCGGGTTGGTGAATGACACAAGGCCTTAAATTTTTTGAAAAGTCTCAGAAGATGCCGGTTTCCTCACAGTGTTTGCCTTCACGGTTACATGACGAATTTTTAAAGCACACATATTTTTTCTAGAAGAAAAATCTACTACAGGCTATATAAAAATTTACAATATCTGTAAAACAATATTATATCTAAACTAGTACAAATGCGGAGCTTTCATTGACTACGTCATCTTAAAAATATGCCTTAAAAGTGTCAAGGGATGTTTTAATTTACGACCGCGCCGTCTCTTGTCTTAAATTACTTATTAATTTTTAATCTTTTAAGCGAAAAGTTGACGGGAAAATTAGGAAGAGAAAACCGACCATGATGAAAGTATAACATATTAATAAGCTGGAAACTTGCTTTTTGTTCATAATTCTTTTTAGAAAAGTTATTACGTAACTGTTAAAGAGTTTCTATCATAAATCCTCACTTAAAATTGCATGATGTAACGTGAAATACCATGTTAAACATAAAATTTTACTAATTTCTAAGGTTAAAATAAAGATTATTTATCTATAAACATATTTTTTAATTAGGAATGACCTCCATCTACCTATGGTTGTAAACGGTAAATAAATAAAAAGCAGATAATGATTACAGATTATATCAGTAAATTGATGATAAAACCCAATTCAGCATGAAATGAAAGCGGATTCCAATTCTAATTGAATCATTAATCAATCCTTGTCGAGGATGCCCACTTTATTGTACAAATGATTAAAAATCTCCCAATTAAAAAGTCCCTAGTTATTTTTGTGATAGAATTTACTCCCAAATTCAGTTTGCTTTAAGGCCCTGTGCAAACGAGAGGTAATTTATAGGGTAAAAAAATTGTAAATTGCCACCTGGTAAATATTAGGTACCAGAAAAAACAACAAAATATGTTTGCGTTGTATATCAAAGTTAAAAATTTGATAGGGAGGTCGGTACGTGCTTTGGTTTGGGGGAGGTTGTTTACCAGTATTTGGAGGGGTGTGTAAAATTAAGAAGCTGTTTTTATTATGAATAAACTTTATGCCTAGACTCCTGGTAAAGTACAAAGAACTCGAACAAAGAACTAAAATTTTAAGTTGATTCTTCTTAAAATAAACTGTTAATTTGACAAACTCAAACACCCAGGCACCCGGAACATATATTTGCAGATCGTACAATTTTTGGTTCCGAGGCGAAAACCGAACCAGATAGTGTGATACGATAGTAGTGTTGGATAGGTGGGAGCACAATCAACTATCACTCCGAAGGTCAAAAGTGGGTTCAAATCCGCAGTTGCTGAATTTTATTTTGATGAAATTTGTGTCATTATTATCATTATCATCATTTTAGCCATTGGACATCCACTGCTGGACACAGGCCTCTCCCTATATGACTTACAGTTATAACGGTTGGACACGGCCTGCATCCACCAAGAGCCAACCCAGATTTGCCCAGATAATTTATACTCCGGAGAACCTAAGATTCGACATGACTGTGATTTTACAAAGATACGTTTTTAGAACTATTTTAAAATATTTTTATGACAATCCATACTACTGTACTGTAATAAAGTAATCTTGAAATAAAAAATACCACCTCTTTCATCAAAAGGTTCCAAGCCATCACATAGGGTCACAAAGCTTTCAAATAAAATACTAATAAGTTCGGAAAGCCCAACAAAACAGAGTGCCGACTGTCATCAGCAAATTGATAAGGAAACAAAGGGCCCTTCATTTAAAAATAAGTGCTCACGTACCTTAATGGTATTAACACCTACACCCTTCGACCCCTGATGGACTCAATTAATTTTTGACACGAGCTGTGTTCTGTGTAGTCTTGCGACGATCAAATGCGACGATATTTTTATTGCTTTGGACTTAATGTTATGTTGTTAATTTGTTTTTGTTGGAAATTTTTAATTTTTAGTCCCTGATGATGATCCACTGTCGGGCCAACCAAATGCCAAATAAATTAAACAAGAATTGTAAATAGCATTTTTTATTTTTTTTGTAAACTTATCAGTATAACTTCTTTATTATATATTTACTTCTGAATTCCTTATTTGGATTAACAACAAGTTTATACAGAACCTGAACTTACAGAATTTACTTTACATACAGTAAAATATACTAAATCCACGTGTGTTGATCACTTAAATATGTACGCAAACCTCAATACCCCAGTCCTATCGCACGCGGCACACAAGTTAAACAAAAACAAAACGACCATTCGGCCACATTTGCCCTTCAAACATTGAAATGTGAACCTAGAAATCCGTTGGTACATTCAAGGAAAAGACAGATGCGACATAATTTGATGAACAACACCTGAGACAGTTTCTTTGCCGAAACATGCAAAATGATATGTATTTTAAGATAACAAAGAACATCGTCCTGTTAATACTTTAATCAGTCCTCTGCTCTGCGTAGGTCCATATATAGATTAAGGAAAACAGTGCTAATGCTTTCGCCATTTGTTCCTTTTAATAACCTTATTTGTACTAACAAAATACGTTATTTATCGTTCATCGTTATCAGACTTAATCCTATCAAAGTAAGACACGATAACTTAAGTCTAGATGTCAGATTCATATAATTATATTCAAAACTTCTTAATTTTTAATGAAAATGCAGTAACAACCATTGGTACTTTACGGTCTTTATTATAAATTTTTGTCGCTTCGATTCTTGTTCAGCGTATTAAGAAACGATACTTGCTAAGCCTCAGTGTTTGTAAGCTTGCTCAACTCAAGTTAAATATGGAGCTGAATAAACTGTAATCGCCCAAAGAAGAGGGATGGGACAAAAAGTTTATTAGGAATAGGAGTGTGGTTGTCGCGAGGCCTGTGGTTGACAACCCGACGACCGCTATTGTACGCAACCTACGTCTTTGATTACGGATTTTACTTGGAAACTGAGTTCCGCAATTAGGTTTCTATTTTAGATTTTATTTATTGGAAACTAGATCCTTTATATTTATAGTGTCTTCGCGTGAATTACGTCCCACTTCTGGGCACGTTCTCCAGAATAAAACTAGGTCTTGAGGATATGTTGTATATTTACCAAAAACACAACATGTTGACTGGTTATTTATAAATTCTCATTGATTCAGTGATTATCAACATACTCGTACAATAACAAAAAAATTGGCCAAGTCTTTTAATAAAGTATTATTATCATAAAGCATGGTATTTGTTACCAACTCCCAAAAAAACAATACTAACATTAGGTCTGCGATTTACTTGATATTACGCTAGCGCTTCTCGAACGAAACGTTTTGCTTTGAACCCAAACCCTTAACAGAACTCAGTTCTACGAAACTATGTTCAGTTAAATATTTTGGGTTCAGCTACCCAGGACGATCTGGAACTTCTCCGGCATATTTGCACAACCGTTTCACTTACACAAAACTGGTAAAAAATGCCCCCAGTTTTTCTCCATTTTCCTCGGACAATACGAACACACCCCGTCCACAATAAATAACATTTGATTAATGAACTGTATGAAGCAGGGTTAATCACAACACGCCAGAGGTTAACCCCTTTTTCATAACATGTCACTGGAACTGTTTTTAGTGACTCGAAAGGCTTTGAGTTCGCCATTGCTTATTAACCGTGAAAGCCTCTGTTTTTGACGTTTTCCTGCTTTTCAACGCCCTGTCCTTGAATCAGCCTAGTTCGCATCTTTGATATATGATCCGGACAAAATGGCGACGTGGACATCGGTGCTAGGTGTTCTAGAAACGAATTCCAACGCTCTGTAGTAGAAAGTTAGTGGAGATCAATGCTCGTTAGTCTTTTGTTTTTGGTAAGCTTCAAACTGTCTCCTACGAGCTGCATTTGTTTTGTGGCAGTATTGTCAAATGTCCCAACTCCTATATAGGTATACGGGAAGCTTTGTATGCCCGAAGAAAAAAAATGTATTATTTAAAGAAGATTTGGAAATTCTACCTGTTGATCCGTTCATGCCAAGTTAAGGGTTCGAATTGATTTTAAATTAAGTTAGGGTCTGAGCACTTATCAATGGGACTTTGAATTAGTTACGTAATTAATCCGGTTTCATCGATATCTTTTTAATCTTTGAAAGGTTTACGTCCCCATTTCAATTTGGGTGAATAAAATTTCCTACCTTTTAAGGCAATTAAAGTACCTATTAAGAATGATTTGCCTCCTTAAATGCGAATAAAAGTTCAATGTTCGTCACAGTTTAATGCTACTATAGTTACTAATATTGATAAAAATAGTAACGATTTATTCTGGAATGTTATTCAATAACTATAATACTTATCATTACTTAATGCTTCGCGAATTTGCCGGACTTTGGCGTTTCGTTATCTTTAGGTTTTGTTATGGAAAATTGATTGATATTATTCTCATATCTGTATCTTAATAATGCAACTGCGACTTTATATCTTCACGCGTTAACAACGAATATCTCCTAATCGATACAACATATTGATAGACGAGTCATCACCTGAGAGGAACCGGGTGTTTGCGGCGCGTCGAGCCCGGGCAATCCGGATATTCCCAATTTCCCTGTTTCTCGCCCGGTTCTGTCACAGCTGCGGCTGGATAGATGACGGCGCCCGGGTATAATGGGCCTTGTACTATTTCACTAGTCTATGGAATACGAATAGAGAACTCTATTATTTTTGATGCAAGTGAGGCCTTCTTAGGCCTATTATGATTTTGTTGCAAATACGTTTTCTGCAGGTAATTTTCATTTAAAAACAATCTTTTATCAAATTTTTGCGGGACTTAAAGCTGCTTTTTCTGAACTCTAGAATCTCTTCTAACCACCACACGAATGTCTATACCAATACTACAGTAACCGAGCCAATTTAGTTTAACTTGATTAAATATTTTTTTATAAATATGTTCTTTCCATTTGATATTATGCTTATTTTAAATTAGGCACTTTCAACAGCATATCTTTATGCGGTTGCCTTTACCTACTAATAAAACAAAACGTGATTTTATCATAAAAATATGACTGTAGATTTTGTAGTTTAATGCGTTGGCCCCCTAGAAGTGATTTAGCGGTTAAACCTGTTGGTGTACAACATTCGACTCGCACTAGACAAAGGCGATATTGTTTTGTTAATGCAATATCCCCCAGAAGTCTGTCCTTGCGACTAAGACAAACTGTCTTCCTAAATTCTCCAGATGTAAATGGAGATTCCAGAAATTGTAGCTATTTAAAGTCAACTAAGGGTTCTCTTAGTTTAACTAAATAAGTATGAGCTAGCAATAAAACAAATAGGCATTTTTTATTTATTTCTCATGTCAAATAAATGTAAAATAATTATTTTGTAACGTAGTTTTTGCTTAAGTACTTATATTTTTTTTGAAGATAATTATCAGCTTTTTAATAAAGTGATTTAATAAAAGCAGTCTTAAAACTTTCCTTTAAAATTATAATTTTTAATGACGAATATTGAATTTTTAGTTGAACCAAAGCTGTGCTTTCAAATAAAAAAAATACGACGATTTTTATAAAGCAAGACCTAAATCCACACTAAACACATTTCCTTTTTATGAGCGCCTACAAAATAAAAAATAACCCATGAAACCCTACAGGTAAGTCCTGTTTACTTTTAATATTCGTCACTCCATTCTCGAAGCTTCTGCGTAGAATTATGTGCCCTACAAAAAGATAATGGAATAACAAAATGAGCACTGAACATAAAACGTCCATAACGGTAGTTGAGTGGTGTACTGGAATTAGTTCGTGCCTGTGCCGCTGGCTTTTGATGGCATATGTTTAGATTTTTCCACAGATAATTAAATTTCGATGACCTAATAGCGCTGTGGAAAAGTGCTTTTATAAAGAGTAAAGCTATCCTAGGGGGCCGTGTAATGGAAACCTTAGAGTTACCACTCTTATCAAGGTGATCTATCCTCGTAAGTGTAGTCAAACTGATTAAGGGAGACCCGATTGATTGATTGATAATCAATTTAGAGTTTAACTGAAACTTGACACAATTTGAAATAGGAAAAAATAGGAAGAAATTAAGAGGCCTTCCCCCATTTTCCAGTCATTTCGATCCCCCGAAATATCCTCCTACTAGTTCGTCGCGCCATCTTTCGTGGGGTCTACGCCCACGCCGTCACGGAGGTCACACATTTTTAAATTAATAATAAGTAGTATTCGTTCATACTCTAAATAGATAATCCAATTTTCAAATTCAGAATGAGAACAGCTGATAATAACCGTCAGCTTTGCTAACCGAGCGAACCGCCTGCTAAACTTAACCTCTCCACTATAATTAAACCTATATTGTGTGGGAGTAAATTGTAGGAATAAACCAATTAATATGGTAATTTGATTTACTAAACTGGCCCCTATTTATTTAGCCACTGGAAAGGTTAATGAGAATTCACTATTTGATGTCAATATTTATATTGGGATTAGGCAAACCCTGAAAATGTAGACCAGATATTTTTGAAAACAAGGCGGTGCTGAATAAAATTCAGTACCTACGATGTTGATTAAGGTTACCTTAAATAATGTTGATTAGGCTCTATTTCATCCAAATGTGAACAGATTTTAATAAATATTTAAGAAAAAAGTATATTCTAAGCAGCATCACGTTATCACTTTTAAAATTTTCGTGAGTTATACTATTCATTTTGTACAACTCCTATGTAAATACGTGAGTAATTCCCGTTGTACAAAATGGATCATGTTATCAGTTAAGTGCGACTAGTAAGACTTATCTTATCATACCTATCTTCATAGATTCTGTGTTATATTTCTCAATCATCTCTGTTTTCGATGTTTAAATATAATATAATATACTTGTATTTTAACATTACGTCAGCGTCAGCGTCGTCCATGCTTTACAGGTTTGTATTTTATCGGGGAAATATTGTATTTTAATTACAACGAATTGTGTTAAAAGTCGATTAGGTACAAAAAAAACTAGTGTAGTTTTTCGGCGTTTGAAATATCGACAAAACGTTATTTAATAACCGTTGATGTTTCGTTCCACATTCGAAACTCGCGCGTTCACGCCAGCATAATTTCGCTCCGTGGTACTCGCCTAGTTATTATTTATTTTCAGTGAAATTGTATCGTGCGTGTTGGCAGTAAGGATTAAAATGCTGGTTATCGCGTGGAAACTGGTTTTTAAATTGCGAACGGTATTTATTCTGTTCACCGCACTATTTACGCTCACTAAAGGATTTTTGTACGATAAAAGATCGTAAGGAAGCAGCGTTTACGAGTTGTGATTGATGCGTCGGCTCGACCCGTATGTTATATAAATCCCCATCTACAAAACGAAGCGGAATCTCCCACACATTCGTAATTAATTTGACACCTGAGCTTGTAATATTTTAACAGTCGTCGTGTCATAATTTACATTGTCACGCGACACAAATGAAAGATTTCTGTCGTTTGACGACGTAATGCGCGTGAAATTTTACTAACGTTTTGATGTTTGCGTGTAATCTTTTCATTTGTTTGTTTTATTTTAACAATAGCTTTTCGTTGCGGCTTCGCCCGCTTATAATATGTTTTTTCTACGGCTTGTATGTTATTCTGCAACTATAAAATCTGGAAAAGCCAACATAGACATAATTTTTTTCATAATACTACAACGTCTATTATTAAAATGATCATCATATAATGAAATAGATTAATAGAGTAATACACACTAGCTTTCTATATACCTTATTTATAACCATCCAATTAAAACGAGTAAGAGGGGACATCATTTTTCTCTCCAGTTTGTTTAGTGTGATTTCAATAATATTATGGCTCGTTTTTTCTGGGTACTCCTAAAATTAAATGTAAACAGCGAGTAAAACAAAAAGTCCATAACAGGCTTTTTATTAGCGTTTGCTCGGTATCATTTTACGGGTCTTGACCTCTTTGAAAGTCTCTGAAACAAAATAGGTATGTACTTATTGGCAAACTAATTGTAACATCATTTTCTGTCTAGACAAAGTGAATGAATTTGAAACCAGGCCACTTTGGGATTTAAACAATAAAAATGTCATTATGTTTGAATTTTATGTAAATTCTATTTTTCTTTTTTTCGTTTGATGTCTAAAATGTAATTGGAAACAGAGGCGATTAATATCGTCATCACCAATACATAGTCCATCATTGTCCGCTGCCCTGTTCTCCTGTCTTTGACTTCTCTTATCTAATTTCTACGTGTGACCTTTAAGATGCCTAGTACATGCTGACGATTTAGATACTTGCTTAGCCTACCAACTATCGACTTTCGCTAAATCCCAGACATATGCCAGCATACTGTCATAGTTTAAAAAATCGTACGGATATCGTGGCTATCGCAGCATTGAACAACGACGAAATATAATTATATACCAAATAACACACATCTGCATGTTTATGTTAAATGAATTAATATTGGTTTCAATGTGGTCGCGTCAACCATTTAGGTAATCACATGGTTATGGGATTGCCGTGGTACTCGATTTATAGTCCATAATAACACCATTATGCTTTGAGTGCCCGTGAATGGTTTAGTTCTACAATTTAGGTTCGTACGAACTGCGCTGTAAAACTTAATTGAAATGTACAAAACTTTAGATAAAAACTTTAAACCCGCGGGCAGGTCAGCTAGTAATAATGTACTAGCCGGCGGGTTTAAAGATTTCATCTAATGTTTTAATAAAAAAGAAAAACTAATACCTACGAGTATTGCTGCTGTATCAGTTTAGCCTATTAGTCCTTTCTTTGTATTTATCTTATATCGTATAGCGTGTTAACTTACTATTCTTTCATTCATTCATACTAGTTCACGTTCACTTTTGTAAACAGACACCATAGACGAAACCCCTTATCAAAACTAAGCAATTCAAATCCGAATTTAAATACATCCCCACATCACCAAATATGTTTGGTCCACTCGACAGAATTCACGAAAACTCATACGAAATGCATATACAATGTGAGCCGACTTCGCAAGCAGCTTATTTAAAATTATAATTTGCGGCCCCTCGAGTATCGGTGGGCTGTTATTTCAGAAGCGGGATTAATACCGAAATATTTAATCTTGGCCAAGATGGCGACGAAGACTGTTTACTTTGCTGTCTAATCACTTTACCTAAAGACGGTTGCGTTAGTAATTTGACTTTCGGTCAGCCTGTCTGGGCGAGATTGATAAGTCAATCAATCTGAGGCCAGGCTGTTTACTAAGTCGTCATAACAACCTAAATTACTGCTACTGGGCACGAATCTTCCCAATAGAACCCATTATAATGGCTTTAGGTGTTGGGTAGCTACACACGCTTATCAGGAACGGGTTGGTGATTTTAGTTAGTTGGTGTAATACTCAGAACTTCTCTACTGCCTACCGGATCATAAAACTCTTTCAACGATTTCTTAACAGTAAATTTAAATTGGAATTGAACTTCTTCTTTCATACACATAAATTTTACTTAGAATCACCGAAATTTTTAGTTGTATTAGTTTACATATTATTTCCACCCACATATCGTTTACTATATAAGTTTATCATTTTATTTTTCAAATCCCGAATAGTTAATACTTTATCCCATCCCTAATCGTTCATTCTCCCATTCATTCATTCGATAATCAAAAACGCGTCTTAATAAACCGCTGTCTATCAAGTATCAAGTAGCAGATGCAACTGACGGTTGTTTTCCCGGGGGATAGTGTTCAATTTGTCTCAAACTAAATTTAATGATGCCATCAATTACTGGGCCATTGGAGATCTGATCGTTAGGGGGCTGACGTGAACGCAAATTTCATCAATTTTATATCGTGCTTGTTTATGCGTTTTCTTTATCCTAATCTCTACATTTTAACTACTTATTTTTTTTTTGTAAGGTTTGTGTAAAGAAGAGAAATGAAACTGAATAAATATATGCCTACATATATTTTATTACATAATTTGGCAAAGAAATTAGCATTAATTTATAATTCACGTATGCATTTTGAATTTGAAATTTTGTTTTTTGGAAATAATATTGAGTTAATATTATACCAGACATACCAAAGGCGTTTGTATGAAAATAGCGCCCGAAATAATTTAAAACGGCCATGCTTAGTTCATAACGGCGCCCCCTCGGTATTAATGTAACTAATCGATTTGACTAAAGTGTGCTTCATTTACACCGTAATTGTAACACGAATATTAATTTACTGCCAAATTGATTTGATCTACTTCATATTGTCTTCTTACATTTGAAAATATCAAAAAACACACAATTTTGCCAAGTTTACTCTCAAATCACCAATCGGGTTGGTGTACGATTTATAACTAACTAGCTTTCCGCCCCACGGCTTCGAACAATATTATAAGGACATATCCTTTTCAGGGTTTGAGCTATCTCTCCACAAGCTCCGCCATTGTCAACTAAATCGATTCAGCCGTTCGTGAGTTATAAATAGTATAACTAACTCGATTTTTGTTAAATATAGATTATTATTTACGCGGCCATCTATTCACAGTCTAACTTTCGCATTACAATTAATCTCACTGATAATTTAGACAGTAATTGCCACTTTGATTTGAAAATACCCATTAATCTAAAATTAACTGAAAAATGTATTTAATGGCAATAATGGGCATCATGGCTAATTTTACGAGCGTTTAAATCTGTTTTTGTGTACAGTCGGTGAGTGAATTATCTGATTTATTATAGGTGAACGTTTTTGCGCACTGTGCTTCCGTGATAACGCACGGCTGGACGTGAAGCAACGAAATTGTGAAAGAGGCTTTTTATCACGCAGTTTAATTTATTTAATGGTGCATGGGAAAGTATGGCCTGAAATTATGGGTGAATTTTGGTAATGCTTTTGATGATAGGGTGTTTCGTTCTACATCATATTAGTGGATAACCTAATAAAACTTATGTTTTAATTCTTTATCTAACGAAAAATTGCCTCTATCGGATTGATAAACTTTTTTGATATTTTAACGGTAATAAAGTACATTTTGTAAGAAGTAAACAAGTAAAATTACTTGTTTTTCATTTCAAGGGCTATTTCTGGTACATTTTCGAGCGGAGCTCTTAAGCTTAAAAGCATTGATCTGTTGTCAAAACTTCGCTGTCACTGAATCAAGTTGTCATAACTGGGTGACTGTTTTGCAACTCACGCTAAGTCGATTGCAAAATTTATCGCTCTCAAATTAAGTTCTGTTTTATTTTGTTACGAACTTAAGATGTCTAAAACTTCCTTTTCCCCCGAAATAATAAATTGCTAAAATTGTAATTTGATACAGTTAAAAGGGTTTTAAAATTAATTTTGCGAAATAGGATACGGCCTTATTAATGACATGTCTCTTTTCGACGCAATTTTAAGATAAATTTAGAAATCAACTTTGAGTACTATTTATGAGAATAAAAATATACATATGCTAAGCCGAGATAAGAGCCGTGTTGGGCGAGATAAGGTCGTGGGTTTAAACCCCGCCGCACACCACTGGATTCTTCATCTCGAAAAATATATGTGCGGTTTATAAACACGTGTTTAAACGGTGAGGGCAATGACTGTGAGGAAACAGGCATGTTCTGAGAACTTTAAAAAGTTTAAAGGAACTAATCCCCATTAGGCCAGCGTGGTGAGTTAAGGCCTAATCTCTCTCGTCAAGAGAGAAGTCCCAACAGTGCGAACATGAAAAGGAGTGATGATGATGATATTATGCCAAGCAATTAAAAACCCGTTTCGCCTCAAAATTCAGAACTTCATGAATATCTACGAAACTACTTTAGTACCTAGATAAGTGTTAATGGAGGCATTCATAATTTAAACTAAAACTCATCACGTAAGCGGATGTTAAGTTAAAGTTAACAGGCAGTAGCTTCAGTAACAATCGCAGTACTGCGCACTAAGGGAGTAAGTTACGTGGCGAATCTATTTGTGTTTGCAGACTTGAAATATATGACTGCCACTGTGATTTCAGGTTTGTGCGTCTAGCTTACGTTAGGAAGACATGTGGACTATTTTGACTCTACTTAGTCCTCAAGTTTTGACCGCAAACTGGTCCTGTTTGTCATGGTTTGTGATATGTATTAAATTTTAAAGTTTTTACAAAAGTTATACTTACCTAACAAAAGTAAAAAAAAATGTTATAAGTTCACCCAATTTCATTTCGAGTTAATTAAGAATGTTGAAAAAGGCGAATGTCATGATTGATCTTGAATTTTTCTGATGACTATAATTAAAAGTCTTGATGTTTAAATAGAAATAAATATTAGAAAAAAATATTCATTTAAAAATTTATTTTCAAAAACGTTTTGGAGTTGAATTAGAAGCCTTTTTAGGGTTAAGTGGCAAAAGCCATTGAAATCGTTAGTTTACGGTGGATTTGGCTGCGTTCTGACTAAACGACTAGAAATCTACGAAAATGCATAAATCATCACTATTCATCCAAACGCTGTTGCACCTTACCCATTGATCTTCGGGTGCTCTGTTTGGAATATTTAGATTTAGGTGTCTTCCAAATCGTTAGTCAATGTTCCTCATCATCATCATTAATCAGCCATCAGAACTACCCATATTGTCAGTTCGGCTATGTTTTCTTCTACAATAAATAAAACTCATCTCAGGAATGGATACAATAATAAAACATCAAATATAAACGGCTTCCGATAAAAAATTGTATTTCTATCAAACAGGTAGACAATTCCCATAAAGTCAGAAAGTATGCCATAAAAGCTTACCTTTGAAGCGTTACGATAACCATGTCTTTGAATACATTCGCGCCCCAATATCGCCTCCGCGTCCGTAATCAGGTAGCGTACCGTAACCACCCGTAACTATGGCCCGAATACCGTAATCAGAATAGAAAATCATAATCCGCAACCGATAATAGCGCGGTAACAACCCTATTCGGCTGAACAAATGGCACATTTGCTAGACCCGGCCGCAGGTTTGCCAAACAGCTGGGTTACTTCGTCATATGCGTTCCTTGCAAAGCTGTTTGCAGACATTCTAATCTATGAGCTACATCTGATCAATTTCCAGTCTATTTTTATTTATAACTTCTGAAAGACTTATAACTTGTAAGTAAGCCCTTTCACGTTATAAGTCATCATATTAAGTGTTTTATACAGCGTCAGCAAATTAAGAAAATGCTATTCGGGTTGCTGTATTGCATGCTGTATGCTTGTTATATAGTAGTTTATTAAATAAGTTATTAGGAATTTAAGGAGGATTTATGTTAGGAGGTAGACGTAAAACACGAACAGCGTAGTTTAAACGCAATAATTCTAGCTCAGCTTGTTTGTGTCATTTGCTTTTATCGAATGCACTAGCTGTTTTTATTAGCTTCCGAACATCGAATGAAGTTAGCGTAATGCCGCCTTTACGAACAGTGGGTACTTACGCTCACTGTACGAGTACCACTTGTGTTCAAATGCCTTCGAGATAGTGCATGGGAATTGCACAGGCTATACATGATTTACAATCTGGAATGAATGAACGTGGTTAATTGACTCGGTTAATTATACAGTACGCTTCGAACGTTCTATGTTCAAACAATTCGTTTCATTGAAAATGTATTTTGTTGTTTTTTATTAATGTTTAAATGGTTGCGAAAGAATTGGGCTTTTCTCTAATATATTGTTAATAATTATTAAGTTTTTATCGACTATTAAACTCAATTGCAACAGAATAATAATTAAGATATAATAGCAACTTTAAAAAGGTTTATATATTTCTATTATTGTTATTTCCATTTTATTTAAATGCCTTGAATAGTTTTTGTTTCTACTGAATGCAAAGAAAGGAAAGTCTTTGAACAATTTTAGGTAGAATTTATGTTTCTATTGGTCCAACATTCCAAGACGACTGTAAGAAGATTATATGCTTAAGTTTCTCTTTGACATTTGTAAAGAATTGTTGCACAAAGACTTATAACACGAGGTATGCACCGCATCTCAATATTCCGTCTAACTTTTAACTTTCCAACTTCTAAACATCACAAAGATCTTAGTTCTAATATTATATCCTTGTGGTGACTGATGTTAGAATTGTTATAATAAATTATCTTAGAGAACACTATTATCCTTACTAATATTATAAACGAAAGTTTGTGATGTGTGAATGAATGGGTAGGTAGGTGGATGGTGGTACTTCTTCCACACGAAAACTATTTGACAATAATGTTATTTAAGTTTTGTAACTTAAAAACATTCGACATGTATAAAAGAGTTAGTATAAGTTTCCGCAAAGGACCGAACGAATTTGCAGTGTGTGTAAACGGGCTGACATGATGATAATGATAAGTTTAAACTCTCTTTGTGTGCGTGTGTGAGTCTGTGTATATTATAAAATATAACTTTATTTTTTGGTCTGATATCGGTTTGTCTGCGACGCTCATGCCTATAATTTCTAGATTAGGGAATTAAACCTAATAGCCTAGTTATGTTCATGGCAAATTACCTATGAATTAATGACCTATAATGGACGCATTAGACATATCTGTATAATTTGGAGTATGACTGCATTGAGCTCATCCTCCATCTCGTGGCCGTTATCGCACATAACGAAGTGGAACGCATCAAACGGCCTAAGTTAATTGTTTATTGCTAATATCGATGATCCGAATTTAATGAAATTTGGTAGATAAACAAATAGACGTCTGGGACACAGGATAGGCTATTATACATTCTTGCTCAAATTATGATTAGATGTGGCCCCCGTACAAACATAATTTAACACGGACGGAGTCGCGGCCACAGCTATATATTAATTTAGTCTGTTTGACAAAAACCACGAAAAAAGATTGGGTTTTACTATTCTTAGGCCGGCGCCATATAAACCTAAAACCTAAATTGCACAAAGACGCGCTCAATTAGGTAAGCGCTTTCCGAATCCTCTAATTTCTCATTCATGTTAAATATTATGAAGTAGGTTTAGATAGAACGTATGCTTGACGCGTACTTTTCATATTTTTTCGCCCATCAAGCATCCTTGCTCAAAATCTGGCATGTCACACCTCAGCACATGTATCACTGTTAAAAAGGGTGAGGCATGACTAACGGAAAATTTTAAAGAGAGGTAGGTACTCAAAATTATTCCAATCTGGGGGGCAATCCTCGCCTTCGAAACGTTTATATGGCCTTCCATAACTTGAGTAGACGTTTTTGTCAAGGCGTAGACCATATCCAATTATTTATTATTTGATTTGTTAGTGGTCCTAGAAAAAAAATATGACATACTCGTAAACTGTCTTCTAGTGTGCTATATTAGTTTTTTTGTACATAAAATTGTAACGTTGTAAGTAATATTGTACAAAAAAATAAAAATAATTATCTATCCACAAAGTAGAACGGCTAAAATCGCCTGGCACAAAATGAAAATTCCATTACGCAGGTAACAGGCATAGTCTGGTAAAAATTGAACCCGCACGGTCCCATAACGCATTAGCGGCGGGATGAGCCGACACGGGGCGGATTTACGCGACCGGATTGCAATATGATCGATGGCGTGCCAGATGTCCGCGATTAGACAGACGGCTTCAAAAACCTTTTGAATTTCGAAGTGAATGAGTGAACGGATCGTTCGAGCTTGTGAAAACGGGAATGAAGTTCTAAAGGTTGAATAATTAGTTTATGCGTCCACTCAAATTAACTGATTATTATCGCTGTAATTGCGCATTTTCATTTATTTATGAATTTGATGTAGTTTGAAATCATTAAATAACTTTTCACCGGAATTTTAAACATGTGTACATAATTATAGGCCTGTAAAAATAAAAGTTGTCTCTGGATGGAAACATAAACGTCGGATATACATTATATCGTTATAGTTATAAGCAATTTTTCAAAATGAATACTGTAAAAATAGATTGGAATGTGATGTGTCAATAAGTGAAAGTTACCTACTACTCTTACTTGACACATTGCGAAATAAACAAAAAGGCGGCCCGACGATTATTTATTTATTTATTTATTTATTTATTTACCGCGATATATCCTCCAAAAGGCACCCTGTCAAGTTGTCACGGCACATCCAGATTTGTATCATGACATCTCGCATTACTTCCTTTTGTCACCGCCCACACGGGTCAAAAATACCCCGTAATAATTTGTGATGTCTCAGGGGTTGACGTTTAAAGTTGGCGGGCTGTTTACAGTCTCCCCGGGGCCACTTACCGGGCGACACATAAACTTGAGATGCATAGAGTTGCTGGATACGACACCTGCTAGTTTATAACAAGATATCAGTTCACTGTACGCGGGCTCTCCGTCTCTTCTCTGACGTGTCAGTAGTTTTACTGTGAAAACTGTTGTGGTTTGACGAATTCATTTTCTTAAAGGCAAAAGCCGGGAAGCAGTTCTGTGTAATGTAACAACTGACTGCACCAAACCACAGTACCACGGTCAGCGTGGTGATTGTACCAAATCCCGCAAGACCAACCAAGATTCTATTGGGAAGACCCGTGGCCTACCGACCGTAACGAACGGCCCGTGGTACCTTGTGGTGGATTGTTATGAGAAGATAAGCCAATAAAATGGCTCATCCAGTGTACTACATCGGCTATAAACCCGTAAGCAGATAATTCAGCTAGTTGCTACCAGTCGCCACCTGGGACGCGTAATTACCCGACATCGCCTCTGAGTGCTACATAGAATTACTGGAATCACCAACTTTGCGATCCGTGAACTTACGTCATTAGGTCGAGTGGAATCTTAGTTTGACACAAACATGTTTTCTTGTACTTATTTACTTTATTATGTTAATCTCTGTGCTTGAGCTCGCATCGTTCTCGTATGGGTTATCAAAAGCGTAAAAACACGTCGGAGCTAATATCTACCAAAACGTATTCACCTTAGTTAACTAACTTAACAGGAATAAGACTTATATTGTGGCACAAGAGTTCGATTCCCACTAAGAAATAATGTAATAAGTTAGCTGATGATTCCTAACGTTTATGTTTAAACGGTTGACGATAAAGTAATATAGTAATCGTTACTGTTTAAATAGTTTCAATAACATCCAGAAACACAGCGAATGTAAACTACCTAAAACTGTGAAACAGTAGTATTTTATTGGTTCTGTTTAGTTTCCAAAATATTGGATTAGCTTCTACTAGTTTACCCGACACAGCTGCAGATAACGTTTCACTTTACTTTTGTTGCTCTTTCATTCTACTTTAAACTTATTGCAAAGGGTACAATATAAGTTTCTTGTTGTCAATAAACTGATCTGGGGTTACTCTTCTAACAATAGCATCACGTCTGACAATGGTCGATTTATTTTTAGAATTTATAAATGGAAAGATATAAAATGTTTCACATTAGTGTTAAAATATCTTTGTGTTAAAATTATACAAGTAGTACATAAATTTGACTCAAGTAAAATAAATTTCGGGTAAAAATGAATACTCACCGAGATCACTAGTGTCAGCGTGTTCTACAAAGATATCACCTGCAGACCAGTTAGTATGTGGGAAACATAATCCTCACAGGATAAAAGGCTTAAAATGGACAAAATCCAAGTCCCACGCGCCTTCCGTACAAACTTCGAGGAGTAATTGAATGCAGTGTATTTGTTTCGAAGACACCTAAGGCGCTCAGTTTGTTTAAAATTCTGTAGACATTGTCGAGTAGGAAATTCAATTTGGGCGATGTATACGCCGGGTAGAGATAGGGTTTTGGTTTTCTACGAAGGGATGTAGTAGGAAGGAGTCGGAAACACAGATTACCACAGACAATTTTTGTCTCTTACATTACGATCATGCTTGCAAGTATTCATTTATAGGATAAAGACGTTGCTATTATAATATTATAAATAGAAAGTTGATTTTCATATACTAATATTTTATTAAAAGGAATATGTATTACTCAAAAAAAAAACTTAATTGAAACATTTACAAAGTCACTATAACTTGATTGTTTAAATATGCTTCCTGACTGAAGCTGTTTTGATATTGTTATTTTAACATAATTATAAAAATGTTTTATATATTTATATCTTGGTTGTAATTTAATAGCAATGTTTTATGAAATACGATTATCATGCATTCTTGTTTAAATCTTTAGTAGGTATGAGATAAATGTAAACGAATTATAAAATAGCCGGTACCGGTGTAACCCCAACCCTACCCGGACTCAGCCGAAACCAGCTTTAATTTAAACAAAACCGGTAAAGTTGCCGGCTTAACGAGTTACGCAAGCGAGGGCTTCTTGTCCCTACTTCTGTATCTAATCTATCTCTGATAACATTCTTGGGACAAATGAAACAAAGGGAAAACCGATAAACCTAAAAGTTGACATGTTAACTTTGATGTTGCTGGAAATACAACAGTTGAAATTAACAACGCGTAGGTACAACTAAATATCAGACTTTATATTTTTAAGTTGTGTTTTTAAAGTGAAGAAAAACATCGCGAGAGGAACCACGACTTAGTTAACTTTGAGGTATTTATCTACAAACGGATGTCATCCGTCTAAGCCCTGTCGGTTAATTTCACCACAACTAGATGGACATAACATTATGTTCCATTATATAAAATTCGGCAATAAATATCCCCATGTACAGCACATACACTTGTGCGTAAAAACATTATACATTAGAAATAGCATGTTATTCGGTACAGCAATAATGGAAAACATAAATCTAAGAGACAAATTGGTTCCAGGACACAACTACCAAAGACGAGAACATTTCTGCTTTCATGCCTCTTGACAACGCTTTAGTTGCGTACGAAAACAAACTCTATACATCCTTTCTACACCCTTATGTCATCGTATAAAGGTTCTTTTTCGTGTAAACCTACCGCACGTATACCCTTGCTTGCAGAACTACTGCAAGGTTAGCTTTACGGTTCTGCAAGTCTTGGTACCTCGAGATAAGGTTGTAAGTTGCATTGGATAGGTAATGCATTAGAATGTAGTCGCAGTTAATTTTGTACCGGTCACGTGCCGTTGGCCGGACGGCGACGCAGAAAACGTTGCTGTCAAGTTGAATCAGATGATTTTTCTGTAGATTGAACATATGGAAAGCCAGTTGTATGAGATTATTTTGAAGTATTAACTTCAATGATTTGTTGATGATGTTGAAGAAATATGTACCTAGTTTAGTTTCTTCCTACTAACCGTGTACCAACCTATCCCGGAGAAACGTAGATTATTATGAGATAACCTAATTATTATGAGAACCATATGCATAACGACATCTAAAAATGATTTTTATTATTTTTTAAGAATTCTCTTAGAAATAAGAATGAACCGGTTTGTGCAAAAAGTACCTGTAGAGAGGCCTGCAGTAAAGTAAGTTTGTTGAATAACGGTTTTATAAAATTTTATATTATTATATGCTTTGATCTCTACACCGACAAAAGCACAACAATCTAATGTAATATAGGTACTGAAAGTTCCGGAAATGCACATAAAGTGCACGAAAGGAAGCATAATTAATGCTTAATCACAGAAGACGAGTATAGGGAGGAACCAAATGTCTTGCACGTTCGTGGAATAATCACAATTTGGAATAGAGCAGGGTGTGCAGCGGTGAAATGGAGAATAATAATTAATAGTCCGGGAAATAAGCACATTGTGCTTTGTGCTGTAGTTAAAACCATAATTGTGGGACTTCAAACGATGATCAAAATCGCATCTATTATATCTATACTAATACTAATCTATACTAATATTATAAAGCGGAAGAGTTTGATTGTTTGTTTGTTTGTTTGAACGCGCTAATCTCAGGAACCGCTGGTCCGATTTAAAAAAATATTTCAGTGTTGGATAGTCCATTTATCGAGGAAGGTTATAGGCTATATTACATTTTCAAAAAAAGTAGGGATCCGTACGGAAAACCCAAATATGTAACCCAAGATGTAAAAAAAAATCCTTATATCGCATGCGCTGCGAAAAGTATTCATTTTAGAAATATACAATGTGCTACAATTTTGTAGAACACATTAATACCTACAAAAAATGTCGCGACAGCATTTATCTAACTATTATAGTTATGTCACAATAAGTGTTTTAATTTTCAATATAATTAATTTATATGCCGCCGCTAGGAAAAGCTCTATATTTGTATTTTCAAATAAAAAATTATCAAAATAAATTACATTGTAATTACGAATATTTCAATATCTCTATAAAACTTTTTTAATTATTCAATTCGGACATTTCATTCGGAAGATATCGCGAGTTTAAAAATGCAAGTATTAGAAAAAAGTCGCGAGGTTGTCGCTCACCGCGCTCAGCTAGCCAGCATGCGATGTAGGCTCCATGTAGGCATCACTGCGGTACGGGGAGTCAATGTAATGTAACAATCCTAACTAATATTTTAAATGCGAAAGTAACTCTGTCTGTCTGTCTGTTACGCTCTCCCGCTTAAACCTCTCAACCGATTTTGATGAAATTTGGCACATACAATCTTTAGTCCCTGAGACAGAACATAGGCTACTTTTTACCGCGGAAAAATACATGCTTCCGAGGGTAAAAATATGCATACGCGGGAAAATTCGATTTGGATAAAATTTAGTATGGAAATAGTTGCAAATAAAAGTATATGGCGAGACGAAGTTCGCGGGGGCAGCTAGTATATTATATTGCTGGACAATTCACACAGCGACATCTAGCCCCGTGGTAAGCTCGAAGCTTGTGATACGGGTGCTAGATTTCTGATATACTTAATATATTATACATTACATACATAGATAGATATTTTTTTATTATACATATATAACACCCAGACACCCGGAACAAATATTTGCAGATCATACAAATAGCTGTTCCGAGGCGGGAATCGAACCCGCAACCTCTTACGTCGCAGGCGGACCTTCGCCCGCTGCGCCTCAGAGGTCATATATACTCATTATATACTCGTACGTTAGAGCATAAAGGCCCGATTAAGCTTTAAACCTTCTTAAGTGGACCCGTCAGGATTTGAAACCGACTTTTGATCACACTGTTCAATCTCAAAATTGAAAATGCTGTTCATTCCTCGATATAATAATACCAACATTAGGCTAAACGCAAAATCATGAATGAATCACAAGATATAAATCCGAAATTACAGCTGCAGAAAGCGACTTCACAAATTTTACAATGGGCAACTTCCAACTACCCGCAAATTCGGTCATTTCACGACAGAAAGTTTGTCAAGAAGCAAATTAGTGGGCGACGAAGAAATGGGGCGTTTCGCATTCATTCTGAATACCCCTACTACGACTATTTGTCGGGTATTCAATTATTCCGAGTCGCGGCGTGATTTAATCTTCCTACTGCGCTCATTTTGTAAGGCTCCTTGTTGTATCTAAATGGAAAGTTGGGAATTTTGATTGGATTTCGCGGTTTTTAGATAACAAATGCGATAGATTGTCCGCTAGGAGCTTTCCAGCTAATTATAGGTCTAAGTTTTAATCATAAATTAACTTGTATTTATTTTAGTGTGCATTGATCTCTTTCAGTCAAACAATTGCTCTGTTTAAAATAGATACGAAAATAAACATTTCGAATGAAAATAATGTATTAATGACAATAGTAAGGGCTGGTCTGGCAGAGTTCTGGACAACAGTGCAATTTGACACGAAACGGGAAGCCGCGCCGTCTCATTCGGAATCTTGAGGCTAAGCCTTTAAGACTTATTATTGGAGATGGATTGTGATAAAATTAAAGTATATTCTTGATAATATTTAGTTAATGTTTAAAAAAGACCTCCCCGAAAAAAGATATAGAAGAGTACTATTGTACGGGTTGATAAATATCGTATTTCAAACAGCTTGATATAATCAAAATAAATACGAGTATCTAAGTTTCACTTTAAAAATGTTATAATTACCTCTAAGTGACCTCTTTTGTTAAAGGTTTTATTTTATAAACTACCAAATAATATCATCCAATTGACATATTACTTGGTACTCGTAGTTCATACAATCAATAACAAAATAGAAGACAGCGCAATACTTCCGCATTAAAAAACCTAATTCACAATGAAAATGTATGTACAGAACTTCCTGCTAGTAAAATAACATCTGAGAAGGTAGGTACTGTCACATGGAGCATTCGTTAATTTCCACATGTTAGCTTTGCTCTCGCTCCATTGTATTAGATTAAGTGAATTTATTCTCTTTCTACCCCCTTTCCGCCCGTGTCGAGTGTTTTACCTGTTATACTGCCATTAGGAAGAAAAACAAGTGTGCAATTGAGGTGTATTTCCTTATTATTGGTAGTACTGTTGTACAGCTTTTTTAGATATTAACAATCAATTCAATATTTTATCCCTTTATTATCAACGTAAGATTCCGAAAAATAAAATTCTTTCTCGTTATTAAATTGAAAGGTTGTTCTGAAAATTTAACCTCACAAATACACTATCTCATAAAACATTCCTCTTCACAGTATGAAAGTATAGATATCATTTAATCTTCCATAAATATATATTTCCAAGTAAAATCTTGTAATCTCCCGAATGCACCAAGGTGTTGCCAACATAAACTGCGGCGAAGCTCCCAACTATGCAACTAATAACCACTACTATTTACGAGTTTCGGTGACCACTAATTGCGACTTATTGTGATTTGTGCCCTGCCCTGAACTTTATATGGATGATATATTGTCTCTAGATTAATGTTAGAATGTGTTGGATTAATTAATATTATTTATTTGCGCTGGGTTGCCTTATTTATGTTATTATTGCGTATTATTGTATTGGATGGTTAAGTTTGTAGATGCTCGAAAATACACACATACGTTAGACATAGTTTTGAATAAATGAAACTAGTAAAGGTGGAATCCTTCACTGCTTCGCTTGGGTAAAAAAGGATTTTCTCACGGGAAAGTAATGCAGATTATTTGCTAAGAAAGCCTGGACATTTTCATAAACATTTCTCATCTTATATTGTATTTACTTGTTTTAGTGCCCAAATAGCATGTTACTTTTCTTAAACGTTTGTGGCTGATTTCAGTAAAATTATCAATGGTTTACAAATTTAATGAACCTATAAATAGTACGGATATAAAATTTGATTACCCCTTCCAACTTCCCCATCCACTGTTCCGTACTCAATGAAAAGGCTAACGATCTTGATTCCAATTTTAACCCAATCGTGTGGAAGTAAGCCCATCAGGGGACATAATAAACAAGTGCCTTCCCCTGTCACCGGGGCTTGGGTTAATCGAGACTCCATTGCTTATATACTCTATGGTTGTAGTGTGTGATCTTTAGTTTGTGAGCCGGACAGCTCGCTCTATTTAGGGTTAAGCTCGCACCCGCCTTATATTCAATAGATATTAAATATATTCCAATAATTTAACGCTATTGGCACACTATCACTGTAATTAATTAAGTAGTAACTACCTATCTGTTATTAAATACGAGAATATTACATTTTTACCTTCTTATAGTTCTGAATCTAAAAAGCTTCATACACGCTCTTCTTCTTACAACCTAATCTAAAATATCCTGCAGCTGTCGATCTAAACAAATAGGGTTGCCAACACAGATTATACAAAACAACCTCTTTAAATTCACTATGCTCATAGGTTAGTTCGGTTAACGAGCCACGTGAGGTAAAACCGTTTAGGGTGTAGTAACACCTGCTGTCGATCTATAGTTGGGACATGACCGTATATCGACGTCGGGAATCCGGGACAGCGATGTCCATTCTGATGTTTCTTAGTTAATCCTACCATCAACTTTTGTTTGTTTTTACGTCTTGTAGACACATCATTTCTTGTTGGGGAAATAATGTTGCTTGTGTTTTTGTTTTTTTCCGGTATTCCTATTTTATTTATTTATACCATTTTGTGTTTTAGGAAATATGAACAATTTTTATAATTTTGGTTCCTTTTTGCACATTACATAAAACACTCGCATCGGTACCTACGAACGGTTCAATGAAGGCTAATCATGATTTAAAAAAAATCCTAAACTAAATATTAAAGAGTTTCCAACAACTTTGAAGCATTCATATTAATATGTTGTATATCGATGTGCCATGGGGTTATATTAGAAATGACATTAACTGCCGACATTTTATGCCCACTTAAATATACATAAGTCATAACTCGAGAAACCTATCGATGTTTATCCACAGCAGCGTTCCAACGGCTCGGTTCCACTCGATTGGCTGGACGATAAAATATGACGATAATGTAGCTTAAAATATCTTGAATTTAACATTCGAGTATATTTTTATTGCTTAAAGACTTTTTGAATAAATAAAATAATAATAAATTAAAGGGAATTTTCCCACCAATATGTTACGTTGTTGTTATTATATCCTCCAATCAGGGCACATCAAGCCAAATGATGATTTCTCATCATACATTTCAGCCATCGGACATCCATCGCTATACAGGGTGGCCCATTCAAATCGGTCAGTATGGGAAAGTCTGAAACTGTAAGACATACGAAGATTTGTTCTTAGGAACCATGTCACCGATTTTGATAAAAAGAAAAACTGCATTCATACAATTAAAAAAAAAGTGTACCCAACTGGGGAATCGAACCCGGTTGTTTTGAAAAAATAAACTTACACTATTTCTATTCAGATATCGTTTGTGTAGGTCTTAAGCAGTAAATATCTCTAAGAAACATAATGTTTAAAATGAATAAAATGCATTTTTTTTACATACTTTAATTTATCATAGTAGGTGTTCAAAGTGACTACCGTCTTTTTCAATACAATATTCAACACGTCTAGGTAACGATCTTACTATTGCATTTTGTATCTTCATGTGGTGAATCTGCGTTAAAGTTGACTCAATGGCTACTTTTAGTTCTTCAACGGTGTTATAGCTATTTTTGTACACTTCATCTTTAATGTAACCCAATGCCAATGCCACATGATACATAACACGGTGTATGTAACAAGTAGAGAGGTTCAAACAACCATAGAGACAATTTTACATGCCTGAACTTGCTGAATATTGTAACGGTGGTCACTTTGAACACCTACTATGATAAATTAAAGTATGTGAAAAAAATGCATTTTATTCATTTTAGACATTATGTTTCTTAGAGATATTTACTGCTTAAGACCTACACAAACGATATCTGAATAGAAATAGTGTAAGTTTATTTTTTCAGAACAACCGGGTTCGATTTCCCAGTTGGGTACACTTTTTTTTTAATTGTATGAATGCAGTTTTTCTTTTCATCAAAATCGGTGACATGGTTCCTAAGAACAAATCTTCGTATGTCTTACAGTTTCAGACTTTCCCATACTGACCGATTTGAATGGGCCACCCTGTATAGTATAGCCCTAAAAGTTTATTATTTCGGTCGGAAGCAACTTGTATCCAGCAAAATTTTCAGTAAATTCCTGCATGGATATATTTCCAAAACGAATTCCTCATTCAAATTCGCGTTCTCTCTATAAATAAATCGACCAATTAACATAAACTGAACCAACTTTTATTAACACTTATAGTAGTGATTGATATTTAAACGTGTTCTATCCACAATGGATGTTTATTTTTGTTCACTTTGCACGTTCTGTGTCGGGTCCTCAGAGAGGCATCCATATTGATCACTAATTTAGATTTGGTATTGATGGTATAGGCGAGGGATTTCCGGCTATTATTCTGTGTTTTTCTACGTAAATACTGAAATGTGTATAAAAAGTTTTTGAAATAATAAACAATTATTTTACCATTATATTTTGAGCTAGGCTTATGCCTAGCTGTGAGTCTAAACGAGTTCATAATAAAAATAATTTATAATACCTATATTTTAATGCAAAATCATGTTCATCACAACATCACATATCTTCGTACCCTTTTTCTAGTTTCTACACTTACAAACACTTTAGTTCACATACATACGACAATTACATACTAAACGTGCTACGATTTTCCTTGGAGTTGTTTTTAAAATAGAAAATTCTGTTAGTTGAAAGTTTGTTTGTACGTTTTCTCGGTATACTAAATATTTAGCTCTCACTTAAGCTTCCTTTGCAGAGTATCAATTTTCACATAGTGCAAACACTCGAGCAGCTTAGAAGTGTGCGGTTCGATTCAAAATTGAATCCTCTCATAAACAGCAGAGGCGATTGCTCCCACGCCAAAAGCCTTACAAGAGCATTGCAAATAACCTATGTTTGTGCTTTTGGCTTGGTTTGCGCTGGTTAACCCCCAGTAAATAGTTAACTTAGAATCATAGTGTTCCGGTTTTCTGCAGTACACAATTATTTACACGACTCAAGAGACGAAAACTGATTAAATTTATTCGTTTCATCTATTTATATAAACATCTATAGCAACATCCTATCGATAAGTCTCCGTTAAGAAAATACTTTTGTTACAAAAAAATCTTTTCCTGCAGGATTCGTCAGAATATAAAGTAAAACTACGTCATAAAAAGACTTTTCAATATTTGTTGCTTGTATTAGGTACCTGTGTAATTTTCTACCCAAGACAGAGACGTTTACAGACTATTTTTCTCAATTGTGGACGCAAACACATAACGCTAATTCGTACTCGACAAAGGAAAGGTGCCGTTTTGTTACCCACAACGCTCTTAGGTTTGTTTGGTGTTCACTATTTATACGCGGCTCTGTTTGAAGAGAGGTGTTGTTTACGTGTGTACTTGAGTAACGTCTAGCAAGTACTTTTGAATTTAGGTATCTTGTAACTGTACCTTTTGTAGATAAAAATCTCTCAGAGCCCGTAATTATTAGTAAAAATAAAACAATAAGAATTTAACTTTCCCATCATATTTTCTAGTTCAAAATTGTTTATTGCGCACGTAGTTAATTTCTATTTTATAACCAAACTAAGCTTCAGTTATATTAGTTCAGAACAAGCTTTGCAAAGCTTTGCGCTGTGAAATTGTTCACTCTTCATCAATCAGCTCAATATAATCCCCATCAGTTTTAACGTTGATAGATTCTCTCTAATTTACCACTTTTCACAAGTCTGTGAGTATGAAATATTTTAAAATATGATGTGCTACCATTTATAACTTTTTAATGCTCATAGCTCTGTTTTCTTATAGTGCTCATTTTCTGATAAAACTTATATTAGTTTTGCAAGGTAACTTTCTTATAGTCAAAGATAAAAAGGACGTTCGTTTAAGTGCGGCAAAGATGTGATGTCGTTTAAGTGCTCCTCTTTCATTCTTTCTTTACCTTTTTCTCTCTTTTGTATTGAATTTAGATTAACCCATCACACTCGTCAAGTGGAGTGACATCATTTCAATGCAGAGACTTCTGTAATTACTCACACTTTTCTGTAATTACTCAATTCGGTTCAAATCGGAGCACTATACTGGCTGTGAGAAAGCCACCTCCAACAGTGAACGTCCAACGGGCGAATTATTATGAGGGTAAAGCTATCTGAAATAATAGGAAATATTTCTATACAAGCCGACCCGCCGACAGCTTCTCCTACGTTTTTTACGTTATCTATATATTATAGTTTATACGATATATACGGTAGTCGGACACTGAAATAATTTTCAAATCGGACCAGCGGTTCCTGAGATTATCGCATTCAAACAAACAAACACACAAACTGTTCAGCTTTATAATATTAGTATAGATAACTCTCGTATAAAGGAAACGATAGCCCTTGTTATGGAGTTTTCAAGTGGGCGTTACAAGTTTTATTCACTTAAGGCTTGGGACGCGAACTTTCTTATCTGCTCGCTATACCCAGATGTTATTGGTTGAGATTACTTTTATTTTATTTCTCTTTGTATAAGGCTTTGTTGGAATTTTTGAAATACAGGGCTTTGTGATAGGTAGAACTCGAACCGGGGTGTGAAAGATTCATCTTTATAACGAACTAGCTTACTGACCCGCAGCCTCGCGGTTTATAATATTCGTTCGAAACTACCTCTGCAATAATTTCAGCTCAATCGATTCAGCCTTTCTTGAGTTACGAGTATAAATGGTGTTACGGCAATCTATACTAATATTATAAAGAGGAAAGATTTGTTTGTTTGTAATGAATAGGCTCCGAAACTACTGGACCGATTTCAAAAATTCTTTCACCTTTGGAAAGCTACATTATCCCTAACAAGTAACATAGGCTATAATATAGCAAAGAAAATTGCGGGAAAGTGTAAAACGCGGGCGAAGCCGCAGGGCGGAAAGCTAGTATTTTATATATTTATATATTATTTTATACCTACACCTTATCTACGGCTTATCATAGTTTTATTAAAAAAATACTCTAAAATAAACATTTTATACTTCAAAAATACAACAATAGTGTTATTCAAATTGTATAAAACGTGATATATTTTAAAACAACTTATGAAAAACATTTCAATTTTCAATTTGGAATTCTATACGAGCTCCAAGTCAACCAACTAAATGTAATTTTATGTTCTTAATCAAGTTTAGATTTCATAGAAACACACCACTTACAACGTGAACGTCATGTCTAGTCTACCGGAAGATAAACATATGTTCCTCCGTGCCTGAGGATTCAGGGTAATATTGAGAACACCATTCTGGAACTCCTAATTTATGTAGGAAGTCGGAGTACATTACAGCTAGAGACGTGGAGGTGAAATGTCAATAGGATTGAATAATAATGTGCCTTCGAGCGGAACAAAAACAAAGCTACATCATCTTCACTGAAATATGAGTATCTATTGTAGATGCGGGCAAAGGTCTGCCTACGGCGAGGAGGTTGCGAGATCATTTATGAGATTTTTACTGCTGCATTGGTTTCAAGGACTCTAGTGCAGTCCAAAAAAAAGCTAAGTCCCCCGGCGCAATAGTGACCGTGAACAAAACGAACGTGTCTGGGTGTTATATATGTATAATAAAAAAAATATCTACCTTTATATGTACGTATATTATATTAAGTAGGTATATCAGAAATCTAGCACCCGTAACACAAGCTTTGGGCTTACCACGGGGCTAGATGTCGTTGTGTAAAAATTGTCCAGCAATATTTATTATTATTATTATTATATGCTTATATTTTTATGGTTTAAACAACGGTGACAGTATCATCTGTTCATCTTATTTGTGGATGTCCGAAGCTGCTTTTGCCGATCCGTAGTCTCCACTGGATAACTTTTCAGCCCCATCGGCCATCCGTTTTCCTAGCTATATGGCCAGCCCACTCATCAAAGAGCTAGTCCGCTGGGCTATATCTGTGAGCCGCCTTCTTCTACGTATCTCCTCATTTCTGTTAATTTACTAGTACTATTCTAGCATAATTAAGCCCAAGTTCCAATGTATGTTAGAATCGTCTCGAGTTAGTATGTAGTTTCATGGTGCAACAGTTTCATACTGTAATTGCAATAGTTTCAACAGTTCTGGTGCACTGATTACTTATTAATGTACCTTTGTTCTGAAATCATTCTAACCTAGAGCGCTGTACAATTTCATATAAATGTTATAATATCACTGCATGAGCCTTCGTAATACTTACGTAAATAATCGAAGTCTCACCAATAAAACTTATTTTAGATCTTGGGTGATTTAGTAATATAACCTCCCACTATTGGGCACGAATCTCCCCAATAGAAGATACTTGAGGGAATACAGAATACAAAGGGTTCTTTTTTTTTTATTTTATTTCTAGTTTACCTAATATAATTAACAATTATTTCCTGCGATTGCAATGAGCGTTGCTTAAAATGGCATTACAAAAATTATCTCACATTGATTGAGTTACTTGACTAAATATAATGATGTGGAACTTTTTTTTGGCTATACAAGACTCTGTTTACCAAAAACTAAGGTATTTTTAAACCTCAAAAAATACTGCAACATTTTTGCTTAGCTACGAAAATTACTTCCTGTACTATCTAGCCACCTTGGC
Organism: Chloroclystis v-ata; assembly: GCA_963691955.1. Lineage (NCBI taxonomy): Eukaryota > Metazoa > Arthropoda > Insecta > Lepidoptera > Geometridae > Chloroclystis > Chloroclystis v-ata. The sequence goes on along the minus strand of OY829900.1, from coordinate 16,291,078 downwards.
AAGTTATTAGACCTTTCTCATAAACGCGTCTATTTCTCGCACGGCTTGGGTTACCGGCATTACAAGATTAGGACGGACTTTTTAATATACATAGTGGTTGCCTTGGCGTAAACGCGTTTTCACTGCATTTACATTGTAATACACGTTCGCCTCCCTTACAAAGTCAATATGCATCGAATATCATCTGATACGTATGCCATTTTTAAGGTTCTGTAGCCCAATGGCAACAAACGGAACCATTAGAACCATATCTCACAAACAATTTTATAAAAAAATAATATTAGTTATAACTTGCTGCTGAAGCATGGGCGAGTCCGACTCGCACTTTTAACTTAGTTAGTTTTAACTTAATAAAATAATAACCTTATGGTCCCGTGAAATTCAGTTTTTATAACTATCAGATATTAATTACATTAATGTAACCGATAATAAACGATATTATATTCCCTTAGAAAAAAAATGTGCTGGCGTTTTCTAACATATTATACATAATTCATATACGTTACACATACCTATACCGATTTTATTAAAAATACTCAGACAGATGTAGACGTCTGGCCAAGGTGGAATTTCATTTGAATATGACATATGACTTTGTTTTCAGGAAGGTTTATGAAGCGCCAGGAAATATTGAAAACGATTTGAAAATGTGTGTTCTATGGAAACATCGACGAGACCTAATCATGTCTAAAAACTTTAACCCCAAATAAATTGTAAATATAATTGACTTCTACGTGATTAACAAAATAATTTATTTCATCTTCAAATAAAACCATTTGAGTTTTTAAAACTAACTCTTAATAATATATAATGAAAATAATATGTATCAAAACAACAGTAAAAACCAGAGTATTCCCGCGCTTCTATTTTAACAAATTAGATTTTTCCCAAGCATAACTGTAAAACCACTTTTTAATGAAAACACATTTTGTAAAGCTCCAAGCTACTTTAAAATAAAATAATAAAGCTAAAACTTTTCCTAGTTATTCCACTCGATTCTCCTTAGCTCTTACAATAAGACCGTGTTTCTGCAAGTCAAATAGTCCGACGATCTCGGCGACTTGGCGTCGGATTTTTGCAAGAATATTTCTAATTTTAATTAAAAGTTAGCACTAACTGAGCGTGAATCATATTCATGGTTCGGACGCAGCGTAATGTCTCCCCGAAGAGACATTGCCTCGGAACTGTTCATAATGGACCTTCAACTATGAAATTGTACTAGAAAGACTTCCTTCTAAAAGTTTCCCCTAGGTTTAGCAAATCTATTTTAATGGGAAAGTTCTGCAACTTGCCAAACTGCCGCTTAAGTTTTAGACCTCTACTTCTGTTATATGCGTTACCAATGGTTCGGTTTGTAAATCTGTTTGTAGTCTGTAGTATATAACATTCAAAATGCGAGTACGCTTCTCTAGCTCAACGTCGTTATAACTTCTAACAAGAATCATCTAAGGAATAAACTTTGACTTTGATTCACCACAGGATAGAATATCCATTAAGTTGTGGCCATAATGATACAAATCTCTGAAATTCCAAACCAACAAAGACGTTCTCCAATTGTCAAATGAAGATTCAATTGGGCCGCGATAAATTAGTTCAGTGTCGCCTTAACGTGGCTCGAGACGGTCCCTTCATTTGCAAAGTCGCACGGCCTCATTGTGCCGCAGCCCTTAGATAAAGGGATAAACAGTACCTACTGCCTTTGTTGTCGGAATGTATCCACACTTCGATATACGTTTAATTGGTGTTTTGTTAGTTATTGCTTATTCAGGCCCTTATCTTATTATGAGCAGGGTTTTGCGTTGAAATGTTGAGTCATGTAAAATAACCTAAGCTATTAAGTTACTCTGTTGCTATTTCATGAGTTTAAAATCATAATATTTGAACTAAAATATGTTCGATAGATGAACATTATCACAATGATATTTATGATGAAACCACCATACACCAATAGTATGATTTCACGCTCGCTTGGAATTATTTGAACAGGTATTATTGAGCACTGAAAATGCAAATGACGAAATCAAATCACCTGGAAACGGGGGAGGCGATTGTAAGTTCGAGTTCAAATCGGGATCTCTCGCTAGGTTCCGGAATTTGCCCAGTCAAATGTTAGGAGTGACATGCGCCATTATTGCCTTCTGAACAAACATTGCCCGGTGGCTTAGCTCGGGCTTAAGTATAAGCTTTTGCCTGCGCCACGCGTACAATGCGCCTGGACTTGCGTATTTTGAATAGTTCGTCTCAATTCGAGCTCACTAATATTTGAATAGGCCTAGCTGATGTTTGCTATTTTAACGCGGTTATTCATTTATTTAGGCTTTTATATAATCTCTGGCTTTTATTTCTGAAAATCTAAATCTAAATGTAGATCAGTTTAATTTTACAATGAAAATTGAGCCATGATCTGAAAATTGTAAACTGTTTTTTGATTTATGTGTCGCGTTCTATTAAGCTACTATTTAAGCTATTAATATATTCCTCAACCTAGTTTAATATTCTACAGATATATTTAGAAGGTTTCGTTCACACCTGTGTCACATAATCTTCATTCCGCCAGAATTTGCTAAAAGAAAACAGAATCATCGATAGCCGCCCACGAGTTCGAGCACTTCATCACCTTTATGTCAACAGAAATAGAGTTCATAAAAGAGCCATCGCTATTGGCAAATGCGGTGAAAATATCTTATTTGAATATCCCGGGCTTCGTGGAAATGGATCGGATAAGCGGGAAACTTTTAACTGAAATAATATTGTCGTTTGTGCTGGAAAGGACTTTTCGACAGCCTTGTGTGGACTCTATTTACGTGATTTTGTAAGCGACCTTATAAAAACGCGATGACAATAAATTCCACTCAGCATTGTCACCTACCCTCGAGCGCTCTCAAAACAATTTCCGTGAAAATACAGGACATAAACTCCGGATGTCATTAAGTGTGGCAAGAAGGGTTCCCTCGCATAACTTCGCTCAACAAAGCCTTGAAGAAACCACACATTGATGCTTATGATAAACGAACAAAAAAAAAAACGTAAAGTGCTCGGAACTTGCTAAAGTTTAAGGAACTCTGAGAAAAAGTGCGCTAAGAGCTTTATACGGGCAATATTTCATAGTTTAAAAGACGAAAGCGGTGGGATACCTTTTATTTAATGTTTAAGAAGACTTCGGCCTTCCGCGGCTTTCTTAAAACTTGGTTTTAGATTGAAGCAAGAATGTGGCTTACTATTACCACAAGAATTTATTTTCATTTACTCCGTTATTTTAATGGTATTTCAACTAAAAAACAATTTGGGTACAAATTGTGTTTTCATAAGAGCTTTTGCTAATAATACATCCATCTACATATGTATGTTTATTCTGTTAAGTAAATCGTAAAAGTAATCTATGTAGTTGTTCATATATCGTTACAAAAGTAATTATTTACCAAAAATTTAGAGCTAATAACAATAAAATGAACAGAGCTGATTCGCGAAATTAATGTTTCGTAAGTAATTAACTGATAGCAATTGTTTACAGTGAATTATTATCATAATAATGCTGAGTTGAAATCGTTATTTCAGTTAAAATTGCTCAATAAATATCAAATCTTCTTCGGTTTTTGTTGGGCATTTCTTGAAATTGCTGAACATTTGTGATAACGATAGAACTACAACAATTAGAACATGTAATATATAACATTTGAAGTTATCTAATTTTGTTTTTGTTTTCACAATGACCTAGTCATTATTAGGATTGGAACGATAAATAGGTAATAAATGAAATTTGTACTAGAACTTGGCGAACTTATTTATAAAAACTTTGTAAGGGCTTCTCATAACATGAGATGCTTCATTTATTAACTATATTTATTGTGATAAAACTGCTTTGAAAGAATAGCTGTAAATGAAGTGAATTTCTAATCGGTAAAATTTAACACACAAAAAACAAGTAACACATAAAGCCATAAAAGATTATCATAAGAATTATTACCTATTCAATACAAAGAGGTAAGCCATACTATTAAAATACAAGAACATGATAATGAATAACAACAGACCACTTATGAGGTTTCTATCATATTAACCTAAGAGCCCGTGATGGCCAGACCTTCCTTTAATTCACAAGCGTGAAAATTATTTCATGTGTATGTCTAACATAGGTAAGAATAACCCCCAAACATGAAACCTGGATCGCGGTTCCTTTGGGAGATAACAACCTTTTACCTGTTATCTCCCAAAGGAACCACGATCCAGGTTTCATGTTTGGGGGTTATTCTTACCTGTGTTAGACATACACATGAAAGAATTTTCACGCTTCAGAATTAAAGGAAGGTCTGGCCAGACCGGGCTCTTAGTATAAGATAAGATAAGATAAGATTTATTTGTGCATTATAACATAAAATTACAATTGAAGACTTAAAACTAGACACAACATAATACACAAAAGGGTCGTCGGCTCAGCATCAGCTGTGTCTACAATATGCAGACATAGCGCTGGTTTTCAGCGACGCCCGTGTGCTGTGTACAGCACTGTAAACACTTATAATAGGGTACAATAATAATTATCAAAACAAATTAAAGAAATAATAAAAATTAAGAAAACAAGACAAATTGAAATATAAAATAGAACTTCAGAATGTATAATATGTATAGACTAATAGCCTGTGATGGCCAGACCTTCCTTTAATTCTTAAGCGTGAAAATTATTTTATGTGTATGTCTAACATAGGTAAGAATAACCCCCAAACATGAAACCTGGATCGCGGTTCCTTTGGGAGATAACAACCTTTTACCTGTTATCTCCCAAAGGAACCACGATCCAGGTTTCATGTTTGGGGGTTATTCTTACCTATGTTAGACATACACATGAAAGAATTTTCACGCTTGTGAATTAAAGGAAGGTCTGGCCATCACAGGCTCTTAGTCTATATCTTATATAACAAATTACGACTTACAAACCAATTAACTATCGATCGGGCTGTTTAATTTAAGAATTAGAATCCACCCATTGTGAATGAAATTTATTATTTGTCCAATGTTTAATATGTATGTATTTTTATGTGTACAATAAAGAATAAATGATTATGATGATAATGATTAAGAATGTCTTAACACAAGTGAAGCCATATCATCAACTAATCAACGGAAAGCATCAGAAAATGTTCAAATTAAAAATACGAATTATGTCATCATTTTAATGCAGTACTTACCTCATAGCGCATGTTTAATGCTACTGCATTAAACATGCCTAGCTCCTAACAAATTTTACTAAAAGTGTATCTCACGAAAGGAGTGAGAAGAGAGCCGAATGCTCTCAAGAATCAAGGTACCGAAGGAATAAAGAAACGTATTTTATTAACCCTGGGATTTGTCTCTCTGCGAAATCAAATCAGAATGGATATGAGTAGACGCATGAAGTTTAGTGACACAGTCAAGCGGATTGGGTCTCTAAAGTCGTGTGACCATATTCGGCGTAGATCAGATGGCTGTTTATCTAATCTCGAATCTACATGGGCAGCGTCGGACGTCCACCAGCAAGGTGATCGTCGATGTTGATTTACGATACAAAACTGCAGTCGCATAACCTTATCTACATCAATTTTGTTACAAGCTGGTAATTTTTCAGTGCGGGCCGGACAGTGTAATTTATTACCTAAAAGGCCGGTAGGAAATCCATTTGCATACGACGTACGGGTCCGACAAAGAAACCGCGAACTGCTTGCTTCCTACCGATATAACTTGCGACTGGTACTTACGAGGTATGTCTTGAATGGGGCAATTTGTCCATTGAACCCTGACGGCCATACATACGATACTCCATACACCATTCATCACAATAATCGATCTGTACTTATCTACAGTCTAACTGCACGGACAGACAATGACACTTGAAGCCTGGTACGAAAGTGAGCATTAGAAAAGCGATGACTTTTTTTGCAAAATATCACTTTAACACTAGCAGTGTCCTATTCTACGCACAGGTCTACCCAATAAAAACCAATAGGGTCTTTTACAAGTAATAATTATATCTATATCTATTTAAACTAACCTATAAAAAGCCTCTGTATTAATGTGTGTTCTGTACTAGCATCATATAAAAAAATGTTTCTCGATAAACTTCAGATTCCTAAACAGAATTTAGTCTTCATAAAATCCTAGTTCTTAAGTCAAAGCGCTAAAGTTCACATTGTTCCGTGGGTGGATCGATGGTTCCGGCTATTTCCGGATTCAGTCGCAGGCTGTAGACGAAATCAATGTCAAGCTTAATTTGGTCACAGCCGAGACAATTGCGGACGAGATCGATACTCACAGTCTACTGGTACTTAGTTGTATTCATTCAGGTAGATCTTCGTATGTTATGGACAAAATAGGTGTACGTGTAGAATACGAATGCTTAAACTTAGATTTTATTTATTTTATTAATGACGTTAATTTGCGGTAATGGATTTAAACTTGAACTTAAAACACTCTATTAAGTTATTCTAAATTAATTAACTAAATGTAAGGTATAATTAAAATGTAATTTTGTCTGCAGGAAATTTGAAATTATTCTCTGTTATAATGTGAAGTACTAAACAACTATTTAGATTTAAAATCCCTTTCAAATTATAATTAATTTTACCTTGCACTTCAACATTAATTTAATAAATTTCAACTAAGAAGATCCTTCATAACGTTATTCAGTAAAGTTATCAAAAGCTCGTCCACACTATAACGAGATTCCTACGCAAAAATACATTAAATAACAAATGAATGACCAAATCCGATTCCCAACGCGTTGTGGCTTCGAATAGCTTCATAAAACATTTACAGGCTAAAGTTGGCCTGTTAAATTGTCCGGCTGAACCAAAATAGAGTCGAATATCGATTCAAGCCTATTTTATGCTGTAATGGTAACTAGCGACCCGCCACGGCTTCGCTTGCGTTATTTTACGTTAAGTTCATCATTTCTATTAGGTTTAACTGAAGATAACATCGTTCCGTGAGAGTTACTATTGACCAAATCTTATTATATAAAAGAAAGTTGTGTTAGTTACACCTCTTATAACTCAAGAACGGCTGAACAGATTTGGCTGAAAACTGGTGGGGAGGTAGCTTAGAACTAGGAGAAGGAAATTGTGTACTATTTACAGCGGGAAAATATATTAAAACGCGGGTGAAGCCGCGTAGCGGAAAGCTAGTGATATAGATATATAAAAATAGTATTTGTTGTGCCATAAGTCGTGACGTTACTTTTACTAGAACCAATGTATTATTGCTTGTTGCCCAATATTTTGTAATTGCTTAGAACGTGTTTCAAAATTATATTTTAACAATATACTTTACCTGTGAATTAATTAACCCCGAATATTGTATCAGGTTCTAAGTTATGTGGACTGTTGTTTACAAAACATGCTAAAACGCATGTAGATGCGTTGTAAAGCTTACAATGTTCGTTAATTTGCTGACAACAAAGTGGTTTTGCGGGTAGGATCGCTCCACTGATGCTTCGACGGGAATATTCAATTAGGGACATTCAAAGGTTTTGCTTTTAACTGGGTCATTGCAATCACAGACTCGAGCCTAGCCCAACATTATCATCAAAATAGTTTAAATAAATACAATTCACTTTTAAAACGTTCGTGAGTAATATTTTTCATTTATTAGAACGGGAACTTCTCATATCAATTCAACTTTAATTACGTAGATAATAACCGCTGTGATAAAATTAAAAACTTTTTTTGCAGGATACTTCGAAAACCTTTGCAAAACATTTTCCTTCACGTACATTGGCCATGTACTAGAGTTAGCGCTAAAGCTACCGGCTGCAGCCACCGTCTTTTCAGATAGAACTATTTTTGTTTCAACTAAATTCAAGTCGCTTTCATTCAAATTAATCGTTAATAGATGAAGAAGAAGACGATATCATAATAAAGAAAATGGAAAAAGTGTACACCATAATCTTATAAACTTTTTCTATATTATTACAGATAATATAAATTAAAGTATTAAAACGAAATTGACAACCAAGAATATGTAAAAAAACCATGAATTACAAAGAAAATATCCCTTAGTTCTCTAAAAAGCTCTTTAAATATATTATGTTTTCTTTTTTAGCATCCAGTTTAAAACTCACGGCGAGTGTGAATATTATATAGAGATCTCGGGTGTACTGTTAACACGAGACCATGTGGAAAGCTGCTTTGTGTTTGGGCTGCGAGCGCTTGATGTAGCTTTTTGCATTTTTAGTAGAGCTTTGCAGAAACGTGACGCCTTCTAACTAAGTGTGTGTTTTAATCTTACGGAATGTTTTGTGAATATAAATTTATTTTAGTATTTTAATAAGTCTGTAGAACAAAACACTACTCAAAAAAAAGTACTCATTCAGCTTAGATGTTGATTCTTAGTACACATATTATGGACAGCGAATCATTATAATTATTTTTTTCTTTTAAACCAATTATACAAGTAATCAATTTGTAAGACTGAATTTATTATAGTTCTACAAAAAACTATCAAATTGTCGCGGGCAATCTGCTCAACTGCTTTTGGAACAGCTTTACAATTGTATAACTGACCAAAACCTTCGCTATACCAACTCAAAGCTACTGGCATTTATTATCATCTAATTCGCTTGTTTATGCCGAACGAATCCAATACTCCATTATGCGATTGCTTCTGAAATGCAAAGCAAAGCTGCGATAATAGACTGTTGCATTAGAGATAAAAAGCAATTTAAATGCGATGCGATGTAGATGAAAAGTACAACACAATGTTTAAATCTACTCTTGCACTCGGGCATTAAGCAGAGGGAGCATTTTCCTATTTTCTTCAGCCGTCGGTACTTGCAGCGAAGAACGAAGACCGTACCATGGGATTTAATCTTGAATTTCTCTGTAAAATTGAGAATTAATATCATAACAGAACATAGGTTGTCTGGTAGAAATTGCTTTAAGCAATAAGACACTGACAGATAGAAAAACTAGCCATAATCATTGTCATAACTCAGTGAGACATGAACGGGCGTAAAAAATATAAGAGAACTTTCGTACGTCCTTTCTTATCTCGATCGAGAACCCTTAGTACCGGTCAAGCATTAGGTGGATTACATGGGACGCCCTCAACGCGCGAAATGACAAGTTAAGCACCTGTTCATCGTCTTAATGTCGAGGTGAAAAGATATACAGCCCGATGATAGAGTGCTATCGGAGATTATCTGTTCTGTTGTTTATCGGAACAAGCTTATTTCCGGAAATGAAGAAATCTTTAATCTATCCTGCTGGAGCGGATTTTAGACTCGTAGAGTTTGATCTTTTTATTTTCCGTGATGAAATTTTGCTTTTCGTATCGCTTGTTTCTTCTAAACCGGGAATACGGTTTAAAGGAATAGTACTTAATTTATTAAAGCAGATTTGACTTTAATTTAAATAAACACTAAAATATTCTTACATATGAAGAACAGTTACGTTCGTTACAGGTACAATTTTATAATTTGTAAAAATAATATGCCTTAAATTATTATTATTAAATGTTTGTACAAGCAGCCAAAGGTTCAAGTCTACGACAAACAGTTTTACGTCTATTTTATGTAACTTTTAAGAGTTTCTTGTTATTGTTCCGAGACCAGTTGTCGAGCTTTGAAAAAGTTTACAGAGGTTGGCAGAGACGACATCTTCAGGCAGTAAGTTCCAGTTGTTAACGACTCTGTTGTTCATAAAATGATGTTTTATCGAACCATAGTTTTTCTTTATTTTTATTTATAATCCATTTCATTAAGGATAGTTCAATTTCTAGATCGTATCGTGTCCTACAAAACGCCGCGGGCGATGGATTGAGACCGCGTCGCTGCGTATTGGATTGACGTGTAATTTAGTGCCGGCTGCACTCAACAGCGGTATTAAATAAAACTGCTTAGTTATTTGATGCAGTCTAAGTATTATAAAAAGAGCCTTGGTTCTGACGATGACAATTATTAACAGAACTCTGGTAAAGTATTCAACTACAGATTTTAAGGTTTCTACTAATTTACGGGCGTTGTGTAAGCTGACATTACAAAATAAAGGGTGTAGTTAAGTCTTTAAACTAACTGTGTAGTTAAATTGAAAAAATCCTACTCATATCTATATTTCTTTAGTATTTTCACTTAAAATCTCTGTAGAAAATAAATGTTTAAAAATATCTCAACATAAGGGCTACCAAAACAAGAAATTAATAGAAAGCTACAGAAAAATTGCGATCCTTGCATGAAAAGAAACTCATTTTCTGTCAATGGCCCTCGAAACGGCAAATAACATCAAAGAAGTGGCTCCTCAGAACATACATTCTCTATTACTACGTTTCGAATCGCTTCAATGGGAAATAATTATTATCATCAGGTTGCTTTCAAAAAAAGACCTAAGGCTCAAATTGAGTTTTGTAGAAATATTCATTTTTAATTTGGCGTTAGCTATAGAAAGGTATGTAAATTTATCAAAATGTCGAAGACAACAATTAATCTACGAGATTGTAGAATCCAATAACTATGGACAGTTGGACAGTGTATGTAAAATGGTGTAGATACGTAGCAGATAGAACAAATACTCTATGGTTCTTACAGATATTTAAAAAGATCTGACGTAATGTGGATTCGTACAGCTGGTCTACGATCTATGGTCGTAAATTGCAGTCTTGTAATCAGATATCTCCTTGAAACAGTAGGAATAATTATAGTCATCTGCCACACTCGGTACTGAAAGAAAACCTCCCATTGAATGAACCTCAACAAGCTGGATATCTGTAATTGAGTTAGTGGCAGACTCCTGGCTTCTCTTCAAAGAGGGCTATGAAACCCGCGATTATTAAACAGCCAAAAGAAAAAAGACGTTAATTTATAGTTTAGGAAATATAATTAAAAAAATATTGTAGGAGTACGATTTTATTTTGAACATTAGAGTTGTTATAAGTACTAACTAAATAAAATGTCTTTTGGCACTAGCTTTAAGAATAAATTATATTTATTTATATATTACACTCTCATAGACAATCAGAAAAATTAATAATGCAATTTGAAACTTCGTACTCATCTAGCTACTTAGAATATTATTTGTTTTCACGACACAAAAAGTAATAATATTACATATTGTGTGTTTTTATTCTTTCTAAGCCTTGTTATTACGACAGTTTGCTTAGGTAGTTTTACAACTTAAACTAATCATTCGGTTGGAGGCACTTTCACATTTCATGGCCTCAACATTAAGAGTCTGAAGCGGAAACGAAATCAATGCGATGAATAGACGAGAAACGAATTGCGGCTCGACTGGTGAAAGTTTCTGCAGGCAAACCAGTACGTATATCATTAGGCTGACAAGGACGTCCGAGCCGAACGATGTGGCATTCTCGATCTTATTTCCACAGAATTAAAGTTTGATTTTCTAGGCGCGGAGAAAGCTAGAAATCTTTATTTCATTTATCAAATAGAGCAAAGGTCATTTTGTTTGAGGTTTTTTCGCGTGTGTTCTGGCTTTGAATTTGAATTTCGAAGCTGGGATTGTCTATTGGTAGTGATTTATTTAGCTTAGTATCGATGTTTGAAAGTTAGTTTTATCTAGAAAGCGGCCCAAAGATTACTTTATGATACAAAATAGAAAGTAGATGGATTAAACACTTAATTTCATAGAGCACCTGCGTATTTTTGCGTGTTTTTCGGTCAGTTAAATTTGGGTGGTAGTTCTAGTTTTAGTATTTTATAATGGATCCTGCGTTAAATTAAGCGCAATTTGCCAGTGTCAAGTTTTTTTTAAATTTACAAAACTTAAAAGTTATAACTTGTGCGATCGCCGATCGTCGATTGATTTCGATAAATCCAAATAAAATTTTCGAGCACACCTGCTGAATCCTTATCTTACACTTTGTGAGTAAGGATCAATAGTTTTCAAAATAAATGTAAATAATCTTTATTCGTCCATAACGATCCCGCGAAAGAAGTACTTACACCCTCTGTCACACCTGAACTAAAATTCCCCGGAATATATTTGGTACAATATTATTCCCACTAACAACATGTTGACAGTGAAGGGATTACGCGTTGCCGTATTTCTTTTACAACTAACATATTGAACGCCTTATTTTACGTAATCCGAACCGTATTCATCTTTTGTCAGTGAATTATGTTATTTTATTATTTACAAGCTTTCCGCCCGCGGCTTCGCCCGCATTATATTAGATTTGAAAAAAAAAAAAAAAGTAAAAAGTACCCTATGTCCTTCTCCTGGCTCTAAACTACCCCCCTGCCAACTTTCAGGCAAATCCGTTCAGCCGTTCTCGAGTTATAAGTTCAGGCACTAACACGACTTTCTTTTATATATATAGATATTGTAACAAGAATTACACACGTGAGAACCGCGCGGGCGAGCAGCGAGGAGACTTTTGAAGTGATATAAATTACTATTTTAAATTATCCATTTATTCAGATTTAGGGATTTATATATTTAAGACGAGCTGCATGTTTCGACATTGGGACGACATAGATGATGTAATGATTATGATGGCTGAGCAGTAAAACATAAAAACGTTATGACCTCAGTAATGGTATTAATTGTTCTGAATGACTAGTTGCATTAAATGTTGTCGTGTTATAAGGATTTAGTATTGAGAGCCGGTTCTCCGACTAAGTAATTTTATGAAATTATTTATAGAATCATCCCGCGAATTCCTCAATTAGATTTGTCACAATCGCCAATTTACTCATGAATATACCTCAAAGACAAGATACCTCCTCCATATTTCAATCCTTAAGAAACAAGATATAAGTCAGCGTCTAATTGATATCCAACTAAGTTGCTAACTTTGATGGACCTCCATTATAAATGGTTCCATCTTGTTTTAACGAAGATATTCACTCAGTAGATCCTAAACTTGTACGAAACGTTCCTAAAGGGACCTTGGGATTTCTTGTTATTAAATTATCTACTGTTTACAATTTTTTATGAAGTTAAAGGTATCCTGCGGCTATCCCAACTTAAAATGTATTTTCGTGTAGGAAAAAAATTGCCTATGATACTGACAAATAAATATTTGTTTTATTGGATAATCGGTTTAATAATGTTTAAAATCAATTAATAAAGTAGATCTTATTAAATAAATATTGCCATACTATTCACACAATCGTACCAACTTTTATCATTAATAGCTTAATATCAAAACTAACACTAACTAAAATTACTAATCAGAACTAATTTTAAGCCTTAGTTTTTAATCATTATAACATCGGGAAGTTACGCGAAAACAAACCCCTTTCCAAGTAGCCATTACGCCAATTGAACGGCCATTTGCAATTAATGAAAACGTTATTACGGACATTCCTGCAAATAACCCTTTATCGGCATAACAATGACCTTTTTACTTCCATGTTTTACATCGATGTAAATACAGCTACGGTGTATTTTTACATTCACCAATCCGCACTTGGCCAGCGTCATGAATTAATCTCTTTCGTCAAGAGAAGAAGACATACATATGTATGTCCCTGTTATATGTACTTACTTCAATTAGTAAAAGTTCGGCAGAAACTATCAAAATGTTATCTAGAATTGGAAATGAAATCACGTGTATTGTATTATTTGTCACTCTGATATGTCTGATAAAGAAATCCAAAGCTGTAACTAACGGTTACCTTCACAGACCACATTCTAGCACCCACGGATAAGGCAGCCTATTTCGGAAAGGCTTTTAGCTCAGCAAAACTAATTCTCCTTGCCAATATTATGAGACGGTCCTAACCAGTTTTGTGCTAGAAGTAAGCTGTTGGCTGGCACGTTTCTAACTCCAATTTGGCCAAGGGTGTGCCGTAAGTTAGTGTCGACTCTTGGCTCCGCTCGCTTGCGGCGAGGTAATGACTTCGGAATTAAGGACGTCATTGTCTAGTGCCACTGTAGGGCAAGTTTACTTTTGTAAGACGCGTCAGGTTGCAAGAAATTAAACTGTTCAGTTTAATTGCCTTTATTTCTTTTTGTCTCCAATGAATCATTTAAATAATTCTACTAAATGAAGACAACTAAAATATAAACTTAAATTATATATAAAATGCTTCGACCTTCGTCAAAAATAAGAAACTTACAATATAATTTGTAGGTTTCTACCGAGGTTTTTCCGAAAGACTATAGTATGGGTCTTTTCAAAAAGGGTATTCTGAAGCATTTACGGGGTCGGCAGCGCGCAGGTAACAGCTCTGATGTTACAGGCGTCCATAGGCTGCGGTAGCCACTTTACATCGGGTGGACCGCATGCTTGTCTGCCATCTTAGTGGTATAAAAAAAAAGATGTGATCTTTGGTGTGCGATTGTCTTATAGGCGGCGATTTTTCGTTTCCAGGGTAGATATTAAGCTGATGAAATATATAGTCATACTAAACTCGTAGTATCTTCATACAAGAACGTAATGTACAAACAGTAGGTAGAAAATCTAGTTATAGATTAACGTTTTATTTAACCCTTTCGATCGGATGTAAAAACCGCACTAACCACCAAACAATACTTAAACCTAGTATACTAAACACCGGTTCACTCAGCGACGTGGCGCGCAATAAATCGCTCATTACTGGAAATATTACCGCTCAGACGAGCTCCATTACTGCTCATTACATATTTACCAGCAAGACTGTAACAGCGAGCATGGAAAACTGAGCTCTAGTGTATGGAGTTATCATATAGAATTGCTTGAAATGTGTTGCTCGGTTAGAGTGCAGTGCATTTTTTGTGGTTAGTTTGAAAATTAACCGGATGGGATGCATAACCGGCTTTTTATAGGAGTTGGTTCTCTTCGTGGACCTCGAGGTAGTTCTGTGTTTGTGAGATAAAACTATTATGATTTTAGATTTTCATTCCTTAATTTAGTCTGAAGGAACTTGTCTAACGGTTTTTATTCTAATATATTTTTTTATACTACCAAGTTGGCAGACAAGCATGCGGCCCACTTGATGGAGAGCGGTTACCGCAGCCTATGGACGCCTGTAGCATCAGAGATGTTACCTGCGTGCTGCCGAACCCTTTAAATGCTTCAGAATACCCTTTTTGAATAAACCCATGCTATAGTCCTTTGGGAAAACCTACAACTATATAACTTAAAAGTGTTCTATTTTTAATATTACGTGTATATACTATAAAGGGAAACAAGGCTTACAGTGAACGGAGACTGTATGTGTTAAGCTCATTCATTAAAATTACTCTTACATATTCACACAGAACATTTCATAAATAAAATTAATATTGCAAGCTGAAGATAAGTTCTGAATACATCATTACGTGACTATCACAGCTTAAACCCGCATCCGACTCCTTAACAAGTTAGATAGTTCTGCTTTGACCTCATAAGTTTGCGTGCTAACGCCTAGTACTCAACATCTTTGTCTACCAGGAAAACATAACTCAACTAGAGGCGTGCGAAGTGATGTTTCAGCTCAGTTTCATATGCAAATCGTATTCGTCACGGCACTGGATACTAGGGCTGTCTTACAAATAAATACATGAAAAATTTTTCACTTAATAAATCAAAAATATCAGATATTTTATATACATTTTCAATGTTACCCTTAAAAATTGGATGAGTTAAAAACGTTTCTAATAAATATTGCTCAACGAAATGTTGATAAGAATAAAGTAAAACCCACACTTATGCAAAGAATATTCATACTCAAATTTTAAATCGACTGCTGAAGTAAAATATTATGTTGTTAAATAATAAGTTACACAACATAAAGTAATTTACAAACAATTCAAAGTATATACTTACATACTGTAAACATATCGATCGGATAAGTGCAATTTTGTATTTGAGAAATAGTTAGTGGGCAGCTTGATTCAGCAGCAAATTGAATGCGGCTGCTTCCTAAAAAAACAATAACTTAAGTTTAACCGCGACTATAGTAGACGGTTATGTGACTCTAAAACGATATTCAGAGAGACATCAACCCTAGTTGTAAAACAATAGCAATACCTACTCATCCTGATATTTGATAAACGCCGTCTCCAAGTGGGTTTTTAAAGTTTACCCGCAACTTTTTGCCGACATCTCGCGTTACCCGCGCTACGTACATTGAATAAGTTATTTCTGAGGCACGTTTGTCAGAAATATTTCAAAATTCGTAAATACCACTGTATTCCGCAAAAAGATATTTATATTTGATAAACGTCTGACATTCGTATAACACGCACATAGACAACTTAACTGACGCTTCACGTAGCTGTCAAAGTATTTCTAGCTAATATGTATTTGAAAAATATGGGATTTGGTGGTGCAAATCCATCAGACATTTAGAATCAAAGGCCTTGAAATTCTTCATCGTTTAGAATGTATTCTGTTAATATGATTGACATTTCAAGTTTAAACTTAATTATCTGTGATTAGATTTTCTAAGTCATATACTCAGATAAGATAGTTAAGATAAGTTAAAGAGTCAAGAACCGTGTTTGTTAGCTAGGAGCACACTTGACTTTCGAAGGTCGTGGGTTCAAACCCCGCCGCGCACCTCTGGATTTTTCGCGCGTGTAAGTGCGCTTTGTAAATACGTGCTCTTACGGTGGAGGCAAGCATCGTAAGGAAGCCGGCATGTTTAGAGAAAACTTGAAAAGTTTTAAGGACATGTGTCATTCACCAACCCGCTCTTGGCCAGCGTGGTGGTCTGTGTTCCAACAGTGGGAACGTAAAAACGGGGTAACGATGAAGGTTCCGCACCGTTCTTCTGAGCGGTATTCAGTTTGGTATACAACAAAGCATATCTATCTATTCTCTACGATATAACTTGCTAAACCGGTATTTCCATTAGGGCTTGTACACACTACGGCACTCTGTCCGATATTATTCGATATCCGAGGCAAACAATTTGCGCTTAGCACGTCAAACTGACAGCTTAGCGATTTGACATTTCCATTTTACAAGACGGCAATATTCTTGTTTATTAGAAGGGTGAGCATCGTTTTAACGAGTTAGTAAGGTTCCTTGATGGCTTTTAGCTTATTATGTCTCTTTTTATGATGCGAATGGTTTCAGAAATGCTTACTATATAATACTTTTAGATTTGTAATACCATTTTGTAATTTACATATTAGTGGGATTCGGTTTTAGAACTATACAATAATATACATTATACAAACATTTCAACACTGTCTAATTTATGTTGGTACTGGTGTTTGTAACTCTTGCGTTTAGTTTTCTATTATATAATTTATAATATACGAGTATACTTTTAATCCAAAACTCCAACTGAACTGTATTATACAATTCAGAGTTTTTTACTACTATAACTGTTCGTAGAATAATTTAGTTTCAAACAGGTTTCTCATATAAGTGCATTTCCTAAGTCATTCTTAATAATAAATAAAGACTTTAAACCGTAAACCTTAAATTTATTACTATCATGAACTTATCAAGATTTCCGCCCGATCTCTGTGGCATGAAGAATCTTGACTTTTCCCTAATGTAAGAATTTTGCTGACGTGAAATGATAGGAATAAAAATAAAATAGTGCCTTTCATTGTAAAATGGGATATCTATATCTAACAAAAACAATTTTGTAAATTCTTCCCGTATCAAGGTGAAACCCGCTATTATTAATTCAAATTCTTCATTATTTAGAAACTCAATAAATTACTACTATTTGGGTAGCGGTAGATGCGTAATGATTGACAGAGAGATAAAAGTATTTTTTCTTTAACTTAAAATTATATTTCTGACAATGTAAATGATTTTATTTTATTTAAATTTGATATAGCAACTTGTCACTTCAGTCTCTTTATATTTAGCTCAGCAATTTCCTAATAATATTTTCTATTTATATTTCAAATAGCTATATCAGACTGCCTCCTGAGATCGGCAAAGTCAAACATATTCTCATTATTTGCAAACCATTCAAGCATTGTACTTTCTACTACCAATTTAAACCCAAAACTTTGCCTAGCGAACTATTAGCGCAGAATCACTTGCTTGATGAAAATGCAAATTTGGACTCTCTGGCGTCTGTGTTAGGTTAGTAATACGGAAATACGTTGTTTGGTATTAAAACAAGACGGTATTAGGCGAGTGGAGCTAGTAAAATGAATAAATCCCTAGGTTTCATTAATTATGAACAATAAACGGCCTATATTTATAAATTTTAATCTATTTTCGAATATATTTATTAAAGTTTATTAATGCTTAAGTACGGGTGCATTTATTTAATTTAAAAGTAAAATAATGTGTTTGTCAAAATTATAACAAACCTTTTATACAGAATCATATTCGTAAACAATGCTCCGGGACTGAGAATCTAAAGAGTAACTAGATAGATTTTAGATACTTGTGTTTTCATTTCGTACATTTAAAAAAAAAAAATCGGAAATAATTCGGAAGGGTGTGATCTACCCCGCTACGTTCTGCGTCGCAGGCGGACCTTTGAACCACAGAGGTAATCAAAAGTATTCAAATGATTATGAATTATGAGCTCTGTTTAATTAAATACAAATCCTCGACTAAACGTCATCACATTATATCGTTTTAATCAAGCACTGATATGCCCATTCATCATCCGTTGTTTGTCCAACAAAGGTCGTCTTACCAACAAAGATAACCATCTGGTAATAAGCACATGAATGGGCCACGGACCAAATCTTAATTAGGTTTGCCCGTAATGTTGCCAGTTGTAAAACTCCACCTTTTATTGTAGGAACATTATCCGCGACCCTCGTTCTGTTTTAATTAGATAAACAATCGATTGTGGCTGTAATTACCAACGTTTGTTTTGGGAACATTTAAATTTATGTGTCTTAGGAGTTTGGCGAAGTTTGTCAAATTTATTAGTCGTCTAAATTGTCTTTAAACACTGGATCTCTAAATCTATTGTTTTAATGACATTCGCACTAATTGGTTGATCTATTTTATTTAATGTCAAAACCTTTGAAAAAAAAACCAGATTATTGTGATGAAGAAAGTCACAACAATTGAACATCTGTAATAAAATGTTGGTTATTTTGTACAACGGGAATTACTCACGTATTTACATAGGAGTTAAACAACTCTCGACGTTTCGACGATGTTGGTTAGTTTAAAGTTAGATGTTACTGTACAAAAATATGTTTAAATCTATCAAACATATAAAAATCAATGCCTGTTTTTGTTGTAATTTTATAACTCACGAATGGCTGGGCCGATTTAGGTGCTTTTCCTTTTAGAATAGTCATAGTAGCCCAGGAAAGGTTTAAAAGGTGAAAAAGCATGGGAAAAAAGCGGGGGAAGCTAGTTATT
This sequence comes from Chloroclystis v-ata, assembly GCA_963691955.1. NCBI lineage: Eukaryota > Metazoa > Arthropoda > Insecta > Lepidoptera > Geometridae > Chloroclystis > Chloroclystis v-ata. The sequence continues at coordinate 16,271,875 of OY829900.1, read as the reverse complement.
TTGTAAATTAACTCCAATACTCATTAAAAGCCTTATAAATCGGTTTCAATAATAATTTTTGAACGAATGGAAGTAAACAGGCACCTGGCTTTCCATGATTGCCTTCAATAATGCATTGTTCATAGCACGGCACAGACGTAATAACCGGCCGGCCCGCAGCCTGTTCGGCTGCAGAACGCTTTGCCACGATCATTACTATATTCAATCCGCTTACTATCTACCTACAAACAAATAAATATTTCTGGACAGTTCACGCAACAACATCTAGCCTAGCGCGCACCTAGCGCGAGCCTTGTGCTACGGGTGATAGATTTCTGACAAACTATTTATCATACGAAAAACCACTGTTGGAATTTTTATTACACATATTTCTTCACTTTTCAGATTTGCAGCGCATAAAGACAATATAAGCTGATTATATCTGACAAGCCGCGGACTCTGATTAGCTTGCACTAAGCCGCTAAGCAAACAAGCTGCATACGCCATTAAGATAATATCTACTGATATCGAACAAAGACTTATTACTGTTGCTTTTTTTGATAAATGTCTATACTCAGCCTTTGTGCCTTTTATTGCCTTTTTACCAAGAAGTTAAAGTTTGCCTACAAACATACAATCTATAATGGATTTCAGGACAGTTCTATAAATTTTGTCAAACGCAATTACTTAATTGGATTTCAATCAATCCTTTTTGCACTCTTCATACAAAAAGCTCTAATACGATTTAGACGACAGAGTTATAGAAAAAAAAATACGAGAGCGATTGATATAAAATATTTTTAAAATAAACATTTTATACAGTAGATCCTATGTTCTCTGATTTTGATTTCATACTGATATTTTGCTTCTAGACTAATATTTTATACATTTTTATGAGTGATCCGAACTAGACGTGATCAAAATTACTGTGTCGTGTAATCGTATTGAAATAGGCGTCGCGACGTTCATAAATCGCTATTTCACGTTTCGTTCCACCGCTATTATTATTGGTGTCAGCTTTATTTATGAATCATGGCGTGATCATAAGTAGCTAAACAACAGGGTACTTTTTACAGAGAGGGTAGGTACTACCTATTTAAAATATTATTTTAACATTCTATGCACTGAATCAAATAAATTATTTTGAAAAACCCACACTGTTTTACCATTATTATTATTAATTTATCTCGTACCTAATAAACAATCTATGAAACATTGAGACAGGAATTATTTGCTTAGATGTCATCATCATTATCAACTTATATGACACCTCCCTACTCGACAGAGGTCTCTAATAAAATCATTATTATATAAAGGTCTTAAGAGAATTCAGATTATGAGTTTCAATAAATGTATTGTGTTATTTCTTAAATTATGCAATTTATTATGCACACACTTAAAAAATTCCACATTAGTATTTTAAACCTCTTGAAACCAAACTTTTAACGTAATTCACGTAATATCAACCAACAATTGCTCAGAATGCTGAACAACTTTTGCTACATTAAATTATAATATTCATTACTTGGTCGCCGCTATCTGTATTGTGTATCTGTTTCTAATTTTTGTAGTTTGAACAAGTGTTGTAATTTAGATGGCGGGCTGGAATTATATGATTAAATCGCCCATAAATTCAGAAGTATTGGATTTTTAATGGATTGCCGGTGTTTATATTTGCTACTTGATCGTGAGAATGTAATTTTAGGAAATTTATTCTTGCTGTATTTTAAGTAATTTGTGCAAACCTCCGAAGGGAAAGTAATTCAACTTTTAAAGATTTATGTCATTTATTTCCATAAAATCCTAAAGATCACTTGGACAAGTCAATAAATACAACACAAAAATAAAGGTCTAGAACAAAAAAGACAAGAACATGTTTAAGTCATATTATTCAAACTAATAAAACCAGAAAGAATGGCTTAAATTATATACCTTTTTTACAAAAAAAATATAATTATATTAATACCTTACGATAACAATTTCTTGCCTGCATAAGCACACCTTAATTTTAATTAATTATATGAATTAACTACCTAAATTAATAAGGGGCTTTTAAAGGAGGCTCAAAAACTCGTCTCAGTTAAACAAATGCAAGGAATCCGTCAAAGTAAGGGAGGCGGGAAAACAGATCATCATTGCAAATGGCGCCAAGCTGGACCGGTTATAACCAGTTAAAACTGGTTATTGATGGGGCCCAGGTGTGGCACGTCTCTTAATTGATTGGCATTTAGCCTCTTGATTCAGTTAATCGAGTATTTAGTAAATAAATGTCGGCTTCCACAACGGAATGCAAATATCGTTGATTTTGTATTAGCTATTGCTCACTTTAGTAACATAACGAGAGAGCATAATATTTATGGTGCAATGTGTAGAACGTTAATTTTCGGCGTATCATCATCACCCCTATTTATGTTCCTACTGCTGGGACACAGGGACTTCTTCCTTGACGAGAGAGAGAGAGAGAGAGAGACTAGGCTCTAATTCACCACCCTGGCTAAGTGCGAGTTGGTAAATGACACAATGTTCTTTAAACGATGATCTTCACGGCCTTAACCGTTAGAGCACGTGTTTTCAAAGCGCACATAAATGTTTCAACATGAAAAACCTATGGATGAAAGTCGAGTGTGTTCCCACTTAGCCGTCGTAAACTTGCGTGTTTTGATAATAAGTAGGAATTCATCACTGTAAATATAAAACAAACAGAAAGTTTTCATTAAATGCGTTCAGTTCGTTCATTACCGTTGTAATCACGAATAAAAACATGAAATTAAACGTACTGAAAAAAATTACAAACTGCCTTTTCGGATTACTTTTATTAGCTGTAGATGCAACAGACTAATAAAATATTTCATCTCCTACCCCTTTCATCCAGCCGCAGTACCTTTCAACCCCCGACTTCATTGTTAATTTAATAAATGCCAGACTATAATGAGCGGCCGTAAAAACGAAAAGAACCTTTTAATATTTATTTTCTGCGAAAAATCGTCGGTGTCTTATTTGTCTCCTTCTTTATATCTGTTTTGTAAAGCGGCTTTTCTTAGAATCCCGGAAAAACGAAAAAATAACGGAACGCCGTTACATAACGGATCCTACTTTATAAATTATTAATACACAATATCGTTTTAAATTGTGTTTTTGGCTTCGCTGCTTTGTGGCCTGTAACAAAAGACGGCAAATATTATGTATAGCCATCGAAAAGTTGTTTGACACAAAATAACGCTGATTCTGTTTTTATTTGATCGTGAAATACGTACATTATAGTTTTTTTTTCAGTCCATGTTGATACCTAATTTAGATTATTAGCAATTTGTTCAATATTTCAATAAATAAACTAACAAAACGAAAATGTTCGTATTGTTTTCTAAATTCTACAAACCTACTACTAATTTTATATTTTAATACACAATTTTTTTTCCCTGGAAGTGCAGTAAGAGAAATTATAACATAATATAATAACTTCTAGTAATGTAAAAACAAAAAAAAAACAATACCAAATTCAAAAACCGAACTCGCGCTAGACGCAACAAAGTTAATTGAAAAGGAAGATCGCTCCGCATCGCTCCCCCAGTGCTACGATCGCCGCCGCGTAGGCTACCCGTCTACGCCGTAGCGGATCTACGCCGTAGCGGCTCTACGTGTGATGTAGTGTTGTGATGTGCATGTAATGTGATTGTGATTCGGAATTGGAATGCGCAAAGGATTTTTAAATTTCAGTTGAGATTTTTAAGTTCGAAATTGGAAATATTTATTAATTTGTGAATCCTTTTGGTTTTTAGAGGCTTTGGATTATGGTTATGATTTTGTGCCTATTGTTTATAGTATAAAATAATTTCGGTTGATAGGTGATTTAAATAGGTGGTTATTTCAATAGTCAATCAATTTACATTGATTTTTGTTGTGATGTGATATGACAACCCATTGTTTAGTTATTGTGAGCGTAACAGTATTTTATAAAATATTATTTGTCTTTGCAGTGTCATAATTTTTTCAAATATTTTACTATAAAGTATATTAACAACTACACTTAGGTAAATCTACTAATAAAATATTCTTCTATTAATCATTCTACATTGTATTTTAACAACACATTTTACTAAAATCTATCAAAGTAATCGAAATACATGAATTGTACCGGGAAATAACATCCATTAATTTGAGTAACAGCCATCAACTTAACAGCCCTCATTCGCTTCCAATTAATGATCTTTATATGAAGTAATGAATTTTAAATTACAATTTCGTTTTAACCCATCGACTCTGATGAGTCTTTATTGTTGTAATTGTTGACCGCGCTAGGATTATTGATATTTGCGACTATTATTTTATCTTTCATTGCTACAAATCAGTTTATTTGTTTTGTTGAACGTTACTTAGATATAAAAACGTACAAGTAACTCTTGTTAGTTTTTAAAATTTTAAGTTTGGCATCCCAATTTATAAAGCATAACTTTGACTTGTTTTTAAATTAAATATTTTTAATTTAATTTTCGAACGCGGGCGACTTAATTTTGACGAGGAGTAAGAGTGTGTATAGTTTATGCTAATAGTACTTTAGTAAAGCGTTCTCTTTTAGGCAAGTTTTTTACCTATACACATTAAGTAAAATAAAAATACTATTGAGATAATTTTATATAGAAAAACATTCTGGTGATAACACAATAAGTTTGAATTAAATTTTTTCCATCCAAATCTCAATTACAACTAGACGTATTCCAATAGCTTTACGTAAAGGTGGTTGCATCCACCGCTATCGGAGCCAACGCGTCAATATTCAATACTGATAAGAACTTGCAATAATAAGTAGTAGTTCCGTCATGTTTACGTAAAGAAACCCGATCGATACTCGCCAGCACGCGATGTCCTAGTAACACTAAATCCTAAGAAACACCTTGATTTCGACGTAACTCATGTTTTACTGGTCTGTCCACGGTCTGTTTGCATAATATACTATTTTTTTAGTAGGCCTGTATATAGCCTGTATGTAGCCTTTGCTGAGAAAAGACCTCTGCTATCTCTCACTTGAAGACTTGTGGCCGACCTGGCTCTAGTATCTAGACAGAGGCTGTTGCAGAGAATTGGTAATATTTAAAGCGAGGATTTTTAATATTTACGAATCATTATTACATTTAATACGAAAATTTCGGATAATATACTATTACTGCGAAAAAAACCCCAAAAAGTATATACAGGGTGTCCCAAAGTTATGGGCCATGGAGGGGAAGTACCTTAAATATCGTAGATAGTGAATTTTGCTCAAAGAAGACTTCATTTTATTTTTAAAAGTAAGTAATTCTGCATTCATAGATTTTCTAAAAATTACTTGCTTTGTCTGGGAATCGAACCGACTTACATGTGGAAAAAAATTACTCTACTTTTATGATACCAATCGAAAGAATAGCTAAAAAATAATAACTTTGCTTAAGTAACATAGTATTTTAAAAGAAAGGAACAACATAAAATAATTGAGTCAAGGTCAAATGATCGAGTTGCAAACAGAATTGTGCCATATCACATTGAGTGTTCACCATAAAATGATTAGAAAATCAACAGGCAGCCGGGTCACAAGAAGATTGGCGAAGATGCTTAAGACAAGAGGGATCACATTTTGAGCATTTAATTAATTAATTTACAAAAAAAAAATATTTCATGTTTTTTATTTGATTAAAATAATTTATTTCACGTTGTTCCTTTCTTTTAAAATACTATGTTACTTAAGCAGAGTTATTATTTTTTAGTTATTCTTTCGATTGGTATCATAAAAGTAGATTAATTTTTTTTCCACATGTGAGTCGGTTCGATTCCCAGACAAAGCAAGTAATTTTTAGAAAATCTATGAATGCAGAATTACTTACTTTTAAAAATAAAATGAAGTCTTCTTTGAGCAAAATTCACTATCTACGATATTTAAGGTACTTCCCCTCCATGGCCCATAACTTTGGGACACCCTGTATATTTAAAAAAAGAATTCAGTTCTACTTTTAAAATATTTTCGATGATTTTCTAGTAGTTTGAAATACTATAAAAACTGTCGTGGTTTGATAAATTCATATACATCTCAATATGAATTCAGTTTGAAATAGTTTATTTAAAACTACTAGAAAACTATCATATTATGTCAACCACATAAAAAAAATCTACAGCTTGATAATATTATCTAGTATAGATAACAGAACTACATAAACATAACAGGTATAAGCAACGCGGCCTTATTCTCCTTGGTGGCCACCCCAGAACTATTCCGATAATGAACTGAGATTTCGAACACAAAAACAGCGGCAAAGAATCATTGACGAAAGCTAGCGTGTGCCTTTCCCGCTCTATTTAACGTCGCGTGACCCGCGCCGTTATCACGCCTGCGACCCTATCCCAATACTTGGAAGCAATAGCGTGGAAGGCATAGACGGAGGCCTTTTGGAGATTTTGGTTTAGAGTCACTATAACGTTCAAACCATTTAAAGATAAAAACCTTAGACATACGTTTGTTGAACTAATATAAAAATGTATGAATAAAACACAATAAGGCCAAAAAGTATACACAATACAATTTAATTACATTTTTTAAAGTTGATTTACGTTTCCTATTGTCATAGTTCTCCTACGAACTCAGGTTTTTTCTAGTATTTACAAATACTTTGATTAGTCACTCATTAGTTACTCACTTTCGTACGACGAACTTTGAAAGTGCCTTCGATCTTTTGAGTTGAGTATCAGATACAGCGAATACTTTAAAAGAATCGATAATAACATAAAATATAAAAATCTTCTGCATACATACTTTCGCAATTATAATTACAATTTTACTTATATTGATAATGTTTTTTGAATTTCCAAGCTTCGTGTGTGCTATCCATGCTCTATCTATACCTTTCAGTTTTATGACGCCTGTTATATTTTACGATAAAATTACACGAATTATGCCATCACCCATGGCATTTAACAAATAGTTCGAGCTTACCCCTTATATCGGTAGGAATAAGGGAGATATTTCTGTATAAGTTTATACGTTAAAGTTATTTTGGGTGCGCCTTTAGCATAACGCCAACGCCTTCATATTGTACATAAAAGGTCTGTGGAAGATGTTTACTAAACCTTAATCATATCTATGTATATACATTTATTCAAAATACAATTTATTAAGTGAAATCTTGTATCACTACATAGCATGAAAATATGTTTAAATCTATAAAATAACAGATTTTAATGCAGGTTTTTTAATAAGGTAAAATGATTCAAAAGGAAGCTTTGTTATATAATAAGGCAATCGAGGCAAGATGGCGTGTCGCTAGTTTTATTATAAACTAATGTTTAACGCGAACAACAAAAGATTTACAGTTGCTGCATTTTAATTATGATCTAATATAGACGTAAACCTTTCAATTTTACTACTGTTTATGTGAGCTAAAACTTCGTAATGCCATCATAATATTATGACTATGTATCGAAGTATGGAGTACTTCCCTACATTCAATTTTATCTATGACGCCCTCAAATACCTATTCGTTTTTACTGCCTATCAGTTTGAATGGATCTGACTTACAAATAGTTTTGATAACACTCTGAAAATTGCTGGGAATATCTGTTATAAAAACACTATACGAGAGCTCATTCATTCGTGTTCAAAAAATGATTTCTTTATTTATCGCTGGTGATGCAACATTGTATTTAACGGATACTAATTGATCATTATGAAAATAATATATTGAGTTTGTCAATAGCATCATCATCCCATATAAAGCCAATGTTTAACATAATTCCCCTTGATGGGTACCAAATTGACCTGTTTAGGCGTGTCACATCCAACATCTACCAATGCCTAAGGCAACATTTATTTACTAATTCTTTTTTTTTTACTTTGTTCAATAATATCTATCTGTGTACAAATAAATAAAATATGTCATTAATCTGCTAAATAAAATTATAAAAACACCGTCAAAAATATATCTAATATATTAGTAAATATAAAAAAGTACAATCTCGTAACACTACAAATACAATCTAAAATAATACACTCAGAAATAAAAGAACCAGGTCGAAGATTTATCACAAAATTTATAGACAACTCTAAGAAAATCCGCAAAAATAAAGATGTCGCTAACATCAGAGAGCTTCGCGAGAACGAAATATTATTGTCTGTCTTCACTTTGAAACTGAGATCCTGAACGTGGTAAACTTTAAACATTTATTTTGTAAAAATTAACTACATGTACTTTATCTATTTCTAGGTACATCAAATGCTTGCCACTAGATTCTAATTCAATATAATTTAAAAATTTAATTTAATTGATTATCTTTGAGTTCTATTAATGTAGTTTTAAAATGTCGTGTTTAGGGTCAGTCACGACTACAAAGTCTATGAAAACGTTTTATATTGAAGTTTGATATAATGTATTTCCTGTAATTGTTTTATATTAGTAGCTATATTTCCTGTTATTGTTTTATATATTATTAATCTTTACTCGCCGCGTCAGAGTTCATCAGAAAGGACTGTCCTGGGATTTCATCCTTGTTATTTATAGACGCAGTGAGTTTTAAGTGGTGAAAGCCAATCTGGCGCAGTAATGACCTGTGAAAGACCTCGTTGAGTCGAGCAATTCATATCTTTAAGGCGTTTTATAAATGAGAAATTGTGTCATCGATCATTTTCGGATATCTTCCTCGAAAGATGGGAAAAGGTAAATGGAAAGTACATTTTCGTTCTCTTTCCTTAATCTCGGATTATGATGTATTATAATTAAATCTCCTTGTTGAAAACTGGGTTGAAGGTTGCATTTTGAAGAACCTTTTTTTAGAAACACAACGATTTACGTCACACGTCTATTGTTTTTCTGATTTTGACGTTACTATCACACACGTCAGAAAAAAAATCTGATACTGAAGCTATCCAAACAATACCTAACCCCCTACAGTTGCACTTTATATCGGTTAAATTTAACGCTGAAACAATAAAATAACCCGTTAAACGCAAACTAAACCCGAGGTTAAACTCTAAACTCGCTGGTAAATAATGTATCGGTTGTTTGGTTAGGACTACACTCACATTTCGAGTTTCCGAAATTTCCTTTGAAAATTTGAGTTTGGAAAATTGCGCTCTCGTTTCAAATTCCTTAAATTCCATTTTAGACTACAGCTAAGTCAAAAGGGTTAAGATTTTACTGGCAGTACGTATTTATTTTGTTATAATTACTTTTTGTACGACGAATTTCTAACGATCCTAAGCCGATGCATATGAAATCGTGAGGAGTTTGTTGAAACATCTTGGCATCATCGGCAGTTGGTTGACATTTCCAATTTTTTCGGTCGGACTTATAGTCGATTAATCAATAATGTATGACTGATGGTTGAGTTGCAGATTTACTTTTTATTTTTATAAAATAATGTAATTAAAAGCGCTGTTCGGGAATATAATTAGATCAGAAATAACTACATGCAAAGACACACACTCAACCAAGTTTTGATGTGATATAGCTATTGTCAATTTCACGTGACGTGTAGTGCAAACGCCTGTTCGGAATGTTACGTCGTCAATTGTGTTCGTGGACCTTATTTATCGAGCCTAAGTTAAATATTGTGTCCCATATCTCCCGTTTTTTTAATGATATATAATGTAAATAAGTGATAATTGTTATAAATTAAATCTAATAAAATGAAATAAAAATTTCATAACATGAATACTTTTTATATCAATTGAAGTCTAAGTTAATTCGCATCTGATGTGAAATCCTTTAGAAAAACCCGATTCATGGCTCGTCTTCAGTCATCTAGATATCGTTAAAATGCATCGTTAGTGAGATCCGTTTCCGTTGTAAGTTGGTATAATTTGAACGTGCTACTTATTTGCATAATGGGCTATTATTATCTTTTACTTGGTCTTAGAGAGTGTTTGCTATTCCTTAGAACACATTGTTTTTTGTAAATATAATTTTATTCAACTATTTATAAACCTTAAACTAAGTTGTTACTAAAAGGCTAAAATGTATTATAATAAATGGTTTATTTTACTGCAATTGGAAACACAGCGTTGGACGTCCACCAACAAGATGGACAGATGATATGGTCAAAGACCGAAACAACTGGAAATGTTTAAGGGGGCTTATGGGGATGACTGAAAGAATGATGATGATGACTGAGATTTGTTTCATAATTTTTAATACTTCGTTCGCATCTGTATTTTATCTCTAAACAAAAGTTAAAACGGTCACAGAGCATAAAACAAAAAATACACGTAAATCTAAAAACACTTTCTTGGCTCTTCGACTGAAACAAGTAAAACCACTCGCGGCGGCCATTACAAAAATTGAAAACGACGCGGCTTATAGACAGTATAAATCTAACCGAGTAATATAAAAATATTTTCTCAGAATTTACACTAAATCGAACTTGGTACAAATTGAAAACAGTCGACTTTGCCTCGTTACGGAGTCGACTTTCCCATTTATCTTCATTCGGCCTTTCTCGAATGCCAAAGACGTTTTCCGCAACTCAAATGGTAGAACTACTTATTATTTCGAGCAGTTCAAGCTTAACGATTTGCCCACGACTTGAATCACCTGAGTGACTGCGTTTACTGTGAAGAGCGGAGCGGGGACTGTCTTTTACATATTTATTTTTTATTCAATAGTTGAATGCATTGGTTGAATTTGGAATCGGGCGAATCGATGAAAAGTAGATCCGCTATCCTTCGTAGTGAATAGCGGCCTTGTCTGTCTACAGCAGGCTAAGGCAGTTACCGAACCGACGTCGTGATAGCTTTCTTTTGTGCGGGCCAAATTGTTCGGAGGAACTCGGGGCTATGTATTTTGGTTTATAGGATATCTTGTTTGACGCTTTTCAGCCACCTTATACGTAATAGTAAGTTGAGATAAATCAAAATAAGGTTTCATAAAATCAATCAATCACGTCTTACATTTAGTTAATCCAATATCCATATATTTTTAAATTATTAATACATTTCATTAAACTTTCAACGAATAATTTACAGATACCTAGACAAGTAAATCGATAATGTTGCGATAGTTCATATAACCTTGCAATAAATTACTAGCTACATAACTTAGGGTGATCGTGTCTTGCCCGATCAAGCGATTAATCGCTTCAGTGGGTTGTCTGACATTTGATACGTTAGGCGATAGACAAAATAGCGTTCTATCGATTTGTGACTCTTTAACTACCCACGTAAGTTTAAATTAGATTTTATACTAGTTTATTAACTCATGTTTATTATAACATAGTTTATTAACAACAATGTATTTTAGGAGATTTTTTTGTCCTCTATAAATTAATACGAAAAATAGGTGACATGTGGTGACTTCAGAATAGTACTATCCGATCTCTTCTCGTGAGTGTCACCTATGTGACTATGGGATCAATATACCAGAAGACGATAAGCGGTGTTGTTTTGTTACTGCGTTTGCCAAGAAGATCGTCCCGGTTTACTTATGATGTATGCGTTTACCTAGATGCACGTGTTATGATGATGATCACCCCATCATATTTACGTTAATCACGTACTATACGGACAGTAGGCCATATCTTAAACCACATTGAAGTTTACGAGCCATCTGACGTCTCGAAGGACAGCTCTGACTTATAAATTATAGCTTGTTAATTAACAGCTCTATTAACCATTTAACTAATGGCGGGTCTGAATGTTATCTAGTCCCGGGGGTTGACAATTAGGGTAATGCAGGCGATAGTGCACTGACATTGACACAGTGCGTCAAGGACCGCGAGTGCATCCCATCTGCCCCGGTGACCTGGCCCGGCACCGGGGCAGATGGGAAAAAAAAGTTGCAACTGGCCCGGTGATGTGTTTACCGGGCCAGATGACACAAATCAAGTGCCATCGTCCCCGGTACGATGCGCCTTGGCCCCTAGACATATTGCCATCGCTAACTGACAAATTACTTACTTACTTTGCTATCGCTTAAACCATGACGAATTTCGGTTGGTTATCAAACCTCAAGCTTTTTCGATACGCATGTAGGCTAAACTCCGCGGCGTTTTGTCTATGTTTGATGTCATAGGTCAAATATGACAACGCTCAGACATTACGTTCCGGTCTACGAAAAACTAATACATATTCAATTAAATTTAAGAAAAGGTTCTCATGTTTTCATTGCGTGTGGAGGCTTATTATATTTTGTTTTTGATAATTTAAGCAAAGTTCTTATATTTTACCGCATGGTTATTACGTTGAAAGGGAAATAAAAATTGTTTCATTTTTATAACTACAGTAAAACCTATTTGTAAATTGAAATGAAACGCATGTGTCATGGAAAGTCTGGGAAGTAAAATAAAAGAAGAAAATAACGTAAATAAACAAATTAAACCACTTGAAATTTTTAGGACCAACCTATCTAACGAAAATTACTTAAAATAGCTGATTTTTTATAAAAATAGTTGCTGCAATCTACTCCACCACCAAGAACTCAACCAGTTGGAGGAGAGACAGACACAGACTGAAGCCCGTAAGGTGAAGGTGAAAGATGACCGCAATAATGTCCTCGGCCGTTTCCAAATATTACTTAAACAATATTAGGGCTAGAGACGGCATTATACAGCTATGTACCTACAGCTTGGTAGCGAGTGATTTTGTGTGATACCAACGTAACAAACAACCATCCACAACGAGCCGTCTTTGTACAAATAAAGAGCGCCTTGTGAGTTTGATACTGCTATGACTATACTATTATTCTTAAGACTAAAGGTAAATTGTACTTTGTTTAAAAATAAAATATGTTTCTAACTTTAACCGTGTACTTTTATTTATAATTTAATAGATTAGACAAATCATTTTAATAAGATCCTTTTTATGAGGTTGATTACTGTTGCTTTACTCACGGCAAAGATTTAAATATTTGAGTCATTTATTTCCATAAAATCCTAAAGATTTATTTATTTATTTAGGCACAGTCAACATTAAAATAACAAAAAAACAATGGTTTTATGAATAAGGACTTATACTATGAAATGTGTGCCTATTATAGCACTAGCAAAACACTTATTAAAGAAAGGACACAAACAACACAAATAAATAAGAAATTATGAATATCACTTGGAAGCTTATTAAATAATGCTTTGCTGAGTCTAAAATGCTCCATAAATAATGTTTCTTGCATTTCGCCAATACTTTCCATATTCTGCCGATAAAGGTATAGTAAAACCATTTCTAAACTGAACGCCCCTCCACCGCGGTTACACGTACATGCAAAAAGGTGTATAGATACAACACACATAAATTGATCTTTGTCATTGGATGTTCAATAACGTATAAGCAAACGGTATCACTTTGACAGACAGATGAGCCAATGTTACAGTAAAGTTGTAGCACGCACACATGTATATTGATGCAATAAGTATTTAATCTCACACGTTGAAATTATCATGGTTTTGTGGAGGGGAGTTCATTCTTAAAGTGGATCATCTATACCTAAGTATCTTGTTTGGCGTCTAAGCCAAACATTTTTATTTTTGGCTGATTACAATAAACGCATCGTATACATTTTGAACAAATTAAAATTATTTTTAGATTCTCAAAGCAAACCACTTTATTTACATCTACTTAGCTGTTGTTTATGAAATCGCCATTTTGATTCGATACGATTCTACAGCTATTTAGCGAACGCTAGAAAATCTCGAGAGAACCGAATAGATAGCGAAGTTAATTGTCAAAGGTAATAGAAATGTATGTAAATTTTTGAATAAGATCACGTGACTAATCGAAGGTTTATGTCAAATCCATACATTTTGTAACGATGGCGATGATCGAATTACTTTACTACTTGGCTAGCCCCCCTTGTAATTTATGAAATACTAAATACATGCATCTACCTATGAAAGGGACTGAACTTAATAAGTGCTTCATCTCTTAGTGGATTATGCTTGCCTGGTACTTTTCTGTCGTGATCGTGATTGATGTAAGATAATTGTAGACCTTTACGAGGCTTGTTCATCTCACATGGGATTATGGTTGCCTGGTACTAGTTGTCTAGGTAATCTCGTTAACTTATTTTTAAAACATACAACTACAACTACATACCACATTAATTTACTTATACATACATACGATTATTTCGCACCACCCCTGTAAAAAGGCCGTAAATAAACTTGCGTCAAAAATTTTTTATTGCATGAAAAAATCGAGCATCCTGATTTACATCTGCTGTCAAAATTTCGTGAAGCTATCTCTAAAAATAAGGGAATAAATGCAAAATAACTGAAATTATACGCCTTCAGAAAAGATTTAGTTCCAGCATGAAAAAGAGGTTTTTATATTTACTTCCCTTCGTTTTACAATTATTCCGTTTCATAAAGTCATAATTATATATACGTAAATTATAAAGGAAGATTAACAAGAAAATGTATAATGCAAATACGCTTACATACTTATTCCCGCTATTTACAATCTAGTAATAATGAGTATTTCGATTTACTTATTTCTTCCACGAAACTTTTAGCTGATCGTTTATGTGTAAATGGTTGTTACATACTTTTGACTCAGCAAAACATTATAACGCGTGTAGTGTAGTTGCAGTTACTTCTTTATTCTACGAAACATTCCATACCTAATGTTAGGTAATCTGAGATACATGGTGTAACAAGTTTAGCTTTTTGATGTTTTTGATGCTAAACAAAGGCTAAACTTGTTACACCATGTATCCCAGATTACCTAACATTAGGTAATGTCTATCTGCTGGTTCTAGGGCAACTCCACAATACTTTCAGCCCAATCTATTCCGTCGTTAGCATTATTTCTGTCTAAAACCGTTTTTGAAGTCAGCCGCATATCAGTCAGAAAATCAGAATACTGTTTCGGATGTCACTATTAAAAGGAATTTTCTATACGCTCTATTTTTGCAGGTTTATAGCGACCAGTTTTGCCACCTCCCTTATCTTTAGCTCTAAATTGACCAACGGTTTGAAGTTACTAAGAATCATGCGGGTGATAAATAAAAATAAATAAATATTGCTGGACAATTCACATAGCCACATCTAGCCCGTGATAAGGTCTAATAACAATAACCCCGGCTTGTCGCTATCTAACAGCATTGTTCTAGTCTAGTAAAGTTTAATAATTGATATTTAAATAGCTGACCTATTATAAGAAAATAGTAGTCCTTCATACTCTCATTTCAAGTTTTATACATATTATAAGTAAGAACGCAACTGATGAGTATATTAATCAGAAATTTCAAAGATACTAGATATATCTGAAATAAAATATAAGTTGTTATAATTCCAGAACCTTTGCCACAGACATTATTTATTAGAGCGTAATCATGGCATTGGTTCGCTTAACATTCTGAGTTAAGAATCTGCAAGTCATTGTTGGTTTGCAGTACAACTATCTAGTTCTCATTTTGACTAGTGAGTAAACAAGACAGTCTTCTATATTACACTTCTTCAGAAGGTAAAAGAGCATAATTATTTCAGAAAATATACGCAAATATTGTAAGATTTTGTATAATTTCCATAAGATAAGTCCAAGCTACTTCCTTCACTATGATATCATTCTCACAGCTTGTCTAAGGATGCCGCAACAGGGAAACAACATTATCTAGGCTGTATATTACCACCCTTACAAAATCCACCTTAGAACTTTCATAGCCATTTCCATCTCTCTTTCTAATATACGGCTAAGTAATAGGACCAGTGAGCAATCAACTCAGGGCGAGAACTATCGTTGACATCTGTAAGATTATGGAGACACCCACATTTGATGCATTTACAAAGAGTTGATTGCACTTTTAGAGTTCATAGTTATAATTTTATGAGGCTTACGACCATTTTAAGATATAGAAAGTATGGCGATATCACGCCATGTCTATAATTTATAAAATAGAAGACTATATACCCATAGTTGCAAAGAACTATCTTGCCAACAAAATAAAACAAATAATTAAGACCAAGAAAGTGACCGTTAAGATTCAGGTCTCCAACTTCAAATGCCGGAGTGGATTAACTATTTATGTCTCGTATGAACTAGTCAGACAGATGTTGATGCAAACCTCTAAGGCTCTAAGCACTCGTTTTGCACTAGCAACCTGTAGCGTGCTCATTTGTTCCTAAAATCCACGAAAATATTGTTCAAAATGAATAAAGATAGAACGTCTACAGGAACAAAAACATATTAGATATAAAAATGTAGATGTACTCTATAATAATAAAATTCGTAACGAGCACATTTTTGTTATTCTCTGTTTGACATTGGAAATTTCCCTTTATTCTTTGTACTCTTAAGCATTGGGTTTAAAATCACAAACAGATTTTTACAGACAGGTCATACCCAAAATTATGGTGACTAGATGCACTCCAGCATAGAAAAAAAAAACAAAAGAAACCACGTACTCTATGTTTCAGAAGAAATGTATGCAATCATTCGAAATGCCAAAGTACAAAGTGAAAAATACAATGTCAAAGAAATTACTTAAGATGTTTTTATAGATATCAAAAAACTTGTAGCTAATATAACAAGAACTGGGAAAAAGACGACTTCGGAAAGAAAGTGAGTTAGAGTGAAGTTAAGTTCAGTTCTTAGCGATAAGGCCGCCTATTCTTTCAATGTATTATTATATTTATTTTTTTGTGTATTTTTTTTAGTAATGTGGTGTAACAATAAAGAATTTTTGTATTGTATTGTATTGTGAAGTAAAAGTGATTTCGGCAGATCCTCAGAAAATTGCAAATTAGATACCAATTCGAGGACAAGGCACCAATAGTTGTTGTTACAAATAGAAGCAGAAAATTTGTGAGAAGAAATATAACTGCAGACAGTAAAACTTCTGAAACACATCAGGCTTAAATGCAATTATACAATGCTACTGATATCTGAAAACTTATACAAAAACTTGATGAGTCTTTGTAAAGATAATCATATACCGCCACATTACCAGACGTTTTATAAGAGCCTTAGTACTCAATTTGCTTACTTAGTCGGATTCTGAAGTCGAAGATAATGAAAGTCAATAATAACATAAAAACATCACTATTTTGAACAATTTTTGAAATGACTTAATTATGCATGCTATGATAATTTCTTTAAAAATAATAAAAGCTAATTAATAACCTCGTTTGTTATCATTATATCTCTATACTTATGTGTCTCTATGTAATAGTATTGATTTACATAAACGCACCTAATAGACTATTTGATGTAAGAAGTAGGTAACATACAATAAAATTTTAATTTTCGGTTACTTTCCACATTATGAAAGCTGTTTATATAAATACATTATCTAAACTAAAATAAATAGCTCCCTAGAACTACGTAACTCGATGTACAAAATAGGATTGTCCGTGAAATAAAAACGTAATTATAACTTACAACGGTAGAATAGAATGAAATTAAGGACAGTATAAAGCCGTAAGTAAATTTAAATAAGTTCATATATTTCAAAATACATGGCGATAAAACAATAACTATACTTACCTTTGCCACAGACATTATTTATTAGAGCGTAATCATGGCATTGGTTCGCTTAACATTCTGAGTTAAGAATCTGCAAGTCATTGTTGGTTTGCAGTACAACTATCTAGTTCTCATTTTGACTAGTGAGTAAACAAGACAGTCTTCTATATTACACTTCTTCAGAAGGTAAAAGAGCATAATTATTTTAAAAATTTTAATTTTCGGTTACTTTCCACATTATGAAAGCTGTTTATATAAATACATTATCTAAACTAAAATAAATAGCTCCCTAGAACTACGTAACTCGATGTACAAAATAGGATTGTCCGTGAAATAAAAACGTAATTATAACTTACAACGGTAGAATAGAATGAAATTAAGGACAGTATAAAGCCGTAAGTAAATTTAAATAAGTTCATATATTTCAAAATACATGGCGATAAAACAATAACTATACTTACACCTACATAAATTCTTTGTGTTTCGTGGAAGAAAGAAGTAACCGTATTTTTTTAGATTATCTCGAAGTACATCAATCTGTTCCTAAATCAGTAAACACATGTAGATGAAGGCAACTATTACCTACGATTTTCTGTTTGGAACATATTTTTAGCTATCATAATTAAAGTACAGGACAGTTTTTTCAAGCTCCTGAAAAGTTGACGAAAACCACTTACTTCCTTTTTCCAGGAATGGTGCGATTTGTAAAAAAAATGGAAATTCGAATGATAAAATACAAATAATATTTAATTCTTATTATATGGTAAAATACAACAAAATTCCTACATATTAATTTCATAATACTAGCAAACTTAAATAGTACCTAGGTACATTATGCGACGAGTGTGTAAAGTTAGTGACTGATAACCACCGAGAAGCCATTGAGGAGTCCTTGAAGATCCGAGGCCGTTTCGCCATACACTTTCACATACATATTACATTCTCTAGATTTTGCAGGGATTAAACTTTCACCATATTAAGTAGTAGCATCAATGGATCTAATGAGAATAAAGTCTCACCATGTCCATAGTGGATCTTCTAAAATGTATCTAGCGAGTAAAGTAATCTCATTAGATGTATAGACAAATGAATAAATGTATCTATTGAGAAAATACTCTCACTAGATCTATTCAATAAATTTACAATCTTATCTTCTGAGAGAAAAAATCTCCGTAGATCTATTTCTTACAACTGGATACAAAGACGTATAAAGTGGGAAATCATATTTCATTAGATCCATTCCATACATGTCAGTAATAGATCTAGTAAGAAAAATAAAAATCATTAGATACATCGTGGATCTGATGAATGGATCTGATGAGATCCATTCCTTATTATTGTATTGTACTCATTGACTTGTCCAAGTGATGAGTGGTTAGTTATTTTTTTGATTTTGGTATATCATTCACAATAAAAACTGATTATTGTTTACCAAGCAGTTTGAATTTTAAGTTCAGTCCCTTTCATAGGTAGATGCATGTATTTAGTATTTCATAAATTACAAGGCGCATCGTACCGGGGACGATGGCACTTGATTTGTGTCATCTGGCCCGGTAAACACATCACCGGGCCAGTTGCAACTTTTTTTTCCCATCTGCCCCGGTGCCGGGCCAGGTCACCGGGCCAGATGGGATGCACTCAGGACCGCTGGGTTCCATTATATTAACACTGCAAGGTCTCCTTTATAGGACTCGATGAATGCGTCTTGGGAACAAGTTCATACTTAGTAGACGGCTTATATGATATCAGTAAGTTGGCACAGTATAGAGAGAAAGGAAAAAAATATATTGATGTTAATTAAAAACTAATCAATTGTGTATTTTATAATTAGGACCATAATGTAATAAATGTTTCCTTATTTAACATGTCTTTAAACGGAACATTTTAAAACATAAGTACATATTCCTTCGTGATCATGGCATGAAACTGTGCTGAAATATCGAGAAACTAAGATACTTACAAATCCCGTGACAAATCATATATCAAAACTTGTATTAAATATATATTTTAACTTGAAACCGGTACATACATGCCATGATTTATATCACATCACTAGTTAAGTGACTATCCAACTCGCAATAAAAGACTCAGATGAGTGTAGATCGGTTCAAATATTTAACAATATTATACCATGATAGTTTAAAAATGTATATAGTATTGCATCAACTGTTCTTCACTAAGCTGCACCGTTCAACTAGCCGTCCTCAGTGTTTAGCTCAAAAACATCCGTCAGCTTTGCAACGAGCGGACACACCGCACGACTCCCGTGAACACGGCTGTTTGCAAATTACGCCGGCATAATACACGTTGTCCTAAATTTACTGCCGTTTACCCGCTTCTACCAGATTTTCGCTTGCGTTTTCGCGTGTATCGGATTTTTAAAAGGTTTTAATTTTTTAGTCATTAAGTACAGACTTTTAAAAGGTTTTGGTGAGAACTGTTTTATGGCACAGCATACCGCGTTGATTAAACTATTTAGATTTGTAGTTTGTACAGATGATACACACTGATGAGTAAAGACTTATATGTATATTAATAAAGAGTTTTCATTCATATTTATAAACTTGAGATCGTTAAGCAAGAATATAAAAACACTAATATCTTCAATAGATACAATTTACAAAGAATACCCTTACCATAATAATCTTTTCAACTTACAAATTGATTTATTTAAGTTTGGTTAAGATTACCCTTACTATAATTATCTTTCTGATAATAATGTTTTACGAAATAGAGGAGCATCAGTGTTCAGAAATCTCTGCATACCTGTTCAGAAGCAGTTTCGAACACGCAAACTTGTTAAACTCTGAACACGAAATACGTACATACTTTCGTGAGTTTCAAAGAATTAATCCTCGGGGAAATCTAGGCTTCATATTAATTAATTAAACTTAAACTTGGGCTTTTTGAATTACATGTAATTTTGTTTGCAGTTAATATTTTGAATACCTTAATGTTTTTGAGATCGTAGTCGTAACGTATATTTATCATAAGTGTGTGTGTGAATTGTTCAGCAATATTTATTTATTTATAATTGATTTATTAAAAAAAATACATTATGTGTGGCTGCAATATAAATAACTATTCTAAGTGCTGTCTTGAATAATTGTTACTTAATTATTACCTGTCCTAAAATTTAAATAACATTTCATAACTTTGGTAAAGTGCTCAAACAAAACAAAGTGCTGTTATCAATTGAATTTCGTGAAAACAAAATTTTATAGAATTGAATTCCAATTAAAATAACCTATACATTTCTAAAAGGGTTAAATTGATAGGTAGGTACAAAAGAATTATACAAATCCAATTTTTCACAATGGCATTTCCAACCGAATGACACAGTACACAATTAGCAGTAAGTTAATCCCGGCGTCGTTCGCTTATTACCCGTGCCGCGGTTCGCTTTTGTGCCGCGTCCTTTGTTGCTTACAGACGACCGCGCGTGACTCCAATGCGAATGCTGCGTCGGTTTGTCGGGGCCTAAGCTCGGTGTTTGATTGACACAGATATTTGTGTTGTGATTAGTTTTGGAGTTGGGTTACTGTTTGTTCTGTGAGATGGGATGATTGTTTACGCGGGCTGTTGGGCTGACAGAGGCGACTAACAATGCACAATTAGAACTGTTTATGTCAACTATTCATGATAATACATTGTTTTTTGTCGGACAAAGCGAAGTCTCGTTTACGAGGGGATAAGCGGGGAAATATATTTTTAAAGCCAGTTGAGGTTAAATTACCTACAATTATAATAGTTATCAATGTTATCTTCATAATAGCCATCAAGCACATAACGATAGATTGTGGTAGAGGTAGCAATAAAACGGCCATGATCGAAATGACTTCATGTGTAGCCTTGTTATGCACTTAACGACCAACATAAAAACTAACATCGTATAAAAGTAACAAGCCAACATGTCCAGTCCTTATTTCTATGATCCTTTGTTAAATTTTCAAGTGTGTCCTCATTTATGCTATCCGCACATTCATACAATACGCGCAGTCAGCGAAAATAATTTGTAAAACATAGGAGCTACAAAAGAATTACTTTTTTGTTCTACTTTTTAGGTATTCTAGCTTTTTATGCTTGTTGCGTTTTGATTTACATTTGTTGTAACATTTTACCTCAAGTTGGTAAACTGTACAGGTTTTTAGTAGCCTCTAGTTATCGATTTTGAGCTTAACGTATTCCGGTTAGAAGCAATTGTGTAGTTTCTACAGAAAATACTTGTACTTTGAATGGAGTGCTTTCTAATAGACTGAGAGTGCGACAGCGAAATGGAGAGTACCCTTGAGTACCTACCTGCTTGCTTTGTTAGATGTTCACAGAAGAATAATAAATAGGTCCATATTATTATTTCATTAAACTACCATATAAATGCTTTGCATATCAACATTATAGTTTCGTCAGTTTACTGATATAAAAAAAAATATATCCTTCCGACTCTTTCAACAAATAACAAGAAATACGAAGATCGTATAAGTTCTCTGATAAATGCTTACGCGTACAGAAAAACGAAATAGCTCTCATTCTTTGCTAAATAGCAATATTTGCAAGAAACTTTGGAAAATCGAAACATCCCATATTAGCACGGTCCATTAGGTATGGCCATATCCATAACATAACGTCCCTTTAATCTGTTTTATACAGCCTGGCATTGAACCCTCACCTACCCGAACACTCTTAAAGTCCGCTTTACGCCCATAACCGGGATTAGATCCCGTTATCCTCAATAAATCTGGTTCAATAACAGTTTCAAAGGTCTTGCAACTTTACTTTTATAGTTTTTTGAGCTCTATATCTGTGGGCTTCCGATCTGAAGACCGGACTTAGCTTTGAATTATTGAAAAGATGGCCGAAGCGATGCTAAATTTTTCGGCCAATATGCTTTTTGCCTTAATTCTTTCGGCTCTATGTCCTGAATAAAGTTGCGGGATGTTTTCGGAATAGCGAAATAGTTTTGAAATGTATTGTCTACGGATGTTGGTCGTACGAGAAATGTTTTCTTTCGGATTTTCTGACTTAGACTTATTCACGATGTTGATATGTACGATGCCATGTTCACTTTTGGAAATAAACCTCCTTAAATATTCTGTTGTCAATGTAGTAAATTAAATAATGATACTAGCTTAGATCCACTGCTACTTCTGCCTATTTATCGTTGCTCCTTCTGTATTCGATTGGGGTTATTCGTGGTATCAACATTATATATGTAATTGTATTGTTCTATTTTGTATATGACGAGACTTTTCTTATATCTAAGATCCAAATAGGAATTTTTGTTGATATATACGTGTTCATTAAGAAGGCTTAGTGTCCGTTTCAGGGCTTCTTAAGGCTAAGACGCATTTACTTAGGTACTAGTAAAAGTATTTTTTATCAAAAGCCGTGTTGGCTGGGGTACACACTCGACTTTTATTCCGAAGATCGTGGGTTCAAACCCCGGCGCACACCTCTGTATTTTCGTCTTTAAAAAATATGTGAGCTTTTAAATCGTGTTCTAACGGCAAACATCGTGAGGAAACAGGCCAGCGTGGTAAGTTTAGGCCTCTCTCGTCAAGAGAACGTAAATAGGGACGGTTATGGTGAAAATAATTTTTAACTAAGCAAAAAATATATGAACACATTAGAAAATTTCACGATATACTAGCACTGAATTACCGTTAAACGTAACCATTTCTACGTATCTAATTTGCAGCTGAACTCCGCAACTCAGCACAAACTTGTTAACAACCGAGCCGAAGTTGCTTGATACAATTCCTGACGTGAACATAGAGGTATTTTACCTGATTTACCAAAAGGAATATACCAACTTGATCTATTTTAATGTGTCCTGCATGAAGACGCTCACGCAACAAAAAAACATTCAACAATTTTCAGTAAAAAATACTAAAATTTATTAAAATACACGTTAATGTATACCAAATCTATAGATTCTTATACTCGTAGAATAGAGTTCAAAAAGGTACATAAATTATAATAATTAAATTATTTCAAATTAATTTCTTTCAAACATTTTTTGCATAACTAAAATATATTATCCATCGTAATATTTCAATTTGAGAAGCCTTTGCATGGTAATACCAGCTATATTTTAAAACGGCAATCTATGCAAGTCAATACCTACTTCCGTCGTTATTCAAAAGCTGATAAAACCTATTTTCGCGAAAACATAAATTTCCCCCGTTATGGATAAAGGCCAAATAAAAATTAAATTCAGAGTTTATTTCTCCCTTGGGAAATCAGTGCTGTGGCTCCGATACTCCGCGAGAACTTAAAATGACTTATTAGGATTGTCGTAGGATTAAACAAGGCTTAAAACTCTCCATTAATTAAACTGAGCAAGCAAACTGTCGAAGTTTTATTAATAACGTTCGGAAGGTCTGTTTTAATACTATTTTGCGATGTTGTTCAACTTTACCTATTGCATTCTTCACGTTGAGTTGAACATTGTTTCTTTATGATTCTCGTTCTCGTCTTACATATTTTTATATGGTAAAATCTATTTTAACGCGCGGGTAAAGTAACAGAACGCAGTTAGCTGTATATAAATTTGCTCCACGTTTCGTTAAGTGCGAGTAAACCTGTAAAATTCCTTTGGGATAAATCGTCGCATATATTTTCAAACTCGTTTTATACGCATTTTCTCTGCACGAATGTTATACGTGTCCCGTGAGAATTCTCACCAAATTCTCCTTCAGATTTTCCTGTATAATAATGTTACCGTTTATTTATTAAAATGTACGGATCTCTAAGTAATATCTCGGTAGAGGAAGAAATAAGTCGCCTTATCATGACTGTGAGTGATATTGGTGAACCGAGCCGTAATATGTAGTGTGTTTCTACTCTGCAATTGTGTGTTTGTACTCTTTGATTGGTTTTCCAAGAAGAATTACATTTATTAAAAAAATTACCAGTACCTAAATAAATAGTATCAACATTATGATTATAAACCCTTAAATTAATTTTCTTATATTGGTTCAATTAAATATTTTGTTTATTTAAATCATGGCCCAAAAATAATCATTTTATGCTGTGACGTAGTCGCGTTAAAACTCTAAATTCGCGTCATAACTCTTCCTGAACGTACAACTTCAGAGGAATGAACGCTTCCAACCAACTACTGTCTCACTTCACCAACTTGAACCTCTTAAGTTTGACATACTTTGCATAATTAGCTACAATGAACAACTTAACAAAATTACCCTTCAGTTGAAATACCTCAGCTAAGTAATAAGCTGAATGTGGTCAAAAAATAAGGAAATTGAAATAACATTTCTGCTAGTAGGAAAATGGCGAAAATTTGCAAGAATGCGGTTGAAAATTTTCTATGCGGCTTGTTACCTACTTCAAGTTAGCCTTGAGATGGACTATGCGGCTTCTTTGGTGAAGTGGAACTAGTAATTAATATTGAAAAGTTTCACTCAACCACCTATTTTATTAAAAAGCTCGGAAAGTTACGATAATTTCTGTTTCACTGCTCATAAAATCATTTAATAATCATACGTTGTTCAATTAAAAACTCTTAGATTTAATATATTTTTGTTATAAATTCAGTACACTCACACCTTCTTTCCACTGCCGTTTTATTCAAATAAACTTGATTATATTTACATAAAGTTTATGATACAAAAATGTTAATATCTAAAAATCCCCCAAACATTTATAAATAGGTGAGCAATGAACAATCTCGGCTCTCAAACGTAGGCATATGGACCCAGCTTTTAGCCGATTTAAAACCCAGTGCCCAAAATCTCCCAAATTATTCCAAAAGGTATAAAAGGTTCGAACGGAAATCATCAGACCCATGAATGTCTTACAAACAAATTGCAGACAGGCGATGTGAGATGAGTGAGCCACAATCAACTGAAACGGGGTCGCACTTGAAAAGAAACAAATTAGATCCGTCTGAAGAACTGGGTGGAATAGACCCGGGGGGTGGAAAAGACCCGACGGGTGGTAAAGACCCGCCTTGCTAATGAAGGTTTAGGCTTTGAGATGATACTTTTGGATATAATGGAATAACATTCAATAGTGTTTCGTATTTCGAAGTTTCAAATCTGGGTTCGTTGATAACAAAGATTTAATGTTTTAGAAACAAATTAACATGGATAGGTTACTTTATTACCTTAAAGCTTTTTTTCGACCATTCCAGTTTAAAGAGTATTAAAATAATAAAAAATAAATCAATATATAATTTTTTATGCATATAATAAAATTTGGTTAAAATCATGTTTCCTAATTACTTTTCGTGTTTGTGTGTTGGTGTCGTGCACATAAGTTAATTAATTACATCATTGACTAATTGACTGCGGTGTAATTAATTAGGCTTGTTATGGCTTCTGAAACATGAATAAAGTAAAGAAGTAAAATTTTAAAGGTCTTTAATGTTACAAGAAAACATTTTGCGGCAACATACTTTATCAAAATATGAAAATGTAATTAGAACGGAATATAATAAGTTTAATTGGTGGAGTATGATAGTTCTGCAATGTTTAAAATGAAATAAATTAAAATAAAAGTAAAGCTTTCATTATACAGGGTGATTGGTAGATGGGTGCAATGCTTCTAGGGGATGGTAGTGTGGACTATTTGGAACCATTTAAGCCATAGTTGTCTTAACCGAAGTCGGACTATTTTTTTTTAATGAATTTTTTACGGGATATAAGGAAAATACCCAAAATTGTACAGTTAGTTGCTAATAACTGCCAGTTTAAAAGGCCAGTTAATTATTTTTTGTTTAATTTAAGTTAAGCTATGTGCAAGCAATCTACCAAAACTACACATCTTTTATTGTGAAATGTTAAGATTTTGAGCTACTACGCTAGTGATGGTAGTAGGATCCGCTTAGAATGCTGCCAAAATCTCTTCCTCGACCTTAGAATTGTGTCTGCTTGGGTTGAATCTGGAGTCATACACACATACACCGCGTGGTACCCAGGTATCACGCGGTGTATGCCATTTTCAGCAATTCGATAATCTGCCTATTTTTTCATTAAAGTTGCCTTGAATTTTCTCCCTCAATTTGGTTTTTGGATCATAATTTCAATATTTTTTTAGATATTTGCTTAATTGATACCTCAAAAGAAAGAGTAATAACCACACATGTTTTTAAAAAGGTTTGAACAAAAATAGCACCATTAGTTTTTTTTTTAAACAACGTCAAAAATGGTTTTCGTAAATCGCAGAACATTTTCGTCAGTTTGAAATGTCTGTAAAAAAATGGCTAATGACTCAGATACCTAAGAACAAGTTTTGGTAGATTGCTTACACATAGCTTAACTTAAATTAAACAAAAAATAATTAACTGGCCTTTTAAACTGGCAGTTATTAGCAACTAACTGTAAAATTTTGGGTATTTTCCTTGTATCCCGTAAAAAATTCATAAAAAAAAAATAGTCCGACTTCAGTTAAGACAACTATGGCTTAAATGGTTCCAAATAGTCCACACTACCATCCCCTAGCAGCTTTGCACTCACCTACCAATCACCCTGTATAATATGTATGAGGTGATTATGCCGATTCTTCAAGATCTAAGATCTCCAAGTCGAGTGTGCTCCCACTTAGCCGACACGGCCTTATAAGTATTATGTTTAGTAAATATATATACCGTGAATTACGATTATGCAATATAAGAGCACACATTTTAGCGAAAGCCGATATAAATATCCCCGGTTGAGGAAAATAATACCCGTATTTCCGTAAGCATTATCTCCCGCGATGTGATACCACTCAGTCAAAAAGCCATTTTCCAAGAAATCGTTTTTCTTTGCGACCTTAAAAGTATTGTTTACTACACCAAAGCCTCTTACGACCCTCAAAACGGCACATAATGGACTCGCACACAAACGACTATATAATTCACTCACAGAAAAAAATGACCCAATAACAAAAGGAAGCGAAACAAAAACAAGAAGGATGAACAAATTTGCGCTTAGTGACTTATTTATCTCTCAACCGAGCGTAATTAACGACGAATTCCTTCCCTCCGAACAACCGCAGATTTCTTTCCGATTTTTCTCTCAAAATTTTCTCAGCCCGGCCTGCTCTAATATTCATTAACGCCGTGACAGGCAAGAAATACTCTCTAATTATTCATCGGACGCGTCGCAAAATCGCCAGCCAGCCTTTTTAATGGAGAAGAAAATAAAAAAAACTTTCCTAACAACAAGTGAAGCGTGTCGCACCCGTAAGTTATTCATGAGCCTCTAAAAAACGTTCCTTGAGACCGACAGTTATGATTACGCCGCTCGGTGTATGAGCACGGCGCCGCGGCGCTAGGAACGCTACAAAGCAACAGATTTGCTTAACTTCTCGCTTGTAAAGCTTCACCAGGTTCAAACTTGGATATTCCTTAGATCATCGTTAACACTCGGCTTGGAGTTTTAGAAACTAATTAATTAGTTTGCAAGGAGAAATATTCAGAAATTTAATACACTTTTGCTCGGTTGTTTAACTTCGTTTTGCTTTTAGAGAGCTCTTTAAGTAATAGGGCTGTCATGTTTTGAGTTAATAATTTTAAATGGCAATCTCTTGGGTAGGGCAACGCTGACACCTCGTGTAGCGAGGCGGCCAATATGAGTGGGAGATGGCTAATAATGGTAAAATAGGCTAACATTTCTCTGTTAAAAATTATAATGATTAAATTGTGAAATGTTACTCAATCGTAAAAGCTTCGAATCCACAACTAACGCAAGCCTTAATAAGTGAAAAACGTATCTTTATGACATCTCATTTATCCCTGCCTAACTTTGCCCAACTCCTTGTTTTAAGAAGTAGGCCTCGTGTTCTATTATCACATTATTTACACGTCTTTGTGAAACTATATTCCATCCATTGTATTTTAAATACGTTTCTTTGCTCCAACTTTGTAATTTTCCCCACAGAGAAGTCCACACCAAAGTATATTGAATCACCGAGTAAGTCGCGTGTTTATACCTTAGATAGTTTTGGTCTGTGATGAATTAATGTGGGCGAGAGTTGTCTAGCGGAGTGCTTCCACGGAAAGTTAGATTAAACAGTGCACATCGACGCATATTACAGACATGTTTTAGTGCGGATGTAGGACTGTCCCGCATTGTCTTGCAAATTAGTTTTTCAGTGAATTTAGTTGTTTACTGTCGTTATTTCAATACTGAGAACGTTCAAGATTTAACACTATCTAAACTATTTATCTACGAATGAACAAGTTTCCTTGTTTTGCATGATACATTTCAGTTCTCTACCATCAGTAAATGTTTAAATTCGTTGTAGTAAATGCAATGTCTCGTATTACTTTTAAGCTTCAAATAAAATAACTCCGCTAATTAATAAAGAATATAAAATACAATACTTTTATTTGTATCTAAATTAATGTACAAACATTGAGCAATATAACATAAATTGCCGGCAACAGCACAAAAGTGATTTATAGTATATAGAGTTCCTTATAGTGAGCATATCGAATAATTTCTTTACTGCATAAATAATAAATCAAACAGCATGTCTGTCACATAAAAAGAAATATAATATAATATTTTATGATTAAAAGCTAACTTCTGTAACAAAGTGGCCGACATAATTAACGCTATCATATGAACTAGTATGAAAACGTTTGAGTGTTTCACATTAGGAACGGAAGAGAGCTTACATGAATAATATCTCTATGAATATGCATACTATTCTTTTGCCGGGCTAAGTTCAGGAAAAGGGTAGATAAATATGCTAAAATGATTTTCCTGCTGTTATTGTAAGTTCAAATTGTTCGTCTCCATTTTCTTTTAGCTTTAAACCTGAGTTTGTAAGGGTCGGTCCGGTTATTAACGGTTGAGTAATTTGGTTCAAGACACACATTCGTCTTTTGTAATATTGCATGGTTCATTTTATCGCTTACAAAAAAGGATACACCTTTTTGTAATCGTGGATTTGTTTATTTGAAATATGAGTAAGACAAATACGAGATTTTCGTGCGTTCTGCATATTTTATGAACTGTCAGAACCATTGAACTTATGTATTCATGTTGTGTTTATTATAATTTTATTACATTTAGTTCAATTTATTTATTTATTTAACTTAACTGAGAATGTTTACCCTAAAAAGACTAAAATAATATATGTAATTTGACTACACTGTATTATTTTGTTAATTTATTTCATTTGTTATGGTTTGCACTCTAGAACTTTCAGCAAGCTCTATCCGCCATTTTGTATCGTTTTGCTTATAAACACAGTTCCCGCGAAACAAGTCCTCATGGCGATAATTAAACAAAAATGACCGGCAAAGCTTGGTAATTAGCTGGAAACCTCTAGGGTCGGCTGTTTGCACTTCATTATAAATAGTTGAGTGTGGTCATACACCGGTGGCTAACTAAAATGTTTTGGTAGTTTATTATACTTCATATTTGACGTTTTGTGAGGCAAAGACATCGTTCAAATTTAAAAAAAAATTGTAACATTTCGATTTTTAAGAATAATTGCAGTTTTATTACTAAACAACATACAACCTTTTTGTCCTTCCTTTTTTTCGAATGATAACTAAGAAGTTAAATTGATTCTGCTTGTTAAGTTTGTGTCAAGTTTTATGTCAGTAAAAATGAATAAGTTAGTAAAACTAAAAGTGTTTAGTAAGATTTTCGCGATTCATGAATTAATGTGAAAAAAATTACTTGAAATAATAAGGCATTATAAATAATGAGCCAATTTTGCAAGTCTCAAAAATAAATTGGAATAGGTATTTACTCCAATTATTTTAAAGACTTGCAAATTTTGTTTTTTATATTTAAATAAACATAATTTCATTTTTGTATTAAAGAAAACTATTTAAGTTTATTTCATTAAGTATATTTCATGAACCAAAATAAAAAAAACTACTACTACTACACTACTTAAATAAAAATACTTCCTGCTCGGACAAGAAGGTCTATAGTATTTCCATATAAGTAATTATTAAGTCAAGTCCGAATTAACTCAAGTCGGAAAGAACAATAGACAACATCAAGTTATTCCCAATTTTCTTTTATACATCAGCCGGATAAAATACTACATACGTTTTAATGCCGCAATGCAGATAATAATATAACGATGTCTATGTACATTATTAATATAGTCTTGTCCATTACAAACACTGATCTGCAGATATGACGGGCCCGGCTTATCTAGGATTCATTCATTATTGTAGAATTAACAGTGATTGATAAATTAACGGTTGCAATATACCTAATTGTAAACACAAACACAAGCTTGATTTAAGGATAATTCAAATCCACGCTGTCTGTCATTGTTTTTGATATTTAGTGACAGTTCTCACAGCTCTTAGTACAGACACTCAAGCCATCGCTTGTAAAAAACAAAACAGAAACAATCATGAATTTAAAAATTGTGTGGTCAAACTTTATTCTAGAACTTTCACAACATGAACAATTGCCACTGAAACTTAAGAAACGTCTGGAACATTTACGTCAAACCAACCCGCATTTTCTTTCGAAGTTCGTAGGTTTGCTTTCCAATTTTCAAATTCGACGCTATTTGGAACACACTCCGTATGAAACGAACAGCGTTCGATGATTGAATTGAAACTTAGAACACTTGGATAGCACATGATTGGACGGTACGCAGCTTTGGCGGGAATCTTTTGAACCAATGAACGTAGAGGGATATTGGCCCTTTGGTGTTTGTGTACCATAAAATAATGTAAGGTATGTAGTTCTATATACGAGATGATTTTAAGTCAAAAGAGTTTCGTAGATCGTTTGTAGTTAGTTATAGCCGAGCACTGTGCCATTTCTACATATCAAATATGGAATGTGGGTGTATGGTATATTATTCGTTATGATCAAACCTATAACTTTAAATCAATCTTGATTTAGAAATCAGAAAATGAATCATCGTTGTTTATTTGAAATAAACGTATCCCTATACGTGCATGGCAATTTCTGAATATTATATTACGTCATTGTTTAACTGAAACAATTAGTGTTTTATCAGGTTTATAAAATTATTATCACCCGAAATGGGTAAAACTGCCTGAAATAATTTTATTTACCTAACAAAATATGACATTACATTACCTTATCGCACTATGACCTGCCCATGAATTCAATATGGCCGCGATAAAATCAGCCATTTTACTATGATTCAGCGATTTTTCAGCCGATTACCAGTTTTAATTAAATGTGCGCCGTTATGAAACTTACATCACAATTTTGCGGCTTATTTTCTATAGCAACGTCTAAATTGTGATATAATTAATATGCAGATAAAACCTAACACGTTGAGGGGATTTTGATGTTTGCTTGATTAAAAATAGAGTTTAAAACAGTACTACTAGTTATTGATGTGCAAGAATGTGTTGTAGGGTAGACGGTTCGTAATTGGCCAGTTGAACGGCTCTACAATAGGGTAATCACGACACGAGAGACGTCCAGCTAGACATGCAATACATTTAAACGGTAAGGTAGTCAACAGAAAAAAAATACAACTGTTTACTTTATTTGTTAAAAATAAAAGTACATATAATTAATTTACTTTTATGGACTTAGCATGCCATACTGTAGGTACACAAAATTACAATATAATGATTGATTTACAATTAATAGACATTAATTAACTATAATAATTATTACGTTGTTTCATTCCTGCATTTCCTATAACTCCTATTTTCTTCCTATAGCCTGGCATTGACATGCATTTTTTTTTGTTTATTTTGCATTTGTTTAAATAAGGATGACGAGTATATATTCAATCTTACTTTCAAATAGCTCTTACTGAAGTACCTGTTACGTCGTAAATCTCACAATACCTTTTTTATGTATGTTGCATGAGAACATGTAAAGAACAACAAAAGTCACAAAAGCAGTAGGTTAGTCATTTGAAACAGTCACAAAGGTATGTCATTCGAAGCCCTTATCAGCAATCAGCATAGAATTAAGTGCGTTTACACACCATAAATACAGCTAACAAACGGAACACTAAACAGTCCCGATGGGAACGGCGTAGCTCTATACGCCGTGGCTCTATCAACAATGTATTGTTAGCTTTACTCGTGTTTTTAGAGTTCAATTTCGTTCAATCTTCATTATTTTTAGAAGTTTTGCTTTAGGTTTTAGGAATAGGTAGGTAATTAAGTTGATTTCTTGCTTTTCTGGCTTACTTATTTCAATCTCAACATGGCTCAGGTTTTTTTAAGTATTTATACAATTATTAAAAAGAAAAAACGTTCTAAATTTACTATATAATATAATTTGTTTATACACATATCACATTAGAAAATGGGATTTATGGATTAATGCGTTATAAATGGGCAACTAGATCAACGCATGGACCAATCGAGGGAGTAGTCAACGAACTTGTTTAGTGGCCAAACAATTACATCGGCATTTACCGAGCCGCCCGATTAGCTAATCGGGCGGCTCATACCCACTCACGGCCACATACAACCCATCCTTTGACCAGCCGCAATCATGTCTAATTGTTTGTCAGTAACAGAATGTACAGGGAAATCGGACTAGGCTAAAATAGATAGGGTCTTTATAAGTAAACTATTTAACCAAAGTGTTTAATATGTCTGAAATTCCAATTAAACGCTTACTTAAGAGAGTTATCTATTCTCAAATCTCTCGCTAAATTCTTACCACATTATGTAAACAATTTCAAAATAATAACTATTCACATAGTCTTGATTTATTCGTAGACATTTTTACCAATAGTAAAACCTAAAATGAAGTCTTCAAAGTTCCGCCATATCTCAAAAAGGTTTACCACTCCTGTTACACTAAACCCGCAAACATTTGCCCTCACGCCAGCTCCATAAAATACACAGACTTAGGTCGATTGAAACCTTCTTTGTGAGGTTCTTAACAACTCCTTTGTACCTAAAAAGCATCGAGTCCAAACTCTGCCAGAATCCAAATGGTATATATCAATTATTTGAGTAGAGAACTGGCAAGACTGCATTTAGACTCCAAACTGGTTTCAATCGTTCAGAACTGAAATATGACGGTATTTATTAGTCTGTTTTGAACTTGCTCTTAAGATATGTACATATATTTGACTTGATTTTAATCGAAGTACTTGTGATATGTTTGTCGACTTTAAACACTACCTACAGCATCACGAATAAAAATGGTTTTACAACTACATTTTATATTGGATAAATCAGGCACACATGCATTGCTTGTCAGATTGCGATTTGTGCAATAATAATGACAATATTTACAAAACTGGGCCAATTGCCCAGATTTTGGCGTAGCCCAGCCCAGTTATTGGCGTAACTAATCCCGGCGAATGGTCCTTAGATCATAACTTCATAAGTATAATGTACAAGGTCATAAGTCTCCATAAATGAGTGGCCCATTAGCAAGATAACATTGTAACTGCGTCCCTTGGCGACTTTTTAATATTATTTTCGTATCTTCATAGTTTTTCGAGAGCTGTGCGGACGTGCCTAGAATGTCGCTGCCCACTTAGCTTTCATTCGGCATCGTATCCCGAGCCGGCCAAATGGGCTTTTGTGCAATTCGAGATAGGTGTTTTTGTAAGCCAGATATTATCTGAAGGCGAATATGGCGTAGCTGTAATCAATTACCTTCTGACTGGAAAGTAAATTCTTACGCTAACTGAATATCATTGTTTGTGAAAGTTTCCTTAAAAAAAGTCTGAATATAGGCATACCAATTATTAGATGTGCTAAAAGGTATTGAAGTAGAAGTGAGATTTCAGACACTAAAGTAATATCTGCTTGTATAAGAGATAAGCTATGATTTTAATATCCTATATGCGAGACAAAAGCAGATCTACCTTTTTTAACCAATTCTAAGTAAAACAAAATATTTCATTTGTCAATGCTCAATCATGTCCTTCGATAGATTAGATACTCAACAAGTAAATCCTAAGACGGACATATTTAACGTTATAATGGCGATGCCCATTTATTTCCTTGTTTACCAAGTTTTGCTCATTGCCAGTTGGTGTTAACTTATTAGATACTGCTAAGCCATTTCCATGATGTAGTACAATCAGCATAGAAGACATCTTAAAAGTTTGTTCTCATATTTAGTTTACTACGAAATAAAGTATAAAGGTAAAATAGGTGTTAATGTTAGTTGTTTTGAATGACTCCGATTCCGTAACAGAAAAATCCTGCCGGTTATTTCATCAAGTTGCTAGAGTAACAGATGTAAAATACATTTAATGCTATTTATATATTATATAAATCCGATCACAAAAAATATAATTTAACTGCAAAATTGATTTTATTTATACAACAAATATTTGCCTCGAATTAGTATTATTTTATAGAAATACAGAAATACATTGAGTAGATATTGATAAAACCAATTTAAATGTCAATTTCTTATTTTAAATTATAGGTAATGTTGGGACTTGGGAGTTTAATGAAATTAACATTCTAAAAATAAAATATTGCATTTATCAAGCTTATATTAAAAGCACATAAAATATTAATTAAATCACAAATTAAATATTACGGTTATCATAGCTGAGTGTACAAGGACGGTTCCATCCTTATCTATGCTAAATCGGAAAGGGTTGAAGTGGCGTCACATATCCTCGAGTTACTCCGACCCAGACCCAATTAAAACTTAGGTAATCACAAGTTTAATTACGAAAACTCTTTAGCAAAAGTGAAACTATTTATTACTTAACGTGGGACACGTTAGAAGAATTCCTAAGGAAAAAATTACGAGGTTTACATTAAAGTTTTATATTGGATTGTTTGCAGATTAAAAAAAATCAAAACAAATGTTTATATTGTTAAAATATTATCTAAACTCTATGTATTTAAGCACAATGTTCTCGTATATGAAGATATTCCCGTTTCGTTGTAAAAAAATTCATGAGTAATATAAGAAGATTGACTCCTGCAGATTACTTTTAGCATGGCTCGGTTATGGGCGCAGGGAATTTTATATCACGTTGTAGAATATCATCGAGAGGGCTATGAATATGATTTTATTTTACTTAAAATGTAGTAAAAACATGTATAACTAAGATTACGTACGAACTAATGTGTTTTGTAGGTCTCGAATGAGCAAGTTCGTATATTTTTAGAAACCTTTCTCTTCTTTGTGCAATATTAATGCAAAGCTTCCAAAGTGCATCAACAGAGAAAAATGGTTAAAATGTGTGTCATTTTTATTTCCTAAACAACCTAACTCTAAAAACATCAAAGCTTCCACTTCCACGTCCTTCTTTAATCGAACAAAAACGTCGGACATACGTAATTTATAGTATAATTTATAAAAAATATGTCATTATTTGATAGTGTCCGAGTGGAACACTATTTAAATTAATTTCTGTCTACTGAGTGTTACTGAGTCAAAATATTTTATTGTCGTCTTTTATAACGATGTGATCACTCTTTAACAAATACAAGGTCTTGTAAGACTAGTCCGGTCGTAAAAAGAATCACGTAGACCACACATTAAGGACGCTACTCCGCAAAGTTGTGAAACTTAGCGGACAGTGTAAGTAATTCGCTTTGGTATCTGCCAGGTAAACAAACTGGTAAGAAACTTGCCCGTACTAGTTCTGCTTAATGAGGTAAATGGTGTTACTCTTGCCCTTTGAGTAGGCGTTTTAGTATTACTATTACCTACACGCTTCTCATTTCAGTTGCTAAGCTTACTCCATTTAAAAACGAAAGTTTGGTCTAAGTCGATTGACCACAGGTGTTCTCACAATATTTTCCTTCATTGACCTTATCTCTCTGAATATAACCGAATATACCGAAACATCGCCACTTTACCACACAAAAATGCCCTTATTATGTATATTATATGTCTATGTTACGCATACTTTTAAAAACATTCAGTAATTATTTACGGTAACGTCTGCAATGTCCCAAATATATTTCGCAGTTGACTTCAGCCGGACCTTTTACGGCTAAACAAATTGAAGGTCAAAGTTGTTCTAAAAATTCTCGTCCCATACCTAAACCCCTCAAAGGAAATTCCAATATAACCATACAAACTCGAATAGCCTGAAAGCTTTCTCTTCGCGAATTATTAATTAAGCCGAGGTCCGAAATATTTGGATTAATAAAATCCTCGCGGTACATTTAATAGGAATGAAAAACTTCTGTACCTTTTGGGTCACAAACTTTATTTTACGAAGTTATACCTTATTTAGGCGGTCCAAGAATCTCTTTGCAGCGTTTCCTAGTTAATTTTGAAGCTATAATCTAACCCCTTTGATAAACAAGTTGGGATTAATATAAAAAGAAAACAAAACTTTTTCAAAGATGTTAATTGCGGCTTTCACAAGATGCCTAACTTGTATAATCTGAGGGCAGTCTTCAGTAGATTATAAACCAGATATTATAAAGAAGTTAAATTAATGACAGATAATAACATGAAATCATTTATATATCTACCCTTAGAATGCAATAACAAAAAACTTTATGCAAAATCTTTAATCACCAAAATTAACAAATAAACAATGCATAATTAATAAGTGTTAATAATAAGTGGTATTTTTTTCCGGATCTGATAAATATTATCAGTTCAATAATTCTTACCACAACTTAACACTTTAATTAAATTCCTTGAAGTTTCGCGACAACCCAAAATATTTCTTTAAACTTAACTTGTTTTAATTTAATCATGGTTTATAATTTCGCCTCCTCGGTTTTCGTTGACATAAATTGGCGAAGTTTCGTATTTATTATCGCGATTTGTTTTACATCTCGGGTTGACAATATCCTTATTGGAGGGGGTTCAGCCGTGAAATTGGGAGTTTCTTGAAATGAAGTATTTTACTGCCCGTAGCCCTGAAGTAGGTATGTTTATTTCAACTGTAAAAGTTGGTAATTTTAGTGCTGTCTACCTTTTTGTGATAAAACTTTCAGTTTCCGAGCGAAGATTGTTTTGGGCAGAAGCGGTGTTATTGTTTTGTGACAATACTTACTGTCGTAATAGAATAGTGCCGTCTTCTGTCTTACTTCATAGTATAAAACATTATTCTCGGAGTATTTTAAGATTGACTCGGCAAAATAATATTAAATCTCTCATTTCTATCAACGAGACGCTTGATGCTGCACCATTGGTCGGGGTATTCGGGGTATTGTACTAGAATAAAATATAACTACTCTGGATACGATATTCCAAGGGCAATTACACACACATGGTTGTACTTAGCAAGGACTGCCTCAAGAAGCGGTCATCCCACCGTAATTAGCCAAGCCTGGAGTTAATGTGACGCGGCCGCCCCATAAGTTACATTTGAGAGTTATAATAAAGAGCGTTTTATTTTTATGAAGGTTTCATTATGTCTGTGGCGAGGTCTCTTTCGGTTTCAGAGGTTTTTTCGTTTACTTCGGGTTTTGAAATATTAAGATACCTTTTTCTGTAGCATTTTGTGAATAAATTATTTTATTTAACTACGATTACGTCAGTCAAAATGATGTTACTTAGATGACTGTGGTAGGTTTTTGAATTCATATTTTATCATCTACAAACATAAGACACTTCATATTTAGTGAATTCTAAATACCTTTATATTTTTTATTGATATTAAAATACGCGACTCAGAAACAATTGTTACGTTCAAGAAGTCGCACCGGATCTATTCAGCGGTAACTTTACCAATAACGACACACACCACAAACCCTCCCCATTTTTGTTTACTCGTAAAGTTTTGACAACCCTTCGGGGTTTGAAAGTTTGCCATGAAAAATAAGATAACTAGGTTAAGTTTCAGAACTTTCAAATTCATAATCGCACTAGTTGTTGTGCGTCGATTTTGGTGAGTTTAAAAGATGTCATTGCTTTAGTTGATTGGTAATTAATTATTTCATAAAATATATTATTAGTGCACAAAACCGAAAGCGATACTGTAAACGTTTATTTATATAACATCATACTCAATACTTACCCCAAAAATTACGATTTCACTTAAAAATTCTCTGCTATAATTTATGATGTCATAATTCCTGGAAATAATATTGTAATATTGTAAATAATATTACCTTTCAGTTTTCGGAGTCAACACATAAGCCATCATAAACCTTCGAAGTATTCATCCGCGCGAACGTTTTCAGGCCAATTCATTCTTAATTGAAGACTTAAACTGGCTATAAGGAATTCCGGAATTTTATCACCTTAGAAATAACGCTATAAAATTGGGAATTTCGGATTTAATAGGTGCGATTATTTGGAAGGCTTTTTAGATCTATGCGGAATCAAGATTGACGGTGCGGTATTGTCAAAGGATTTCAACCTTTTCCCATTGGCACACAAAAGCTCTATTCATATTTTGATTACTAACGACTAATCAGCAGCATCATCAATAATCATATAAAATTAGTAGAAACGTACGAATTACACTGTCCCTCATTTGTTGAGTCGTTTGAATTCATATTAGGAACCCTTAATTAATCTTATCTGCTTGAATTTATTGTCAGACAGTAATAGTTGGTCAAAAGTCGGATGTATTTTAAAAACGTTATCAGCTGTATAACAAAATTCCCTTGATAATTTCGGAAAGAACATAAACACTAATTTTACAAAAGCCAACTCGTAAGGCTTATTGTCGAAGTTACAAAGCCGTCATATATCACAAAGCGAGATATAATATAAACAACGTATAACTGTATTAAAACTTATTTGCAAAACTTGGAATGGAGTCGAATCTAGAAGTTTCCCTTATGCGCGTCGGGCCGACGAAGGCTTACTGCATTTATGTTGGAACTTCCACAATAAAATATACGCAGACTTATGTGAAATGTAAGCGATTGTAAATTTACTTTTACTTTGACCTTATAAGTTACGGAGTTTCGTGCTGCATTAACTTTACGCCAAATTCTGTATATTCCGCGTTTTTTTTAATATAATGTACGCAAAAAATAATAACTACGTAACGTCTTATGCGAAGGCATATTCAACTTTATCCATACACAATCTTCTGAATTGGTTAATTTAAGCTGAGTTAGGTCTTGATGACTGACACTGACTTTTTTTACTATTTTTAATTTTGGAAAATGAAATAATCATTAAGAAAAACTTATGTTCTGTTGTAAAGAGAATTATGATGAAAATGTACAAGTAGGTAATAAACAAAACCTTATACTACTATCTTATACTACTTAATAGAATTTGTAAAGTTTGTTCAAGAGAAACGAATAATATATTATTCACGTGTCTCTATCGGCTAAATACATCACAAAGCCAACAAATACAGACAAGACAAACCACCTACACTATATTGGATTACGTAGATTCGATTACTAGAAGACACATCGAACTTATTTTCTCGTAGCTTTTATAACGTACTCGCTTCCTTGCCATACGTATTATCTCATTATGCATAATTCCTTGGCAAGCTCTACAGACTAATCCGTTTGATGAATGTCAAGATATATGGCCTCGGAAGTGGCTCAAATCCCGTGCCACGCCGCTAAGCCTGCACCGCGATTAACCTAACAAATAAACAATACAGAAACTGAAGCACCGTAGAACAAAGAAACGTAAATTAGATAAAGGCAAAACTATCCGAACACTTACAAAACCTCGATCTGTTAACAGCGCCCGCAAAAAAGCGAAGACAACAACTGTTCCAAACCAAATGTAAATAAAAAGACACGAGACAAACATATTACTAAACTTAGGGATCTACAATTCAAATTGCGAACAAAAACCATAGGCAACAGCTACACACAACAGCTGGCCAACTCCAAACCGAACCGAACTAATAAAAAGAATGTAAAACCCTAATTTATCCTGTTTTCATAAAAGTTGCTCAAACAATCTGTTTTGCTCGTATTGTTAGCTTTGTTGAAAACCCCAGATTTTTGAAAACAGTCAAGTATCATTTTAGTTAGCAACTTGTAATTACTCTTTTATTTTTTCACTTATTTTCATACATATTTCTTTTTTTCGCAAATGAAACAAAAGCCGATGCAATGGATAACTCAAACAACAACACAAAACTATCTGGCATACTGCAAACTTTTATTGCATGTTGCATCTATCGTTTTAAGCTTAACTACAACCGTAATACCTGTTCTATAAGTAGCCTAGCTATTTACAAGTATCAAACAAAATAGAAGCATGACTCCAAAGTCTTCCCGAGTACCGTCGATAAATCCGAGCTATCTAAACTAGGGTCGCAATACAACTTTGCCTTCAGACGCTTGCAAAAATTACTTCCAATACCGCCAGTAATGAAGTAAACTTAGACTTTCAAGAGCGGCTCATAAGAAACTTGCGATGTGAAACTTGCTTGCACTGTTTAGTTTTCTTAGTTGTTATGTATTTGCAATCGACAAGTAAAGATGAAGTTTTGTCAATATCGAAAGTCTATAGTTAAATCATTTTGTGCCTTTTTCTGTATAACTTTCAAGGATATCATAAGATCATCAGTGTGATTTTCGACAAGAGCGTTTGAAATTGCTTATAATTGTCAGTTTATCATGGCTTATTTCAACATGTTTATTCACTAATTAGAGATATGTTATCAAAATGAAACAAAGTGATTGGTGGAAATTAATGCATTGGACTGGATGCATCAAACTGAAAATAGGGCGCTTTGGCGCAGTCCAGCAGTGGATAAATATTGGCTGATGATGATGATGATGGATGCATTGAAAGACTAGTTCTTGGAAAAGCACCCAGATTATTCTATTCTAACATCCTAGAAAAGTCCTTTCAAAACCTCCCGGGAAATATTTAAAACATAACACTCTAGTAAAATTGTATCCATAATATTGCCGTATAGATAAAAATGTCACTCTCGAGTCTCAGATCCGACGCTCGTGATATAGCTGTGAAGTTCTTCGGCAATGTTCGACGCCTTAACAAAATCACTCAGAAGGAACCATATTTTTGAGAACTTATTTTATTTCCTTCGTAACCCATTTGGCACAGTTCCACGAGATGAGTTCCTATAGCAATGAGTTCTCGCAGGTGTGGTCGGAATTTAATTTGGTACAACGTTCTATTGCGGGAATTTATTGTGGTGAGATTTTTAATTAGCTTTATTTGTGGGCAGGCGACTTGAGAACTCAAACTTGAACCAAGGAAAGTTGCTAAAAATACCTTAAAGTTGTAAACTTAGAAATGTAGTCTTGTACATTCTGTTATCGATTTCAGGTTTGTACTTCTATCATATATTTTATTTTACACAAATGCTATGAGGATAATAGTTGTAACATTCTGAGTTCTAATTGTTGAGATCTGCTCATATTTGTTCCGAATACCTGGGTGTTATACATAGTTTACTAGCTGACCTGTCCGCGGCTTCGCCCACTTTATTCCCATGTTTTCTCGTTTCATAAACCTTCCCTGGTCTATGAATATTGTAAAACCGAAAGCACCTTAATCGACCCAGCAGTTCTTGAGTTATAAAATTACAAATAAAAGTGGCATTGATTTATATTATAGATTAAGTATATCAGAAGAAATCTAGCACTCGTAACACAAGCTTCGAGCTTTCAACAGAGCTATATGTGCTATGCGAATTGTCCAGCAATATTTATTATTTAGTTACCTTCTTCAGCGCACTTTTTCAATTCAAGTTAAGCCAATCACTTTAGCATAAGCTCGCCATACTTCTCACAAAATTCTCAAAGCTCCTCACTACTTATTCACTTCTTTATTACAATTTTCACCCGTACTTTGTTGAAGACTAGAAGCGTGAAGATCCAATTTCGCTTGGCACTGAATATTTGAGAACTTTCTCATTTAGAACTTAGTATTCACGTACATCATTCCAGGCATCTGAGCCAAAATAACTAGGTTTTCTAATTAATTTAAACACTAAACGACTAACATAATGATGCTTACTCGTAATAGTGGAGAAAATATGCTCTACGGACTAAATTATTTAAATATCGCACACGCAATTTGTTTTTACCTATGCTGTGTCTAACTAACTGCTTATTCGCCAATTATCACAAAATTTATAAAAAAAAACAAATTACAAACAATCAAATTCGACATTACCAGAAGTTAAACTTTTATGGTTTATTTTTCATGATATTAGTTTGTTATTTTGTTTTTGTTTCTTTTAGTTTAATCTGAGTTCAAATAAAATCGGCAAGTAAATATCATACAACAAACCTTCGCAATTAAATTATCCCTAATAGTTGAAAATCTGGTCACATATTGTAGAACAAAAAAATATAAACCCTTTTAGATCTATGCTTTTTGTTGTCCAATTAATTTAAACTAGGAAACAACAAAAACTTTACCTGTGATTCGGGTTTAGTTGGTTAGTTGTGGATACACAGTCCCTCAAAACCGCTGGTACAACTATATGTTGTTATCTTATTTATGTCTTAAAACATTATTTATTACTCATATTATTTCACCGTGATTTTATTTTCACAAGTTTACACTATTTGAAACGACCACGAATTAACTGCGATATATTTACGCAAGTAATCTTATAGAATTATTTAATAAAAAATAATTCCTTAGTTGGTGGGTCATTTAAATTATTTTTGTTATTTAATTGTCCTTCGTCAGTCATAATTAAAAATATTGAAAAATGAAATGTGATGTGAAACAATTGAAATAACACTAAACTTCAGCTGGGGTTCAGCTATTCTCTCTTGCCTGCAAACGTGTTAGTTTTTGTCGAACAAGGGCTGTGATCGTATGTCGTTGTATAATTACTTCCACAGTTTGGTTAGTTTCCTATCATCAGCAGCTACAAGAAACTACTTTGTTATATTTGAACATGAAACGGGTAACATACCATGATTTAATTGTTTTTGAGTTTTCCGATATTTCGACACTGTTGCAAGCGCCATGTTCACGGACAAACTGATGACACCGGCGGCGGCGGGTAGGCAGACCGTTATTGACAAACGAAACGATCTACCCTCTTCCTGAGTCTTTTATTGCGAGTTTGAATGTCACTGTCACTGTTATCACCTGTTTCATTCACGAATGCAAGACGATCGCGACATACTACACTCACCGTATCTGGCCGGGCGGCCGGCAATACACTTTTATGATTTTTGCATAACTCCACCACAGGTTTCCACGTTCCAGACAACAAAAAAAAAAAAAAACTACTTTGTTAATGAAAATTTCCAATCACGAGCTAAAAATTCTATATATTATTGAATGAATGAATAACACTTTATTGTACCTTCTTAATTAAAATAAAACAGAGTTCAAGAAAAACTTAATACTAACTTAAAAGTACAAGGGGAGGCCTTATCGCTGAAAGCGATCTCTTCCAGGCAACCTTAAACTAAATGTAGATAACGTAAAAAACGCGAGCTAATTTGTCGGCGGGTGGGCTAGCTAGTGTCTTAAAACTGATCTAGTGAAACGCAAAATGTGCAGACAAGACAGGTTAACCTCCAGATCGCAAATGTCAGATCGTCCATCTGG
The DNA here is from genome assembly GCA_963691955.1 of Chloroclystis v-ata. Classification (NCBI taxonomy): domain Eukaryota; kingdom Metazoa; phylum Arthropoda; class Insecta; order Lepidoptera; family Geometridae; genus Chloroclystis; species Chloroclystis v-ata. Next base: position 16,228,153 of record OY829900.1, on the reverse strand, counting down.
CATGTCTATTATCATAACTGTGAGTGGTTTCATGATTTCATACGGTCGGTTCGTGTCTGTGAAAAATAGTTATATTTCCATTATCTTTATGATAAAACGTACGCGGCTAAAAGCTTTTAAAAATTGATTCTCGCCGATAGTGTATGTTACGAAGCCCAATCTTAAAAGGCTTTTAAAGCCTCATAATCAGGCGAAATTTAAAGCAAAACGACAAAAAAAAAATTATGTATCTATAAGGGCATGGATTCGAAATTCAAATCGCGCTTGACTATAAACTTCCGACCGAATGGTTCCAATAGTAATTAATGACAGTTACAAGACTCAACAATTACTAACAAGTAACTAACACACATTCGCGTTACTAGCAAATAGCAAACTAACAGTCACGTTTGGTCTAAATCATTCCTACAGCACGTATGCACTACACTTACTCAGTTCTTGATTTATAGCCTCAATTTGAATTCTACTCGCGTAATGGTTTTCGTATCTGCAGAAATTAGAAATCAGTAAAATATTGGACTTTAAACGTAGATTTTCGTTGCAAGTTCGTTAGAGGTGTGAATATTAGAGAATGTGAGTTTTAAATTCCGCTATTATTCCAGTATCCGGATATTGAGATCTTATTTTCCTGGAATGAAAGTCGTGTATTTTATCACTACAGTTAAAACTAAACATGAGCCTAAGACCACCCCTAGACATACAACCTTCACCAATTAAACCATCAACCTCTCGGCGAACTTGCACAAAACAAGCCAAGTTAAATTGTTTCATAGTGAAACGTTAATAAGCCTGAATGACGTTTACCGCAGCCAAGCTAATGGATTTTGCAAGTATTTAACCCTAGATTTTTTCAACCACCGGTCCTTTTTAGGTAACTGGGTCATTTGTTCTGTTAAAAGGTTTCTATTTTCGCATTGAATTAAAATGGTTTAAGATATTACTTGCATTTAGATATTTGTTAACAAATTTTCTAGAGACTTTTCATTGAAATTTAATGGTTATAAAAAAGTTCCTACTACATCTGACTTTTTTCATTCGTTCTTTACATTTGTAAGACTCCTACTTTTTTAAACATACCTCAATTTGACACCTACTTTAAGTAGATATACGAGTAAAAACTCCGGTATTGTCTTACTCAAAATATTTAAGTAAAGTAACACTGGACCTTTACGGCTAAACCGATTTTCCACTCAAATGTATCCCGTAGCGCAGCATTGACTGAAAATAGTCAAACTGTTGATTGGTTTTAGATCGTTTAAGCAAAACAAAGAAAGCGTTATCAAGTCGCAAACTAGTTAGACAGAGAGAGCAGAGGTCACTGCTTGGCATAGTCCAGAACATTAGTTTTAATGTTGGCTTCAGGCTCAAAGCAGCCTCAGATATTGTTATTGAGCAACTTGCAGGATAATGACTTTTCAACTTTATTATGATTTTGGGTATTCCCGAATGCTGTTATTGTCTATGTTTAAACCAAATCAATCTGCAGTTTAGAGAAATTGGGATAGGTTTAGGGTGTCTTCAACATACAAGCGTTTGCCTTTATATTATAAATTATTTAATCACCTCGTATTATTTAATAGTAATAAAGAATGTAAATTTATATAAATCTTAATATTAATTCTAAACCATCATCAGAAGGCAGAGTGTCCAGACGAGTATCGGCAATGCGATAAATGCAATTCATTATCTGAAATAGAAGCATTGCATTTATCCGAAACAAGGACCCAATCTACTGTGGACCCAATTAAAAGTTTAGCAAGATCTTATCAACTTGTTCGTATTTGCGTCATTCAGAATCAGAATTAAGCTTTATCCACCTGTTTGTAAACTCATCAGCGCTATCAAAGCATTCCCAAACCTAATCATACAATACTAAGGCAAGACTCATTTTAATGACAAAGATCTGGCTCCAGACTTAATTAATCATTGTTTGCTGATTTACATGCGGCCATTCGAGCGTTCTGTTGAATTTACATGCAGATGGAATCTTGTTCGAGATCAAATAGTTCGGAAGGTACAATTTACGATAACAAACGGCATGTTTGCATTACAAACTTTGCGCAGAGCGTGTTTTTGAAAATAATACCTACCCATTTCAAAGAAGCGATGGCATGGCTGAACGAAGACTACAGTTCAGTTCTTGGTTATTAGCAGTAGATTGACATGGTGAATGCGGATTAACTTCAGTGGGGCTATTTACATTATAGTTTAGTTTTAGTTCCGTCTGAATTTTGAAGCAAAAGCTTTTAGCAAGTTTTTCAAGAGCCACTGACATTTCCATGCCAACTGTAGCTCAACCAAAACTCGGACTGAACCAAACTAAACTGTGATAAGAATATAGAGGTAGGCTACCTACTGTTCTAGGTTTATATTGACATCATGCTTGCCTGCAATGCTGTCTTGCATGATTGGGTCAACCATATTCAAAAATTGGAACGCCAGTGACCTATCAACTCATGATTAAGAAGTTATCGTTTTTTATTGACAAAACTTCGACCACTATTCGGAACGCTTTTGCAAGCGAATTTCCAAATTCCTTTTCCAAATTTTTTTGTGACGCCCATGCCTAGTATTGCAAAGTAATGTGTACCTGTTTTGTTCCACCGAATATCATATTACTGAGTAATGTTCGAATTTGCGTGTGATGTGGGCTTAAATTCAATTTACTGGTTGTTATTTTATAAAACTAATTTCCTTCTACGTCTATAGGTTCACTTATTTTGAAACGCTGTAATCTGTTGCGAATATAGTTCAAAGAATATGTACGCCTAAGGGCTGTCGTATATTTACGTGGGTATATATAAATTCCGTTATCATGTACCTAATATTTATGAGCAACACCCACTAAAACGCCTAAATTCCATTTCGCTTAATTTTAATTTTCTATTGCCTGTTTGTATGCAAAATCAAACTATTTTAAAGCAATTTAAAAGATTAACCCCACAAGTAAATTCATACATCCAATTCACACAGTAAACCCACAATTCATTGTTACGATCAATTTCTCAGAACCGAAGCGGATATTGAATTTTCATAACGCTCTTGTTAGTTTTATTTATTGTATTATAAAACGTTTCTTCGTCACGATTTTAATACATGTTCTTTTATATTTTTAAATTACTCAGTTTATTAAGTAGTAAATAAATGTAAATTTATAGTGCCCGCTGATTTACTAGATACTAATGTATATCGGACGTTTCTGTTTTAAATCAAGAAAAAACCAATACCAGGAAAGCATGTGAACTTGCATATGCAGATAGAGCTATCAGATTGTTTTCTTACATTCCACATTAATCTTGATTGTGTAAACGAATGTATATGTACCTCGCCTTTACTAAACATTTCCGTTCTGTTTCTCTATCCCCTGAGGAAACCCTAACAAACTTTTGTTTCTATTTTAAATTTATCTTGTAATTACTCTGTGTTGTTTTCTAGTTTTTTCTCTGACTGGGTTTAATTTTATTTTTTGAAGTTGTCTCTTTTATATAAAATGTCTGTTGGAAGACAATAATAGACTGTAATAATTAATACTTAATCCGTGGAGTGGAGGCCCTGGAGACTTGTAGTTACAGGTTTTTATAAACCTATAGCAAGCTCCAGCCTCTCACAATACAGGTTTAATTCATAGTTTTACCTACTAGTTAGTTATATAAGAAAAACCTATTGTGAAGAGGAAATAAACAAGTTATTTATTTATTTATTTATACTTCTTGTCTATTCTTAGTAATTAAATTAGTTAGCTATGGCTGTTGTACCTATTATAATTGTTAAAATCGGCTAGACTTCAATTAGCTATCAAACACTATCAACATTTTTGTTATGTTTATTTAACTTAAAATTAATAAACTCTTATATAAATCATTATTCAAAGAAAATCTTTGTTCATTATAAAATTATATGTTAACCGCAACGTATTTACAAAGCCAACAAAAACTTGTAACGCTCTAATAACTTCGAGACGGTTCTAGAATTTGAAATATCTGGAGATAAAGTTTCACTAAGAAAATGTTTTTGCAGGAGATATGATTCTATACATATTTTATTATGAGAAAGGAATTATGAGGAGGAAATTCTATTCTATCTTTTTATTTGAGTTGGCTCTTAGGTGTATTTAATAATAGCATTTATGAAATAATATAAAGTAATACTGGAAATAGATATCTATGATTTTGACACAGGTACCTACTTCCTTTTACAGTTTGAATAATATGCAGAGTTATAAAGGAGATCGGAATAAAATATTGAAAGTGCACATGAAATATGAACTGATCCAAATATCTTCATAACGGTGCCACCTGGCCGAAGCTTATTGAAGTTATAAGTTGTGCAAACTGACATGTCTCGCTCTCACTTGCTGTGGCGCACATCGACTATTTCGTTCACTCGTTATCGAAGTTTTTAAGGCCTCTATGCTGGTAATGAGAAGAAGAATGAATATTAAATTTAAAATATACAACCAATTATCGTTCTAAATATATAGTGTTTTAATAATTGCTTTAACCGTTAATAACTCATCAATTATTAATAATATCATCATTAACACTCGGAGTTAAAAGATAATAATGGTTCTATTATCTTAATCTTAATTTTAAAAGGATAAAATGAGTATTACCTATGTTGTATTTTTAGTTAAATTTAAAGTCAAGGAATTAGGAGTTGAGTTGAGATAACTCTGGAAATATTAAGTACCTACAAGTGAGCACTTGTTAAACAATTGAAAAGCAAAATGAATAATGTGCCCCGAGGAAAATAGGCCATTTGTTTTATAACGAATCAAATGTTTTTATTGACTTTAACACACACAGAACCAGAGTAGCGGTGTGTGAAATAATTAACTATTTCAGGTGTATACTACTTTCAAATATTGTGTATGTAAATATCGCTGTTGTTCAATAGTTAGCGTAGTTTCTATAACATAGTTTTTGACACCATGTCTTTAAAAAATGAATGAATGAATAACACTTTATTGTACCTTAATTAAAATAAAACAGAGTTCAAGAAAAACTTAATACTAACTTATAAGTACAAGGGGCATGTATTTAATAGTATATTTATCAAGGAACATTGACCCACCTAAGTTACTCAATGAATCGACGAAGTTTACTTACGAATACAAAGTACCTAATCCAAAGCCAAATAATCTACAATATTTCAGCAAGCATGAAGGCATTTTCAAAGAAAATAGCCCAAATCCTTTACCTACTTGTTTCGTGCGCATTTCAATTCCTTTGCCTAATGCCTTCATTATGGCATTGTGTTGTCGATTAGCACGACACGGCTCGTGCTAGTCTTCAACAAGCCCTTGATTTCATTCCAGGTCGGAGCAGCGGGAAACACATGATTCCTACACCAAACAATAAAAAATGTGTTTGATTCTAAAGAATTCGAGTGTCTCTCGTGAAATCGAGCGAACGTGCCAGTGCAGTGGTCAAAAATATCTCAGTTGAGAATAAACAAACTGTGCCGTATAACAATGGAATATGGTTGAACTTTGCTCACCTCGCCGAACCCTGCTCTGTGCTTCCTAAAAATGCAAACGCGCAGTGAATCAAACGAAGCCTAAACCATATATCAAACGAATAGATTTAGAATAGACAAAATCGTTGTAAATATAGATAATTCAAAATTTTATTCATAATCGTTGTCTACGTGTTTATTAACTTTTAAATATTTTGAAAAATTTTCATCGAAGCGGTTGTCGTATTTTTGTGATATACAAATCAATTAAAATCTTAATGTTAGTAATAAGTGGCAAAACTCGGTTGTGATGTGTTTAGTTAAGCTGTATCGTAAGTAAGAGGATAGCCGGCGTTGGGTCGGCCATTTTGTGGTGGTCCGCCATCTTGCCGATGTTGCGTGTGCGAGCGGTGCGTTGTCACGTGTGTTTTGGCGCAGGCGCGGCGCGGCGCCGGTAAGATGAGAGATTGGCGCACCGCGCACAACCGCACCGTCGTCGTTCTGCTGTTTGCCTGCCTCCTCACCCTCAACTGTCAAGTTAATGCTGCTGGTAAGTTTTACTCTAGATGTTTGCATTGGACTTTTATTTACACTTCTAAATCAATCATTTGTTCTTATTTATCCAATTAAGGTGCTATTTGTACTTGATACGGCTGGTAAACTCAAATCGGAATCTAAGTATTTTGTAATTCTTGTTTTCTAAAGTGTTGATTGTGAAAATAGCCTACTATTTTCTTGTCAAATATTCCGACAATTAAAGAAACAAGGACATTACCGATCGATAGTCGTATAAATGAAAGTCCAACTTACCGTTGATTTTACAGATAAAAAATGTAAAACGATATGACGAAGTAACGTTCAAAACGTAATAATAATCAAGGAGAGGTCAGGCCGTAATTACTTAGAATTGAATTTTTTATGGAAACAACGACAATTGTAGCGTGATTATTACCAGTTTTATTTCTCATTCAGATTTCGTATATTACTATAACGACTTGTGAAAACACGTTACGGTTTCATATGACTTATGTTTTATTCTAAGGGGCATTTAATTATCATCATCGTCTCTGTATATCTGGTTCACTATCAACTGTTCACTATCTGGTTTAATTAAGAGGGCATTCTGAATATTTCAGATATCTTTAACATTTTTATCCTCTAGTCACAGAATAACATCCGTTAATCCTGGAAAAAGTCCTAAATGTATTTAAACAGCGTTAAATTGGCTTGGCATGAGATACTATTCAAAACAGTACAAATATCAAAAAACTTATGATCTGAAAAGTTGTGTGACATATTGAAATCACATAACCATCTTTAAATACATTTTCAGATCGATTTGATAACTATGTAGATCATATTTTCACTTAGCCCAATAGGCATTACGTAGGATATTATAAATAAACCGGAATTGATTTGTGACTCCGCCTCTTATAATGAGGGTGTATTAAAAATTACGAACCCTTGATGAGTCTGGGCTTGTATTAAATATTCATAAAACAAGTAGGCCTTAATTAAGAAAATTAAAACTTGTTCTACCTTACCTTTAAATTCGGGTTTTTGTTTTACCGAATCATATTCGACTGGACTTTTTAAGTCTACTTTGGGTTTCATTCATAATTGTAATAATGCCGTAGTTTGAGAGATCAGTTTCAGCGTTTTATAACAAATATTTGCCACCAATATTTCCTGAATTTACGGGATTCAAACTCTGGTCCTCTGAATTATGTTGTAAATGGTCACATTGACAACATTGGTATAAAGGATATCAAAAGATTAGGTACGTATTTTATATTAGTAATCAATCGGCTATGTACATACTCAATGAGTGAACAAATTATTAATATAATGATAAAGTATATTAACTTGGTGATAACCACAACTTTCACAAAACCCTTATTGTGAACTGTATCTAAGTTTAGTTCATATTTTTGAATAGATAATATATATGAATAGCTTCAAAGACCATCTCTATTTACATTCTATAACTTCAACGGTACTGTACTTACTTGCTCTTACTGCCTCTTTGATTATGTTATTCGTTGAATCCCACTCCGTACAAGGAAGTGTATTAAAATACGCTACTCGTTTCTCATTAGTTGGATTTCGGACCACGTTTCGCAACAGAAGGACTGGAGGTTAAATAGTGGTTTTATGGCAGATACGGTTCACATTCGCTCATTAGCATAAAGGGAGAGGTATGGAACATTTGCATAAAACAGACCAAAAATACGGTTTTCGACTCTCTACCTTCTTGCATAATTACGTTTCGCTTGAAAATGAGACATAAAAACGGTCGAGCATGGAATAAAACGGCTATAATAAACTGTTGTTTTCCACACTTCAAAGACAGATTCGCAGTGCGACTACTTAATATGCGTAGTGGCGCACTCTAACCCTTTAAATCCGGTTTTACAAAACACACACGTACTGGTTTATGAAAGGTCTTCTGCGCTTGTCGTAAAATGTGAAATATCATACGTTTAGATGAGGTAGGTAGTCACTGAGCTTGTTATTATGCGGTGTTGACAGTGACTATTCTTTTTCCGACTCTCTTTAGGGCTCCGTAGTTAAACGAGGAACTCTTAAAGTTTTGCTTTGTCTCTCTGTCTGATTATTCGTCTGCGGCTTTGCAAAGTCTAATAGTCCAAGCACACCACGTCAATCAATTCAATTTCCAAAATTGAATTTTAAATATTTTAAAAACATGTGCACAAGATTACGCGTGATTGCCAAACAGACGATCACACAAGCAACATTGTTAATTTATAAAACTAGTCACTTAAAAATTGCACTTAATTGAGCGCAGGCATTTGTGAATCGAAAAATAAAATATAAATTTAGCGGGTTAATAAACATCATTTCTTCCAAAACAAAACAAAATAATACAAGATGCATATCTTATCGTATTTGAGTTGTTTTAATTATCTTCTAATCTGTATGTTTTGCGTTTTTGCATTCAAAGTACCGATCATACTCGTATTCTTTATTAGTATACAAAACTTCCAAGTAACTGACAAATACTGGCAAGTCGTAGCAATCTGCAAGCGCAAAGACATTAACCAAGAAGAAGATGAAGGAGACGAAGATCTAACCTCAAAGAAGGAGATCTATTGTATATTTAATCCGTAATCTGTGAGGGAGGTTGATGTTAATAAGTATTTACGGAGAAAAGATTAACGGCGCACCCTTCTCTAATCAGTATTACAATATTGTTTTTTATTACTTACTCCTTTCTGTTATTAGATACACTTACTGTTGTTTTACTTCTTAAATTGTTATAATGTGGACGTTAGGGGCAGGCGGCGCCGGCGCTCTCATTTGCATGGGCTGGCTCGGTGTACTCGTAAAGCCAACAGTTGAACTTATGAACGCAATTAAAAAAAATGAGCCAAATGGTACAATGCTTCCCACAATAGGTATGGTACAGTTGGAAACAAAAATGAAATACTTTTGCCAATTTTATTATTTTACCTGACAATTTAAATACATAAAAAAATATGTTTTTAGAAAATTTGCACCTAGTTGAAATTAAATATCTTATTGTAATGTATCGATTTTATGAGAATCGAACCCGCAAACTTGGCGGATTTATTTTAAGTACACTAGATGAAATAACGTTGAATACCAAAGGTATCTTTGCCGTAAGCGTTGCTCGTTTTTCGGCAACGAGAGTATACTTAAAAAGCGTTATACCTTTAGTGCTAACTTTATGGATATTAAAGATTTTATGAGCATCTTAATTACCTGTGGCGAAGTAACCGTAAGCTTCGTTATAATAAACGATTTTTACTACATTCTCTTTTATGGAAAGCTGTACAAAGAATTTATGGCCTATGATGCCAACATAACAAACATAGTATTTAATTTATGTTGGTAATGAAAAATCGTAACATGTTGCCACCATTTTTTAGGGTTCCGTAGCCAAATGGCAAAAACGGAACCCTTATAGATTCGTCATGTCCGTCCGTCCGTCCGTATGTCACAGCCGTTTTTCTCCGAAACTATAAGAGTTACAAAGCTGAAATTTAGTAGGTAGATGTATTCTGTTAACCGCACAAAGATTATATACATAGGACTGAAACTTAAAAACTTTTTTTAATCGAACCAATACGTGTGGGGTAGGTATCTATGAATAGGTCTTCAAAAATCATAACAATGTTTCAAACACTATTTAATTCTAAACTTAATAGTTTGGACGTGACACTCTTCCAAAGTGGAAAACAGAGTGTCCCCCCCCCCCCTTCTAATTTCTAAAATACGAGGATGATAAATCTAGAAAAAATATATATTGTACATAATCATAAAAACTAACAACGAAAATTGGTTTGAACAAAATCTATCCAGTAGTTTTTTTACAATACGTCATCAAGTATTTCATATAAACAATTGCTGCGGAAGCCTACATGGGCGAGTCCGACTCGCACTTGGCTACTTTTTTAAACAAAATATAGATAATTTTATAGATCTTCTTTTAAAGATGCTCATAGTCTTTATTAAATATTAGAAGTGACAAACACATAAAGAAGACAAACGATACAAAGAGTCCCATTAATGAGCACGGGTCTCACCTATTATTGGATTTTATATAAATCACCTACTTACCAAACGAGTTGATAAACCCATTAACTTGGAAGAGTATACAGAACAATCTCTGGTTATATACGACATTATATGAATAAAATTACAACCCTAAAGTACATAGTAAAAGTAAAATATGCGTTGGCAATCCGTTAACCCCACGTAATAGTAACCAATCGAGAAAAAAATCGTTTCCAAATACACTCCTTTCCATAGTCAATTTAGGGGTTAAATGCGAAATTAATGGTATGGAAGTGAATTTTTTATGGGAAACGGGAGACAATGCCTAGTAGACCTTATTGGGCCGATTTTTCATCATTATCAGCGACATTATAGGGTTTTATGTCCATTAAATTTTTTGTACTGTTGGTCATTTTTTCGTCAGACGTCCACTACCTACTAGACAGATACCTAATTATCAGACATCATAGTTATTTAGTATACAATCTCATTATTTTAACAAAAGTGAGTAACAAACTAACTAGAGTTCTTGTAATATCTCCTACGTTACCAAGTTTGAAAATGGAACATGACACGGCCGATTCTTAAACACACGGATTGTGGTCACGTGCTGAAAATGGCCGATCCACCGCGAAACGTTATTAAACTTAAATAGCGTTGGTCGACGATGCAGAAACTTCCTATTACGGAGGATCGAAAGAAAATCTCTTATCAGACGCGATTATTGGGCCGGGATTAATATCTACCGACCAAGGCCCGGCTTTAGATAGGATTTTCAACAACCTTTGTGGTAACATACTTTTATTTTTTATAGTGTGCACACGGTCTTGCTTTTATTAAAACGCTTGTTTTTGTACTTTTTGTGATGTTTTTCTGCCGATTAATTTTGTAGAATTATTTTGCGCTTTACTGTCGCGGTTTTGGTGGTTTATTTACCTTTTTATTTCCATCACATGCAAATTGATGGGTGTCATTTTGCGGACATCGTTTTTAGTCGGCTTAAATTGTCGTTTAAATTTCAATCTTTAATTATAAAGTGTTTTTCATTTAAAAATATAAATTTTTTTTTCATAATTTTAAACGCTAAATAATTTACTGATCTTATACAGATGTATCAATATTTTATTTAGCTCTTAATTCTATTCACCCGTATAAACAGAAAAAAAACTAAAAAATGTTTTTATGACTTTAAACTTTCATAAGCCACAGTATAGACGAGTAAACTAGGTTTGCAAATAAATTTCCTATCGGCATAAAAATGATAAATGTTTAGATTCAGGACTTTTCTGCATTCTAAATTCCCGTCTTAAACATATCACATTCTCAAAATATCTTTTTAATATCACAGAACTCCACGTATGAAACTTCCGACATAAGTCACTTCAGCGAATCAATATACCAGAAAATATTCCATTTCAATGGAAATTCGCCTCCGCGCCAGACGGAACTGTAAATAATATTAATGATTCCAACTTTATCCAGTTTCATCGAGATTTATCCAGTCTTAGGCACGTTATGTAATCTAAGGCCAATAAATTTACAAGCTTGCAAAGTGGCTGAGTCGTTTTTGAACGAGTTCGTGCGTAATGGGTTTGATTTTTTATGTGTGTACATTACATATGTGTACATAAGCCCTTAAAAGCTTTGAGATTGCCTTCTAAATAACATCGTACTGTCCACTTTCTAGTAAAGATAACAAAATAACACGATTTGACATTCCCATCTATGTAGGTATAGTAGATTTTTGTATATTTTATTAACATCGTAGTGTCCGCTTAGTAAAGATAACAAAATAACACGAATGAATCTAATGGGAAAATTTAAACAAAAACAAAACCAAGTACCACGAAAAGCTATAACTAATTCTACAGGAAGCACCCAGCGGAAAATCGACGTAAACATTCAAAACAATAATGCTTATCTTCAAGTATATTATCGCTTATGCATATTCATACTGCGACTGGCGCGATACATCGTATCTAAATTCAATGTCTGGTGATAAATGTACCTTCAGATATGTATATTAGAGGTTTAAAATATATGCACGGTTCATGTATGGTAGATTTATATGATAAAATATAATTGTTGCCTGATATATTGTTATATTGGTATCTGTTAAGAGAGAAGTGTAAGTTAGTTTATGAGCTAAGTGTAAGTTAGTTCAATTCAGCAGTGGACTACCGACGGCTATATAATGCTGATAAATAAATAAATAAATATTGCTGCACAATTCAAACAGCAACAATTAGCCCCGTAGTAAGCTCAAAGTTTGTGTCACGGGTGCTAGATTTCTTATATACTTTACATATTATTATGTGCATAGGTACATATTTTTACACATGTATAACACTCAGACACTCGGCACAAATATTTGAAGATCGTACGAATTTTTGTTCCTAGACGGGAATCGAAGCCGAGGATTATGAATACGATGTATAAATAATATATCAAGTGACACTTTGAGTTTAATAATGGCCACCAGGACATTTCAAGGGATCTTTGAATTGCCCGTGAAGTTAGATAAGTACGGAACAAGACGGATGGTTTACAAAACTCTGATATTTCCCGGCCAAATTCAATTTGAGCGAGCGACCGATAAGTCTTTGTATTGAACAATTTTATCGTCTACCCATTGACGTAAGAACTCGAAATAAGGACCTTTTTAGGGTACATTTCATCTAGGGAGAAGTATCTATGAAATTGCATGGTATTCGAGTTTGTACGAGACAAATTTTCTAAATAGAATTGAAATAAACTATATCAACACTGTGTGATGGTTGAGGTACAAGCTAAAAATTAAAAAGCTATTTTTTTATCTCTCAAATAATTATGACGTTATATAAATAAATATAATTAGATTATAAATAATAGAAGACTCGTCGTTTACGTGTGGGTCCAATTCTAATTGTAATTCTTATCCTAATCTCGTCTTCGCCATCGATCCAATACCGTGTCTGTTTTACATGATCACAGTATGTCATATTCAACCGTTATCCCCTTGTGCATATTAAAATGCAAATGGAGGTTTTTTACTCGCGAATATCGATTCTTTCCCTGCGTCGGAGGGAGATGGCTATATGTATTTTACAACGGTAGGCATGGAGGTTTTTATCGAATTTTAAATGTTCTATTTCCTTAATAGACATCTATGTTCAAATTTTGAAATACTAATTTAGTATATCGACCATTTTAAATTGGTATATTTTTTCGTTCTATAACTATAGTAAATAAGCTAAAATAATAATTATTCAGTTCGCTATTATAACATAAATGTGACTGTTACGAAGTACCCCATCCCATTTATGTTCGCATGCATTCTTGGATATAAACTATGAATGAACTGCATCTAAAGCATATAGTGCATACAATAGAGATTGCATAGAGTGATGACAGAAAACTGTCTCAAATGCAGATTGCATTTACGAGAGATTGCGTAAAAAGATAGCTTCTAATGAAGATATAACCAAACGCCACACGCCGAGCTGAAAACCTAACCTAAAAATGCCCCCAGTCTCCCGTGTAAACAAGCTAGAAAAGGCGTATTCACCAGAAACTGTAAGAGCGCAGAGCCCACAAAGAACCTTATTAACCCCCCCTTACTAATGGAGATAGCTGGTCGGCATCACGTAATGACCCCTCCACTTTGTTATGTAAATAGATTTTTCCTAGCTAATTTTAATCTTCACCTAAATTTTAAACATAGAAATGAAAATAGATGAGAAAGCAGTATGATACTCTCTCACGCAAAAACTATTGATCGAATTTTTATTTAATATCAGGTAATCTATTCTGATATTATAAAGCTGAAGAGTTTGGTTTTACTCTTTTGTTTAAAACCCACATTCTTTAATTGATGAAAATAGACGACCTTACGATTGACCCCTTGAACTCCACTTTGTAATGTAAATGTCGTATTTAACCTTATTTTTTCTTTGCCTGTTTGTAGAAGTCATTTTTATCCCAAGCACCCATGTGGAATTTCATCTCAAAGGACTAAAGCCAATGATTATACTTCAAACAGCCTAAAATGTCTCATTAGGCTTCTGTTCAGTACCAGGTTTATCTCAAAGAATACTTATTTTTATTTAAGAAAGTATGCTTCAGAAGGTTTTTGCACTAAAACTTACCACGGGGCTAGATGTCGCTGTGTAAAAATTGTCCAGTAATATTTATTTATTTAATTAATATAGTTCTTAAATAAATGGTGACCACATGAAGACATGTTCACGTGACTTAAACATATTTAAAATTATAAATACTGCTTATTTCAAAAAGAGTCGAAAATTACGACCAATGGCATTAATAATTGTCGGATGTTTATAGTACCTAACTCATTCGTATGAAAGTAAGAGACCTAACTACAACTTCGAAAACGAACGAATGACATGCATAATTTTAAAAATGCAACCTAAACTGCAAAAAGATCGAATCCACCCTTCTAGATAGCATCTCAAGTGTGCCTTTGAGGTTGCATTTCTTTACAACCCAATGTGTGAACGGTGACCACAGAAAGGAGTACAAGAGATGTACACAAGATGTGTATAGTTCGCGCTCTTTTACCAAAGTTAATGGGCTCGGTTTCAAAGCGTCTTATCTTCGCTGTTTGCGAGGCATGCATCGTTATAACAGCTTTTGTTTTTAAGATACATTAAGTTTGTTAACGCGTTTATGTAGCCAGAACTGGCACAGTTTTTATCTCGTAATGGTTGTCAAAGAAAACGATTGTGTTTTCTTTAGTGGTTGCGTCTGTGTTCAATGTGTAATAAAGTGTTAAACGCTAAAGGCTTTTTCTTGAGTTTTTAGGATTATTTTGTTTATTTCTTTAAATATTATTAACAGATGTGATAGTGAACAGAAAGCTTGTTATAAATACCAATCAATCCTTTGATTTGGAGGTACGATATGTCGCGTAGAGATGTGTAGGATGTCGAAGAGTGTGTGTTTATCAGGAGGGCTTCTAGTTGGTTATGACGTCACCAGGTCTAACGTCACAGTCGTCTTTATGTTGATAATCAAACCACGAAGAAACGTCCATTATTTATTCCAATTTACAATGTTTCGGTCCAACGACTCGAGCAATACTGAATTACAAAGAGAGGTCCGTTCCGTCCAACGGCTCGAACAGTAATGAATTTCTAGCTCGGCCGACGGTCGTATTTATACGAATTAATACAAAGCGGTCATGCGACCGAACAACTTTCCAGGTAGTGGCTTCGGCGCGCCGCAACTCGTAGTGCGATGCGCCCGGTACAAACAGGTACCGAGTAATATTCCAACCGATGTTCTTGTCTGCCCCGACACGGCCATACTGATAGATGGTGCGCGCTCTGCACCAGACGTTTTTCTGGAAAAGATGAAAAAGTTTCTCTGAGCTAGGTATCCATTCAAAGGTACACTAGCTGATAATTTGGTGCAAGGTTATTTGTTCTGATAATTGGATCTCAACCACCAAATTATCAGCGAAAGTTTAAAACATGGTACTTAGAATGTTTATTAGAAAAATGAATAAGGTAAGCTGACAGTGAGTGAGTTATTATTATTGTTATCAATGTTCATGCTCCACGTATTTACATTGTTTTATAATTTTATGGCCAATGCTTGCACTCCACGTACTTGCATGGTTATTAAGGTACTCTTGGAATTTCTCATAAAGTAGAATTTTTCTTAGAGGTTAGTAGAAGGTAGGAAGTTGATCTCAAACACCAAATTATCAGCGATAATTTAAAACATGATAGTTAAAATGTTTATTAGGATAATGGATAACGAAAGCGGACAGTGAGCGAGTTATGTTATTATTTTTATCAATGTTTATGCTCCACGCAATGACATTGTTTTTAATTTTTAATTTTTAAATCTCACGGGCAGGTCGATGCTGTGGTCTGGGCGGCTATACTACACCGTGGTCCACAGGGGATAAAGGATAATTTGAAAGGTCGATGCTGGGGTCCCCAGAGGCACTGAAAATGTTATACTAGGACATACAGTTATTTAAATTGTTTTTGACTCAGTTACACAAACTGATTTCTTATTTGATGTTTAAGATCACAATCCGTATTTTATTACTTAGTTTGTTAGTCATTGTACTTAAAAATGTTTGATATGACGTAATGAGTATTACCAATAAATACTATTATGACTATTATTATTATTATGGCTATTACTTGAACTTATTTTCTTTATCATCATAAGTATAATTTTTGTAACTGACTGTTACATTAAATTTGGCAATTAACCGTTGTCTTTAAATTTATATGGGTTAACCTTGTTTCATTAGTTTATTTATAGTAAACGAAGAGGCTGACCTTTAATTTTATGATTCCATCCGACGTGAAGCTTAAGATTGTCCTGGGGTCATCGCAGGCTTCACGAAATGACCTCCGCAATTAGAGAATTTGAATTCATTGCACTGTTACTCCCTCGCATTCCAGGACTACGTGGGCAGCTGATTCTTTTTCGCTAAGACATCCTCTACAGAGTGGACTGTCTGTTTAAAATCTACAGTTCGCCAAAAAAATTTTTTTTTTCTTTTCTTTCTTTTTCTTTTCTTTTCTTTCTTTTGTTTGTTTTGGTTGCACATTGCTTAAAGTTTACGTTACTTGCTTAGTAGAAGTGCTGCATGGTAGAATTACAGGATCGTAATCATCCGCCTACTCGGCCATACTGACAGGCAGTGCGCGCTCTGCATCTGCCTCTCAAAGAGGTCCTCTTAGTGCGGAAATAACTGAAAGGCGGTGCACGCTCTGCACCTGCCTAGTCTGCAGCTGTCTGAAACAAAGAGATTTGCTTTTGAGTTTGGTATCTGTTTACAACTCCATCGAGTTGCAACAAAGTTTTAATAAAGAATAGGTAAGGTCTCGGAGGGTAAGGGTTCTCGGAGGGTAAGAGTTCTGGGGAAAATTTATAAAGATGATCAACTTAACTTTTGTTTCAGTCGGAGTCTTGCTCAGGCAGTCTAGCATGGGAGGTGGATGGCACGGGCTCGCTTGCAGTAGTGTTTTGAGGGCCTAGTGCATCGTCTTCTTCCACCAACACAGCCCTACTGACAGGCAGTGCGTGCTATGCATCTGCCTCTCGGAGTATATCATCAAGTACTCGTAGTGCGGAAGTGAATCTGTAAAAGAAACTTAATTAGTTCTTGAAGAATATTTCATAGAAGGGGTTCGTAGGAATTCTCATTGGAATTTTGATCCAATTATTGATTTGCTCGGCTTTTTCCTGATCAATTTGCGTTCCATCATTTATTTGATCACTTTATAAAGATGCAGGTAGTTTCAAAACTATGATCGTCTATTGTTTATTTGCTCGGCTAAGTCCTGACCGATTTGCGTTTCATCAATTTTGTTTTCATCACTTTTTAAAGATGCAGGTAGTTTCAAAACTGACGTCAATATGATCGTCAATTGTTTGTTTGCTCGGCATCTTGGTCTTGGGTCAGTTTTTGCATCATTTTATAAAGACGCAGGTAGTTCCAAAAATATGTCGTCAGTATGGTTTAACTAAGCCATCTTCTTGGTCTTAGGTCAGTTTTTGCATCATTTTATAAAGATGCAGGTAGTTCCAAAAATATGTCGTCAGTATGGTTTAACTAAGCCATCTTCTTGGTCAGTTTTTGCATCATTTTATAAAGGTGCAGGTAGTTCCAAAAATATGTCGTCAGTATGGTTTAACTAAGCCATCTTCTTGGTCTTAGGTCAGTTTTTGCATCATTTTATAAAGATGCAGGTAGTTCCAAAAATATGTCGTCAGTATGGTTTAACTAATCCATCTTCTTGGTCAGTTTTTGCATCATTTTATAAAGGTGCAGGTAGTTCCAAAACTCTGACGTTAGTATGGTTTAACTAAGTCTTCTTCTTGTTCTTGGGTCAGTTTTTGCATCATTTTATAAAGATGCAGGTAGTTCCAAAATTTGACGTCAGTATGGTTTGCCTTCTTCTTTGTCTTGGTCTTGTGGCAGTGTACAGTCTCAAGACTAACGAGGTTCAGATCTATCGAAGTTCGGATCCCACTGGATGAATTGACCATCTTTTCTGGTCCGGAAGCAGCTTTTAGTTCCGGAGTTCAGATTTGTGATCCCATTTGTTCAAATCTGTGACCCCACTTGTTCAGGTTCGTATCCCACTTCTGATGTCGCGTAGAGATGTGTAGGATGTCGAAGAGTGTGTGTTTATCAGGAGGGCTTCTAGTTGGTTATGACGTCACCAGGTCTAACGTCACAGTCGTCTTTATGTTGATAATCAAACCACGAAGAAACGTCCATTATTTATTCCAATTTACAATGTTTCGGTCCAACAACTCGAGCAATACTGAATTACAAAGAGAGGTCCGTTCCGTCCAACGGCTCGAACAGTAATGAATTTCTAGCTCGGCCGACGGTCGTATTTATACGAATTAATACAAAGCGGTCATGCGACCGAACAACTTTCCAGGTAGTGGCTTCGGCGCGCCGCAACCCGTAGTGCGATGCGCCCGGTACAAACAGGTACCGAGTAATATTCCAACCGATGTTCTTGTCTGCCCCGACAGATATAATATTATATTTGTAATTGTGAGGTGACAGATGGGTGCCTATTAAAAGTTGTACAAAACTCGTCTATTCAAGTAGCTTTCTACTTATAAAACATGAATAGGGACATGAAAAATTCATCCAGCAAAGTTTTAACGATAACATTGTTTTTATTCACAGTTTCAGTTAATATCGCGTGCTTGGCGTATTAAAAATAAAAGCTTATTCTCAATAGCATGGTTGTTTTAATTGCCTGGAGTAATTAGCAACATAAAAATATACAGCTACTATGAATGTCATATGTTCTGTGAAAACATTTATTTAGCTAAAAATAGTGTAGGCTTTAGCTATCAGGTTTTGTTTGTTTATTTTCTAGAAGTATTTTGAGAGTTTTATATTACCAAACATGATTTGATATTTGTAACAATCCATTTAATTTTGTTACGTTTATTCCTATGGTTTTAAATTATTATGGTAATCGGTATTTTCTTTAAATATGTTAATGTTGGTTTTAAAATCTGTGTTCAAACGCATTTGTATCTAATGAAATCGTGCAAATCATTCCAAATTGTGCACATTCTCAATTCAAAAAAGAATGATCAACGGTTTGTGCGGCACGGCGCCCGTAAACCGACCGAACTGGGTGTTTCAATCACTCCGCACGGATTTTATTGGCTCAGATATCGTGACCGTTATTACTGCTTTGGGTAGTCCGGTCATTTCTGCCGGTTTTCAGTCATACCTTTCTGCCTGTACTGGAAATTAAGTTTTATAACTAGTTCCCTGTTAAGTCAACTTTATAGCGTCGTATAGAAAATGTAAGTTCAGTTTTATGTGCACTTTTTATAAATTATGATTGTAAAAGGTTTACGAACATTACCAACCTTTTACAAACATTGGCACTCGAATCTCTAATGTTGCTTGGAATAAACTTGAATATCTAGCTAGATTATTGGTAATGATAATTGTATAATTAGATTATTAATATAATTGGTGTCTGGGTGTTATATATGTATAATAAAAAATATCTATCTATGTATGTATATTATATTAAGTATATCAGAAATCTAGCACCCGTAACACAAGCTTCAAGCTTACCACGGGGCTAGATGTCGCTGTGTAAAAATTGTCCAGAAATATTTATTTTATTTTATTTATTTATTCATGTAACGTTAGCAACTATTAATTGCCAACAAGAAGCGCCTTGGATAGTATCAGAACTAGGACTTCTTGCCCAAAACTAAATTCATCTTTGTCCAGTCTTATATAAAAATATCTTACATTAATCTATACTAATATTATAAAGCGGAAGAGTTTGATTGTTTGTTTGATTGTTTGTTTGATTGTTTGTTTGTTTGTTTGAACGCGCTAATCTCAGGAACCGCTGGTCCGATTTAAAAAATTCTTTCAGTGTTGTATATTCCATTTATCGAGGAAGGTTATAGGCTATATTACATTTTCAAAAAAGTAGGGATCCGTACGGAAAACCCAAATATGTAACCCAAGATGTGAAAAAAAATCCTTATATCGCATGCGCTGCGAAAAGTATTCATTTTAGAAATATACAATGTACTACAATTTTGTAGAACACATTAATACCTACAAAAAATGTCGCGACAGCATATATCTAACTATTATAGTTATGTCACAATAAGTGTTTTAATTTTCAATATAATTAATTTATATGCCGCCGCTAGGAAAAGCTCTATATTTGTATTTTCAAATAAAAAATTATCAAAAAAAATTACATTGTAATTACGAATATTTTAATATCTTTATAAAACTTTTTAAATTATTCAATTCGGACATTCCATTCGAAAGATATCAGAGTTTAAAAATGTAAGTACCGAAATAAACCAGCCCGTTCGGTAAGGCATCATGCTTTGGTACGGGGACTCAGTCAGTACCTACTAAAATAAAGTCTTTAACCGAAAGTAGGTATATGGCTATCGTTTAAGATTGATTCGCTTTTATGATAATAAATAAAAAGTGGCCAAGTGCGAGTCGGACTCGCCCATGTAGGCTTCCGCAGCAATTGTTTATATCGCCGTTATACTGTTCAAACCAATTAAATGCCCAAAAGTTCAAAATGAGATATCGCGTTTTTAAAGTTTGAGGTGTTGAAATTATAGTTTCTAATCTCTATTGTTATTATTTATATATTAAAAAAAGTACATTTGTTCATGTTCTATTAGTATGTAACCTCAGATATATAAAAAGCTAAATGCTTTTATCAAAATTTGGAGGTAACTGTCACTAGGTCTCCTATTTAATTGGTTTTCCCTGTCAAATGTCAAATCTCTTTATTTTCTAAATTAGTAGGAATATAGCGAAACGCGAGAAATTAGTTTTTACATTTGTATAATAAAAGCTACCCATGATTTAAAAACACCTATATAGCTGTCACTCGTTAAGTTACAAGATAAAAGGCGTCAAGATAATTGGTTTTCCCTGTAGAAAATTTTAAGAACTAATGATTTCTGCATACAAATTTTTGTGGTTTCAGGTCTTTCAGTTGTAATTGTAATTTTAATGTCATAAAACTATACAAACACATAGTGCCTTGGTTATTTGAATATTAATAATATCAAACTTCAATAGTCATTAATCAGTGCCAACCAATTCCAATTAGTAAATGGAGAAACTTGGACAAATACTTTATGAATGACTGAAATTCAAATAATTCAAATTAAAGTCAAAATAATCAAGAGTGAAGCTTGCTTGATGTTCTAAATTATGCCTAGATGTACCTTTGATCATACTGTATAGAAAATTCCCTGAAAATTTAAATACCTATACGAAGCTGGCCACTTCAGGTAGCCACTAAATGTAATTATTATCTTACTTGCTCCTTCCCACGGATTTGCTCGCTGATGATGATGGTCATGATGAAAAGGAACCTATGTGTTAATACAAGATGTCGGCGATGTCCTCACCAAATTTCAACAAAATTGGTCTAACCATTTGAGCGTGAAGAAGGAACAAAGTCACAAGCTTTCACCCTAATAATATTAGAGTAAAAAAGTAAGGAAAAATGTTAAAGTGTTTGTAGAGAAACGTTACCATGTCCGTCCGAGACCGTCCGAGTACAAGAACAGAGTTCGGAGGCTATTCCTTTGAAAAGGGCCGTAAGACAGGGAGACGTTCTGTCTCCGAAACTGTTTACTGCCTCTTTGAAAGACGCCTTCAAACTTTTGGATTGGAAAGGATTGGGCATCAATATCAACGGCGAATACAGCACTCACCTTCGATTCGCAGACGATATCGTTGTCATGGCAAACTTGATGGAAGAACTCGGCACAATGCTCGAAGGCCTCAATCGAGTCTCCTAACGGGTTGGTCTCAAAATGAACATGTATAAGAAGAGAGTCATTTCCAATGTTAATGTAGAGCCTTCCCCTGTTATGGTTGAGAACTCGGCTCTTGAAGTTGATGACGCGTATGTATACCTAGGACAGACAGTCCAATTAGGTAGGTCCAACTTTGAGAAGGAGGTCATTCGTCGAATCCAGCTCGGACGGGCAGCGTTCGGAAAACTTCACAGAGTCTTTTCGTTAAAAAATACCTCAGTGCCTCAAGACAAAAGTCTTCAATCAGTGTGTGTTGCCAGTGATGACATACGGATCCCAAACGTGGTGCTTCACTATCGGCCTCATCAACAGTCTCAGAGTCGCTCAAAGGGCTATATAGAGGGTTATGCTCGGAGTTTCCCTACGGGATCGAATCAGAAATGAAGAGATGCGTAGGAGAACGCGGGTCACCGACATAGCACAACGGATTAGCTCTTTGAAGTGGTAATGGGCAGGCTATATAGCGAGGAGAACAGATGGCCGATGGGGCCGTAAAGTCCTCGAGTGGAAACCACGGAAACAAAACGGAAACGCAGCGTTGGGCGTCCACCAACAAGGTAGACTGATGATGGATGCAGGCTGCGAACGACCGTAACGACTGGAAGTCATATAGGGAGGCCTATGCACAGCCGTGGACGTCCAATGGCTGATATGATGATGATGATGATAACATCAGGTTATTACAGCCTAATATCCTTCTTAACAAATATTTTAAGTAGGATATAAAACTGTTATAAAGTTTAGAACCATCACAAATCAGCTTAAAAATCATCAAAATCAAGCCGATAAACAAACAAACCTATTTTTAGTGGGGGGTTTAAATTAATCAAAACAAATCCATGTGTGAATGTCCACTTTCAAGGAATTTTTGTTCAACTAACTGTAAATTTTCTATTTTTTGTACAGCCCAGAGCAGAATTATCTGGATATAGCATTTTTGCTAGATGATAACTTGTATTAAGACGTATGAAATTCGACAGGTAAAACCAATTATCTGGATATAGCCTTTTTTCTTAGACGATATTTGTGTTGAATCGTAAGAAATACCTTGAGTAAAACGAAATAAATGGTTATCCCTGAGGAAAA
This sequence comes from Chloroclystis v-ata, assembly GCA_963691955.1. Lineage (NCBI taxonomy): Eukaryota > Metazoa > Arthropoda > Insecta > Lepidoptera > Geometridae > Chloroclystis > Chloroclystis v-ata. Next base: position 16,205,215 of record OY829900.1, on the reverse strand, counting down.
AAATAAAGTATTTAAAGAGTATCTTGGGGGTAAAATAAATTTAATCAATTTAACTGACATTCGTTGGAGACAATTGTGGTGACAGTCAAGTTAAATCGGCCTAATGTTTTGTAGTTGTACACAAATCATAATTTGCTTGATTTACTTGATTATCACATTCTATAGAATCAAAACTAGAAGACATAGCAGTTAATGGGTTTTACCAGACGAAAGATCACAAAATTTTAAGTACTTTGGCATTTTTAGTTCAATTTGGACAAAATTTCGAGTTAATTGGTTTGAACAGTATAACGGCGATATGAAATAGTTTATGACGTATTATAAAAAAAACTATAAGATAGATTTCGTTCAAACCAATTTTCGTTGGTAGTTTTTGTGCTAATGTACATTATGTATTTTTATTAGCCTTATCATACTCTTATTTTAGAAATTAGAGGGGGGGGACACTCTGTAAAAGTATATGGCGAGACGAAGTTCGCGGGGGCAGCTAGTAATAGATATGCCTCAGTGCGTTCGCATTCCAAAAGTTCAGGAATGAATGAATAAATGAACGAATCGTTTTATCATTCGCTCTCTGTCGGAGTCTTTGGCTGCAGGATCATACATTACGCTTGGGTTTAGGGAAGTTTCGTTACCTAAGTTCGTTTTTATGCTGCTATTGTTCGCACGAAATATGGGATGGAACCGCAACGTACCGTGTTTAAATATTTATTTTCCGTTCGTTGCCTTTCTAATTAACTTTTTTGGAACGTTTTGAATTTCGAATGTTGAAAACAATGGCGATATATGATACTGGCAAATAAGGGAAATTTGTGGTTTGACTTTGTTTTTGGCTGTGCAATTTATTATTCAAACATATACATTTAGTACCTAAAAATTATTATTGACATGGTTAAAGTAACTATTAAAATATAAATATTTATAGGTAAATATTTAAAAAAAATCTCGACAACTCACCACTACATAGTATAAAACAAAGTCGCTGTCGTTGTCTGTCCGTCCCTATGTACGCTTCAATCTTTTAAGCATCGCAACGGAGGCGAAGCGACCGACGGCGAGTTGCTAGTCAAATTATAATAAAATTACCAAAAACATAATTATCAAGGATTTGCAAAAACGTATTCTGCTAATGTAAATGTACAGAGTCGTATTGTCAAAAGCCTTCAAATCAGTGTGATACGCCGCACGCAATGCACCAATGAACCAAACAACAGGGCTATTATAGTTCTGATTATTACTTACTGTTTTGTTGCGGTAGCATTTTGTTTTGAATTATACGCAAACTTGGTTTGATAAAATAACTTTGCTGGCATTTGTTATTTTGTACATGACAATTATCGGCTAAATTTATATTATAGCCTTCAATGTTTAGTAGATTGTTAAGTTTGTACGTTAAGATAACGTTTCATAACATTGACTGATACGGTATCATCATAATAATCCATATTTAGTCCCACGATTGGGCACAGGTCCGTCTTGTGAGTAATTGGTATATTAAACTACGCTTGAAAGATAAAGATGGCGTACATTATGCCAGCACATCTAATGAACTACAGCTAAACTATTACTCAAACTATAGCAAATGCCAACTTTCCTTCTTGGCATTGCTTGAGCTCAAGTTGCCTGACAATACGTTATTATATATTCTAAAAGCACTTAAATCAGCCCAGCCGTTCTTAAGTTATAAAATTACGTCAAAAATTTAAAACGATGTAGATAAGAATCGATTTATTATGTATAAATAGATGCCACTTTTCGTTTACGTTTTACTCGTAGGTGTGAAAGTACTTTACTCTGTAATAATTCTCACGGCCGTGGAAAGTAGCTGTTTACGATTACGCTCATCCTCATAAACAAAATAAAGCCATATCTGCGCCCATATTGACCTTCATTTAATTATTACTTTGTTTTTCATATAAACTTTGATGCGGTATAAAGCCCTTTTAACGGTACCCGTAAAAGATATGGTTAGGTTTGATGGTCGCGTTATCAGCGGTAATGGTTTAACTGAAATACATTTTTATGATCTACTACAACCATAGACTAATGCTGATTCTATAAGGGAAATCAGCGATCTGCATAGACAACTCGCTCTGGCAACTCATTTTTTAGTTAAAAAAATTCGAAAGCAAAATGATCCTCTTATATTTTTTGTTTTTAATTAAATTTTCACCACGTACAATACATACATAAAAATAGCTAAGAAATAATGCATTCGTAGGTTAATAAATGATTTGATTTAATGACTTTACTGGCTATATACAGACTACAGAGCAACTACTGAATAAAACTTTACACAGCATGCGATCGTTCTTTATTAGAATTGTAAAACGTAATTTTCTTTATCTTTCACTGTCGTGTAGAATGCCAAGACTAAGTCTAGATGTTGCGAGAAACTCCATCGCGCTATCTCGTGCTCTAATTAACCTAGTTCGTGTGCCAGATGAATATTTATTTCAGTAAATAGCTGTTCAACTGTATCACTAGAATCACACACGGGATGATACACATCAATTTTGTAATATCGCAGACAAATGTTTTGTCTATGACATAACACCTGTGGGTGAATTCATTGTCTATGATATATGGATTCACCCACGGGTAGAAATAACTTTTATTAGAAAATGGTTTAGAAATATTCAAGATCACAACGTAACCTTTGTCCTCGAGTGGGAATGGAACCCACGCCTTCAAGTACACGCCTAACTGCGCTGACTACTGCGCTATCGAAGAGTTACGTTATAAGCTTGATAGCGACATTTATCTGTCCTAAAAAGAACTCTTTTTTCGAAACTATTTTTTTCTACCATTCCTCAGTTAAAAAGCCTAACCAACCAACTTGAATCAAGCATTTTCGCAAATAAAGAAATTTGATTTTCTATTTTTTTCTGTTTCAAAGGGTGCGTGAATTTATTCAGCTGTGAAAATAATTAAAGCTATTTGAAACGTGTGCTTTAAGGTTTGACTGACTTCTATTTCACACGAGCGGCGTCATCAGTTACTTTATGAAACATCAAGGACATAATATCCCAAGAATCTCTGAAGCGTTAATTATTTGAAAAGAGTACGATTATACGAGTATCGTATGCGTAGTTCTGAATTCAATACCTTTTTATTTGCTATTTTCTGGAATTCTCGTTTTTACATTATTGTGAAAGCTTTTTCATAAAGGGATTGTGAAAAAGGTATTGCCTTGATATTAAATGGTCTGAATTTTACCTGTTAAATATAACGCTAAGCAGCCACGTTCGCTTATACAAAACTCCAATCAAATTTACAGATAAAAATACTTTGCTACGATAAATAGTTTTAATTTTTCATTAAACAATAGTTACGCAATCGGTTTTAATTAATTTACAAAGTCCTAAAACCAGTAAACATTCAAAGATTTTAATATACTTAACGTAAAAGAAAGCGAAACTGTGACGGGTCAACTTGTCCAAAATAAAACATAAAGCATGTCTCTCTCAAAACATGGCGTATATTTGCTACACTCAGGTTTGTGTCATTTTTTTTGTAAGACTCGTCAAAATGGCGCAGGTGCGAGCTTAATTATGAAATTATTTGACCTCGTTCTTTTGTGACCTGAATGTACTGAGATTATGAGCGCTGCAAATACTCTGTGACATTCTCAAATTAACCTTTCCTACTTTAATACCTTTTAGTACGATTATAATTATATTTATATAAAATAAATAAATAAAAATATTTTTTCTCTTTAGATCGTGGATCTCAACAGGTCCATGTGAAGATCTAATTGCAAGTTCCTTTTCAATAAATATTTTTTATCATGACAGCTTTTGAATTAATAATAAAAAAAACAAAAAAGGTTAATTTTTTATTACTTTCAGAAAAAAAAATATTACTACCATCCAATTGTTCTTTTTAACACTGCCAAATGACAAACACAAATGTCGTTAATAAATGAGTATTTTGAATTTAGAATACCTTCGGTGTTCCGTTATGATGGCTTCTAGCGACTAACTAGATAAGCCTTACTGCAGATATTCAAATATTTAACCGTGATAAGTAAATTCGAGTTCTGTGCCAAAGATTATCCACATGAAATGTATGTTATTTAGGCGTAAGAAAATAAACAACTAGGACAGTATACGTTTCGCAAGATAAGTAAAACCAACATTTAAATTAGAAGAATAATACAATCCGATTTGTCAATGCTATACATATAAAATTATTACAGTTAAACCATTTTTAAACATTAATAGTGTGACAATAACGAAAGGACAGGTGAAATTAACATATAATCATACATTTCCTTAACTTTATAATATTGTGCATTTTTCCAGTTTATAGAATAGAAGCAGTGTGTATAGGAATGCTGTTGTTTTAAGCCCGTTCTGTTTGAATTGCTTTGTATACTCTTTTTTCAATTATAGTTTTTACGTTTCGTTTTATGCGTTTTCCGTTTGTTTTTGTAGGCGGTGTGGAAATAGAAAATTGATTATTTTATTTGATATAATTTTATTGTTAAAAATAAATTACATTCGGTCAAACTGAAATTGGGAGAGAATACATTGTTATATTGTTAATTATGTACATGGTTAAAAGCCGTTTGTTGTAATTATATAAAAAATATTTTGTCTATATTGAGAGTAAATCGAGATAAACCTAAGTTCACACTGTTTTCTTTCCGAAGATAACAAAACTATTTTATATACATAACTACGTTCAATTATTATTTCTCAATTCAACTATAATTAAAGCACAATTTTCGAAGCAAACGAAACATTAGCAAACAGAGCATTAACACTATCTCGAAGCTTCGCAACCTACCCAATTACTTAGGTGTAGAAATTGTACAATGTTTGTACGAACACAATATTATTTGTACTATACACTGTAATTGAATACACCAGGTACACTATTTGCAGCCGCTGTTGACTCTTCTGTTGTTTAATTCAACACTACACGATATTCCGTAATCCGTAAAGCATTTTCTCATTGAGGACGATAAGTAGATACTTACAGTGTGTTTGTACTAGAATTGATTAATTAGTCTTTATATATCTGTTAAGACTAACGTGAGGTACATGTTCGTTTCTAAAATCAGGATTTGCTCACGTTTTCAGTCTAGAAAAAGCCATCATCAGGGAAGCCCGAAAGCCTCTCATCATAACAACCCATATTATACGTTTTTGTTAACAATTTTCGGTAGTGATGATGATATAATGTGAGCCATTAAGCTACAATGTGCATACGCCTAGTGCTCCAATTTCCGTGGTGCGTCACAGGTGCTCGCAATTACCCTACAGTGTCCGATAAATCACTTTACTAGGAAAACTGTTTGGAACTTTGCGCTTTTAATAGTTTAAAATGCTTTACAAATGTGTGCGTCAGCAACATTGTACACTGATTTGTTTAGTTCATAAAAATGCAGTAAACATTTATAAGATTGTACTTGAACATAGTTTGGTGTTATAGTATTTTCTCGATGTAAAAAGATCCTATGTCCTTCTCCTGGTTTTATGTTACCTCTTCACCAACCATTTAAGCCAAATTGGTGCAGCCTTTCTTGAGTTATAAATAAGGTACATAATTATCACGACATTATTTTCTATAGATTAATAAAAACAAGAACAAACACTGTTAAAACAAAATATATTTCACAAACACACAAACAGAAGATAATTCTCAAGTGCTCGCAACGAGAGTACCAGGCGCGCATAAACCCCAAGAGATCGTAAAAGCTCACAACAGGTGCGAGCGTCCACAAACAGGGAAGTGTCGATTCGGTAAATAAATGTACGTGATGTTAGATGGACTTTCAAGTGTCCTTGTTTGAAAGGTCCGAATTGAGGTAAATTGGGTGTGGAAATAAATATTGTATCTTGTTAAAGTTCTAGTGCAAATGTGAGGAGGATTCTAAAATCAGTTTTTCAGTCATTTGTTTTTCTGGCATATGTGAGCGTATTTATTATTAACGCTACGCGCAGTAAGTAGCCTTGTCATTTTATGCTTTGAAAAATAACTCAAAGAAAACAATTCACGCGGCAACTTTGCCTAAGCTCGAAGCTTGGGGTTTTTAGGTTAGTTTAGTTTCATAATATACCTACTCTAAGAGGTTTTTTTTAATGATTATAGAAAAACAGGAATGTATGCTTCTTAAAAATACTGGTCTTCCGCGTGAATCGAACCCGCTACCTCTTGCACCCTAACCGGCGTTTTACGTTGACTTCAGTTTTACGAGCATATTGCATTTGCAACACAAGTATTAAAGTTAAATTTACGACAGGACCTTGTTTCTTGTCAAATTATACTTGCGTTTTAAAACACAATTTTTCATTCAAAAAGAATAAAAATAAAAGGAAGTTTTTTATATTCTAGAGGTATTGTACGTCGTGTTAGCTTAGTTGGGAGAATGCTTGAGTTTAACTTTTTAAACTATCATGGTTTCAATATTTAAACTTGAAATGATAACATACCATAGACAGTGTCGAAATATCGGAAAAAAGGTTTACTATTAAATGTATTTGATATCAAGCACCATTTTCGAGCTTACCACAGGTTTAGATGTTGCTGTGTGAATTGTCCAGCAATATTTGTTTATGTAAGATAAAATACCATTAATCATGGTACATTATGGTCCAGTTCGTTAACTTTATGATAATACGTCAGAGTGCCTCAAATCTAAGCTAAATATTTAAGAAAATTTATTTAAAACCAAAAAGCTTTGAAATGCAAACACTTACGCTGCATGGGACATGGAATGCTAAGCTTAATTGAACTTGATTTGTTATTCTACATTTGCAATTCTTTACGTCAGGGTAGCATAGTTATGTTTTTGTTTGACGTTGGTATATTACCGGCATGATATAATATAAGTTTCGCTGTTTTAATTAATTAACGTAAGCATAAACCACTGATCAAAGAATTTATTTAAGTACTAATAAAGTATAAAAGGATATTTGAAAAGCGAAAATATATTTCATACCTTGTACCTAATTAGCGACCTTATTGTTTTTAACATAACAACTTTGCAAATAGAACCAAAATAAGCAAAAAAGCGAACAACAGCTGTGGTCCATTATAATGCTGAGTAGAGCGGCGGAAGGCTTCTCCATGAATAAATCTCTATTTTTAACTAAGTTACACAAAGCTCAGAATTACACACTACTCGCCAACGTATGTTATTCGTGCAGCTTCTATCAACATGCAAAACAAAGCTATACCAACGAAACTTGCCTCCTTTTTTCTCAATTCCACAACCTTTTATAGCCATACACACTCCCATACATCTTTACGAAGTTTGTCAGTAAAATACTAGCTATATAAACCCCGTCTTCGCTTTATTTTGAATTATCTTACTCCGTAACTGTGCAAACCACATACTGATTACAGCACACAAATACACGTAAATTATGACATAGCTACACCACGGAAGTACGTACTTGGGTTAAGGTAGTAGCCAACAGCTGTGCATAGACACGCACGATTTGCAGGAATTTAAGTCTACGATCCAGAAATACAGCGAATACAGAACAAGATTATACTAGAAAACAGAATGGATAATTTCCGAGTGCAATACCGCGTAACTATGTACGTACTTTTAAAATAGTTTTTTAATGGATGGATTTCTTTTAAATGCCTTGGTTAATTCTTATTATACAACTTTTATCATAATGTGTATTTACTATGCCAGCTAACAGTTTACAGCTTGCCTAAAAATGTGCGTATAAGATGCGTGGAAAGCAATGGGACAGCAGCTTTATGCAATATTCCTTTACGAGCGATAAAATTACCGAGGCGGAATAGCGCCCTCTCCCGGATGATTTAGGAAGCGCGTGATTACGAGTCATTTTGATGTGTGAAGGTTCTGGCATAAAGTCCACCTGTGAAAAGATGGTTTAAGTTCAAGGTAAGATTCCATTAAGGTCAGCGTATAATTAGGTTTTTTTTTTGTTTATTAGTGATTTCACGAGGCTTGTGTATAAAATAATTTTGACAACAATTGAATAGATGGGGTGGTACTATCCTTAAGCTGCCACTACAAGGCAGGCGCTCTATTACAAAACAATGCCTAGAAAATATATTTCCAAACAACGCAAGGCACAAATATGAAGGGGATCTCATTTCTTATACAATACTCGAGATAAAAGTCAAAGAAAAACTGCGATAAAAAAGATAGCATAGATGAAAATGATAGTATTGAAATTGAATTTTCACTCCACGTAAATACTATTAGGTTAGGTTATTAGCCTTTTTTGAAATGGTAAATTGGATGAAAATGTTTAAGTAATAGAATTTTGCCTCAATTTCTGTATAAAGGAGCGAACTTTTTAGCATGGCTTATAATACAACCAGTATCCACCCCCTATCAACATAAATCGGGCAGCAGCGTTGTTCTGTGTATTACCAACCTAATGCTATTTCTGTACCTACATATTTTTTCTCCTCCGTCGTATTTCTCAGTGCGTCGTCGTGACCACCCTTTTGCGTTATCTTGTCCAACACGATCTTCTTCTATTCTTTTGCATTTTGTGGACTCAACATATCAAGAACGAACTGAAGTATGAATGAACCCCAAATAAATTGTTCATTCATTCACGATACCGCGAAGTGAAACAGGCTAAGCGATCGTGAAAAAGGAATCATTACCGTTTTTGCAGCGGCTCGAGCGACACGGCTAACAAGCGATTACGGAGAAACCAATCAGTTCGATATTCAGTACTCTGATACATTTCATTCTTTATGAAGCGGATCGGTAAGGTTTTAATTTAAATAAAACCGGCGTAGTGCGAGTCGGACGAGCAAAGACATAATATAGCTTAGCTACTAATAATTATTATCTTAAAATTGTTTGACGTATTAAAAAATACTAGATTTCGTTATATATATTTTTTAGTTTTATCATGCTCTTAATTTAAAAGTTATTATTCAGTTTAGAAAAAAAATGAGAATTTTTGCGTGAATGTGCAACATACATATGTACATACAAAGTTTTGCGTTTTAGTAGGATACTAGTGCGGTTTAATAGTACTATTCATGTTGAAATAGTCCATCGTTCGGGTGTATTTAATATTCAGTTTCGTGCCACCACTTGACTGCGGTACAATTTCGATTAAATATTGAAATGATCAATCAGTATCTCCATTATTTGTGCTGAAGTTTAAACCTAGTATTAGCTTTGAGTTGATTTTATTTTAATTATCATTATTTTGATTCCTCGTCCGTCCGTCCGTTAAATATTTAATAAGAGTGATTTAACACAGAAAACAATTCTTTCTACTTGTAAAGTTAATATTTGGAAAATAGTGAAAACCTAAAAATGGATGTCTATTTCAAGTTATTACTTTTTTATCTTAGTTTTAAGTGTTGGTTGTTTTTATCAAATACATTAATTTTAGTTATATTATCAAATATTGGAAATGTGTAGGTCTTAGGCAGTAAAAAGTCATATTATCACATATTTTATATAACTATCTAACTACTTATTTGGAGGAGGAGTCTTCAAAAAAATTAATATTAACATGTAACAAAACAGAATTTTTGGACAGTAGTCTGAACATTTCAGTAACATTATAACAAGCAAGCATTGTTACAATATTGTGTTTCCTGGCCCGAATCCAATCTCGCTCTTCGAACTAACTCATGCAGTTGAAATACTCATGTTTTGGAATGTTTCTGATTTAGATTATGAGAAAATATTGTAGCCAGATAATGGTAGACTATAAAACCTAAAACGTTAAACTAAATCATCATTATTCACTTTCAGCACGGTGCTATGTATTAATGTGTAGATTGTGCAGCAATATTAATTTATTTCATTTATGTAGTTGTGGAACATCTTTACAGTATAATGGCTGATTTAGACAGGGTCAGTAGACAAATCAGTCGCAGCGCCAATGTCGGCGCCGCGACTGACGTTAACTGTTTACATGAAGTAAGTAATAGTGATGCGTTTCTCACGGTGACCACACGTGTGTGAAGTCAGTGGGAAAAATGAATTCGCGAAAAGAAATGAAACGACGATTTAATTATTTGTTGAAAAATTTATCAATTTTGCTGTTGAATGAGTTAATAGAAATGGTAGAAACTGAGATAACTAAAAATGAGATAACGCTGTTGACCGCATTTCTTTATTGCGGTAATTTAGGGATTTAATATCCCAAAGGCACTCGTTTTCGCCATATAATTGCACCAATTTTAATGTTTCGTCTTCGCTAAGCTTACGCGTCATTTTTATCGAAAAAAAACGTGGTCACTCTACAACGCAGCGGCAGTGACTACCACGTACTGACTTGTCTGTTTACACGGGGTTTATTTGGCTGGCGCGGGGTTGCGCGGGTGGCGGGGGGCGCCAACTGACTTCAAAATATTCGTGTCCGAATATTCAAGTCAGCGCTGACTTCAAGCCACTGTACTGACTTCAAATCAGTTTACACAGGGTTTTTGTCGGGTCAGCACTGACTTGTCTCTATTTCGAAGTCAGTCACTGACCCTGTATAAATCAGCCATTACGCATAGTAGGTTTCGGAGGATTTGGTGTAATCTTCACTCTTTTAAGTCACGTTTTCTGACCGTAGTAAGTTGCTAAAGGACACAGAACGAAGCTGCTACCGTCTTATGTTCTGTTTCGTTAATAGGTAGGTAATCCCTTAGTGTGTTTGTCTATACCCACAAGAATATGGGGTGTTTCTACTCAAAGGTGTACCACACGGCCAATATTTATGTACATAATGTATGTCGTGTTTGCAGCGTCACGCAATCTGTTATTTCCGTCAATAAAGCGATAAAAAACTCTGACTTCCGACATCCGCTTATTACGGCTTTTCTTATTAATAACATCCCCTTATTCCCCTCTTAGAGATTTCCTTTTTTCGGTAGCGGGATAATAATAAATTCTCGTAATTTGCATCTCATTTTAGGTTAATTTCTCGGTTGGCCTACAGATATTTCTTGGGATTGCGACGAATTTGCGTTTAACATCAATTATTTTGGCTCTTGAATATTCCAAACAATGCTATTTTGGCTTTTGAACGCCAAAAACTGGAAGATAATTTAACGGGACGAGTATTACTTGCTCGTTTGGTTAAAGTGAAGTAGATTAACTGAAATAAAAACCTAAAGGTTTGTATAACAAAATTCGTAAAGAATGTTGTGTTTTGGAAATAAGAATATTTATTTTTAAATCAAATATTGTTTAGTCTATAAAAATGCGTAATTAGTATTATTGATAATTAAATAAATAAATAAATAAATAAATAAATAAATATTACTGGACAATTTTTACACAACGACATCTAGCCCCGTGGTAAGCTCGAGGCTTGTATTACGGTTGCTAGATTTCTGATATATTTAATATAATATACATACATAGATAGATATTTTTTTTTTATTATACATATATAACACCCAAAATGTTAGTTTTCTTTCATTACACTTGGGGCAACTCAATTATTTACCTATTTAATAAAAGGGGTAGGTTTCGCATTACGAAAAACGCTGTTCACACTGATCTAAACTATTCGATAGACACAGTGTAGGTAAAGTTAGAGGTATCGACCGGATCGGCCCACTTACCCAATCACTCGGTCGTGTTTGTTGCAAACAGACACACACACGGCATACAAATGAGAGGCTAATTGTCGCGGGTTCAACAATGCCGATGCCTTCTACACACATCATCTATACTCGATAGTATAGGGGTAACTGGGGTAACTTTAACCGCCGTAAAGCACAATAAAATACGGGCCTGTTTCACCGGTAACAGATTAAGTGCATGATAGACTATCAGTATCCTTATCTGCCAGATAAACTACAAATTTTCATTAAGATATCTACCAGATAACTGTCTAAAGCTTAAGCTGTAACCGGTGAAACAGACCCTTAGTCCTTGTCTATCCATAGCATTTTTAATCTGTGCTTTCGTAAACTGTGATTCTTTTATCGGTTTGAATAAGTGAATACGCATTGCTAAAAATCACTGATTCAAACTTTGTGTTAGCTAAGAAAATCTATAGCTGCATTGTATCCACGTTTGTTTTGATTTTCGAATAATTTTGAAAAATTATCTTTGTGGTTTCCAAGTGAGAGAACTAACCGAGTAGTTGATTGTTTAGTGTATAAGAAAGACCTGCCAAAAGCCATGCCAAACTTAAACTATTCGTAAAAGAAAACACCTAGAAAATAGGTATGCAGATTGCACAAACATTTTTTCCCGATGTTCTAACCGAACGCACGCAACCTTTTGATGCGGTTGTCATCAAAAAAATAACTAAGGCGCAAATAAAATAATAAATTATACAGTGTTTAATGTGAGACTGAAGCTTGTAATAAGGTTTCATAAAAACGTTTACAGTCTGACGATGCAAGACAAGAGATTCCAATTACACGTCCAGAAATGAAACTTCTTCAAACACTTGCGTTTCTTTGGAATTAATCAAGGAACAATTATGGCCCTGTTCCTTGCTTGTAGTTTAGCTAGTGGTTTTCTTTTATTTCTCGTTTTAATTCTGAAACGGGCAACTGAAATTGTACAAGTTATGTTGTTATGTGAATTTAACTACCTGTGCCATGTACGTTATTTTATGAAAATATCTCCCCATCTTTTCTAGTGGGTCTTCAAGGCGATTAAAGGATTCTTACAGAAGACATAATGGACAATATATATTAATTTCTAAAATTACGTATATACATAAAGTGTTCATTTTAATGTGCATTTTGATTTTGTGTAAAACGTTTGATGGCGATTTTCAAATGTCGACTCGACAGAACAGATCTCTCGTACGCAACAGCAACGATAACATCGTTATACTAAAAATACAAGAAACTTCCCGAAAGCTTTGTATTTTTAAGTTTTGATTTCGGGAATTTCAGTCAGCAAGAACTTAATTGAAACGATTCTGTGTTTTAGGCCTTTTAACAGATGTACGACTAAGTTACATTGAATTAAACTGAGAATATGGTCTAGCGTTAGGTTTTTCTATCAATTATTTATTGTCCCATACAATAAAACATTTCTCTGTTAGTTATAATAGACCAGGGTTTTTAATTTTTTAGAGGGAAAAAAATAGTAGTAGGATGAAACCCATTAGAAAAGGAGGGGAATATGATAAAAATGAAAGGAAAAATAAATTACGGTCGATCTGAGTTCGGGAAGTGGGAGGGGGTGGGCTTTTAAGGGGAGAAAATGGTTTATCTCGATTTGCGGTGAAACTACTAGTCCTATGAAAAAAAGTTATATGGCAAAGTTGTAGGTAATAAAACGATCTACAACTTTTAATTCACAACTTTTATACATAGCCTCAAAACTTATGTGAAAAATTCAAATAACCAAGTTTTTTGTTTTTTTATTTATCTTTTTCAAAAATTATTATTTTTCTACGAAATTTGGTGAAAACCTACCTATTTATGTCCCAAATACACTGTGATTTATTTAATTGAAAATATTATTGTTTTCACCTTATTTTGACTTAATTTTCAAAAATATAGACCAATTTTCAATCGAAAATTCACGTGTCAAAATATTAGCTTTTTTATAAAAATCTGTATGCTGTTTGTTCATTGAAATCTCTATTTTCTGATGGTTAAGAAAAATATATATACATTACAGTAGTAAATATTCTCAGAAAATGCACAAAACCGAAACAAAAATTTGTATCATTAGGTACAATTGCATCATAAAAATGTGATTTGTCTTTTCAGACTATATAATAATAATAATAATATAATAAACTGTTTGTATAATGTGCAATAAGTCGGATTATAAGCAATTATATGAAATAAAAATTGCAAATATCACATTTTTATGATGCAATTGTACCTAATGATACAAATTTTTGTTTCGGTTTTGTGCATTTTCTGAGAATATTTACTACTGTAATGTATATATATTTTTCTTAACCATCAGAAAATAGAGATTTCAATGAACAAACAGCATACAGATTTTTATAAAAAAGCTAATATTTTGACACGTGAATTTTCGATTGAAAATTGGTCTATATTTTTGAAAATTAAGTCAAAATAAGGTGAAAACAATAATATTTTCAATTAAATAAATCACAGTGTATTTGGGACATAAATAGGTAGGTTTTCACCAAATTTCGTAGAAAAATAATAATTTTTGAAAAAGATAAATAAAAAAAACAAAAAACTTGGTTATTTGAATTTTTCACATAAGTTTTGAGGATATGTATAAAAGTTGTGAATTAAAAATTGTAGATCGTTTTATTACCTACAACTTTGCCATATAACTTTTTTTCATAGGACTAGTAGTTTAACCGCAAATAAACCATAAACCATAAATAAACCATTTTCTCCCCTTAAAAGCCCACCCCCTCCCACTTCCCGAACTCAGATCGACCGTAATTTATTTTTCCTTTCATTTTTATCATATTCCCCTCCTTTTCTAATGGGTTTCATCCTACTACTATTTTTTTCCGTTTTTGACCATTTTTGAAGCTATCTGCACTGGTCTATAATAATACCAAGCTAAAATAATCTTTCATCAACAATTCGATTTGTGAAATCGAAAAACCATAAAATAAAATAGAAAAGAAAGAACGTGGTCGTACAATCGACGTCAAACGCATCTCGATTCGATCGATTGTGGAAACATCGAGATGGACGGCTTATGCCTGATTGATGTATCGGCAGGCTTTGGGCAATTCTCAGATTAGTCTGTTATTGCTGGCTATTCTTGCCTTCGCTTTGATTTGTGCTAAAGAATATTTTTCTTGTTGTTAGGACACATTATTTTGGTGCGACAGTTTTTATTGTAAGCTTTATTTGTATTCGAGATTTGTTCCAAAGTTTGATTTGTGTATAACTGCGATTAAACCGCTTGGTAAGCGTGGTAATTATACAATTTCTCCAGGACCTATAAAGGGTTTTATGTTTTATATGCGCCCTCGTACAGTGCGTTTATAAATTGTTATAATGTTAACGTGAGTTATCATAATCTATCTATCGTAATAATACTTGATGTATAAAGTTTATACCTTAAAATTATGAACAATATGTACCTACGCACTAAAATAAAGTTCTGGGTAATCTATTCTTACGAGTTATTTTTGTATTATGCGAATCTACAGGTTACAGAACGTTACCATAAAAAGTCAAAACTAGGTCAAAAACAGCTATGCAAAACAATTTAACGTCTCTGTGCATAATCCTAACGAAAAGTAATGGCTCGAAATAAAAATAACTTTAAAAACTAATAACCGGCTGACGCGAAGTTGCTCGGCGAGTTAAATACCGCGGGAACTGTGCGGTTAGTGCTCAAATATTTATGACCACAAATTACAAATTAGTCGTTATGCTCTTTTTGTGGAAAGAAACTTCGCGTTTTCTCTCTGGGATAGCACCCTCTTTCTTTATGTCAACATAGGAAATCATTCTATCATAGGCTAAGAAATAGCGTTCTGAATCATCATAACATCATCATAACACCCCTATTCACGTTCCCACTGCTGGGACACAGGGACTTCTCTCTTAACGAGAGAGATTAGGCCTTAATTCACCACGCTGGCCAAGTGCGGGTTGGTGAATGACACAATGTCCTTTAAACTTTTTTTCAAAGTTCTTAGAACATGCCGGTTTCCTCACGATGTTTGCCTTCACCGTTAGAGCACGTGTTTATAAAGCACACATAATTTTCCAAGAAGAAAAATCAGAGGTTCGCGGCGGGGTTCGAACCCACGACCTTCGGAATGAAAGTCGAGTGTGCTCCCACTTAGCCAACACAATATTAAACTCTGAATATTTGACTAGAACTTAAGCTTGACTAAGTTCGTCTATGGTCCAATGGGCAGTGTAAACAAAACTGCTCAACCCATTGTGACCCATCCAGCTCACAGCGGCTTCAAAATCCGGTACCTAACTAAATTTTCTGCAAGCTCTGACCAAAAGTTATTGAATCAGGAAGTAAAGCGCCGGGTCGTAACTAAGTTCTAGGCTAGATACCAGCTGCCAGGTACGCGGCGTATCTAATCGGTTCCACCGTAAAACTGGATAGTTACATGGTCTGTTAGCGGGACGGTGGAGATAATAGCTGAGATATTCTATCCATATTTTTGCACCCCTATTTCCAGGTTTATTCTTGAAACGATTCCGTGGAAGTTTCAAAGAAATGGATATTTTGTTTTTTATTCTTAAAACCTTAGTTGTTTCAATAAAATCTTGATAGAAAAGTTGGCTTAAACATTGGGCGGCAGTGGATAGCTGTGAATATAATAATTATAGATTTAAAGGCACGTTCTTCACGTTGCTGAAAGGATTATCAAATATTAAATTCACTAAAATGTTACACGTATCCACACGTGTAATTTTGAAATTAATTTATGAAATTATTTTGAAAAATCTCATAAAAATAATGATTTCCCAGTGGCTACAGTATAATATTATATATTGACATATTGTCCCAAAAATCCTAACATCAATCACAATCGACATAACATTACATAAGTGATGTCATCCTACGGAAGCGGAAACACATCCATTTTGCGACAGATACACGTCATCACGAACAAATAGATCCTGTCAGTTTGGTTATCATGACTCTGGGCACGCCTATTGATGGATGAGGGAGACTGATGAACGATCATATCATATTAAATCACTAGCTTTGTGATATAACGTAAATCGATTGTCATTGAAAAAAAAATGTTTCGTGTAACTTATGGTTAGACTAAAGCACCTATGCCGTAGCACAGAATAAACTTACTAAATGTTCCGTGAATATTTTTTTGAGTAACATGGTGTTTTCATTACCACTTTCATCCTCAATTTTTATAAGTTATACAGCAAATTATCACTGATAATAAAGAGCCAAATGCGCATTTCGTTTTTTTATCTTTACAGTACTAATCACGATCTCAAACCAAAATAGAAACCGAAAACCAACGATCCCAATGTTCTACACTAATTTGGGCGCTTCATTCTTTGTCTTATAAATTGATACGTCACAGTCCAATCTCCGCTGGAGCTACATCTATCAGCCAACCCTCCGACTCATTTACACAAAACGCAGAATTCTCACGAATATGTCTTCTTTCTTCTATTTATAATTTAAATATTCCTATATTTATATATGACCCCGCTCAATCTGTGTAAACCTCAATTCCGGAATGAAAAGTGTAATAAAATTATATTGCTCTAAGAATATGTTACTCGCGTGGACGTCATTTTGCCAAATATACCTATGTTCGTAACAAGAGATAGCAAACCGCAGCCGGCAGATGTTGGAGTCGACAAATTTAAACGAAAATAAAATCAAACAAGCGGAAAATCTATTTATTTTTTGGTTTGCATGAAGTATTTGCTATAAACAAGTAGTCCTACGAATACTTGTTGTATTTGTAGTAGGTACATTTCTTATCTAATAGTCAGTTGGTAACTAAAAAAATAGGTGAGTATAAAACGTCTTATCCGTTGAAACGATGTCTCTCTTTCTCTCTCTCTCTCTCTCTCTCAAGAACCAGCAGCACTACTACCAAATAATTCATTTTGCGGATAATTTCGGATATTGCGAGTTATCCCGTTTTCATCCCAAATGCGTCCTAATGATTGATGGTCATCGTCTGACCGGCCAAGAATCCTGACCTTCGTCTTACATGGGGTAAAAAGCGACGCGTGTACTGGGCCGGAATCAAACCGATTATACGGGGCCAGACATGGTGTTGTTAGACCATTAGGGACGATTTATAATGCCTACTAGATAAAGCTTAGCAAAAAGCCAGCACGTAAAACTATTTAGATTCCGTGGCCCCTTTACTCTTTTATAAAAAAACTAGCTTTCCGCCCGCGGCTTCGCCCGCATTATATTAGATTTGAAAAAAAAAAAAAAAAGTAAAAGGTACCCTATGTCCTTCTCCTGGCTCTAAACTACCCCCCTGCCAACTTTCAGGCAAATCCGTTCAGCCGTTCTCGAGTTATAAGTTCAGGCACTAACACGACTTTCTTTTATATATATAGATAAGAAAAGAAGATATAATATTTATTTTCATCACATTGATACCAATATTTATTACGAATTATTGGAATAAAATATACATACGTTTAACGGCATTTAAGATCATCTACAAACCTTTTTGTGAATGAAAATATCGGTAAACATTTTAACAAAACAAACATTTTGAAAACTTCGGTCTGATATCCATCAAATTCGCGTAACAAGTGTAAATATTCATTATGTACAACGGGAATTACTCACGTATTTACATAGGAGTTAAACAACTCTCGACGTTTCGACCACATCAAGAGTAGTCTTTATCAGGAGGAGTGAGCGTCCCGCCGAGCTCCGTCTCCTCTCAGGTCGCGCGCGCGGTTCTCACTGCGGGCGATGTACCGGAGCGCGCGGCTGCTCAGCGGCGGTGGTGGGGGTAAAGGCGGTACGTGTTGGTGCCCGGCACCAACAGATGTAGTTGCTGGCACTGTATGAACGTTCACCTCATCGTCACTACTGTCATCTTCTACATCTTGTGTAGCGTAACACACTGCACTGATCGTGTCACCCGACGAAGGCAACGGCCCTTTGTTGACGCGAAGACCATGAAGACACGGAAGCCAGGCAGGTGGTACAGCCCAGCCCTTGTCCCTATTAAAATTCCGAGTACGGTTGATTTCAATAGCTTCGCGGATTTTTCGGGGCACGAAAAACCTTTCTCTGGCCAACACACGAGCCTTGTCGAAGCGAATGTAATGTGATGTACCAGCTGTCAGCGCATGCTCTGCTATGGCTGACTTATCTACATCCGCATTCTTCATAGCACGTATGTGCTCAGTCAGTCTGGTGGAGATGTTACGCTTCGTTTCGCCCACATATGAACTACCACATTCACATGGAATCTCGTAAACACCCGGTATAGACAAAGGATCTCTATCCTTCGGGGAGCGCAGTAGATCTCTTATCTTTGTGAGAGGACGGAAAATGGTGTTTATATCCAGGCGTCTGCGCAACAAATGACCAATTTTATCCGTCACTCCCTTGACAAATGGCAGATACGCTACAGCTCTCTCTGCGGTAACCGGGCGTTTCCTTGATGACGGCTGCGCTATGCGAAAACTTTGTTTCCATCCATAGCCATTCGCACTTAACACATTTCTTACATGCGAGAGCTCCGTATCCAGGTATTGGTGGTCGCATAGCTTCAAAGCTCTGTTTATAAGTGTCCTGGGTATACTAGCAAGATGGGAGGGATGGTGATGAGAGTCAGCGCGTAAATACCTATCTGTGTGTGTTGGTTTACGGTATACAGTGTGTGATAAGTGACCGAAACCATCTCGTTTCACCAACACGTCCAGAAATGGTAACTCTCTATCAAGTTCTCTTTCCACGGTGAACGCAATATTCGGGTGTCTCGAGTTCAAATGTTCTAATAACCCTTCAATTTGTTCCTCCTGTACAATTGCGAACACATCGTCTACATAACGCCACCAATAACGCGGCCTTCCAGGTGCCGTCGACAACGCGTCATTTTCAAACCATTCCATGAAGAGATTGGCTATTACCGGAGCCAATGGTGATCCCATAGCTACGCCATCCAGCTGTAGGTAGTACTCTCCATGCCAGGTAAAGTAACCACTTGTGAGAACAAACTCTATCACTGGCATATATTCACTAGGTACCGTTGAAGAAAAACATAGGTTACGGATGATAGAGATTGTCTCAGTAATCGGCACTTTTGTAAATAGGGATGTGACATCAAAGCTAACCATTAACTCTCCGGCATCTAAAACCACGTCCTCCAGCAGTTGTGTAAAGTGGGTGGAATTCTTTACAAAACTGGTTGAACGGCCTACAAATTCCTGTAGCACTCCGGCCATGTATTTTGCTACTTTGTACGTAGGCGAATCTATTTGGCTTACAATAGGACGGAGAGGCCAGTTCTCTTTATGTATTTTGGGTAGTCCATATATCTTGGGTGTAGTTGGGTTTGTCGGACGCAAACTACCGTACAGCTCATCCGATAATGTTCTGAGTAGGTCTTGCAACTTTGTAACAACCCTAGCAGTCGGGTTATACGCGACCTGTTTATAAGTTACGGTGTCACTTAATAAGTCGGTAATCTTAGTCTCGTATGCCACGGTGTCGATCACTACAGTTGCATTACCTTTATCGGCTGGTAATACTAATAAATCTGGGTTTCTGCGGAGGCTGCGTAACGCTAAAAACTCACCCCTAGAAATATTAGATTTCGGTAGTTTCGCCTTTCTAATTAATGATGCAACGTCCTGTCTAAAACAATCAGACTCATGTTTAGGTACCTTGTTTCGAGCGATCGTGTCTTCTACACTTGTAATAATTGTTTCAATTGGTATTCTGTGAGGTGTAGGGGCGTAATTAAGGCCTTTAGCTAACGCTTGGGTCATTTCATAGGTAAGAACATGCGATGAAAGATTTACCACAGTAGTTTTCATCTCAACTGAAACATTATTCATTGGTGGTTGCTTCGAACTTCTTATCAGGCGCTCTAACTTTGACTCGTGAGTACAAGTTATTTGATCCCTTAACTTACTCGATCTAATAAAGGACATTGCATCTAGGACATTCCACAATCTGGGCGTTAAAATGTGAGCAAGATGAAGATGTAGGCGAAACAATTCTTCGGACACAAGTGATATTTTCCTATAATAATCACGCACTACCCGCACACACAAATCTTTGTTCACTTTTTTAAAGAAACTATCATGGTCCCGGAAACATTTTATAGGTTTTATTTGTGCAAATTTCGGTATCACACCCACTTCATTACACTTTTTCACATATATTAAACCACATTCCAGTTTGACCCGTTTAGTTCTCAAAAACATGAACCGCTTCACAAATTTATTTAGAACTACCTTCCCGTGAAGATAAACTATTTCACTTTCAAAATTTTCGTGAGTTATACTATTCATTATGTACAACGGGAATTACTCACGTATTTACATAGGAGTTAAACAACTCTCGACGTTTCGACCACATCAAGAGTAGTCTTTATCAGGAGGAGTGAGCGTCCCGCCGAGCTCCGTCTCCTCTCAGGTTTTTCTTCAACGGTACCTAGTGAATATATGCCAGTGATAGAGTTTGTTCTCACAAGTGGTTACTTTACCTGGCATGGAGAGTACTACCTACAGCTGGATGGCGTAGCTATGGGATCACCATTGGCTCCGGTAATAGCCAATCTCTTCATGGAATGGTTTGAAAATGACGCGTTGTCGACGGCACCTGGAAGGCCGCGTTATTGGTGGCGTTATGTAGACGATGTGTTCGCAATTGTACAGGAGGAACAAATTGAAGGGTTATTAGAACATTTGAACTCGAGACACCCGAATATTGCGTTCACCGTGGAAAGAGAACTTGATAGAGAGTTACCATTTCTGGACGTGTTGGTGAAACGAGATGGTTTCGGTCACTTATCACACACTGTATACCGTAAACCAACACACACAGATAGGTATTTACGCGCTGACTCTCATCACCATCCCTCCCATCTTGCTAGTATACCCAGGACACTTATAAACAGAGCTTTGAAGCTATGCGACCACCAATACCTGGATACGGAGCTCTCGCATGTAAGAAATGTGTTAAGTGCGAATGGCTATGGATGGAAACAAAGTTTTCGCATAGCGCAGCCGTCATCAAGGAAACGCCCGGTTACCGCAGAGAGAGCTGTAGCGTATCTGCCATTTGTCAAGGGAGTGACGGATAAAATTGGTCATTTGTTGCGCAGACGCCTGGATATAAACACCATTTTCCGTCCTCTCACAAAGATAAGAGATCTACTGCGCTCCCCGAAGGATAGAGATCCTTTGTCTATACCGGGTGTTTACGAGATTCCATGTGAATGTGGTAGTTCATATGTGGGCGAAACGAAGCGTAACATCTCCACCAGACTGACTGAGCACATACGTGCTATGAAGAATGCGGATGTAGATAAGTCAGCCATAGCAGAGCATGCGCTGACAGCTGGTACATCACATTACATTCGCTTCGACAAGGCTCGTGTGTTGGCCAGAGAAAGGTTTTTCGTGCCCCGAAAAATCCGCGAAGCTATTGAAATCAACCGTACTCGGAATTTTAATAGGGACAAGGGCTGGGCTGTACCACCTGCCTGGCTTCCGTGTCTTCATGGTCTTCGCGTCAACAAAGGGCCGTTGCCTTCGTCGGGTGACACGATCAGTGCAGTGTGTTACGCTACACAAGATGTAGAAGATGACAGTAGTGACGATGAGGTGAACGTTCATACAGTGCCAGCAACTACATCTGTTGGTGCCGGGCACCAACACGTACCGCCTTTACCCCCACCACCGCCGCTGAGCAGCCGCGCGCTCCGGTACATCGCCCGCAGTGAGAACCGCGCGCGCGACCTGAGAGGAGACGGAGCTCGGCGGGACGCTCACTCCTCCTGATAAAGACTACTCTTGATGTGGTCGAAACGTCGAGAGTTGTTTAACTCCTATGTAAATACGTGAGTAATTCCCGTTGTACATAATGAAGTGTAAATAAACCAGATCTCCCCTCCTCTTGTGTTCATTATCGTCATATTTTTCGAGTACACTCTATTGATGCGTGTCCATGCATAATGCGTACCTAAAAGAGGCTAAAAGGACCGGTGCCAGGCACTTGAAAAACATCAAACCGCACCTGAAAAGCCATAGACAATGGTGGTTCGAGCATAGTCTAGCTAGCCGAATAATTTATGGATTAATTTCAAAAGTAAATTTCGAATATCTTTTGGAGAATAATTAACCGCAATTCAAATCTCAGTTTTAACGTTAAACGAGAATTCACTACAACGACAAATGCACTGTCACAAGAACAGACCAACATGAAAGAAGACATAAGCTACTTGGATGAAAAAATTGCTAAACTAGAGGAAGAGAACATAAGACTAAAGAAGACGATACACGAAATTCAAGAAAACCAACAACAAAAAACTGACAATAAACAAATAACACCTATCTTCGAAAGCAACAAAAAGTTGGTAATTTACGGACTCGAAGAATATCACAATGAAGAAGAAAGACACCTAGAATATAGAATAATTCGAATGTTCAACGAAGTAATGAATACAAACTTGAGCGGGTACGTCGAAGATATTAAACGAATGGGAAAATACGGACGCAGACGTCCCGTCCTCCTGGAATTAATAAGCAAACGTATGACTAAGTATATACTTCGGAATGTTAAGGCCTTCAAAACTACAGGGATA
Organism: Chloroclystis v-ata; assembly: GCA_963691955.1. Lineage (NCBI taxonomy): Eukaryota > Metazoa > Arthropoda > Insecta > Lepidoptera > Geometridae > Chloroclystis > Chloroclystis v-ata. The sequence goes on along the minus strand of OY829900.1, from coordinate 16,182,059 downwards.
TACGTGTCCGAATTTCTCGATAACAAAACATTACTTGAAAAAAATAACTACAAAACCAAACATATCAATATTGACCAACACGAGCGACACTCGGTATCTCACCTTTCAAACGAAATGCGCCTAAATAATAGTGTACAACGAGCTTCCTACCCATCGACATTTCGACCACGAATCAGTGAACCAACCCTACAACACACAAACACACAGAAAGTCAGTGGTACATTTCGAAACTAATATACTTATACAAAACACTCAAAGCCTGAAAAATAAAACACATATCCTAGAAAATTTTCTTGAAGAACGAAACATACCAATACTCTGCCTTACTGAAACCTGGATACAACAAAACCAACAAAACCTCACACAAGTAAAGGACTATGATTTTGCAGCAACTTTCAACAGACAGCACCACCGCGGAGGAGGGGTAGCCATCCTGACCAGAACGGGAATACAACACAAAGAATTACCTGAGTTCGCAAAACTTTCTACTGAACTATATTGTGAGTGCTGCGCTATCGAATTAACCCAACTAAATATAATTGTAGTAAACATTTACAGACCTAATCGAAGCTTAGAAATTTTCTTTACTTTTCTTGAAAAACTTGTAGCTGTACTTCAAGGAAAATATCTAAAAAGAACAATAATTATCACTGGAGATTTCAATATAGATATGCTATGTAATTCAAAGGAATACAAAAAATTTTGTGATATTATGTTAGAATTAAATTTACCACAATTAGTTAAAATACCTACCCGAATAACAAGCACTACGCAAAGCTGCATAGATCTACTATTCACTAATCACAAAAATTGTACTATTACAGTAAAAAACAACGGAATATCAGATCATTGTAGCCTTATTTGCAACCTAAATATAAAGCTACCACAAAATCAATGCAATTACTACTACGTCACAAAAAGATCTTTTTCTGAAACAAACATTGAAAATTTTAAATTAGCACTTAAAAATACAAACTGGGATAAAATAATATTATGTAACATGAACATTAATGACAACTACACCTCATTCCATAAAACTATTCAACTATACCTAAACCAACACATCCCTTTAAAACGAATAAAACAATATACAAAAATGAAAAAAAAAACATACCTCACAAAAGGAATAAAAAGATCTTGTACCAACAAAAGATACCTTAGAATTATATCTAACCAACTTAAAAGTGTAATCTTTACAAAACATTGTAAGTCATACGACCGCCTACTTAAAAAATGCATTAAAAAAGCTAAAAAACTATCGTACATAAAAACTATGGCAAAATCACATAATAAAATAAAAACAATGTGGTCAACTATTAACGACATTACTAATCCCCGCAAAACAAACCATAAAAACATTAAATTAGACTTACCAAACACTAACAATTCGCCGATATCCGTCGCAAACGCATTTAATAAGTATTTTGCATCCATAGGTAACAACTGCAATCGTCCGCGCACCGATAGATTAGGTTGTGAAGCGTCCGGACGCCCCGTGACCTTGCCGTCAACTAATAGCATGTTCTTAGAACCGGTCTCAACTAACGAAGTTTATAAACTGATAAGACGAATGCATTCAAAATACACCTGCGGGCCGGACGAAATCCCGCCAATACTTGTTAAAAAGTGTATTTCGTACCTTATACAACCGATTACAGTTTTAATAAACCAATCCTTTGAAGAAGGAATCTTCCCAGATTTATTAAAACATGCAAAATTGAAACCCATTCATAAAAAAGGCGGACCCGAGAACAACCCAAGTAGCTACAGACCGATAGCACTACTACCAACTTTTTCGAAGTTATTTGAAAAAGCCATGTCTATTAGACTTAACAAATTCCTTGAAAAATTCAACTTACTTGATAACAACCAGTTTGGTTTTAGAGACAATAGATCCACCGCGCTCGCTGTATGTAATTACACTCAAAAAATATACAACTGTTTTAATAATAAGAAATATGCTATAGGTCTTTTCCTTGATATGACAAAAGCCTATGACAGAGTAGACCATTCCCTACTATTGCAGAAACTTAATAGAATAGGAGTTAGAGGAATCATATTCGAATGGTTTAAATCCTACCTCGATAATAGGAAACAATATGTAGAAATAAGCAACCTTAACCAATCAACATGCGAACTGACTGACACACCCTCCGAAACTTTAACTATAAACTCTTCTATTCCCCAGGGAAGCGTGCTCGGATGCATTCTATTTCTAATATACATAAACGAGTTACCTAAATCGATAAAAACACCCTGTGTACTCTATGCCGATGATATATCACTGCTATTTCCAAGTGGACCAAACGCTGACATTAATTTTATAAAATCAACCCTATCTGACTGCGAACAATGGCTCCAAGATCATAACTTAGAAATAAATTATAATAAAACAAAATTTGTACAATTTAGACCTTACCAAAAACAACAATTAAACTTGACTACCTTAGAAAATTGTTTAAACATAAAGGAAGTACAAACATTTAAATTACTTGGAATAACCTTAGATACTAATCTTAACTGGAAGACACATTTAGACCAGGTAAAATCGAACCTATCCAGATTTATTTACGCACTTGGTATCTTAAAATCAAATACAAACTACAAAACCGCCCTCTCTGCGTACTACGCCAAAGCTTTCTCAGCTTTAAATTATGGTATAGTGATATGGGGCGAAAGTGTAGATTTCAATGACATATTCATACTACAGAAAAAATGTATTAGAATCTTATCTAACATACAACGCCGCGAGAGCTGTAAGCCTCATTTCATAGAAAAAAAAATCCTGACACTCCCCTCTATTTACATATTACAATGTGCTGCACATGTAAGAAAAAACAGACATACATATAAGTCTAAATGTGAAATAGATACGAACTACAATAGACGCCATAAAAATAAGTTAGTACGACCACCTAGCACACTAAAAATAGTGGGAAAAAGTCCAGATTATAGATTAGTCACTATTTACAATAAATTACCTGATGACATCAAAAATGAAAAATTAGACAATGTATTCAGGACTAGATTAAAATCTTTACTAATAAATAAAGCCTATTATACAGTGAATGAATTTATGTATGACGTCTCAATATAAATAAATATGTACCTCTTAGTATGCTGACATGTAAATAAATTAAACTGTATTCTTTCATTTTGACTTTGTACCTATGTAATTGTGTAAATGTTATATAGTAATGACATAATATTTTATCCATAAACTAATTAACTTGACATTCCATATTTTGACTATTTCTTGAATATCCAGTTTATCTTTGACATGTAAATTTGACATTTGGTATTAATTTTAATTATTTTATGGAAATGCGACCAATTGCTGCGCCCTTACAGGGTACATGTATTGACATTAAGCAACTACTTACCACCTAAGCTGACATAAACTGTACATGTATGCAATTAATAAATAAATAAATAAAAATAAATAAATAAATAAACAGTTAGAGAACAGCTCGATTCTACATTGAATTTCAAGTTTTCGCTCCATTCAAATTTGTCAGACATTTTGTAGTTCTATATTCATGTCTTAATGTGTATTTCGATCGTATTTGGTCTGAAAGTTTTACATAATTGTACTTGTTCTTGTATTGGGCGTTTTATGGGCGTAAAATTATTACTTGATATACCTATTTGCCTTCACCGTTAGAGTACGTGTTATTAAAGTGCACATACATTTTTCAAGAAGAAAAATCCAGAGGTGCGCGGCGGGGTTCGAACCCACGACCTTCGGAATAAAACTTGAGTGTGCTGTCACTTAGCCAACACGGCTCTCGATGTGCCTAAGTAAGCTAAAATAAAGGTAAAATTTGTTCAGACCTAAAATATAATAAAAGTATTAGTTCTTAAAATTTCGAGAACACTCAACCAAGGAGAATAAAACGATTCAGTTAATAGCTGAGCATTTCTCAAACAGCAAATAAATATGCCTCGCTCGCTCCTATAATAATTCCAAATCACGTTCTAACTTATGAATATTTCTGGGGCAGCCATATTTGTTTCAGATCTTATCGCGTGGAGAAAATGTTATTTCAAGATCTAATGTTGGCGCAATGTGTGATTTTCAAAAATATTTTGTGAAACTTTCGATTACATTAATATGTGAAATTTTGGAGATCGAACATCAATTTATTCTATTAATGAAGCATATAACAACGCAACGTCTATAATTCCTTATTTAATTATTAATTTTTTTGTTACAAGTAATATACTATTATCAGTTAGTATGACTTTTGATTGCATGGCGATAAAATAGGCCCGAAGCCGTTTCCAAGTAGACTGCAGCCCAAAACGTTGCAAATGAGAGACTGATGACTGAGCAACGATGATTGGACGGGAATGAAACCGAGCAAACGAGGCTGAAGTATGCCCAATACCTAATGGCAATATAAATGTTACTAGCTATGTAAACACCACGGCATCAAACCTTTATGTAAACAATTGTTCATTCTATATTGTGACTCTTTATTTTCATAGTTTATGTTAATAAATGTAGAAAATAAAAAACCTCTTTTTTTCAACTAATTGCTGTGATAAATTATCCTAGAATCTCGAGTCCCCCGTGAATTAGTATTTAGTTCAATTATCTCGTGTTTGCTGTAACTTGTATTGCCGGCCATAAAATCAAACGGTTAAGTCCATGTTCATTCTAGCATAAATACGTAGAATCTATGTCACTTTGTTCAATATCTCACAGAAAAATATTAAACCTTATATTCAAAATTAATTTAATTATCTACATACATAAGTTATTAAAGACTGTCTGTTCTCCGAATATACTAAAATAAATAAAATAAAAGTAACGTTTGGAAATTGTGCGCTTGCGAGTGTAGGGCTTAATTATTAATTACTGAAGCTACTGAACCGATTCAGAAATCCGACTGCACGGGGCCACTGTTATTTCTAAGTGCCTAAATCTAATATTTTCTGCGGAATTAGTTGTTTTCCGTGAGAAAATTAATACTATCACGTTGTAAGCTTGTTATAAAGTGAACCAGCTTGTCTGCTGCAGTATACGTTCAGGACGGTGTCCACTGTACCAGTGCGCCCAATGGCCTGCATTTCCGATTCAGTTGGGAAATCGAAAGGCGTGTTCTTTTTGTCAGCCACGCAGCTGCAACCGTGTTGTAGAGCGGTTAGTTGGATTGTTCAGTGTTTGTTCTGTTCAAGCACAACTGCACATATTTTAAAGCACATTTTTGCTTCAAAGTCAAAGTTAAGAACATTTTTGCTTCGTTATCATTTTAACCTTGTTACTTCCACTGATAGACATATGCCTAGATTAAGTTATTTCAGTCGGAAGTGGCTATTCAACGATCCGGGGTCTCCATTTGAGAACTTTTTTGACCCATTTGGCCACCTTTTCTACGCATTAAATTGCCTGACCTATGTTTTTAACAGACTTATCTGCTCAATATAATTTCTTAGCAATATTATATTTTGTAAAAATACTTAAAAATAAATAGCCGTATTTGCAGCATTATTGCATTATGGTGCAAAATTACAGGCAAATGAGGTTAAAATCAATGCCCCCAATTTACGATGCACGGCAGCGATTTTATGTCGCGATATAATTCATGTTGTGCTTTCACAAAAACCCTGGAATTTTTATCGATGAAACAAATCAGTATTTGATGAAATTTAAATTAAATTTAGGTTAGCTACTTTACTATCTATTTTGCGTCATTGTGCTTACATCGTAAGTACTTATTAAGTTTATACACTTTAACTTACACAAACTTCGACCTTAGCATGGGGCTAGATGTGTGTGAATTGTCCAGCAATATTGATTTCTCTAACAACACACGCTAGTGAATGAGCTATCTACCATTACGACAATAGAACTAGCAGTGATAAAGCACCAAGAAAAAAGGAGTGGGACTACATGTAACTAGTAAGTTAAAAAGAGTTTTTGTCCAACATTCGTTCTCTCTGAGTTATAGCCTTTGTATTCAAGGGGCTGCAAACACTTTACCGTCAGTCCGAAAGTAATCCTTTCTAACTTTTAAAATAAAAGCGGTTGGAGTGATTTATGTCGTTTTAAAAGCTAGCATAGTTGTATGTGTTTATCGCCTGTTTGATGTTTCGCATTTGCTATTTGTGGCTTTCCTTTCGTATTTGCATTCGTGATAGCTTTGTGTAAATCTATTTTGATCACAGTTAGCGGTTTAATTTGTTTTAATGCAAGTTTATTTGAATAGTCAATATACAGTTAAGGATGTCGATGTTTGTTAGTGTGTTTACACTAACCCTGTACTGTTATTTAATGACTAGCTGCAACACATGGCATTGCCTGCGTTAAAAAAGATATTCCCTCCAAAAAAATAAGCATATTTTTCCCGCATTATAATTATCCAAAGGAAAGAACTCGGACTACGAGTATACCTCCCTTGACGTTGAACGAAACAAAGTGAATGTTTGTTTTACATAGTTTTATCCTGAAACCCAACTTTTCCTGAAACATTGATCTAATAAAACAACTTCTATACTGTCTATATCCATTAATACTCAACATTCCGTGGACGAAAGTTTCGGAGATGTTTTATTGAATTTGTTTCAAAGCAGTGACCTCTCCCAAAAGAAAACATCTATCAAAATAAAAAAGTCTTAAATAAATTTGGAGAATGTAATGGACGATTGCGGGTATTCTCTCAATATAACCCTTCCTCTTGGATCTTTGTTTTTCTTTGCCAATTCGGAAGACTATGAGATGAACTTAATTTTTCCGGTTTAGTCAATTTCTGGCACTTCTATTTCATATATAATCTTAACTTTCTTTTGTTCTTATAGCTAGTATAAGTTCCTCATAAATAGACTTGGACTTAAATCTATGGTATGCATGTTGACACCGCTCAAACGGCTTAATTTAGGCTTTGTGTGAATAAAGCTTTGTTCAACAATATAAGCCCGGTTTTGTACGACGAATTGATTTCAACATTTTATAGGATTTTTTAGTAAAATAATCTGGAATAATAGGTATTTTATTTGATTGTTGGTTGAACGTGCTTATTTGAAAAACTACTGCTTCGATTTTCAGAATGCATGAGAGTTAAATAGTTGATGTAGTGCTATTCATTATAAGCAGCCCTAAAAGAGTAACGCGCACATTTGTCGGCACATACACAATAATTTTATTTTAATATAAATAATTATAAATAGAATTATGTGAAAAAAATATATTCTTTGATTTACCAGCTATATAATTTGATACGCTATCTATTTTAAATCTAACAAAAAGTAATCTATGTAAGCGGTAAAATATTCTCTAATTTACCACATAAAACATAAAGGGAAAAAGTGTCGGAAAAATGGCATGAAAACCCATTAGAGTCGATCGCAGCCGCCAGTCACTGTATATGTTCGACATCTAATATCTTTCACGCGATAAAAATGCCGAAATTCGATATCAGACGAAAATACGACATTCGATTATAAGGCCCCTATTTCCGAAGCGGTAAGTAGGCGTCAACCGATGGATACAGCCTCCTCAAAAGACAATACAAACCTTTCAGTCAAAGGTAAAGAAAGAAAGCGACGAATCTAATAAACGGAGCCCGTATCCATCCCGTTTGTTTTTACACATCCAGCAGAGCTGGAGCCGCAGCACGCGCGGCGTCGCCCCTCGTTAGTCGATATCGATATGATTTGCGGGAAACGCAGAAGATCTCGATAAATTGGTCGCGATGGACGTCCAATTCTCGGAAATGGAAGGGTACACCCCTGGGAACGGCTTTCACAATAGACCTTCCCGAATGAGAGCCATTAATTCGCATCTTTGTTTTATAAAGGCACAAAGTGACGGGAATTGACGTTATGTGAGCTCATTTAACGATAATTCACTTCAAAAACGACGGACAGGAACGTTTAAGCCGGCCCTTTGCTTTTTTGTTAACGAGGTTAAGCTCCGGATATTATGCCCAATTGCTTTGCAATAAAACGTATTGTAACTCGAGCCGGGTAACCTTCAGTCCTTTCCACAAAAAATAGCAGTCTAGAGTATTAAATGATTCGACCATTCAGCTGCAATTACACTTACGACCCTTTTCAATGTTTATGAAACGTAATAAAAGAACAGAAACATCTCTAACCCGACTGAACAATATGCACGTCCCGCGCCGACTGGTGCTCGAGTTTGAGGGCCAGCGCGCATACCAATTGCCGCAAGATTTTATTGATAAAACCACGTAAACCACAAACAATGCTGGCGGATGTATCTTTTTTATGAAACTATAGAGTGGATGAGAGAATGGATTTACGACTGTTTGCGGGGCAACGAATCTGTTCATGGCAATCCGAACGGACTCGCATGAGGGACATAAAATCTCGCATAGAAAACAAGAGCCAATAAAATGTTCGTTTTATGTGAGCCGGGACGGATGGCGGTGCGGCGATTTATGCGAGCCAGTTGTCAGCTAAAGTGTGCCGGGACGTCCACCTCAAGAGCACTATTTGCTAGTTTAGAGTGCTGTTTATTCTGTTTATTGCCATTTTTAGAAACAAACACTCCGCAGAGACAAACACGCTTTCATCAGAAAGTCATGAGACAAATACACCCGCTCTATTACAAATAGACCTGAACTTCTGTTTTATTACGTCATTACATTTTCTATTCCCTTAACGGCACTTGACGTTATTTTAGCTGTTTGCATAAATCACGTTTATTTACATGAAAATCGCCGAATAAACTTGGAAAAGTTAACGCAATTTCTACGCAACATCTCTGCAAAATCATAACCTAAACTTATTAATCCTTATAAAGTGTAACAACCCCGAAAGATTATGATAAGCCGAAATGGGAGTAAGTTCATGGAGATTATGCAGTCGTTTTGAACTTTGTACACGTAATGAGCCAAAAAATGGGTCCACAGTAAGGCCCCACTCCAGCCCGCAACCAACTTATTGAGCCTTTACATCGATACAGCCGTTCAACATCCATTCCTATGTTATATTTTATAGGCAGTTCATAAAATAACTTTTTCGAATATATTAGAGGAACGTTTTCGAGGAGGCAATATTTTTAACGTTTATTGGTATTTTGCATAAGCTACCGGTATAGCGCGACTGATATTATTGATACTTACGTCTACTTTGCTTGATTTATATGGAGTCAGGTGTCGTATTTTTAGCTTCATAAGACCTTGAAGTCCTTTTGCTTAAGGTCTGGAAGAATTACAAATGATACTATTTAGTTAAAGTTTACAAATTAGAATTATTATATATCCAAGACTTATATTTTAGTTAGATAAACCGTATATATTAGAAACGATAAGGCATGCCTTTACCGAGATCTTGTTAAAATGCCTGCTAACGAAGTTTTCATAATCATAGAAGCCTGGGGATAAAGGCAACCTACCTGTACCCACGCTTCCCAAAGCTTCCTTATTATTTGATATCCGGCTGAACCGCACCCAAAGGGGCTTGTTTGTTCTTGTTTACAATTTTTAATGAAACCCGCCGCATGACTGACAAATAAACTTTCCTGATAGCTATCAAATAGCTCCGTTTGACCTAAGCAGCTATACTAGTCTTCTATACTCTATGCTTCTGATCATTTCGGTACATTCCATATTTCCATAACCGTGTACTACTAAGGGCCTGTTTCACCGGCTACAGATAAAGCTTCAGATAGTTATCTCATAGATATGTCAACCAAAATTAGTAGTTTATCTGGCAGATAAGTTACGGAGAGGCTGTCTGACACTTTTTCTGTCTCTAGTGAAAGAAACCCTAAATTTACTTAACTTTACTCATATTGTCTGTTAAAATATAACGATAATAGTTACATACTATAAAAAAAATATACTGCTTTACAACTCGAGTCAATATATTTTTTGTATTTTCATTATTATAGTGCCTTTTTCTCTCTGAATTTTACCTTGAGTTTATTTAAGAAAATACGTACCTGTCCTGTAAATAACTAAAAAGCTAAGTAATTGAGTTCTAGATGGCATACTTGAAAATTCGCTGTAGTTTTTGTGCCGCTGTCACTTTACTTAATAAGGTACGAGAGGACTTTAAATTATTTTCTTTTCTTAGTTGAATTTTTTTTTGGTGCAAACAATGTATATTTTTCTTTAGCCATGTTTTGAGTTTGGTTTTAAATGTACAGATGGCCCCATAACAAACACAGATCTTAGCCAAAAGCAAAGGTCTGTTGAAAAAGCCGCAAGTTTTTATGATGCGTGAAGTAATTCATCTTCAAGTTTAGTATGTCGCAGCTCGGGGGAGTTAGACGTTCGGTCCTGTATCAACGCGTTATGAATACCAGAGTGGGTGAAATATAGCCTAGGTCGAAGCGAGTATTCGTATATAGAAAAGAATTGGACTTAATCTATTTGTATTGTATTAAAACAATTGACGTGGAGTGTCCGAGGTGTCCGAGAATACTACTATTACTATCTAAACTCGATCTTTTAACGCAGATGTTTTACTGATGTACAAAAGAATAATGAATAAACACAAATCACACAAGCAACATTTGTCCCGTTGTTGTGTGAATTGTTCAGCAATATTTATTTATTTTTTATTTTTAATCAACTCACTGTGATCACCGACCCTTCTGGCAAGCGTGGTTTTTATACCAAATTCAAAAAAACTTTAATATTTTAAAGGACACCCAATAGTAGAACGTAATAATAATAAGTGCGATGGAAGATGAAAAACGCCTACAAGTAAACCCGAACGGAATATAAGTCTTCTGTATTACCATTTTCATTTACCTCTCGAATCCGGTCAAAAGAGTATATAAGCATCAGCGGAGTCCCGAAATTCGATCTCTCCTGACGAAGCATACAAAGTGAATAAAATCGGGCCACAAAGGTTAGGTTGTGAGGCAACATCGGCGTAAGGAAATCAGATTTATTCCTGGCTGTAACAGATACGATACCGTTACGCTGTTTCAAGTTTCATCGGACAACTAGTTTTCTGCCCCACGGCTTGAAATTAGCTCGGAGTTGTAAGGCTTCGTGATTTCGTGCGGATGAGTAGTACCACCCCATTACCTTTTGTTGGTGTCCCTTGACCCTAAATAACATTAACCCGAATTATATACTAAAGCTTTCGCTGAGTGGCGACCATTTTTGACCAACTACTTATATTTTGTTATAAACCATCTTTGACAATATTTAATTAGCGCAACAAATAATTTTATTAATAATTTTGTAAATTTAAATTTTCTAGATACAAAACTGAGGCTAAACTCTGTCTGCGATGTGGCTACAATGTTCCTTCGTATCATGTTTCAAGTAATATAATATTTATTTTCCCGTATTTTGTTAGCGAAAATAGACAAAACAACCTTGAGAATGATGTCTGCATAAGGTTTTCATAAGCGTAATGGACAGACCTTCATAAAAGCGCTGTAAACAGGGAGTAAGCAAGCTGTAACACATTTTTATAACGTAAGAATGGTGGAATCTTGATGGATCCTCATAAGTTTATGGTTGCACATGTGTCTGAAGGTAGAAGACTTGAAGATAAAATTAATCTTATTAAAATTATTAATCAAACTGTATCATACTCGTATTTACGTAAATAGTTTTAACAATTAACACAAGCTTCGAGGTAACCGCGGAGTGTTGTTGCTGTGTGGTTGTCCATGATGATTACAAGTGTATAAGTCACAAATTATTCGATTACCCTAAACAAATAATTTAATAAATTGTATATTAGTCGAGGTTAAAATATTAGACAACCTTTTTGTTGCTAGTCTACATGATCTGAACCTTTGTGGCTGAAATCCAAAACTTCTATTTACAAAACACTATTCCTTTTTCAAATGCAACTGGTTAAAAAAATCTTGCTTCATGTTTGTTTTATTATTCGTATTTCCAACCCCAGGTGTATCAAGTCCGCGGTAATATTACTAAGGGCAGTACTTAGCCCTGTCAACTCTAACAGCTATTTCCGGACCTGTCTGTTTCCTCTAAACTTGAAACAACTGCTAAAGGGCCTTCATTTTATCAAAGCTTCTGTTTTTGTAGGCTAGTTACTAGTTTGTGTGGTTTTATTAGCTTAGTTGACTTCTTGAGTAATTTAGTTTGTGAATCTTAACACTATTGTGTTACCGCCCACAGCTTTTCGCCTTTTTCAGTTTTTAACAAATTTTGTTGCTATTTGGCATGGAAACAAATCTTAGTAACATTGGAACTCGGTTCAGCCGTTCTTCATCACATACCCCGGAAAACATATATTTAAGTTTAAGTGCTTATTGGGTCAATTTCTCAGACCTATTATTAACTCATAAATAATTTTTATTATAGTGTCAGGGTGTCAATACGTCTAATAAAAATATTTATCTAATGTATATTTTATTGAGTATACATATGTATATTTTATAAAACCTTGCACCCGTATTCGTATTCGAGCTTACAACGGGTCTAGATGTTGCTCTGTGAACTGTCCAGCAATATTTATTATTTATTTTATAACTTAAGTTTAATAAGTTTAAAAACAAGACTGAAGTTATGAAAATTTTCTAACTGATCAGGAGCCTTTTAAGCACTATTTATTTTATAATTCCGCTTCCGCTACCAACATCAACAACAGATGAAACTTCACAACCGCTAGCAAACTTCCATCGACTAATCCCGGAGCGAGCGTGCTAAATTCCTGATTTACTATATCTGGCCCCATTTCACTGCAAACCGTGAAGTTATTGCTATATTTTATAAACTATGATGGTTTAGTAGACGCTCGGGTTTTATAGCGCCGCGGGTTCGAAAACCGTGGAACTCGGGATTAAAGAACCAATTTCTAAATCATAAAGAAATAATAAAATAATAATATTCATCTCAATACGTAAGATTTATTAACGCTATGAAGCAAACTATGACTATGGATCAGCCAACGCAGCGGCGGGCGTTCACCAACAAGATGGACAAATCCATTGAAGACGTAAAACATTCTAATGGAGCGGCATTCTCAGAAGGATGATTGTACAAAACCATAGAGAAAGTTTCGTCGCAATACTGCTGATCCGGGATTATCTCGCAGCATATTTTTCAACCGACTCTCCATCGTGGATTTGCGGCGAGTTTGTTATCGTTAAAGGAAAACTTTATATCCCCAGTCTTTAGTTGCGGTCAAGTAGTTGGCGCTTCGGTTTTAATCTTAGATGAAACACCTTTGTACAGCACAAAGAGCAGAGTTTTAAGTCGATGATTAAGTTTTTATTTCGATGATCTTTTATTGCTAAGTGCCAACGTAACCAGTCTTGAGCTATCGGGATTCAAAGAATATTACACAATGAAACGCGTAACCATGGCTTGCTTTGACCAAGTCATTTGACCATCTTTGTTGGTATACGATCTACGCTGTGTTTTCCAATCCGCTATACCCTTAGATAAATTTGCCGCTCCATTACTCATCGTAACATGAACATGTCAAGAAAATACCCATCTCGAAGCATAGACAAGTTTTATTATCGCTCTCACAAGTACGTACGTAAAGTTATCTTACCTTCTTCTATTCGAATCACAATAATACAAAATATTAAGTTGAAAGTAAACAGATCGACCTGAGATCGCGAACTTTGAAAGCGAGAAAAGATTGCCCCGCATGTGATATAAAGTGCGCATGATATATCGTGAATCACGAAGACAATTCCGTTATTTATCGCATATCGAGCCCTTTGTGCGGCATCTGGTTCACGTAACAATAACGCCAGAAAGAACTTGTAAGGTCGGAAACTTTTCTGCGGGCTGTTACTCATTGCTAAGTATTTTCTTTTACTGGGGTAAATATATTGCGGATTCTAAGTGTGCAAGTCCGTTAAAATTAGGAAGCCGAAGCGAGCTGTCATTCTTTAAGTTCTAATTTGAAAGAAGAAATAGACTAGCTCTTAGTTTGTCAATTTTTTTAATGATTGTTATGCGGGGGCATCCCTTTATATTTTTCAATTTAAACCGACGATTTTAACTACTCAATACAAACAACAATGATTGCTCGATACAAATCAACCGCCCACAACAGTTTCAAAAGCCGTTTCGGTAAATATTTTAACTGTTATCCATTAACGTGAATCAGGCGTTATCGTTAAAATTATTTGCAGACCCGTTAATTGATATCAGGGGAGCCTAATAATTAAACGATCCGATGGCCAAACAAGGATAATGAATTTGTTTTTAAGCTTATGTGATTTAGCGGAGGATAATTAGACAAATATTGGATACTTAGTTAAATTTTAATAAAGGCAAACTAAACTAGCCCCTAAGTGTCGTGTTTAGCACTGCACAGTATGTAGTCAGAATCACGGTGTATTAGAAGAGTTTTCCATAGTTCTTGCGTCTTCTTCCCTGATAATAGTTTCACTGCAAACAGAAACGTCGTCATAATTTGAAGATCAAACACTAATCTAGCAAGAACCTGCCTATATACTCGTGTGATAAATACAAAGAATTTTAAGAAAATGTGATTTACCAGCAAACAAGTAAGGACTTGGTAGAAAAATACAACAAACATTTTTCCAAAAAATAACGAAAGCAGAATTACGTCATAAACTGAATGAAAAGAAAAACAGCGTGAAACGTAAAAACAGTGATTTTCATACAGAACCGTAGGATTTCGTACAAAACTAACAACAGGCAGAAATGTCTCGAGTTTTCTTATAAATAATTCATATATAAATGGCGAATCTACATCTGTCTGTCGTCTCTTCGTTTCTATGTAGATAAACAATGTTTATTTGCTGACTGTGGGGTGTACCGCAGTTACTAAAACCGCGACATGTGTACTGACGGTCATACATATTAATTTGGTTGTTTTTGAATTCGTGAGTTTAAATTTGGAAAACAACATAAGTTATTGATGAAATTCAGCGACAGTGATAAACCCCAAGTGGAGTTGGGTAGATCAGTTTGCTAGACGTTGAAATGATAAATGGACAAAATAATGTCATGAGGCCAAAACTATACACTACTAAACTAGATCTTTAGAGTGATTGTAGTTTCAAACAATAAACTAAAACCTAAAAGCTGCAATCATGGATTAAATAAAGAAAGATGTTCCTACAAAATGTCTTAGCTGCTTGAGTTACGAAGCACAAACCAATAATTGGTGCAAGTCTCCACTGATTTGAACTAGCTCCAACCAGCCTATTCTCGTATGCTCTTTAGCTTCCACAATGTACCCCATATCGCTTCCAAATACAGAACCAAGCTCAATATTCAACCTACGCAGCCATTGAAAACAGACTTTAAGCTAACGGAAGAAGCATCAAACTTGCAGGCACTACCGACGACCGCTTCAGCTCCACATTGCCAGCGGAAATAGAACCTTAAACCAGCAATGTGTAGTTTCAAAATTGTTTAGTTGAATAACAGAGAGTTGGGTATTCCTTCGAGAATCGATGTACGGTTTAAAAGCTTGTCTGTCAAACGTGTTTTTCTTTGAATGTATTGGCGAGTTCGCGGTGTAATGGAAATTTGAGTATAGAGGAAATGATATGTTAACGATTTGATGAGACCTCCTGCCCTTTAGGGCTTATTGACTTTGTACCCGTATCCCTAGACGAGCCTCTGAATATTTGATATATTGAGTGGTTTTGAGCAAAAGCATTTCGAAATATTGACGAACTTATAGTAAATGAAATGATATATTGCGACTTAACTAGTATTTACATCATCTGTTCTTTTTGGCTTTTCATGTTCCTAATAATGTAATAATGTATGTATATTAGTGAAAATAAAAGTAAATACGTTTCAGTAGAAAAAATCCCTTTACAAAGTTATGTGTTCATTCCCAATGTCCATATTCTTAACACGACAGTAATCTACGAAACTTCATCCTTTAACATGAAACAACCACCGAAGCCGATGGCTTACCCCGAAACCGACAAATGTCCCCAAAAATGGGGAGCAAAATGGGAAATGAAACCAGCCGAGTGATTGCTGCGAACCGCCGCAAGAATTGAAACAAATTGCACAAAAATAGAGTTTAATGGAAGCACAGGAGTTAGTTTTCCTTGTGCAGGTATATTCCTAGCGACTTCTATACCCGCCTTAACATACATTAATGAGCACCCCTATTAAAGTTCCCATTGCTGGGACACAAGGACTTCTCTCTTGACATAACCAATTTCTTAATTCACCACGCCTAGTGCTTAGTGAGTGTCACATGTCAATTTATAAATTTCTCAAGAAAAAAAATAATAGGTTTGCGGCGGGGTACGGGGGTGTGTGGAACCCACGACCTTCGGAATGAAAGTCGAGAGTGCTTCCACTAAACCAAACCGGCTTGCCTGTTATTATTCAGAACTTTCCATCTTTATTCATCCATATCGTATTTTTCAAGATAAGATTTTTATCGTTATAATGTAAAAAAAACTTACCGTAATTATCCTTCGAAGTCACGCCAATCAATAACCGAAGATAATTTACTTAGCAGTAATTGCTAATCAGTTAATGGCCGATCAATTAATACTATTGGCTGAGCACACAGCTACGGCCAGTCAACATTAAACAATGTAGACACCTCGGCTTTCTAATTTATTACTTAACAAAACACATTAAGAACATGGGTCATTCACCAACTTGCACTTGGCCAGCGTCAAGATAGAAGTTCCTGTGTCCCAGCTGTGGGAACGTAAATAGGTGTTATGATGGTAAAAGGCAAGTTGGTACTAAAATTTTACTAATCAATTTATTTTCTTTCTTTCTTACTATTCATAAGGCACCAGAAAGCAATCGCTCGATTACTTAATACTCAAAACAAAAATTATATTCTAACGCTGTTCTTCAAAATTACCTGCCTGTTATTAAACTGATTAAAATAACTTTCTCAAAGTAAGTTCGTATTTATTCATCATTTATTTAGCGTTTTAACGTTCCATTTTAAACATCAGTTGACTTTCTCTATTTAATATTCTGTTATAATTTGCCAAGAGGCTGATAAAATATCACTTATCAAGAAAGGCTTTTAAAAGTATATTTTACACAGCACAATTCTAAACATCTAGTACAAAACGTAAGTGAAATCTTGTACAAATTACTCAAATTGTGGATCTGATAATGCGGCGAATCTGCTTGGCACCACAATCTAATTTTAATGATCTTATGAAGAGACATGATCTTAATAAATATTTCCGGCGACTGTTAGGTGATCATATTCGTATTGGGATAAGTAAAAGCGCACCTCTCCTATCTTACCTTCTATCTGATAAGTTATCATTGTCTCATTTCCCTACCTTGAATTGATGTCGGCTTTCGGACTACATTTGACTACACATTGTTATATAAAACTAACTATCCGATGGTTCCGACATGTAGTAACAGTATATTCAAGATCATTTGCTGTAGTTTCTAATATAAAGCGCTCATTAATTCAACTTGAAAGTGAACCAACTAATTACATTTTGACTGTCTCATTACGAAAGCTGCCCCGTTAATTTTTAATGAGTCTACTTGGACTTCGCTATAAAATTTCACGAAGTTACATTTAAAATGTTATCCTGCAAATATTTGAATCTAAATTTATTGCTGTTAAAGATTTTTATCACGGCCGATTAATATATTTTCATAATGTTTTATGGTATTTTATTTTATCTATTTTAAGATCGCCACTTAGTAAAAAAAATATGACTAAAAAGACTATGACTAAAATGTTACGGATGTGGACGCCGTTTTGGCAATTAAAACGTTCCACTGTTAGTCTTAAAATACAATTGAAAGTTAAATTGACATAAATGCGTATACGCTTAATTCCATCAGCATCCCGAAGTACGTTACGCACACAACCCGGATATCATGAAGTATTAACCGGCTCAAAAATTAATCCGGATCTGACGTAAAACAAATTTGAACGTTAATTTAAATTAATTATTGAGTATAATAAAAGAGGATAAAAACAATGGGTATTCCTGAATCGTTTTCACAGTCCTGCTGAGCTTATACAGGCGGTTTGATTTCATCATCGTCATTAGCCATTTGAACCTGCTAGGCCTAGGGCTATATTATGTGCTGCCATTTGTATCGGTTCATCACAAACCTTTGCCAAGTTCGTTCTATCACTTGCCTAATATTATTGGCACACTGAACTCCTCTGCACCTCTGGTTTGATTAAGGTATTGCTAAAAATATTCTTCACATCGTGACATTTATAATAACCTAACTAAGGAGTATTTAAGTTACTGAAAAGAAAAGCAACTGTCATTTTTAGGTTGCAGTTGTTAAGAACGCGTTGCAATAAAATAACTTTAACAAGGAGTATTTAATTTACCCAATAAAAAAATCTGCTGCTAGTTTTACTTTGATAAAGAACGCGGATCGTAATCTAAGCGCTTTCTGCCTACTTGGGCTCTTTGTTTGTTGGTAATATACATAAAAACAATAAATTAATATTTATTTTTTCAATAACCCTGTATAATACAGCTTTGGAAAATACAAATACGGGATTTCCGTAAATTCATATTGGATTACGCAATTAATTCCTGTAATCGCCGCGCTGCTAATTAATATCCAGTAGAGCAAAGAATTGTTTTATAGTCTATACTAATATTACAAAGCTTGTTGGTTTGGTTATTTTTTGCGCATTTTTGTCTTATTATTATTTCCCTGGGACAATATATTAATTCGTGTTGAGGGCTAGTAAATATATTATAATAAGTTACATTTTGTAAGATTGGATAAGTGATGTTTTAAACAGATATTGTTGGAAGAAAAAAACTGCGTTACAAATACCATAAAACATTATTTGTGAAGAAAAATATCTTTTCCCGCAACTAAATCTATTTAAACGCGGGCAAAGTCGTATGGCGAGCTAGTTTATTATAATTATGGCCGTTTTATTGCTGATTGGAACATTTATCAATAATGGGGACGTAATGGTCGCAGTACAATTAAGAGTGCAAGCGTATTGTCGAGAGAATTGGTGGATTTCAGCGTAAATAAATAGGTTTGGCATCGGTTAACGTTACAATATCGGGAATGCGTGTTGGAGGAAACAAATAATGTTTACAACTTTATTGTATACTAGTAGTAAAAGCACGCGAAAGGGTGGAAAATCTGCAACGTACTTTATAGATAGAAAGTCTTTGTGTTAAAAAGCCTTTTTAGTTAGTCGCCAACCAAAACCGACTAGGACAGATAATATTTTATTTACCTCAAAAAGCTCCCATTAGCCACTCAGCCTAAACACGTACCGAAGGAATCACCCGTAAATCAGGCGGGGTGTAAAATCGACCCCAATTAGTCAGCCTGCGCATTAAACTTTACAGTTTTTTTAGCACCCATAGACACCATTAGCCGCAACTTATCTTCATTACGCTGCAACGGTTAATCTAAAAATCCTTTTACCTGACGTCAAAGCGTAGAGAGAATAATAAATAAAATGTTACGAGGTAAGTACCTACTCTGTTCTCGTTTTGACCGCTATTTCGTGGCGTGTGCTAATAATTTTCTCCGTGAAAATTGTTTGTCGGATATTTTTGGTGGATCTTCGATGTTTTTCATGGTTAAGTTTCGGTTGGGGAAGCTTTTTAATTGAAATGTATCGTAGTGTTTATGCGATTATCCGAATAATATAAGGTTCAAGAATATTTATTATTTTGTATCGAGTAGTTGCTGAAGAATTGTCCAGTTATAATTTATTCTTATATATTTTGTATTTTTATATTAGGTATTAAGATAATCCAATTTTGTTTTTAATAAACAGAGGTTATGTCAGATACATAAACAAGTATAGTCTACACGAGGATAGACTCGTTATTCATCTGATATTACGGCTGTGTCGAGCCATATTTTCTAGACCTTCGCTTCGTTTTATTTATAGAGCTTTCGGTCAGCCTAGAAATGTAATAAAGGTTTAATATAATAGACTAGAAGTACCCAACAATACCTAGAACGTTAATATTGTCGAGCTAGGCTCTGTCAGCGTAGAGAATAATTGCTTTTGTTCCTGAAAGAAATAAAAAGATATACTTATATACATTTTCTATACTAATAAAGAAAAGGATGATGATCGCAGTTAGTTGCTACTCCTGGACTGTCTGGTTGATGAAAATAGTTTTAGAATAGAATAGTACCACCAGATTTTTCCCGAGGGGATTTATTTAATATTTTTGATTCGCGGTTCGATTTTCGCCTCGGGACAAAAATTAGTAGTTATATTATCTGCAATTATTTATTCCGAGTGTCTGGGTGTTATATATGTATCACAGAAGTATATATCTATGTATGTAGATTATTATTAAGTATATCAGATATCTAGCACTCGTAACACAAGCGAGCGAGGGGCTAGATGCTTCCGCGCCAGGCACGTTGTATTACTAAATACGCATGAGAAATAGCAAAACCTTTCCCAAGTGGCGGTCTAACGAGACCCGACTGGTTTTGAATCCAGTAATTAGGCTAATAGCCCTAATAGAGGTATCGGCCCACCTTGTGTGGGGTTTGTTGATTTTGACCCCTGGTAGTTATTTGAAGATCGGGTTTCTTAAGCGGGAACTTTTCAGGTTGGTTTTAAATAGTTGATTTAGCAGGTTAGAGTTTGGAAATATTCCATCATAGACCATTTAGAAATGAAATTTATTTCATAATAAGAACACAATGAAATGGCTATTAAAGAAGTTGCCTGCCTAAACTCTTATTATGTGTAGAAAACTAAAGACATAAATCATTCATTCATTCATTCGCATTCCTTTTAAATTCTGAATTAAAAATCCAAAGTAAACTGCTAAAGAAACAAAAAGTACCAGGCTCACATAACAATGAAAGAGTAATCCGAAATGAAACGTAACAGTTTATTAATTAAATGTCAAGTCTATCCCTCTGGCTATAGGGTCCATTTCAGGAATTAGTTTGCCTTTAATTTAGCTGAGCTGTGTGCAAAGTGATGGCCTATAGAGATAGTAGCTAGATTACTCTATCGTTTTGTTTTTATTTTGTTTGCACTAGATAAGCGATGAGTTGCCTCGTTTTTAGGTTATGTTGGTTTTATTTCCACAGTGTGGCATATTTATAGAAACTATTATTTGTCTCTGATCATTAATTGTTCATAATCATATCATCATAACACCCCTATTCACGTTCCCACAGTTGGGACACAGGGACTTCTCTCTTGACGAGAGAGATTAGGCCTTAATTCACCACGCTGGCCAAGTGCGGGTTGGTGAATGACACATGTCCTTTAAACTTTTTTCTAAGTTCTCAGAACATGCCGGTTTCCTCACGATGTTTGCCTTCACCGTAAGAGCACGTGTTTATAAAGCACAAATAATTTTCCAAGAAGAAAAATCAGAGGTGCGCGGCGGGGTTTGAACCCACGACCTTCGGAATGAAAGTCGAAAAAAAGACCTACCCACGGCTTTACCCGTTTATTCCCACGTTTCTCACCTTTAACCTTTACCCTAGGATACATCGACTATTTTAACACCCAAGTACTTAAATTGGCCCAGCCACTCTTGGGTTATAAAATTGCAACTAAAAGTGGCATTGATTTTAAATGATATCTCTGGACGAGTCTGAATTCATCTTATTACTTTGGGTCTAGCTGTTCTTATTCGGCTATGTAATGAGAGAGACAAATAAAAACTCCCGAATCGAAGTGTGGAAAGATCCTCTAATTATTCTTTTGGATACTTTTGACCTTTATCTAAGAGGAAGTTCGTTTAAAGTTTCTTTTTTCGACGATTCCCAACGTATTTATAGGACCTAATTCGTACTTGATTGGATTAAAATCATTAACCTTAATGGAGGCTGTTTTAAATGAATATATGTATGGTTAATGTAAAATAGTAGAATCGTTCTGTCTTAATTAAGAAATTCAAGGCGACAATGCCAAATGATTCATGTAATATAGGTTTAGTAATATGAAGTATTTAAATTTTATTAAGTGTTATTAGATATCTAGGTACCCTTAATTGTAAAGTAAGTCCAACTATGTCTGAGAATCTAAATCGAGTTCCTAGTAACAAACCTAGGTTCTGCCAGACTCTTGTCTTTTTAATTAAATCCGGCTGCATAGATGCTCTTGTTTCAAGACTTGCCTAGAAATCTAGATTCCGTGTAAAAGTACATATGTAAATACAGTTGTACTGTTTACACAACCTAATTTTTTTTTTAAGAGAGGAGATAGTAAGTCCATTTAAATTTATAATTACTATTGATCGTACTACACAAATGTCGTGTTGGCTGAGTGGAAGCATACTCGACTTTAATTCCGAAAGTCGTGTGTTCAAAACTTCAAACCCCGATGGAAACTACATTTTCTTCGTAAAAAATGGATGCCTGAAACGAGCGGTTATAGGACATGTATGTAACATTCACCAACCAGTCTAGTCGTCAATATAGAAGTAATTGGAACGTAAATATATGTATACCTACGTCTCCGGATTTCCTATGAAACAGAAACATTTATTGTTAATAGACCTTAAAATATTGAAAGAACTCATTTTCCTTGTTCTTATAAACTAAACCAATTGAAGTTATACGAGTTTCATTAAACCTAAAAGCTCAAAGAAAACTTCTACCCTTGCGTAAGACTTAAAATCGTGAAATTCAGGCATGACGAATAAGGACGCTCTAGAACTTTAAGCGCAGTTTTGAAAGTTACTAGTTATGACAATTGCAGAGAACTTTAGTTATACAAGTGCACGTACCGAGAGTAGGTAACCTTGTGACAGTTCAAATTATGCCGTTTGCTCTCTGCTGTGTGCATTTTTAATGTCAAAAATACCACCAAATATATTTCTGTCGTCAAAGCGACCAAGGTATAAGAACGGAGATTAACCAGAAGACGGTTACCCTTGCGCACTGTACCAACTCATTGCGACCACCATTCCCTCACCATTCACCACTCACTCACCAATCACCGCTCTTACAAGGTGGGTGCCTCGTAACAGTGGTGATTGTACTTGATCCCCCAATTGCCCATATAGGTTGTTGAAAAGCCGTGATGTCTAAGTGGGAGCACACTCGACTTTCATTCTGAAGGTTGTGAGTGCAACCCCGCCACGAACCTCTGGATTTTTCTTCTTGATAAAATTATGTGCGCATTGTAAACTCGTGCTCTAAGGGTGAAGGCAACCATCGTGAGTAAACCGACATGTTCTGAGATCTTGGAATGTTTTAAGGACACAGAAGTTGTGTCATTCACCAACCCGCACTTGGCCAGCGTGTTGAATTAAGGCCTTATCTCTCTCATTAAAACCGTTATTGATACATAAAAATATTTAATGTTTGGTTCTTTCTTGTCTTTTGTAGAAGAAAACCTAAAAGATGTTATATCCGTCTCTGCTACTCCAACCTCAAGTTTTTAACTTCAATTACGACGTTCCTCATTTGCTTAATTGTAAATGATAGCTCTTATGCCAACTGAACCTCAAGTTTAATGCCCACTTTGTGTCTACAATCAGGTACCTACATAAAAGTATGAAGGTAAATGTTTTGTATTGAATGCATACATATTTTAAAGGTATAAATAAAAGTGCAATGAACAATGTGCTAACAAAAACTCTTTAGAGCTTAAATAAGAGCCTGTGTTGAGCAAAAAAAAGATTTATATTTTCTCATTAAGATGATTATGATTATCAATAGCTCCAAAAAGAATCCCGATTATAAAAATACTTAAAAATAATGCATTATTCTTATAACTGCATAATTTATTTCCTTTGAACATTTGAACAAAACTGAATAATATATTTAATTCGTTCCTAATTACCAATAACTTAAAGCAACCAAAAAACACATCGAATAAAAGAAACAATAACTTGTCACAATAAAAGAGAGAAAATCATTTTTATTCGCAACACGCCCCAAGCAGAATCTGAATTTATATCGCAATCCCCAAAATACACGGCTATTATTCACATAATTACTTTTAAATTACTTTTTGGAATAATTAGAAGTCATGTTAAGAGTTTATCCCTCGGGTAAAAAGTCCTTTGTTTTTTATTTGCCTTCTGCAGTGAAACAAGATGGATAATACCCGAGACACTTTTTTTTTAAATCGCAAGGTTATTATATATTACTGAAATTTAAATTTAAGATTATTCATATAGACTACTTTAGATGTGTGGCTTTCCCCGTGTTCTAGGTATATATGTATATTTTCCGCGGTAAAATTTGGCCTATGTTTTTTTGTTGAATTGAAATTTAGTAATATACTTCTCTTAGTGATATTGATCGTGTCACAACCGTTAAGCTATTTAAACAAATAACGTTGTTCTAACGAGATTGAACGTTTTATATAAAACCCGTATTTGCTTTTACTGGTACCATACAAATAAAGTGAAAAATTAAACATATTGAAAACCAAGCACCTTGTTTTCTATCCAAATACAATATTTATTTATGCATGAATGCCTATTTAATTATATTAATAGTTGATGTCAACACTGAAAAAAAAACATTTATAAAATGGAATACATTTTTATATTGAATACAAAGACTATTTATTTTTCGATTCTCTGCCATGTCTGGTTTCTCGCTTAGTTGCGTATTTAGGACTTTTTCTTTATTCTCTGAACAAGGGCCCTTGGAAGTTTTCTTATAACTTTTAATGTTATAAGAGCTCTTTTGCCTGTTGTTCGATACTTTTGAGTACAGCGTTCGTCTTTCGGTGCTATGACCTACTTTACATCGTTTTTGTGTCATTTTGTTATAGAAGTTTAATACGCGAACAAAAAATATTTAAGACCAAATATATTCGTTTATTATTCATTTAGTTAGGTACAATATTTATAAATACCAATAATTAAATAAAAGGACCAAGAATCAAAATGGTATGAACTCGACATTTATGCTTATTAATGCTGTATGTAGTAATGTTTCAGTATAATATAAATGCTGGTCGTAACTAAAAGACGAGGATATAGATCTTAAGGATCTTAATTTAATTAAATAATAAAAAATCTGCCTAGTGTGGCCGAAATAAAAAAGGTCGTATGTAATAAACCTGGACAAATTCAAAAGACGTCTCTATACTCAAAAGAAAAATGTTGTCTTTATACTCAAACGTTCACGGTTTTAAAATAAACAGCCGAAGTTTCCAGCAGCCGATTGTCAACATTTACTTGTAAACCGGCTCAGAAGTTTCCTTTTCCATCCTTGTACTAATTAATTCGCGTTTATTTGGGAATTTTTAATCAGTGCCCCAATCTTGATCAATTGACTGCGGAGGTTGAGGTGTTTTGTTTGAGTAAATGAGGAAAATTACTTTCTTAATACTTATTTTCTTAAGTAGTTAATAATAAAATAAAGTATTCCGATAAACTGTACGCACCTACTTTAATATCTACGTATCCTCCGCGGCACAGCGTTTATATACCTGCTATTCAGGAGGTTGCGTGTTCAATTTCCGTAGGTACTCGTAATAATTATATACCATCTCCAGTTATTTAATCCGCGTATTCAGTATTTTTCTATGGATACATATTATTCATTCAATTGAAATAGTTGAATCGAAATTCTTATTAAACAAGCGAACCAAGAAAACTGGATTCTTTATCTAGTTGTATAAAGAATGAGTGGCTGAGAGTCTAACAGTTACGTCCGACCACGCCTTCAATCCCAGATAAAAAGCATTATCTAAGTGGAGAATTCTTTCCTCTTCTGGATCGCTGACTGAACGTCACAAATGAATCGTTTTCTCGGTAACAAAATCCTAAGAAGTAGGTATTGCGCTGTGGAAGATTAAATAGTACCTACTTATAATGTACTATGCGTTATGTATGTCGCTCCCAAAACTCTTCATAAGTATTTTATAATTGGAACGTAATTGCTAAATTGGTAATTAAAGAATTCATTTCAAAATTATGATTTTTATTAGTTATGGTACTTTTATGGTACAATAGTACTTTAAAATTACCAACTAGAGCTAGCAAAAATACATTGCATTATACGAAAAATGTAAGTTACAATAATTTAGATAAATTATATATATTTTTCATTAGTTTAAAAGTATAAAAACAAGAGATAAATTATATTTTCTAAAGTAAAAATGGTAAATAAAATGTGAGTTCATTTTATTCTTAAGTTGTAGACAATATAGACAAACAAGATATATCGACCCTTATCTCGCCATTTCTATTTCTTGATGGATGCATGCGCTGAGTAATGACGTCATATATAACTTCCACCATGTTTGTTTTTTCTTTATATTCGTACAGGGTGAAACAAACTATTTTCGCATACTTTTGGCTGCTCAAACTTATCAACATCAGACAACTAAATGTACCTGAGTGTTTTCTTTATTTAGAGGACTTATTGACAATTTTTAAAGTTTATAAACTCAAAAAAAAAAATTAAAACAAAAAACCTTCAGTCTTGTTAAATGATTTAGATTATTTTACGTTATAGTTTTTATTGATCATTAATTTACCCGATTTTTTAAATATATTCTTAATTCGTGTTTTGTTTCTCTATGTGTTTCCATACTTATTTTAACATTAAAAGTACACTTGGGTTGCACCCTGTATATTTCTTTGTATACCTCCTTGGCGCTTGCATCAATCTTTCCCTTTCCCTGACGTTGGGAAACGGATTAGGTACACATTTGGCTTACGTTATCTTTGCTCCAGCCTTTTCGAATATAAATAGATACCTATAGTAAAAACCGTGATATTTGATCGTTCCAAAAACCCTGATTATAATGAAAATTGTCGGCAGCAAACGCAATTATTATTTTTACGTGATAAAACCTTTATAATGTTGAAAATTGTTTGAGATGCGATAGAAAAACAAGGTTGTTTTTAATTACTTAAGTACTTTGAATTATTTATTTGAAGATTAGAAACGGTTTGTATAATTAATTTGTGTTATCTAGTACTTCTACTATGTTTCAATACGCGGGCACGGCATAGTGCTATCTCAAAACAATACCAAAAGTTTATTCAAAGGCTAAAATAGAAAACCGAAACCCGGACAGAACTGAATTCGTTCACATAGTTTCAATATACTATGTTCCGCAGTTGTATAGAAAACCGGCTAGATTCGTACATAGAAGGAAAAAAATAAAGAATTACTTTATTGTAAACCATTAATAAAATAACATAAATAATAAGTAGCTAGATACAGTATATGATAATGGGACAATTGGCGGCCTTACATAGGTTCTTCTATTTTCAAAACATTATTTTTGTATCTCAACAATAGTACTATTCGAACGACTTTAAAACCGACTTTATTGTAGTTGCTCTCTCTAACGCTACTCTACTTAAAGAAGTAGGTATGGTATATACATAGTTACTATTTCTGAATTTGATTGGAAGTAGTGGACCCGCTTTTATTCTAACTAAATACGGATAGACTATTGCGGTTCCTTCTAAGATATCTTTTGGCTTGTGGTATTGGTAATACTGAAAAGGTATACTGAACTCGGAAAATGAAATGTATTGCATTTTCCTATGGCACTCAGTTAGCTTAGTTCTGAAATAATAAGATTATGACAACGTAACTTCTTAAAATTAACTTGTGCACTTTATTCATATACTTACATAATTAATAGGTGCAATTGTTCAGAGATCGATTAACCATAATAACGATTTATTATTTAACGCCTTGCTAATTGGTAAACCATAATGGTTTACCAATTAAAAATAATTTACCTCAACATTAAAATCAAACAATATAACTACGAAATTATCTTTGTTTACACTCTCAACCGAAAATACTGCTATTATCACTGAGCCATATTCAATCATTTAAATTTGCATCACGGGAATATTTTATTTCATGCGAAAGCATCAATTTTCTGACAAAAGTGATAAACACAGCATTATAAAGCAAAAATTTAATAAGGTACATAATTGAGTCATCAATTCCTGTCGATAGCTGGGATGAACGGATGAACTCATTAGCTACCGACTCGAATTTCGAAACGGCCATTTTGTCACTTGTCACTTGATTGGTGACGTCACCTGGGGAACGTCACTTATGGAATAATCGAATAATCGAGTGGATCTTCGAATATGGAACGAATTTTCCCGGTAAAGAATAATTATGGAATATTCTGCCTTTCGGCGGTCCGTGAGGCGGTGCGGTCCATTATATTCTTAGACATTATTTTCATTATCAAAGTCTATTCACGTTATATCTACGGTAAATTAAAACTCAAAACATGTACTTTCCAGCATATTCAATTGTTATTACATTAAGGTAAGTATCACAATAGGTACCCTTCAATTGTCTTATCATTTCAAGTTATAATCAACTGAAAAATATCAAAAACCTTTTAACCGAGGCTAGCAATCTGGGTTCTAGGTAATGAGGCCACATAAGGCGCAATCAGCGCGATATACGGCGAACCAGATGCCCTAATGTAACTCCCGCATAAATTCAACAAGTAAATTATCTCGGCCTTTTAATTCTGCGGCTTTTCCCGACAATGGTACGCCGTTTATCAAAGCTGGCTACCCTCCCCACCCACGATGATATTAAACCTGCAAATAGAAAAAACTGGCAATATTACTCAGCTCTAAAGTGGGCAAGTTATGGGTAGCGTTAACAGGTATATGGGTTAACAAGTACTCATAAACTGAAGGGTTTCTTTTAATTTTGTGGTAATAAAGTTTATCGAGATGAAAAAGTTCTCGGAAACTGTATATCAGAAGTAAAAGGAGATTTTGCATTCACGCTTAACGTGGGGTATAGTATTACTTTGCTAATCGAATTTCGGGGAAAAGCTTGTTTATTTGTGGGGAAAAATGTCGGCAAATAAGCAGGCCTCTATATATCCATTATATAAATTTCCAATAATATATTATATACGCTATGCTCTACTATGTTATTGGTACGAACACTACGAAGCTTCATGTGTTGAGGTAGATTTTCCCGCGTTTTTTTATGAGTTAAGAACCGAACTCTGTATTCCACGAAATTGTATTTACCGATTTCACTTTTGATATTGTGTATACTTTCCCACACCTTTTCGTTTTCATGATATACCTTAAATATTGAACTTTTCCGACACCGAAAGTACACCAATATAAGGTCAATATCTCTCCTACAAAGTGTATACATAACTATAAACCGTTTCACATGTTGCCCCAGAATTGAAGTCGTTTCTGTTTACGTCTTTTGTTCTAACACATCTGTGGCCCTGAGTTTAGGCGTTTTAGCTAAACAACCCCGTTATTTTTATCACCAATATCTATAAAAGAATCAATGTTGACATAATCGCGAACATGGTAACGTAAGTGTTGTTCTGAAAATTAAAAATTTATTCTGAAAGTTCTTCGGATATTACGAGTAGGTACATATATTATCCTCATGTGGTGGCGGCCTAAGAATAGTACCACACATCAATTCCCGTGGATTAAGTCAAACTGAATGTAGGTAGACATGCAGATGTTACTAACTTACTGCAATCTCCAACTCGCCAAGCATGGCGATGGTACCAAATACCTGAACATGAACACCCTTATTTATTAGGTTATGATAATTATTTGATTATGATCAAAGAACTCATAAACAGGAAATAGTTTATAAACTTATTTATTGTAATAATAACGAAAGTAATAACTGACATAACCCTTCAGGTAGCATAAAATTGATATTTTATTGTATAAAAACTATTAAATTTGTGGCAACCTGGCTTCCTGCCAAACCCAGCATACAGCAAATTGCTATTGACGGCTCTTTAAGTGAGTTTTGCTATTACTAGTAATAGGAATATAAACTTTATGGCTCTGCAGCAAGAGTTAGTATTCCAATTAATTGAATTCATTCCAGAATAATGAGAACAATCAAAACATAGTTCTCTGTTAGATAAAACTACAAATTAAAGTAATTAATTTTGCAGTTAGGCTGATAAACAATTAATTTTTATAATAGATTAGGAATAGATTTTTCATGTAATTCCACATATTATACACCGAATTCCCTTCCATACTTTTGTTTACGTTAAATTTTTCCCGCGGTAGCGTATGTGTTATTGAGAATGTATTAAAATGCATCATAAAATTCGCTTCGAATATTTCACGCAAAAGAGTATAAAACATCCATATTAGTAATGAGATTTTATCAAGATACGATAATGGAAATTTTGACGCTTTTTGAGCACAATATAGGTAACGTATACCTACTCTATAATTTCTAAGCATTTCCCAAAACAAAATGGAAAATTCCGCCTCATTTTTATTTGATATCGTTTTACATTCCACTCCTAATTTCGCCCTTCAACTGTCTGCCTCTTGAAATTGATCCGTCAGCTATTATTTTCACACTTTTCACGTTGACGAGATTATTGAAAAAGATAATAATCTGAAATCTCATAAAAATCTTATTACTTTGACTCGGTTCGTTACTTTAAAATTTTATTAGACTAGTTTACAGCCGCGGTTTTGTTCGGATATTGTATTTTCCCGTGGTAAAATGTAGCCTTTTTTGTGTTATTCTTATATATATGAGATACATTATTGTGAATTTTTATCAATGTCCCCGAAAAATGTTGCAATAAATAACGTTGCGCTTCAAACAGTCTAATGTTAATGAGTTAGGGAGAGAACAGAAATGGCGCCTTTAACTCCAATAAAACATTTGTATTCCGGGAAGCTAGCCGCGTTTTAATTTACTTACCGGAATTAAAACTGCGCGTGATTCGAATCCGATTCGCTTTTACAACGATCCTTTATTTTTATCGTTGATTGAAGACGTTTCCTTGTTATTATTAAAAAGAGGTTCGAATTGTTTCTTTTGGTGTTTACTTGTTAAGGCTTTACATTTGTTTTCGGAATAAATAGTCTTTTATTTATTCTTAAAACTAGAGACCTGTTACCTCGAATCACTAATTATACTGATATGCATTATTCTTGAATTACTACTTCATATTAAACCTGTAAAGTGCCTAAATTACTATACCTACCATAGACTTAATTTAACGAATACAAAAAGCAATACTTTTGTATTACTTAATTTACTCGTATAAGCATGAAAAGAAAGCTCTTGATTCTAAAGAAAAATGTATTTCCCTTGAATTACCTATAATTTGCTAGGGTCGATTTCTCAGCGTTTATTCAATTCGCTTACTGAGTATCTCCGTTCGTTTGTTAAGATCGTAACGGCTCAACTTTTCGAGAAAAATAAAATCTGTTTTCTTTCAAATTTGAGTTTATGATTAGCTTTCATTTGGTTCCGGAAGATTTTACGCTTAAACTTTTCATCGTTTTGAGTTCTTTCCTTATTAGGCGGGTTATTATTTGCGTTACAATGCTTGTCCAATGCAATTATGCATATCTCTCCTTTAATCCGCCTCGTTTTCTGAAATTTAAAAATTCCTTTCCGACTTTTAAAAGATCTCTGAAACTTCGTTGTTTAGAATCTTTTTTAATTTGATAAAGCTGGACCATTGTCCCCCAATTAAATTAGTAGTTAAATAGATAATTCGCATCCCTTCTTATATGGAAACCATGAGTATAGAATAATTACTGAGATTCATATTAAATTTAGTATCTAAATACCGCAAAGTATTCTGAAAGTGTGCGGACCTATAATAAACATGTCATCTATTATTATTGTACATTAAAAAAAACGATCTGCAGATACATCAGATTATTTTATCTAGTGCCCGTAACAAGCTTCGATCTTACCACGGGGCATAGATATTTCTGTGTAATTCTCCAGCAATATTTATATAGCCCTTGCACCAAAAACCCATAAGCTATCATCATCTCAGACATTGGACGTCCACTGCTGGACATAGGCCTCCCTATATGACATAAGCTATATTACCGTGAAAAACCTTAACACCGCTGTCAATTCCGACGGTGGAAGCACCGTTAGTGGAAGCTGGTATTTTATAAGGTAGAGAATGACAATTTGCGAGCGCACCTTTAAATTCTTTTCTTCCTTGTAATTTATATTCTGACGTATTCCCTATCTAACGGTGCCCGTTATCGTCAGATTCGATGTTTATATTTGCACAACAATCCTTTGCTACGTCCCGCGGCTTTGTTGTGGTAATTTCATTAGACGAGGTCGCCTTTCCCTGAATATTAATAGGAATGTCAGCGTTTCGTTACAAAGCAGAATCAAAAGAAAAGAGCGATTCATACATTTTGCAGATCCTTGATTATGAATGACTTTTGAATTAACATGACAGTACTGTATCTGCGACACTCGAAAATGATAGAAGAGGTATCGTTTTAAGATTATTTTTTGCATTTGAAAATGCTGGTTGATTGTTTAGTTGCAACAACGCTCGACATTAATGCAGAAGGACATGTATTCGAATACCATCGCTATCTACACCTACCATATTAAATATGGATGATATCTTAAATATCGTGATTAATGTTTATTTGAATCACAAAATATAATACGCAAATAAATTAAAAACCCAAATAAATTAAAGTCTAAAACGTAGACTTGAATCTTATTCTCAGTATATCATAGTCTGACACACATATTTCTACGTACCTAACAATATTAGTGTCTAATCATAGAGGTCGCTTTGTGCGTCCCGCCAATGAGATATGCATAAATTAGTAGATCCCTAATTTACCAGACCGTAACTCAAGCAGGGACTAATTCTCGGGCATATGTTCGTGGGAACGATTTCACGGTCTCGTGGATATGAGCTAGGACTTAATATACCGGTCTACTACTTACTGTAATGAGAAAGCCTAAATGATTTTGTAGTCATTTGGTTTGTGATTTTGACCTAAATTTAAAAAGCTTTAATTTTGGCTACATTTTCAAATAAACACATAAAAAAATTGGCTCTTTTTATGTTTTTAAGTTAAAAAGTTAAGTAAATCTTTGTTGAAAATGTACATCCGAGTAAGGCTGCATAGCCCCCCTATGCATTGTCATCGGCTTAAGATATTGATTTATTTCTAAAACCATTGATCCAAGAAAATAGGTCAACATACCACAGGTATGTTGTGACCTATTTTGTAATTTGAATACACAAAAACCTCCCACGAAGTCCTTCAACTACCGTATAGAATGACAAGACAAACACGCCCAAATTCAATTGTCCCTCATTCCCGCAGCCCTCAAAAGTGCAAAGTTGGATCAGTGGCATGTAGCATCACGTTACCGGTTATTTACATAATGTAATACACATAACCCTTGGGTAGCCGTATGGTCGGGTTGCCAGGTGGCTTATAGGGTCACTGGGTTTTTTATGATACCCGGTTTGCAGATGTCTTGGATTATACTCACCTTTGTTGTCATGTTGGAGTCGCATTCTGTTTCAATGAGAGATTTAACCCTTATTTGCCATTTGTTTGTTTTGATTACTCGGTTGTGTGAAATCTGGGATTAAGAAACAATATAATAATGCATTGTTTTCAATAATTTAGTTGACTTGTCCGTTAAGGTATGTTTCGTCATATTTTTCATGAGAAATAAATTGAAGATTTTGTTTTATAACAAAGTATTTTTTATATTTTTTCCTACTCTTTAATTCTACTGTATGTTTTAAAAACCTTGAACCAGTATGAGCTGTAAAAGGCTCAAACGGTGTATTTTCTACGTGAACAGCAACACCTGATGCCTCGAGGTGTTTGCCCAAATATAATTATGGGGAGAAAACGTGTGGGGACCATAAATCATGCTTCATCATTTTTCTAGAAGCTTGGGAATAAGCTGAAGTGGATTAACAGCTTGTTCTCAGAAAATTAGCGGATGTTTTCTTAGATATTTTATATTGTTTCGTTTCTTATTTCAGTCAAGTGAACATTTATATAATGATTTGTATCTATAATAAATTTAATCGAACTTACGATGATTTTAAAATATATATCTATTCCTTTTCCATTGAAAAATGTCCAAGGCACTTAAACGTCCTCAAAAGCATGAGTTTACTATATCGGACTAACTAAAATTAAAATAATTAGTATAAATAATCTCTTGAAGATAATGTTTGACTAACAATATTTCTTTAAACTTTCTTCCGTGATCGTGGCAAAATAACCGAATTTAAGATTGTATCGAAGCTAGTCATATCAAATATCAAAGTAAACCTACAATAACCAACCTCCTTGACATTTTCACTGAAACCCCGGCAAGCAGATCGTTGCTTTATTCAAGGCCCGAACTCCGGTTACTTTTAAATCTCCACAAGGAAGGGAAATTCCTCGAGGAAGGAACGGAGTCTCGTTCCGCCTTATGCAAATCCCTGGCACACGACTACACGTGTTGATGTACTGAGTACGTGTTGATACAACTTCGGCACGTTGAAATACGCGGGAAATGTTTAAAATGCGGAATGAGGCCAAGATGCGGAAAGAATGACAACTGCGGGGGCTGCGGGTTGTCTATTATGTTTATTGTGATTCTAGCTTTGTACGGCTGTTTATGGTCGATTAAACATGCTGTCGGCGACTTTATGTCTCACTATAAATTCTGTGTAAAATGATTTTATATATTTATAATTCTGCCTGTCGCCATTCGTATAGGTAAACTTGTGATATATAAAATCGTCGAAACTCGGTAATACGAGTATAATCAAAGTTACTGGACTTTTATTATTATTGGTCAACTTTAAAAACAAGAATGGAATGGTCAACGCCGAAAATCATTGCTGAATTCAATTAGCCCCGATCGATGTTCTCGGCATATTTTTCCAATATACCGCATTTATTATTCCGCATTGCGGCTTATTATAATAATACCAATAAAAACGTACTTGATTTACTGAACTAAAGTTTTATATCTAAGAGAATTGAGATAGCGTCCGTTACTCGCAGCAATAATCTAACACCCACAATAATATTGAACTATACTGAAGCATAATACGAGAATTTTCTTCTTGAAACCATCTTCGTGAAGATTTCAACTTATTGCAAATTATTATCTAAGTTGCCACGGGTACAATCAACCCTATCGTCTTGGAAATAAAGTGCAATTTAGATGTTTTATTTGCAACAGAACTCAAATACTAGTATAAAGTATTTCTGAGTGTTCTTATCCGGAAGATGGCTGCAGTAATATTGTTTATGGTAAGCAGAGAATCTTGTCGCGTGTCTACTGTCTATGCTCATGGAGGTTTTATAGCGCAGCTTCCTTGCTGCATTTCTCCTGGAAATCTGGCTTATAGTTACCTTGGATGATCCTAGGGATTTTCTTCACCATTTTCTATTGTAATAACTAGTCAGACTAACTTGGAAAAATTGCTTAGGTATCTACCTGTGTTTACTTATACTGCGAATATTATGTTTATCAAATATTATGAAACCTTCATTAAATTTTATTGAACAGTTTATCCTGGTTATACTGATAAAGTATCCGTTTATTATTGCTATTTTAACACGATATTTATACAGATAATAATTTGCTATAAACTTTCACAGACATGGAATGGTCAACGCAAATATTTATCTTTATTGGACAAATTAAATTATATGTTTTTATTCGTAAGTTGTGGAACAACGGTGATTTTATTAAGTATATTTTTTTTTCTACAAACTATTCTGTTCACTAAAGTTGTTTCGATTTTACCAATAAAGGACAAGAGGTTTTTAAACGCCACGTCAACAATTTTCTGACCACTTGCAACTAACTGACTTCTATTTGTTTCAATATAATGAATACCGAAGTCTTTGAAAACATTTATACTGACGCTTGAAGAAATGTTTTTCTACAAATTATTAATAATATAAATATAATACTTCGTCATATCGTTGATAATGTGTTTTTGTGTATTTTATATAATAAGATTTTAATAACAGAACTATGTAAATGCAGATATTAATAACAGAACTATGTAAAGGCATATTCGTGAGTTTACTAATATTATAATTTTACAGGTTTTAGAATCTTTAGCATCGTGCATGTTAAAACTAACAAAGTATTTTAAAGGTTCATGTAATGAATGTATAAAAACCCATCACCCCGCAAAAAAATCAAATACCTAACATAACCAAAGACAGCTTCAACAATAGTGTTGCTAAAACTTTATCCAGAATTTGGATAGTAACTAAAACTGGTGTTGCAAACCACTTAGAAATAGTTGAAGCGAGTCAAGAGCTTCCTGTGTAGACATCAAAGTTGGGTCATATCTGCACCAAAACGGGACCTGAAACGACTGGCGTCCATTACCCCCCCCAGTGTTTACGACACATAAACTGCAGTCGAGGTATAGCTAAGCTTTTATCGTTATGAAGGAAATATTTCCAAAGTTTCTTGGAATATTTGATGGTTCTTATTCTGAGGAATGTCAAATCTTTCCCGAAATGCATGTCTAGATGAATTCCGAAATTAATGTCACTCACCCTATTTTTGTTGACCACATAATATGATGTTCATGATTATCAATGCATAAATAAGCACATTAAAATCAGTGTGTATTTGCGCAATAAAAATAACATTTTTCAATAATAAAATTATCCTTATGAAATATGGACGCGCGGAACCAAACCCGTGGGTAGATTTAACCTTAATCCGTTTGTCAAACCTCCATTAATACCATAAAATTAATGTTTCCTATTATTGTTTTCCATGAACATTAAATAAATCGTTTTAATTAATTTTCACTTCAAAATGCATTGAGCTGAAAATTTCTTGTTGATCATTTTAAATTCAAAAACATTTGTGTGGAAAAAATGGATTATTCCAACGCTCAATTTTCAGATTATTTCCATGGAATCATTGTTTATTTTCTAAACCCTAATGAACAATTTAGATGACCTACGCAGAAAAATAAAACACAATCGAAATTACGAGAACGTTCTTACGCTCCGGGCTAAAACAATTCGAATTTGGAATTGTAATAACCAGAGACAAGCTCTTGTTTGCTTTTAAAAACAAAAGCTACAGAGAAAAATGGTATGACGTAATTTCCTCGTGGTGAATCGAGTTACATTTTCTACACATTATAACATGGTGGCAATAAAAATTGAAATATGTACTCGTTGCGTATCATTACAGGATATTGAGTGGAATATGAAACGTGTTTAATGGCCTAGAGGAAGGCTCTGTTAGTTTCTGAAACCACAGCCTTATCCAGTTAACTAGATCATTTTTTAAGTTTTACTTTAAATTATTACCGCTTTTATAATTTTATACAAGTGTTGGATAAACGCGCGTTTTATAAGAAATGTAAAATAAATTACTTATTAAATTATTTATTATTTTTAAATTTAATTTGCCCGAAATAGTAAATTCAAAACAACTTTAATATATCATTAACTCTCCTCTCAAAACTGAGATGGGCGCAAGATTTTTTGAACATTTTATTTATATAATGAATAACTACACTAGTTATTTACACTAGGCTGTGGTTCTTCCAAGAGTTATGGCCCAATCTTTCGTATGAAATAGCTGGAATACTTTCAGGTACAATGTAAACAGGTTTATAGTGCCTCAATAGACCAGGGGCGGGCAGTAAATCTTAGACGACTATGTTAACTCTGTACAAAGCCATGAATACATTCGGTAAAGGTTTACTGAATTAAGTCTTATTTGTACATTCTAAAATTTGTATAAATAATATAAATGAAAGCCCTTGTATGAAATTTTTAGGCAGTACATTTTGCAACACTTCAAATTAAAGCTCGTAAATTTATATTTATAAATATTAAATGCCTATCATTCTCATAAAAAAATTTTTTCGTCATTATTATAAAATAAAAAATTTAATGATTTGATTTTTAAGTTTTTCAACGTACGAAAGTAATAAAGTAGCTTGTAGAGAGGTCTATTTTATTCTTAAATTCATAGCACAAATAAAAACACTGAATCAAAACCCGAAACAGCTCAATGACCCAAAAGTAACTTACAGCTCACTCCGGAAACAGTTTAGGTACGAACCATAAATCACCTATTGTTATTATGAGAAAAAAGCTCTTGGCGATTCTCGATACTTCGATAAATAAACATCGAGCTACATCGATTATTGAAAGATTTATATCGCAACACTAGAGCAGTGCCGCCATTATTCATAGACTATAGACTATTGTATGAAGAGATAAAACTTGTAGCGGTTGCCTTTGTGTTTCTTCGCTTAGCTTCCTTTTTCGAAATTGGTTTCTGGAACTGCGGAAGTTTGGTCTTATTTTTTGAAACTAGCACAGATGAAATTAAATATTTTTCACATTAAGAGAAACATTAGACTACAATTCTTTTTTGAGTTATGCGCATAAATAAAAATTATTTTATATTGTACATGAATAATACAAGTTAATTAAAATGTATAATAATTAATTAAATTTAGTTTCCCTATGATTTGAGACTTCATCTAACGGAGTTTTTAAACGCCATAATTAGGTAGGTATTTCAAATAAGTTATATAATCATGATGTCAGTATACTTAATGATTACTCTGAAAACGGCAGTTTCTTATAGAAAATTGGCACAAAAATTTCAAAGTATATCAATAAATTCGTGATATATACCATAATCATGGTAGTATAATAAGGTGAAATAAATTAACTGACGGCTTAACTTTATATAAGGTTAATAAGTCGTCAGTCAAAATAATGTACCTTATTCTTCATTTAAATAACAAAAATTGATTCAGGCCGTGTTCACAATTTCCTATAGAAACCTTTAAAGGTACCATTACTTTATAACTCAACCTGACCTTCGGAAAGAATCCCGAGAATTTCTCGGAAAATTGTTCTCAAAAGACCTTTAAGTAATTCGAAGAGATTACGATGAAAATAAACGATAATAGATACCTACTGGATGAAAGTTTCCGAGGAAAAACGAATTTGTTTGGTGAAGTTTGTTTATTATGGGTTTCCGGAGCTCAAATATTATTGTATCTGCTTACACTTATTCATAAATTTGAGGAACTTTCACAATAATGCTTTAAGGCTTTTAGTAGATATTTTAATAAGCGGGAATGGTGTTATTTTGTTAATGAATGTAATTTATACTCGTGACTGAATTGAGCTTATGACCGTAGAATATGCATTGTTAGGTTATAGATAAAAACTGTAAATCTATCTAGTCTTTATCTATTTTATCGATTTTACCAGTAAAACATATGTACAGTTATATTAAACTGAACAACTGAAATAAACTATAAACCAATTAAATGTTTTCACTTATAGAAACTAAATACACACGAACATATTCTATAAGAACTGATTGTAAAGTAGGAACTAAAATAATGTTTATCTATTTCATTTATTACCTACCTATTCATTATTGCAATCTACAAACCCATCTGTATCGAAAAATTAATTAACTTATTTTTTCTTAAAACGAAAATTAAGTCGTTTTTTGTAAAAATGCTGTAAGATTTTACATAATGTTTATAAAAAACGCGTCATTTTTATAAATCGGCAGCGGCATTAGGGCGGTATCACAGTACCAACGCTATTTATCACTCTTTGCCTGAATAAATCGCCTTTCTATCGCTCCGAGGTGAAGCGAGCTGGTTAATAACGCGCATTAATATTAACCGGGGTTTTGTTGTTTTATGATACAAAGGTAACAACCTTTAGTTAGCCTTAAGAAGGTAAGACGATATTCTTTTGTTTAAAGTATCTTACGAATATGCCTGAAATACCTTGTTTTATATAAAGCTAATTAAATAATTGTGCCAAACACCGATAATGATTGTAATAATATCAAAAATAAAAGCCGAGCCACAAAAAATATCACAAAAAACGACAACCGCCGCGACAAACCAAAAATCTTTCTCCAGACCAAGAATTGGGGGACCCAGAAGAAACCGAACTGAGTTCCACGTCCGTGTCGCAACCCGACAACCAAGACATAGAGGAAGACGAAGACCTGCCACCAGATACCATAGACAATGACAACACACCACACATCTACGGCGGTTCCCCGCACATAATCTACAATCCAGAACTCACATACCATAGACCACCGGACGATAACGACACGGATCTACCGCCGCATATAGACGGCCTAAGTCCGGAGGCGCCACGGAAATATAACTACCCGGATATAAAGAAGTCTGATACGGATATAAGGCCGCCGGTGACCGGGTCGTTTTCTCCGGTTGTTCCGCCGGCGGTGATGCCGCCAGTCAACGATACCACATCTAGTCTTTACATACGATATTTGACACGTAAGTTGCTTGATTTGTTCTTCTGTTTCAGGTCGAAAGTTGAACTACAGCAACGGTATTCGGAGTTTCTAACGCCCATGTCATAAAGAATCACTAAATTCAAAACTCGAAATTAATTATATTATTGAACTTATTTATTATTTAACTCAAATTAAATCATTAAATTATAGAATGATCTATTTTACCAAATGTTAATTAATATTTTTCATGCTCTCAGACTTTTACGTGCACAATACATCAAGAACTAATCCTAAACTTGCATGCCAATGTTTATTGATTGATATAAAATATATTCGTACATTGATACGATCGGATACTACGAGTAAATATAGATCGTACAGTTAAAACAATTTTCCTAAGAAAATCCACAACTCCAGGCATATCAACACATTGTCATACGCGTCTCTTAAAACGTTATTTCCACTTAGCACCGCCATAAATCTTATCTGTTAACAGGCGCAATAAAATCAGTCCACAACTCCGTACTAGTACTCGCAAACTCGTAAATTCACAAAGATTACTTTCAAACGGCACCGCCAATACCAATTAATAGCTGCATCCACACTTTCCGCACTGAAAATAATAAATTTCGCTCTGTTTAAATCGGTATACACTTCTATTTATCCGCAAAACCGTTAATGGGCGGATACAGGAGATTATTGTCATAAATTGTCGCACGCACAAACATAGGTGGCAATAAAACAGGTGGCTTTATACAACTGTTATGTAGTATTTATTACTATAAACAGTAAGTGTAGGTATGTCTTGATTGGTGCAAAATCGAGGGTAATTGTGGTGATATGAACTAGTTTAACTTCATACCCAGCACCCTAGACGTTGGAAAAACTCTGAAAAATGGTGATTATTTCTAGACTTACAACGTCTCTAATCATAACAAACGACATATCATAGAGATAATAATCCTTTGATAGTTTTCTTCTAATATTAACGTCGCCATAACTTCTCGTTCAGTCTGAATCTCCTTTGTTCCATAGAGCCCGTTTTTGTGATGCCAGTGTAGCGTAGAATCTAGCTTCAACACTTGCCTACGCAAAACCTTCACTAATTGGTCAGAAGCTGGGTTTCTTCTGGTACGGAATATACTAAAATCATTTTAATTTGAAGGATTCGTTAGATTGTATATCAATTAAAATGGAATATT
This sequence comes from Chloroclystis v-ata, assembly GCA_963691955.1. Classification (NCBI taxonomy): domain Eukaryota; kingdom Metazoa; phylum Arthropoda; class Insecta; order Lepidoptera; family Geometridae; genus Chloroclystis; species Chloroclystis v-ata. The sequence goes on along the minus strand of OY829900.1, from coordinate 16,140,958 downwards.
ACCGACGATCATGTTTTGTACAAAACTTATTCCTTCACAGTTTATAAAGTAAGACCACAAATTTTTAAATATCTATCGAATCTGACTAAAAATAAGACTTAGCTTATTTAAAATTAAAGTGTTCTCAAAATTGTATCGAAAGTGCGCTTCTGGTCAACAACTATAGAACTGACATTTAATATTACCAGTTCCATGCTTTTCATACAAATGTCCCGGGTTCGACATCGGGCAGATAACGCCACGATTTCGCATCGCTGACTAATGAATACTCCACGTTAATTGAACGAAATATCGCCCTTTGTTGCGTTTATTTTCGAAACGGAAATTTCCAGTTGTATGATTGTGCTGTTATGGTATAAATTGATTGTGTTTTTGGGGTAAAAATCTATCGAAATTGTGTTAAGTTAAACGGTATGTTTTTTAGAAATTATAGTAATAAATCAATTCAATATTAAATTTAAAGTTTGGAAAAAATAGAATATAATTATTCCTTAATTTTATCAAACCCTATGTTGCGTACGCATAATATAAGATTAAGTATTAGATTATTTTAGATGACTCTCTTCTAATATAATCTGGGCCACTACGGCTTTATGATTTGATTTTGACTCGTACAGTCATACGGAGCGAAGTTGAATAAAATTCTATCATAAATAATATCAAACTATTTGAACATCGTCATTTCGTCGAAGACAGAAATAGAGCTATTTTCTCCCTATATGCCAGTTACGATTTCGCGATGCCGTGTAGCAGAGGAAACGCATTCAATTTTCGACTAACCACATCGGTGGAACAGAGTAAGTAAGCTAGGAAATCCTATCACAGGAATAACCACAAAAATGGAACTGGATTTTTATAGTTACCGTTAAAAATGTTATGGGAAAATAGTTTTGCTGGGATGGAACTTGATTAAAATTACAAAAATTAAAACTAAACCGCATGTATGTTTTAATAAGTCATACAAATTATAGATTTTACTCTAATTAAATACATTATTATGTAATAATAATTACTTTAATAAATTACTTTAATTTATACGCAATTAAGTTTTAACGAACAATATTACGGTGCCTTTTCATTATTATTCGATTATTTTTTTAATTTCAATTACATATTATTAAGTTTCATCAAAAAAAAAAACATGCAAGACATTTTTGTGCTATGCGTAATTTGCAACATTTTCGCATTTCCACGAATAGGATTGCCTGAAATCCTAGCCCTACAATACTTTTTTCGCACTTATATCACGTACAATGAAATCCACGTCTATAAAACGTGACTGTTCACTCACAACACTCACTTTCCACCTCCCGCAAGCAAATATTTGAATACCAACAATGCGTACTTAGCAATCGTCCTATCTGCCGCATCGTCCCGAATCGCCCGTAATTGGACATCGAGCGCGGTCATTAAGTACTTGATACTCCACTGAATTTAGATGCCATTTTTATCTGCGTACCGATAAATTCCCACACTCTCGGGATTTTAACTGCTTTGTACCGCAAACCTTTAATATACGACACGCTTCAGATATCTATAATCTCGTATCTGACCTCCACGGTGTCCGTTCTATGAATATTTTAACTCCTGTGTGACATCGTCGAAAAATGTAGCTGGAATTCGTTTATTAATGTGGCATCGATCGCGATCCCCAGGGACGGGGACAGTATACTACGGTTAAATGGGATTTCATTTTCTAGTTGAGGAACCAAACGCTCCCGAGTCCGGTGACGGCGATGCCTTTAGATATTTCGTTTCCGGTTCGTTTCGCGCGAGTTCAGAATTCACGTTTCGTACACATAATTGTTTCGTCGCTGAGCGCGCATTTTTCCACAAGATAATGCCATTAATCTCGCTCGCCGTAATGAAAATGTAGCGCTCCGCAGTCCTCTATCTGTGTAATTTGGTGGAAAACAATTCTCGTGAATTCTGTTCGTGTGTCACACGAAGCTGGAAACTTGTCGCTAACTTTGTCGAGACTTTCCGGTAAGAAGTTAAACGCTCTTGCTACGGTTACGTAAGGTAATTTCGAAGAGTGTTCTATATGTACTTTAATTTATTCTGTTCCGAAATTGAATCGTAATGGGATGGTAATACCAATGCAGACCTTTATGTGTATTTTAGACGCTTTGTACATCGCTAGTTACTTTATATTTGAAGGAATATCATAGTATTTGATGTTAATATGGAATATTTGCCTCTTAACTTCAAAATTTTATTTTGGACCGTGAGAAAAGGCAAACATCAAAACTCTTGAGAGAAATTAACAGATTAGATTATTTATTATTTTCAGCCGTATCGGCCCACTGCTGGGCATATTATATCCGTAGAAAGTGTTATTCATAGTTGAAGATTATAGAGTGGTGGCGATGAGTGAAGAGTCAAAGTGACCCTACGGCCCTGCACATACATAATTCATAACAGCAAGTTTGTCCGACTGTCGGATTAGTGACCGCGACTAAGGGTCTTATTTGCATTTAGGATGAAGGGATAAGTTTTTTATAGGATTAGGAACCTATCATAGAGTATGCTAATGAAGGCTTACTATTCATAAGGACGGCTGATAACTTTGTAGGACTTTTTTAGAATATGTTCATATTATGTAGCAATTCATAACTCGATATATCACGTTTTGGTTTTTGTTTACAAAGAATACTTACCAATCATAAGACATTTTGGTTACTAAATAATAAAACTGATTTTCGCCCTACCTAAGATCATTCAATTCATCAGTACGAAACCAGTCTGAGAGCATGAAATACATCATTTCAATTTTGTTCATTATACTAATAATTACAACTCAATTCAACGATGCATGCTATCCACTACAAGTGTTTATACTAAACGAAGTGTTTCCAGAATAAATATTTTTGAGTTTCATCTCAATAAAAGATTCAGAAAGAAGATAGACCGGTTCGTGAATGACTGTTTACAAATTCTTCACTATCATTAGCCGCCTAAGATGGCGTTTAAAACAGTGCCGGAATAATTTGAACTTGATAAACTAACGTTGATGTATTTGTGTGTGTGCAGATCCGCCCGAGATCACGATCCGGCCGCGCAACCTGCAGGTGCGCGCGAGTGGCATCGCCGCGTTCTTCTGTGCGGCGCGCGGCGACCCCATACCCAACATACAGTGGCGGAAGAACGGCAAACGAGTCTCCAGTAAGTATTATTACAGATACAGATACTTTCATATTGAGATAAAAGGGCAATACACGAACCTTATTTACGTTGACTTTTGATCAACCGTTTCTTGGACCGTGGGACTTCTTCAGGATCAAGGACACTTCAAGGATACGGATCACGACCGCCCGCCGTTTATCTTAATATGAATTTATCAAATCACGTCAGTTTTTATAGTACATATACTTTATTTATAACAAACTAGCTTTCCGCCAGACGGCTTCGCCGGCGTTATAATATATTTTCCCGCTGTAAAAAGTACTCTATGTCCTTTTCCTGGTTCTAAGCTTTAAAACAGAACTTTAAAAAAAACATCATGACAACAATACATTTAAATTCCCAACTGGGCACGAATCTCCTCGATAGAACCCTTTACCATTTCTGGTCAACAAGCGCTCACCAGGCGGGGTGAGTGATTTCATTAAGTTGGAACTTTTCATTAGCACCACAAGTACCTCTGACATCCATTAAATTCATCGTTATCTCATCATAAAGATTCATTTCATAAATTCATTTAGCTGATCAAAATCTGTTAAATGAATTTATGAAATGAATCAATGGAACTATCTGTAATAAAAACTTGTGAAAGCATCACTTTATTAGCATTCATCAACATAAAACTTTAAAAGTTAATTAAAATTAAACCTTGAACTCTTTGGGTAATCAATCGTAAAATACATATTAACATTCACCAAACCAGTTCTATTCCTATGTAATACTTCAGTCACGTCATAGGCTATGTCGTAATAAAAATATATTATTTAACCAAGTAGTACTGATATTTATTGTTTAACCTAGAAATCATCCCCCTTGATTGATGGCCGATTGGGACAAATAGTGTCTCGAGTCACATAGAATATGAAATGAGATACGTCCCGCTCATCGCTCTTTTATGTCCGGTCCAATGACGCGCGATTACATTTTTCATGACGCGCTGTGATTGGTTAGCTGTTGGTGTTGCCAGTTGTGTTTTGTTTTTGTAGGTAAACTTATACGGGTAAATTACTTTGTGTGTTATGAATGTGTATAAGTGTAAATTGTATAAATAAACACAATTTATCATAGAAGAAAGCTCTGTATAATAAATAACTTATTTATTATTTTTGTTCTGTAGTGTTTTTTTAGCATTCTAAATTACAAATATCTGATCGCATAGTTGTGTTTACCATAATTGTATATGGCTTCTGCGCTTAGTAAGCAATAGTTGCGTTAAATTTACAGATATAAAAGTGCATTTTCTTGTAATCGCCATTTTGTCAATCCCAGGCGGACTCACACACAGAAACTGTTAAAACAACAAACGACTTGTCTTATGAATCCGTCAATAACGCATATGATTCTGTGACAAGGGTGATTTTTCCGGGTAGCTTGGCAACACTGGCCACTGTCCAATCCGTTTTTCATCTCATTGCGTCGGCTTTATGGATGTCATTACCGGCCCCAGTTATTTATGTGCTAAAATGAGGCTTTACTTTTCAATCGTGGCGAAAATAGTAAAGTAATGCGTTAGGGTGCTGCATTTTCGAGCGTAAAAATAAATCGGTTTCCTTTCGACAATAGACACGCCTATCTATGATGAAATGCCTTCGTAAATTCATCCGTCATTTAACTAAACTGTTTTTTTGCCTTATATATTCTGAAATAGTTTTGTTTCTAGCGTAATCTTTGTCAAACTACTCGTATATTTATAATATTGGTTCTTGTACATCCGAGGTAACGTTCCAAAAGTACGAGTATTTGAGTTGTTTTTGACAACTGTTTAAACTGATGATTTTCACAATTTTATGAAAGTGCCGCAAATAATTTAAATATTCTCATCTTTGTGTCGTCATTTATAGAGCAACCTACGGCCATAAAAGTCTCATCTGAATACACTTTGAATATGAAAAATATGATGTAGAGTACATTCGTAAACACAATTTTACGTTAGTGTCAACTTGAATTTATTATTATTGTCCGTTCGACAGTTCTGACACTTTGGTACGTGCTCGCTTATTCTATTCGTTTGTACTTTTCAAGTAGAATTTTCCATCACAATTTCTACGAAATATAATTGTTTTCTACTTTGTCAATGCTAAAGTTACATTTTAAGTTTTTATTCTGCGTATTCGAAAAGTGTTTTTATTCGGTTAGTTAACATGTCACAACTTAGGTATGTAAAGAAATACATCATGACATACTATTTAGATGGTTTAGTTTTTTTTTAATTCAGAGCTTTGACAAATCATGCTTACCTTACCTACATCAAGATATCTTTTTTGGTAGGCACTAGTTTAATATGCAAGCTTGTATATTTGATTGGTACACATGTATTTATTTTTCACTAACATTTCTCACAGCGACTTTTCTCGTTTAATGAATAAATATTAGTATTTTAAGAAATAATCTTTATAAAAATATTAGCATTTTATGGAAATCAATGACATAAGCCATACCACGGGGATGTTGCTTTGTGAATTATCCAGCAATGTTTATATTTATCTTAAGCATTTATGATATAATAGTGTGAAACCCTTATAAATATCCTAGTCGGTATACGTTGTGGCAAGACTACATCATCCATCAGAGCGCGTTGACGCGATCTGTGATTGTCAATCTAGCGTGTGACAAGTCGCGGCGCGGTTACATTAGTCATTGCTGGCGAGCGAACTCTCACGGCACCTTGCTAATGTTCCGGGAAATTGTTTCCCTTTTTGACTCTTGTTGTCGGCTGTAGATGTGAATAAATACGTTACTGGAAATAATAAATAAATAAATAATAAATAAATATTGCTGGACAATTTTTACACAACGACATCTAGCCCCGTGGTAAGCTCGAAGCTTGTGTTACGGGTGCTAGATTTCTGATATACTTAATATAATATACATACATAGATAGATATTTTTTATTATACATATATAACACCCAGACACCCGGAACAAATATTTGCAGATCATACAAATTGTTGTTCCGAGGCATAATAAGTCAACATTCCACACAGAAGTTTTTCTCTGTGAATTATTTAACGGATAATATTCTTATGATAAGACTGGTAGTAATATAATTTGTACAGATGTTGTTTAGAATATATAGTACTTTGTACTAAATACATAGGTTAACTTATAGCAAACCCAAGGCAGATTGATAATTGTATTAAAAACGAATACCTCCTGCCTTATCCCATAACGTCCCAAAAAGTAACTTCCTTCGACTATTATATACCCTCTACTCCAGCATTTTAACCACGTACCGCAGATATTACTTCACGACATTCATATTTTTACAACCCCACCAAACTCTTTGTTTACACAGAAAAAAAAACCTGCCAACTCACAACCTTATTCCCTCCACAAACAGACACTGAGATTTATCCTTTGTTTTTACCGTATGTTTTTATAGTGCTCAATTTATATGCTGCAGTGAAAAAATACTTCAGCTGTATTGAATCAAGTTTGTAGTATACCTGCCGGATTTATTATGGAAAGTAGTCGTATGGAGTCATTCCGCTTTTATAACCGACACGTGATGAAGGATGTCGTAAAGGATGCTGTGCGTCGTTAGCTTTTCATCAGCCGAATTGCTTCACAACGTATTGGGTCTTAAATCAGGCTATGAATCATGTTGTAACAAAACTTTTTTGTCCTTTGTTTTGGCTTTTATCTTATTATTTATTAGATTTCAAAGTATCATGTAATTGTTGCTACAAATCTTACAAATTCAAATGAAACACCTAGACTTCAGATATTACAATTAAACCAAACCTAGGTAGAATGTGGACCAATGTAACACAAAAAAAAGCGCTTTTATACAAAGTTATAAAAGGGTAATTATTAAAGTATAAATCTACGCATAAGTACATTAAAATTATCGACAACTTTTAATGCGAGTGGCTATCATGTACTTGTTACCTAGGACGCGTGTATGTGGTCATGTACTCCTTTAGATTAGAATTTCTGAGAGACAAGCTCTGCTGTCTACTGAAGATCCACTCTAGAAAATGACAAGTAAAATATTAAAATTAGAAATATCGGCGTACTTGCCATCTGTGGAACAAGAGTAGTCTCCTACTTGCACGAGCAAGCACATGTAAATTTAATCGCGACATGCAAAATTGCACCTTTCCTCTAGCAGACCATAAAGACAACAATTATTCTCACTTGTTGTGGAATACATTTTCTCGGCACTTCCCAGCAGTGGCGATTTAGCCACGTCCGCCCTTACAAACTGCCACAATTTAAACTTTACCCCGCAGAGATAAGGATCAGAGTTTTCCTGCTTTTTATAGTGCAATCTTGGAAAATGCAAACTGCAAGAATATGCGGGTATTAATAACGACGTTTTTAAGGTTTTGCAGGATCCTGCATTTTTATGTTGGCTTTTTGAATATCGACTTTGTCGTTTGTTTTTAAAAAGGTGGAACAAGATGACTTGAGTATCTTTAATATTGGATTAACTAGAAAGATTAGCTGGATGCAATATCTAAAAAATACTATTAGTACACACAATTGTATTGTAGTTCAAAACTGTACTGTGTATTAAATTGCTAATATCTTTATTTCGATCATTTGGGATCACTGCATTCCAAAAGCAGTCTATCCTTCGACCATACCCTGAGAGTTTAAAACAAATATCTGTACTAAAACTAATGAATCTTTACAGGTATGCAATCAAGATACCAAGTGTCGGGGATGGAAGCGACCGCGGGCCCGGGGGCGAACGGGGCCGTACTCAGGATCGAGCCGGTCCGGGCGCAACGGGACGACGCCACCTACGAGTGCGTGGCCGAGAACGGAGTGGGGGACGCTGTGACGGCGGTGGCCACGCTCACCGTGTTTGAAGGTATGTTACTTACTCTATCTACAAGGGGGCGTACTCAGGATTAACCCCATAGGAATAAATAAATAGAATACTGCGTACGTAGTACATACTGTTGAGTTTAAAAGAAATTAATTATAGGCTATTATTATTACGCTGAATTAATTATACATTAATCAAAGGTTCAGAGCCTCGAGCACCGACGCAAGGTAGCATGTCTCTCAATATTTTACAGGCTGCATTTTGGAGAATGTTCTCAGGACCTGCATGACCTGATACCACCTTCTCCATTCCACCACAGGACAAGCAGGCGCACGGCACACTACCATCCCTACTTAGTAGATATACCGTCCACCCGTACGAAGCGATACTCCTCCACCTTCATTATTCGCACTGCTAAGGTTTGGAATGCGTTGCCTGCTGTTGTATTTCCTGAGACATATAATTTGGGTCTCTTCAAGAAAAGAGTGAATAGGTTCCTTCTAGACCCTTGCGATCCATCTTCGGCCACATCGACACTTTCCATCAGGTGAGATTGTGGTCAAGCAAGGGTTTATCACCAATAAAAAAAAAAAAAAAAAAAAAAAAAATCACAAATTATTTTAACAGTACAATCTTTATCAGATTGGTATAAGCATTTTAATTTGATGTGAGTATAGATTTTTAAAAGGTAAAAATATAATCCTAAAACTAGTTATCTGCTCTGATTTTATGTCGGATTTCGTAGACTTAAAAAATATGTTTAACACCTTCACCGCCCGGCCTCGGCGGTGCAGCGAAATCGTTCACTGATAATCAAATTTAACCCTTAAACGCGCACGCAACACGTTAGCTAAACTGTACTTATCATAATTACTCTACGCTTTGTAGGTGGTGATATATTCTAACGCTATAATAATTATACTCTTATTAACGCTCACGGCTTCCACCCGTCACTGGCACATCCAGGTGCACTGAAAAGTTAACTAATTGGTTAGTTAAGTTGTTAAGATGACTGGAGCCGTGGTATAATCTTAAACTTTACTCATTAAGATGATAAGATAATTCGTGTGGAACGTTCATTATTTTAAATACAAATTTTCTTTAGTTTTTACAGACCTATAAAATCTATTGTAGTTTGTGCGCAGTAGTCCTGTCGGAAGAACATATTATTGTTTATATTTGGTGTGTACTTTTATGTTTTAGTGTGTTGGGAAAACAAAAGATTTGTTTTTTTGAAACTAATAAACACAATAAATTGTATTTTATCTAAAAATGTTCCTCTGGAAAAAATTTTGGGGATATAATTTTCGCAAGAATAGACTGTAATCGGATCACTAGATACTTATCTGGCTTATTTATTTTACCTTCTATATCTTGTATTCTTTCCTAGAAAAAATATTATTTCGTAGACAATACAATAGCCATTTACCAGAAAACCCGGAATATACCTTCACCACATTAACATTCAGATAAAAATAAAAGACCATATAAACTTTTATCTTAAAAAAGAACGTGTGAGAAATTCCAAAATCAAAACACCGCCACTAAATTGGTTTCATGTTTTTTAACTGCCTCGATTCCCATTATAGGGGCCTTAACGACCCCCGAACTCGTAAAGTACGACCGATGCGACACTCTGATCCCGAAAATACTCTAAAATACTTTCGGAAATACTCGAAGACACTGCCCTTTCTATAAATAAGCATTAAAACGACCGATAGATGGCGCTATCCTGAATTTATATAGCGCTGGAATCACTGGAATCTTGGAAGTAAAATTTAACGAAAAGGTTAACTTTCGAGTTAATGCAATTCAGTAGTTAGGTTATGTTTGCTTGATTTTTGAGTCGCGTAATTGACCGTCTCGAATGATTAATATTGCGATTACTATGAAGCGTGGTTCTAATCTAAAAATAGCTCCTAATTAAAATAGTAGAATAATAAATTAATAATCAGTAAGTAGGTAGTAAAGCATTTTAAAATATTGCGCAGTTTGTGAACTTGTATACTTTGATCTTGATGCTGATTTTTATTTTAATGAGCGGTTTTATGACTAGCTACACGTCTACGACCTTAGACACCTTTTGCCTTCAGAAGTTCATTTACAGCAATGCAAACATCACAATAATTACTTAAAACAGTTTTAATTTTTGTTGTACTCGAAGTGCAAAATGTTATAGTAAACTATAAATATATTACAACCCCATCTGAGATTCATATAATGCGTTAAACTTTTGGGGTAAGCCCAATTCAAAATGTTAAGAAATTTTGCATCACAACTTAATTTACTCACTATTGTAGTCTAGACAGACTGTTTAATTCATAGTTGAAAAGTGTCAAAAACTGTTAAAACCTCTGTCTGCCAGATAATAATTGTTGTTCATTCTTTTTGTGGCTGTATTTTGGTGAACGTGTTCTCTTGTTTGCATAACTTTGAAATAGTCTGTTTGTGATCAAATATAGTCACCAAACGCGCCAGCATTATTGCTTTCTGGTGACTGATTAGTTTTACAATTTATCTATCTATATAATATAAAAGCCAATGCCACTTTTCGTTGTAATTTTATAACTCAAGAACGGCTAAGCCGATATAGGTATTTGTTTTTATTCATAGTAGCCCAGAATTTTTTTAAAAGTTGAGAAAACATAAATAGTCTTAAATCAATTAAATAGTCTTAGTCAATGAACATCTGTTTTATTTTCTTTTGGCAATGTGCGCAATAACTAACTAAAAATAACTGAAAAAGTTATAATCTAATTATAAAATACAAGTACACAAAAGATATATTCCAATATGTACAAAAGGCACACTTATCGCTAAAGAGCGGTATCTGCCATTAAACCCATCAAAGAAAATGGAACAGAAAATAAAATATGGATTATAATAACAATTGTCTACGAATTTGTTAACAGCACAAGTTTACGTTAAACCAAACCAAACTAAAGCTAAGTTTCCGTCAAACTGATCTATTAAGCTATCAAATTAATATTAATGGGGATTATCCGAATATAATTGCTGATGTGTTGTAATAGGTAACTTGTGTAACGTCTTTACCTATTAGTTTAGTGATAATGAGGTTCTTTGTAAATGTTTGATTTGTATACGCCGATTTGTTTATTTGATACTTTCTAGTATTTATGTTTTCTAGTACTTTTTTAACCACAATCGCACCTCATGGAAGTCGATGGAGCCTAAAATGAAACTCAAGGATCCAGAAGATACGGTTTCGCTTTTGACTTTTTTTGCAACCCAGATTATAGAATTCTGTCTTTTCTGCTTCTGCAGGTATCGCAATCTTAGTCTTCTGAGTGCGCATAATAAAAGTACGTGTAGTTATATAAACTTTCACACATATATAAACACACGCGCACCTATCCATATTCGAAATATCAGTCTGCTATAGTTGTTGAAGTAAAATCCATTCAATATAAAGTAAAATACGGCTTATTTCTCGCTGTACTTGACAATTGTATAGCGTGGGCGTTGCGCGGGCTGAATAAATATATGTAATCCGTGATAGCGCGTCTGTGAGTCGGTCGGCGGTACAACGATTGATGACTGGCTTTTAAATCGTAGGTAATGGCGTTTTGACTTTCAAATGCTTATTGATTTGTTATAGATTTGTTTCTACTTTGTATCTAGTTTTAACACTATGTATCTTTACTATTTTTAAATTTAATTATGTATTATGTGGCAAATAAATATTTTCATTTCATTTTTAATTTTTATTTCATTTCATTTAATGTTTCCGTATATAAGAGCATTTAGCTTGAATTCACATGAATTTGGTTTTAAAAAGGAGCCTAACGAAGATAAATAATATGTAAAGTCTGCCCGTAAAAGAACAAAGAATATATTTAGGTCTTATACGCATGTTATGTGTGAGTTTTGTTCCCGAAATAAATACCTAGGTACCAACCCGGTCTACCAACCCCATAAAAAATAAGCGAACGCAATCCCAGTCAAATTCACAACTGCAAGTCTAACCTCTATAACCACGCAATAGAGTTCACAATCTCACAAATAAATAGCATTTGCATGACTCTTGTTACAATGAGCCAAGGTTTAAAGTATTCAGAACACCTGTCGTATCTCAGGAGAATTATGTATAAATTGCGTAGGGACTTGACCACACGGAAACGTTAAATAAAACAGGAGTAAGTTAACGCACTACATGGATAATATGTCGCACTAGTGTGACAAATAAATTATTATTAAAAGCTAGCTTTCCGATCCGTGACTTCGCCCGCGTTATATTAGATTTTCAGGCAATAAAATATTGGGCCGATTCTCAGTCCTACTCGATAAATAAAGGACACAATTTTTCTTAAAATCGGTCTAGCAATATCTGAGGAGTAGGGTAATAAATATTGTGACATGAGAATTTTATATACATAGGTACTAGCTGTACATATTTTATTTTAATATTTATATTTAAGTAGTACATAACTTAGTTTTTATCACAAAAACTTTTTTTGTAGTAACCAACAAGAATGGTTTCCTTGATCGTATTAATAATGCAAAGTCATCATCAATTCAGGTGATTCAATATAACTGCCAAATATAAGTGATTCATTTTGCGAGTTGTGATTTTGGTGGTTATGGTTTTTGTAGTGTGTCTGTTGATTGCGAAATTATGTCATATGTATTTTAAATATATATCGAGATTGAACCAGCAACCTCGCATAGTCGTTTCGTTATGTGTTTTTTTTATTCTTCCCTTTCCATGTCAATTAATGGTCAAATCAGCAAAAATACTTTGTCTGTAGTAACAAGTATTTTTTTTCTAAAATTAACACTTACTGTACGTCCAAACTACATTATTAACTTGATAGGGCCTTAATTGAAGTCTCATGCAACCCAAATATCGCCGAACCATATTTCGAATTCCGAATTTCGAAATTCTAACTTCAAAAGTCAACCAGAGTGAAGTGAAATTCCACCATCGATTATCGATAATCGGCGGATACTGTCGGTAATTAACACGTGAATCTCCTATATCTACCGGAGACCCAACTTAACCCTCATATCTCAAGATATTCAGTTTCAAACTTACCCCTCGCAAACTATTGGTTAAATAATATTGCGTGTTATCTTAAACTTGAATAGAAAGTGGTCATATTACTCCAAACATATCGTGTGTTTGAGAAGGTAATTAGTTGAAATATTTGGTTGTTCATACTATTTATGTATATATCATTATATAGACAACCCTATATACGTTCCCACTGCTGGGACTCTGGACGCTTTTGAAGAGAGAGATTAGGCCTTAAACAAAGTGACTTAAATATTAACTTTTAAGCGCTGGCTAAATTTCAATCATAGCAAGTATTTGGTGGAAATCAATTCAATTTGAAATTACTTTAAAATCGATCGTTATCTAATTTCGAACTTGTAGCAAAAATCGATTTCGAAATCGGAACACCAAATCAGGTCGTAAATAATTCGAACGGACAAATAAAGCTGAAATATGGCGGTCACGTGTCATAGGCCATAGAGTATAGAGGCACCACGCCCACCTGGCTTTAATCTGAATATAAATTATCCATAATTAAAGTAGACTTGGACACGGGCAGAATAAATGCGACCACTTGAAACAAAGCCCTGATGTAAGGCGCAAGCTATGAGAAAAAGTTACTCAATGTTTTTTTTTAAACTATAAAAATTTGTGACATACATAATATATTTTATTCTCGCTGAAATAAATTGTGATAGCTTCACCGATTACTGCTTTAATGCATTTAAACTGATTGAAAGTGGAATCATAAAACATTCTGAAACTTAGTCATAGAAGTAAGTCAGCGTAGACACGCAAGGGTTCAAGAAATTGTAAATAATTCATAAGATGCTGCATTAACCCTTTCAGACCCGGCGTACATAATTGTACACATATAATATAAAAAAATATTTAGGTATTAATTTAACATTATTTGAAACTAAAAACGGTTGTGTTCATTAGTTTACATATTAAACTACCGAAAACAATACTTCCAACGCCATCTCTTTGAGTTTAATTAGGGTTTTTTGACAAGTTATGACCAGTAGCCGACCAAATTTTGCATTGTGCAGGTAAGCTCATTATTTTATTTCTAAAAAGTAAAAAATATCAAAGTATATGTAATGAAATAATTATAGGTCGATGTGTAATATTGCTGTGGTCATATTTTACATACATGTTGTTGGTTTTAGTTTATTTTTGTACAAATTTTCTTGGTTTTTCTATTTGTACACAAGTGTACACATCAGGCGCATACGATGTATTTCTGATTTGTTGTTGTACATAGTAGGTATTACTAAAATAAATTATAACTGTTAAGGAATGGTGTAATTTTGTTGCTTTTGATGTTATAAATTATGTTAATACAATTTTCAGATAATAAATTACCAATATTTTCTTGAGCGACGCTATTAGACCCCTAGAAGAAAGGTTGCCTTTCTGATTTAGAATTGTCTTCTGAAGACGAAGGAAAAGTTGGAACTGCATCTAAACGATGTGTCTGAGTGGGAGCAGATGTTATCAGCTGGAACGGACGAGAATTATTCCCTCCAGCTTTGGATGACGATGATGAAGAAGCTGACAAATCATGGGTTGAAATGAGTAATAACTTTTTACCAGAATACCTTCCTTTTTGTCTTCCGCCTCTGAAGATATGCTTTTACAGAATATTACGCTGAAGCATAGTATTAGGTGGTGACACAAGTGCTCAAGACTAGACGAACGTAAAAAAATAAGCACTTTCTGGAAGTGGAACATCCCTAAGTTGGAAGGAGGTACAGTTATGCGATGGGAGGAGTAGATTGGCTGATAGTCTGGTGTTGCAAAATAAAATTTCGATGGGCAAAGGAGGCCGTCCAAGTGGCAGCAGCCCAACTCTTCAAATTGTATCTAGGAGACCAGGAGAGACCCGTCCAGGAGCTGAAATAACTCGAGACGATGTTGGGCATTTTCCTGCACACAATGAGGGATTTGGCCATTTTTTTTATTTTTATATGGAGAATACTATTATTTATATTTGTTATTTCATATTGCTTCGTATTTCTATAAAAATAGTTGTAAAATAAATGGTTTATCATTATAGATAAACATTCCTTAACACTAATATTTTCATAACGTTGGACGGATGTGTACACTTGTACACAAAAAGAAAAAGCTGTTTTTCTTGAAAAGCTTGTAATCAGGATTTTTTTCTTTATTTTTCCTGAGATCTATGTACAATAGCCTAGTTGCAGGCATTTTTTTCAGATCGATTAGCGAAAATAAAAAAAATCAGGTCTGAAAGGGTTAATGTGTTTGGTGAACGTTGTTCCTAGAAATATATTTTTTTTGTAAATTGAAACGAACTAGGAACTTATGTATTTTAATTCGATACAAGTAATACATTATATACTTAGTTGAGACAGCACATAAAATATATTTTTTACTTTTTATAAGTTTATAAATGAAGTCATTTATAGCGTCAAAATTATATTTGATGCATTTAAGTTTTTTATGACAACGAATCTTTTTTCTTAACAAATAGACGATCTACGAGTATATCAATTAAGTTAATATGACATTAAATTATATTTTAATAGCTACGAAAAGGATGCCACTACTTCTACGGCGTAGCTACTTCTAC
Organism: Chloroclystis v-ata; assembly: GCA_963691955.1. NCBI lineage: Eukaryota > Metazoa > Arthropoda > Insecta > Lepidoptera > Geometridae > Chloroclystis > Chloroclystis v-ata. The sequence continues at coordinate 16,125,376 of OY829900.1, read as the reverse complement.
GGCGTAGCTTGCTACACTACACAACTTGTAGTATACGGACTTGAAGCAAAAAAATATTTCAGATCTCATGCCTTGCACCATCCAATAACACTGAGCCTTGTAAGGCTCGCGCCATATTTTTTCCAGAAGATTTTGCGGGTAATGGTACTAAATTCGGCAAAACGTGTCGCGTCTGAAAGGCTTTTGATAGTGCTACGGTCATCTGTTATATTTCAACTCTAAGCCCCGGCATTAAGGTTCGCTTTCCTCTGAAAATTGAGTTCCGTTAAATGGTTTCGGTATTATGGCATTACATTGTTTGAAACAATTGTAGTTGTTGATTTAATAGATTGTGTATTTTATGTACTCGGTGAATTCAATTTGTAATCAACTGTTCTGTTCTGTAAATAAGGGTAATTGAATAAGTAATAAACATTAGTATCTGCAATAAAAAGCATGTCTATTAAAAACTAAAAATGTATTGGGAAATTTTACTTAATGTATTGGACATTATTTAAAGCAAAAATATACTTTGTATCTTAAGTATGATATTTTTAATTATAAAAAAAATATTATTTTATCTTTTCAACCACTTATTAATTTATTAAATTTGACAAAAACCTGCTATATTTACCAAGTTATAAGACCATATTACATTCGCCTATTCTCAGATATTCACTCAACATTTCAGCCTTACAAGAATCCTAAATACATTTAAATAAAATACGAAATAAAAATACATTATCAAATAATTGAATACAGCTGCGAGCATGCAAAATCGAATTTACATGTCTGCGCGTAAACATACATAGCATGAACGAAACAACATTTCAACGTATAACCGTTTATATTGAATGCAAAATGTGAATACTGACTCCAAAGTAAATTCTCCGCTACATGCACTTGTATAAATTTGCTTTTAAAATAATAAGAGACGAAACAACACAACAGCGGATCGTTTTGTGTTTTTGTATATGAGTTGATAAGGGTAGAAAATATTTATTTTGTAAATGAATTTGCATCGAAAACCAGTAGTATACTTACTAAGCCGCCATTATTAAAGTGTATTGATTTTACCGACGTGTTCATCAAATATAAATTGTAAAGAGATATAACAATGAATTAACCAGATTACAACTTTGGTGCTTAAAAATTTTTCACTGCACTTGTTATTTTTTTGGCGGTCATTATGATGTCTTGCTTTTTAAATATTTATATGATTTCTTTATTTTTGAGTATAATATCTGTTATATTAAAAAGAAAATACAAAAGTACTCAGTCCCAAAATTAATGTTGATTAGCGCCTAAAATCTGAATTAAAACAAATGGCAAAATAAGCCCCATAACACGGGCCTTTCAAAATACTACCGTATACATATACACGTTTTGTAAGACGCAATCTGTATTTTCACTTTAGAGATCCCTTCGTTTACTTAAAGCCTGTTTTGTGGTACAATATAAAATATATAGCGGGCAGCCCTAAAATTGTCTATGATTATTCATTTTCAAAGAGTTTAAGTAATTTGGACAAAGTGGATCAAAAAGATATTTAGAACAGAGCTACAGAAGTGTACGAATATCTATTCTCATCATCGCCAAAACTGGGACAATCTATTCCATAGAAGTGCGGTTTGTCATCTGTATGAAAAAATGTTGATCTCCTTGATCGAAACTCGAAGAAAATCATTAAAAAAAGTTAAAAATTTATTACATAAGGTGCGACGGTCAAGGTATACGCTGCAAACTCCTACCTTACGGTGTTGCCAGTACAATATCGCGAATCGCAGCAATATTCTTGAAATTGTTTGTGATTACGGCAGTTCGCTGAGAGGCGGTGTAATTCCCTCTATCGCCGGGTTACGCTGATATTCGCTACTGACTGCTTTTAATTGTATGGAAACCTTGTTTTAACAATGCTTTTCCAAGGTTGCTTTCTAGCTTATCACTTGCAATCATACAAGTTTTAAGTAGTTTATCCAAGGAGCTGTTACCGAATTATATTCTCGTAAAAAGGAGAACACTAAAAGTAAAGCCTGTAATAAAGACTTCTATTGTGCAGACTCATGGCCTCGTGGGAAGTAATATGTTAGTAGTATGTTGATAAATAAAAATATATTGCAAAAAGCATCGATCCATACTAACACAGGAAAATAGTCCCTAAATCCATTCGACATAAATTGCGTACGTACATAGGTGAACGTAAAGTGTACTGACGAATCTATCCCTCGGGCCGCCGCGTCTGCTGGGAGCTTGATGGATCGCATCTATCTGTGTGAAATGCGACTGCAAACACTATTTAATGCACGTTATTGTTCATTAATCTTTGTCTTTATTGATCTGGTATAAACTGCGATCCGAGTTATCCAAAGCAGAGAATCCCAATTGAACCAGCGTTCCGGGTGCAAGCTGGGTTATTCGTCATCTATGTCGCTTCCGACCGTAAAAACTTAATTTCCATAAGTAAATCTTTGATAACAAAGTAAATGTTGCATTTTGTACATTCTATTTTAGTACCTATTTTAAAGTTTAAAGAGTAAATGATTTTTTGTAAAAGAAAATAATTTGGAAATGAAGCTAGAGTAAGGGCTACTACATTTTTTTTTCTTACACTGATACCGAAGAAGCTCTTTTAAGCCAGAAGAAGCTATTTTTACAAGCAAGAAAGACAGTAAAAAATTAACACAAACATTTTAAACGTCTTAAAGTACAGTCGGGTGCGAAAGTTATTTATTTCCGTCGCAGCTGCAGTTAGCACGCTGTTCACAATGTGACACCGCAGTCAACTTTCTGCATTTAAAGGACTAAAAATTTGTGCATGTGTGAATTTAACTTAGATTTTTCTTTATGTGATTTTTTTATGATATAACTATACAATGCGTTTCTGTTTATAAACTGCTCATTTAGCTTATTCTAGCAACGTATATTTTACACTTCATTTTTATGACGCGGTCATCCGAAAAATATATAAATAATGTTTTTTTTAGCAGAAGGCTTCACCATCGCCATGCGATATTGATTCAATTAAATATGTACTTACATTGAATAGCAAAGGTAAAAACTCTTCTTTGTCCCTAACATAAATACTAAATTAAATTGGTCACCAAAACATTTCCTTCGAGAATTCTAAAAATCCTTATCTAGCATAATTGAATAGGCCACTCTGTTCTAAAAGCTTTCTCCCGAGGCTCAGTTCCACATGTGTTTGCGATTGTACCGCGTCTCGGGGGTAATGAACAGAAGTGTCCCGGGCAAGCTCCTACCTTTCTTAGTTTACAGAGGAATGAGGAAAAATTAAATACTCCTGGGAAATTTTACGAAAGCTGAATTGACAAGATTGAGGGATTTTGTATCTTGGAACTAACCCAGTTCAAAAACTGTACCACTAAGACTCTAGAAGACTATTTCGTAAATATGGAAAAAGAAGAATAAAATAATATTAAATAAGTTCAACATTTTAAATTGGCTGTAATTATCATGTGTATGATAGTATAGAGAGACAAAAATTACGCAAGGCGCAGGAAAGCAATAATTATAAATATAATAATTTAATAAGTTACTACCATTTCAACCCTCGTCTATAGAATCTATATACAGCAAGGACAGAAGCGCACAATATCCGTGGAACCTCGTTAATGTTTCCAGTCTTGCTACAATTTAATCACCGAGCGAAATCAAGACGTAATCCGACTCCATCCATATTTCTCATAACGCCGAGGAAAAATACAATTTAGTCGACCGTGGAGCGAGGAGGTAGATTTGCCAGAAAATGTATGCTGTTATTGTTGATAGGGGCGCCTCATTGGCTCGCATCCGGCGCAAATTCGATTCCAGTTTGACTCACTCGAGTTGACAAATTGAACTCTCTTTTTTATGTATCGAGTAATAAATCGGATTATTGTGTACTTTATCTCTGTGTTTGTTGGATGATGGCATGATGAGGAATGGTACGCTTGGCGTCTTTTGTGTGAATATATCGTGTAATAATAATCAATACATACAAATGTGATACTTTAGTAAGTATCACATAAAATCAGCAGAAGAGCGCAAACAATAATACATTTTAATTTTTATTATATTCAAGATTTATTAAAAAAAATAATGCTCATTCTTGCGCTTCGTCATGTATGTACCTATACCTATTTTCGTCTTTTTTATTTGAACCGAACTTCCGTAAAATGAAAGTCGCATAAATCAATGTAGAGCTTACTAATATCAAATATTCAATAGATATCCCTTATCTCCATAGTTTGATTTACACATCTTAGAAACACACGAAACTTTTCTAAAATATTGAAAAGCAAAGCTTCCGAATAAAACATGTAAAAGATAGATACTTATAAAGGTAAACTCGTATATCAGTAACGTGTAATGTTTGCGCAAACGGGCAACAAAACAAAATAAAACTTTTAGGGGTATGAAAAATAAATAGGTAGAACTTTATCATCATTAAAACCGTTTTAAAACATAGTTTATTTAAAAAATACACACAAATGTTGGCCGATTCAGTCCTAGTCAAAAAGGACACCAATTTCATATAAAAAAATATGGTAACTAACATTGTGGTTAGTACACATGGTTAGTGAAATATTTTAGTTGCCAGTTTGCTAGAATTCTTAAGTGAAGTCTGTTTACTTACGGCATAGTACATACCCCGTAACCACTAGCTGTAGGGATGACGAACATTTTTCAAGAATAATCTTGTTTCTTGGAATAAATCATATCTGCAGTTGTTATTTATACTTCTCAAAGACAGTTTATACGACATTAACCCATTTACAGCCCAGGCGGTATGAACTACATGCACACTCACATAATAGTAGACATTTTATGCATCTCATTATTGACGATAACTAAGCGTGTCTAATTACAACTACGAACTGAAATTTATAATGCTATAATATCATGTAAGTATAATTAAAAACGCTACAAAAATCTTGTGAACCTGCAACAACAGTTGGGCGCCCCTGCTACTCACGGAACTCCTATCTCGTAATCAAATATAAACAGGGAGGAAAAACATTTTTGCCTGTTATTTTAACATGAGATACGTATTCAGGTTTCACTTTTTGTTTTATTTATACGACGCCGGATTTTTGTGGGATTCAAATGTCACAGGCTGATGGATGGGCTTATTGTAGGTCAGGGTTTAAATATGGCTTTGTTATTTAAGAGCACTGATTTTGACGGATTGCCGGTATAGTTACTTCTAGTTACAGCAAAACGAAAGGTAATTGGATAACTGCGGGTAAAAAACTATAAGTAGACAAATATATTCAGATCCTGTCGAAGGAGTATCTACGATCGTTTTCATATAATGTATAACGAAGCGCACGCGTGTAAAGGTCAAGTTCAAATCGTATACAATTCGCCTAACTGGAACTTGAACTCAATAATGTATAGAACTACTTAGCTGTTACTTTACGGAAATACATTCTAAACATTTAAACAGACACTTAATATAGTAGAAGAAGCTTGGCTTCCTTCTGGGTGTTACTTCAGAAAAAATTGTTTGTTCAACCTCAAGCTACTCGTAAAAGTTTACGCTCGAAAATGACCGCAAAATAGCAAATGGACAGTGCTTTGTATGCGGATATTATCCGGCTGACATAACATCTCACACTAATTTGTGGAAGTTAGCCCAATTTGCAGCTCGCTTGAAGCCCATATCGCATCCAAAACGTAAACTTCATCCTACAGGAGTATGTTATCAAAACAGGTGAAACTGTTTCAGAGCAACTTCGTCTGCGAGTTGAAACAACAGTACATAATAGCTATCCTTATAGATGAGCCGTGTTGGCTAAGTGGGAGCACACTCGATTTTAATTCCGAAGGTCGTGGGTTCCCCGCTGCGCAGCTCTGGATTATTCTTGTAAAATTTATGTGCACTTTCAAAACACTTACTCTAATGATGAAGATAAACATCGTGAGGAAACCGACATGTTCTGAGCAGTTTGAAGGACATGTGTCATTCACCAACCCGAACTTGGCCAGCGTGGTGAATCAAGGCCTTATCTCTCTCGTCAAGAGAGAAGTCCCTGTGCCCCAGCTGTGGGAACGGAAATGATGGTGATGACGGTCTTAATTACGGTATTAATTTCTTATAAAAAAATTTATTAATACTCATTGATTTCTTCCACGCGCTATCAATGTGACCTCTTTAAAACATAATCCGATTCCCAGAACCAGAAACGCACAAAGCCTCCATTGAGCCGTAGATGTCGTAACGACAAATCAGGTTATTGAGACGAAAACATCGCGGTAACATCTTCCCAAACGTATTTACTGGCAATCCTAATGTTGTTGGGACTTATTTATTTACACTACGGGATTATGTGCGATGTATTTTATGAGAAGTTTTTTCTGAGAGCCTTCATGGATCCGGTAAATCCGTGTCTGCAAAAATATATTTTTTACAGTAGGACACATATTTACATTAAGGGAGGGTTGGTTGGTCCGTCTTTAGAGGGTTTTATTATCATCACATTATTTAATTATTATTAGCAAGAGGTTGCGGGTTCGATTCCCGCCTCGGAACAACAATTTGTATGATCTGCAAATATTTGTTCCGGGTGTCTGGGTGTTATATATGTATAATAAAAAATATCTATCTATGTATGTATATTATATTAAGTATATCAGAAGTCTAGCACCCGTAACACAAGCTTCGAGCTTACCACGGGGCTAGATGTCGCTGTGTAAAATTGTCCAGTAATATTTATTTTATTTTATTTATTTATTTATTTGATTTTTATAATTTACGTCCAAGTTAAATCCAATATCATATCATTAAATCGTGCCATAGTAAAAATTTTCGCCTTTGGAAGGATCTATTAAAAAAGTTTCTTCACATAATATACGATTATTTCCCTTTCATTTACGTCCAAAGTATTCCAATATCATATAAATAAATCGTGCCAAGTTAAAAAGTTTAACTCAAACCTAATTAACATCCTCAGAACCTACAATTTGAAACAAGGGCGTCCGTGTAGCGTAATATTTGCAAAAACTTCGCAAACAATATCAACTTTAATCTCTGCTTATGAAAATTTCCGGGAAAATTTGAGGAATCCTACGAATCTTACGTATCTCATGATCTTATAAGATCACTGAACGGTAAGGAGCCCTTTGCGAAGCTGAAGACGCAATTTGATACTTGTGTTAGGGATATTAAACATGTTAATATACATATTTTGTCGAAGGATCTCCTTGTAATTAGAACTTGTAAGGGTTTGTGATAAATATTGGACCCAAGCTTAAACCCGCAAATCGGTAGGTTCAAAAGAGCGAAAATTCAAACCAAAATCGTACGAAAATTTTAAAAATGGCAAAATTAAACTTATTTTGAGTCAGGTTTTTTGAATATTTTCAACTCAACCAGTTACAAAGAAACTAACAGCCTCAATCATTGCATTCAATTATATGAAAATATCTTTTCCGATAGAAAAAATACTATTCTAACGAACAGGACCTTCGCCGCGGGAAAAACCTAGCTTAATTAAAAATAAATGAAACTCCGATTTAACGACAATAATTGCATAGTTTTTTTACTTTTACTGTACTTTAATTAGATTATTTCATCAAATTTCGATAAACTCCGACAGTTTCCGAATATTATTGTTTACATAAACACTGGCTAAATTTTATCTGTCTGGCTATTTATTTGTAATTTCTTTGTAATATTATCAATTAATCCTAAACTATTATTACAACTATATTATAACTATAATACATAACATACTCGTACTACACATAAAAATCCATAACAAATCGTCAAAATATTTGACTCCAGACGGGAATCGAACTGCCTGCGTCGGAAAACCTTCTAACGCCACAGAGGTCGTGAAGCTTGTTTACATATAAATGCTCCATAATACGCTTTTCACGCTTTCTTACCATAAAGGTTAAACTTTTGCTAAGAGAAGATCCCCTTAAGCCACTAAAGCCTATACACCCAGTATGTTAATATAAAGTTAATTGTACATTTGGTGTGCGTGAAATAAGCTCGTTCCACAAGAGATTGTCTTACGTATTCCGATTTGAATTTATAAATTTAAATACGCGTGTAGCTTGCGTCTTTTTGAAATAACTTAACCCGTCTGTGTCGCAGCGGGCGAAGGTCTTCGATTCCCTTCTCGAAATAAGTATGATCTGCAAATATTTGTTCCGAGTGTCTGGGTGTTATGTATAAATGACTAATTAAAAAATATTTAACCTTGTAAGTATATTCTATTAAGATATCAGAAATACTCCCCAGTAATATTTATATTATTTATTTAATAATTAAATTTGATGAAACCTAAGTTAACCTTTAACGAGTCCTCGCCTACCTAAAACCCTATTTGGCGCATATTTTATTTACACACTGACAACAAAAAGCCTATTCAACAATAGTTCTCATTGAAAGCACGTTTAATGCGAACACTTTTTACAACAATAAATATTTGAGTTCATTGTACAGATCAAAGCTAAACGGTTTTGAACTCTGCGTCTATGAAATACAGTTTAAAATGAGTTGTTTGGCCTCGAAGGGCACCTTTTCTGCCTCAGACAATTTCTATAACAAAGCTAAGTCTGTGAATCTGGTAGCATGAAAATAATAATGCGTCTATGAGAACGGGTCGTAAATTGTATCTCTATTGAAACAGTGTTTTATGTGAGAGAGATGAACATGTATAGCTTTATGTCTTTTTTCAAAGTGTGTTTTAGCGACCCTTTTACTAAGCTTTTGTTTTTGTGTGCATGAGGTATTTCAAAACAGCGGTAACGAAGTATTATTGTTCTTAGATTGTCCATTGAGTAAAGCCAACAAACGTATACTTTACAATTGTTTAACAAAACATTTCTAGAATAAAATTCACCCAGGTATCGCTGAAACTAAACTAAGCAATGAAACCCAGGTGTAACAGCAAGATGCAGACAAAAAGCGAAATCAAATTACCAACCATGCCCTCTCTTGGCATTCTAGCAGCCAACAAAAGAAATCCGACAAATGTAACACAAGTGCGACCATTAGTGAGCTCAGTAAAAAGTGGCTGCAAACGTATGGGGAGGCGTGTTTGCACGGGCCAGTTACTGGACTGGAAGCCAGTCAACTAATATGAAATACTGTAGCAATATCATCGTCGCCCAACAGCTGAAAAGGTTAATTAACTAGATATACATATTAATATAACTCCTATCGTGCCACCACAATCCACGATTTAACTTTTTACATAATATTTTTAAAATTTATTTATATGTTCACAAGGAAAGACAAGTAGGTCATACAGTTCCACTAAACATACTAAACGAAGCATAACATAAGCCGGAAGGTCATTCCGTAAAATGACTCGGTGTAGTTCAAAATCCCTACAATAACTTTAACCCAAGATAAGTAGGTACGTGTTGAATTTTTAGGGCCTCGTCAACTTAAGGGCCCCTTGTGGGACAAATCGTCGAGGTCTGCTCTACTAAAGCGGGATTTACTAAGATACCACACTAGTTTTCTAAACATTTTGGTATAATTTCGAGCTAACGGAGCCAAATGTTGTGTGAATTGCCCACCAATACATATATATTTATTATTTTTATTGGCTGATTAAACTTATATATTACCTCGAAGTCTACAAATACCTAATGATAGCATCACTCAGGCTTTGTTATTTATAAGTCCTGCAGAAGCCTTACCTTAAATCTTACAACATCATCAACAGGCATTATTGTTTTAAATATTCAAGCATTCTTAATCCTTATCTCAGACTCTAGTAGCTGAGAAGCTTTATCTTCGATAAAAGGGAGTCGCATTTCACGATCGGTATCCTTATTGTGTTATCTAATGGGCATCGTGAACAGTGACTAAATTTTTTACATTTCATCATATAAAATAAATAATATACTCGTATCTATAAGGGTCGGTCATGGTGTAAGTTTTTTTGTTTTCTCTATTAAATATTATTTTTAATAGAACTCATATCTTTATGGGATTTGAGACAATATTTGAGCCTTGCAATTGATTGATTTATTGAAAGAAATAAATAAAGAAAATCATTTGTCTGAGACACATAGGTACAAGATATGAGAATTCCAAAATAAGAAAATGGTATATTAATTATATCTCAAAAACGTTGCCTATTGATAATTTTAAATAGATTCAGATTTTGTACGTACAATCACAAAGACTGGACACGTCATTATTATCAATCACCACCCCTAATATTTTAAAAAGTGTTGTAAGATTTATTTTTTCAAAGGACGTCTAACGTTACTGTAAGTTTTTACCGTAGCGTTACCCATCCATTGTAAACTCCACGTAACATTACCCATCCATTATCACAATAGCAAAGCGGCTCGGATTAGTAAGAGTCTTGTTTCCCGCCAACACGACGCGGAATATGACGCCGTGACGCCTTAAGATGAATCTCTATAGCTTATAGTTACGAGGAAAGCCCTTGTGCGACATAGAATAGAATATTATCTATATTCATCGTTACAACCAATTTTATGCATATTTTTGAGGCTGTATCACATCAGTTATTAGACGGGTTGGTGAAGACAGTTAGATGGTACAGTACACAGAATGACGCTGCTACTCATATTCTGGTATGTAAATAGCGTGGTGATTGGAAAATCCTTCAATACCAACAGCAGCCTTACCGCCTAACTTGAAATCCTTGTTCAGCGAGATTTACATATGTCACGATTGATGTGTATTTATCAGCTTTATAATATCAAAGCTTCAGGTCAGTTGGCAGGGAGAGCACAAGATGGCTGTACTCTTCATATGACCGTAGACAGTAGGAGCTGATTGTACGTGGTCGTTTAGCAGTGAGGGACCGAGGAAGAAGTTCCCATTGAACACCAACTGAAATGTTGATGATAAACTGCAGATCTGAACTAAACTTCGACTGCACATGACCTCACGTCCAAACTCACAAGGCTTTAAGATCCTCATTGAACGTAACATGACTAAACTTAGACTCGTATCTGAACGAACTTTGCCTCAACTTGAACTAAGACTTGCCTATCTTTATACTGCTAATGGAAATGGGGCAAGACTAGGTTCAAGTCATTTGTTTCCATGAAACTCTGGATAAAATTAACAAGTCAACATGCATACGTTTAAATAGGATTTAAACCATGAACACTTACAAGATAAAGGTTTTTTTTTCTAGCAAGAGCTATACAATTCCACAAACACATAGCGGTCAAACTTATATCACCTCTAGATTAAAAAAAAAACCATTTTCAGCTCATCTATCACCCAATCACAATATCAAACCTCAAATCCAAACCATTACAACTCAAGAACAATTTCCACCCCTTTATCCATACAGCAAGTCACGAAGTCTTTCATACATATAAAATATCTAATTGGTTTTTCGTCTATAAGGTGGAGTGCGTATGAATATTTAATTAAAATTTTGAAAGCAAAACCTTGTATATTGTCTACTAGAATTGCTTTCGATTATATTTTAATTACGCTTTCAGTAATGAAAATACAAGCGCTGTTTGGTATTTTGATATTTTACGGGCACTCATCAACTTTTGTGTGCTAATAATTAAGAACAGAGAGAAAAATGTTTTAATTATGAATATTGAATTTAGCGGCACAGAATTCCAATACGTTTATAAAGTTACTAGCTTGCCGCCTGTTGTTTTGAAGTAAAAAGTAGCCTTTGTGTTTACTGATACATGAATTATTGCAAAAGTTTATTCTAATCCGTTGAGTAGCTTTCGCGTGAAATAGTATTAAACGCATACATTATTTCATGTATATTATATATTTATGAAACTTTTAAAAAACATAATACACCAAAAAAAAAATATAAGTATATATGACATAATAATGATAAAGTTTACAAACAAATGCATTATCTCATAAGCTTAAAATAACTGTATTTCTTTACGATAAGGCGATTTGGTCGCTTAGCGACAAAGCCTTGTTTTGTGTTTATAAAAATCTTATTTCAGGGTATTTGAAATACAAGGAAATAATAACTTAGATTTATTTATAAAATTAACTAAAGATGAGGTCACGGTGCCCGAATAATCGAATCAGAAGAAGCCAAATGAGAAAGAACTCGTCAAATCAAAAACAACTCAATGCATTAGGAAATAGATATCTAACTTAGACAAGTAAGAATAAAACTTTGTAGATAGGAACCGGGAAAAGAAACAATATTTCTCCGAACTGAGTTACCGACGGCCAACTAAGTTAGCCTAGTTCCAGCTACTCGTGTCCATTTTGTTCCGAATCGGGTTTGCTAACTACTTACATGTTCGGTCAGACAATTAACTTTGGTTGTGTTGTTGCTTGTGGTACTTAACAGATTTTTATTAATTAACCGAAAACTATAGAAAATTATATTAAAAAATCATAAAATACAAATACTGGCAAGACTTGAACCCGCGACCTCACAGAAAACAGAGTCTTAAGCCCCCAAACCAACAATTCACTTTCGTTTCGAAACATATACCTTCATATACAAAAATAACATAAGGATGATTGTTATGTTTATAAACCCACTTATATTGTTACGTATTTAAAAATTGATATTCATATTGCAATATATTTTTTTAATGTAATGTCTATTGATTACCTTACCAATAGCTAATGAATCTTTACAAAGCCTTAAGCGGATTCCCAAGTTCCTACAAGAAAATTGTTGTCCATCAAGGCATCTTAATTTCATTTCAATTCGTCCACAAGAACCTATTTGAAAGTTGTATAATTTTCTAACCGCTCGTCTGTTTACCCAATTAATTGAGAGCCGAACAGACAATGGATTCCTCTTAAAGTTCACAAAAGCAATCCAATTTGCCATCTCTTTCACACGGCGATAAAGAGTTGATGAATCCGGAAATTTCAAGAAATAATGACAAGCTAGGGTTAATCAAATTTTGTCGGAAGAATTTAGGCTTAAGATGGCTTAAGACGAGTCTGATAACACACACAGAACGGTTTGTGTGTTTTTGTACCTATTAATGTTTTACGATGTGATACTTTTCACTCAAGCATTCGTATACTTGCGTAGATTTGGTTGTTTCGTTATGTGTTTATAAATCTTCTTTAGAATTCCTCTAATACTCTGTAGATTTGATGAAATTTCCGGAATGATTAAGGTTCAGGAAACCTTTTCTTCACCTGACCCACCTTAAGGAATTTACTCCTAAGAATTTAAATATTTTAATGAAAATTCCAAACTGTTTAAATTTAGAACTAGTATATCCAATTTTAAAACATAAATTAAATTTACGATTTATGCAATGAAGTGAAGTTCATTGCTTCATAATTTTCTTTATTAAAAAAACAATACATCGGTCAAATATTAAGTATACGACTAAATATAATTTTTAATTGCTTTGATCGAACAAAAGTATTACTTAAACAAAAAGGGTGGCAATAATAAGATTAATAATCTTGTATTATTTTTAATTCTATAATAATATAAATTTTGAACTCAAAATATTACTGTCGAGAATCCAAAGCAATAAAAGAGATAAAAGTTAAAAAAGCAAATAAATTAACACCACACCCTTCAAAAAAAGTAACGGAGGTGCGATAGCTCCAAAAAATCGTACTTTTGCTGTATAAAAGCCGCGAAAAAATCGACTTTTATGAGAGGAATTTAAGTGAAAAATAGCTTGGCACGCTAAAGCTCTCGTAAATTTATCGCAAACTTGGTATTAATTACGTGGCTCGCCGACTGGCCGCAAATTGTAATATATTTTATCGCCAGGCGCAAAGTTACATTGCCTTGTGAGTTTACAGTTGAAATTGTGAGGGGTTTGAAAACCAGCAGTGTCTGTTTAAATAGACTTTAGAACTTAGATACCACGTTAATGGGAATGGCCTTAATATCATTCGTTTCAATAATTCTTGTCAGACACGGTAACAGATAGGGCCTAAATAAGCTATTTTTGTTGTCTCGTGCCCAATATCATAATTTCTTTGTTAAAATTTAACTCCATTTTCTTATACATAATATGATAAATAATACCAATTGTTATTATCACATTTTAGCAGTAGGATCGATCGCCGTAGAATCTACTGATGGGCCTGAAATATTTTCATTTATTTTGGTTGTATCCACGGTGAATCAGTAGCGTTTCTTGGGCTATCAAACCTGTCGATTTGTTTTCTTATAAACTTTTCATTGCGACCGTCTACGTACAACCGTCTGTACTAAACGCCACATTGCCTGCCCAAATCAATTTAATGAACAATCTTTATACATCTCTATAATTCTATTATACAGGGAAATCCCAACCCACCTAGCTATATTTCAGTTAGATGATAATTATTGCCAACGTGTAAGGGACTTGTGATCCCGGGGGCGCGGCAAACCATACCCAGATTAAGTTATAACATAAACTTGCGAACCCTAAGATGATAATTATTAATAGTGAGGCACTTATTCGAAAGTGAACCACGGGAATTCTTAATCAGTTTAGGGTATTTTAAATAGAGTTTAGTACCTAAAAAGTATTCATGTTTTTGAGTTTCCGTACAGCACACAACGATGCTGTGGCTCGTCTTATTATATACTAGCTGACCTGCCCGCGGCTTCGCCCGCTTTATTCGACTACGACTATTTTACCAAAAAGCACCATATATAATTTAGCATTATGCTGTCTAGAATCCATTTATGTTGTTTCGTGCCAAATATCATAATTTCTCTGTTAAGTTTACAAAATAAAACTCCATTTTCTTATACCTTTTAAGAAAAACCTTATATATGTTGTTTCAGCTGACAAATCCCCTCCCGGTTTCCCGTCGATAACGCCGCCGCCGACGACGCTGGTGGTGGAGGTGGGCCACACGGCCACGCTGCCGTGCCAGGCGGCCGGCAGCCCCACGCCGAAGATCCGCTGGCTCTGGAACTCTCTGCCGCTAGATGTCGCCGCCAATCCCAGATATGCGCTGCTCAATGATAAGATGCACGGTGAGCCAATTATTTTAAAGGTTTAAAGTAATATTTAAAATCCTCTCGGCGCCCAAGCCAACCTCACCTGCCCGCGGTGCTCCCTGCTGAACAACGAACGAGGAAATGGCGACCCGCCAACCCGCATTGGACCAGCGTGGCGGGTTATGGTCCAAACCTCTTTAACATGCACAGTACACAAATTATCTGTCCCCAAGTGCCCGGCGACACTGGGGGTGAGGCTGATGACAGTAGGCCAAGACCTCCCAGGGTCAGGGGCAAGGTGACAGCTCTACGATTCGGTCACTCAGCCTGTTACCAGTGCGGCTACAGACCCAAGAGCCAAACTGACCCGGCACTACACCGAAGATATCCCGGACATCAGCCTGTACGAGATTAGGATGGCCCTGAAGCAGCTTAAGAACAACAAGGCGCCAGGTGAGGATGGAATTACGTCGGAGCTTCTGAAAGCGGGTGGTTCACCGGTACTTAAAGTCCTTCAGAAGCTCTTTAATTCCACCTTGCTTGGAGGCACCACGCCTGAAGCATGGAACAAGAGCGTGGTGGTCTTGTTCTTCAAAAAAGGTGATAAAGCCTTATTGAAGAACTACAGACCCATCTCGCTCTTGAGCCATGTTTATAAGCTGTTTTCTAGGGTCATTTCTAACCGACTCGAACGCAGGTTTGATGACTTCCAGCCTCCCGAACAAGCCGGTTTCCGAAAAGGCTACAGTACCGTAGACCACATACATACGCTGCGGCAGGTTATACAGAAGACCGAAGAGTATAACTTGCCGCTCTGTTTAGCGTTTGTGGACTACGAGAAAGCCTTTGATTCGATCGAAACATGGGCAGTGCTTGAGTCACTCCAGCGGGGCCGTATTGACTATCGGTATATCGAAGTGTTGAAGTGTTTGTATAGAAACGCCACCATGTCCGTCCGAGTACAAGAACAGAGTTCGGAGGCTATTCCCTTAAAAAGGGGCGTAAGACAGGGAGACGTTTTGTCTCCGAAACTGTTTACTGCCTCTTTGGAAGACGCCTTCAAACTTCTGGATTGGAAAGGATTGGGCATCAATATCAACGGCGAATACATCACTCACCTTCGATTCGCAGACGATATCGTAGTCATGGCAAACTCGATGGAAGAACTCGGCACAATGCTCGAAGGCCTCAATCGAGTCTCCCAACGGGTTGGTCTCAAAATGAACATGGATAAGACGAAAGTCATGTCCAATGTTCATGTAGAGCCTTCCCCTGTTATGGTTGAGAACTCGGCTCTTGAAGTTGTTGACGCGTATGTATACCTAGGACAGACAGTCCAATTAGGTAGGTCCAACTTTGAGAAGGAGGTCACTCGTCGAATCCAGCTCGGATGGGCAGCGTTCGGGAAACTTCGCAGCGTCTTTTCGTCCAACATACCCCAGTGCCTCAAGACAAAAGTCTTCAATCAGTGTGTGTTGCCAGCGATGACATACGGATCCGAAACGTGGTGCTTCACTATCGGCCTCATCAACAGACTCAGAGTCGCTCAAAGGGCTATGGAGAGGGCTATGCTCGGGGTTTCCCTACGGGATCGAATCAGAAATGAGGAGATCCGTAGGAGAACGCGGGTCACCGACATAGCCCAACGGATTAGCTCTTTGAAGTGGCAATGGGCAGGCCATATAGCGAGGAGAACGGATGGCCGATGGGGCCGAAAAGTTCTCGAGTGGAGACCACGGATCGGAAAACGCAGCGTCGGACGTCCACCAACAAGATGGACAGATGATCTGATCAAAGCTGCCGGTTCACGGTGGATGCAAGCTGCATCCGACCGAAACAACTGGAGATGTTTAAGGGAGGCCTATGTCCAGCAGTGGACGTCCGATGGCTGAAATGATGATGATGATGATGAATATTTAAAATAATAAGAAATAATTCTTATTAAAATGATCATCATCATAACAACCTAGACGTCCCTCGAAATCAGGTTGTGGAATGATCTCCCTACCGCGGTTTTTCCGAAAGACTATAGTATGGGTCTTTTCAAAAAGGGTATTCTGAAGCATTTACGGGGTCGGCAGCGCGCAGGTAACAGCTCTGATGTTACAGGCGTCCATAGGCTGCGGTAGCCACTTAACATCAGGTGGGCCGCATGCTTGTCTGCCATCTCAGTGGTATAAAAAAAACTGTTTTTTTAGTAGAACTGATTGGGGAATCATTATTTTCACTACGTATACTTGGTGGGTTTGTGATTTCCGTAAGTTACTACAATAACTCACGAGCTTCATATCCACTGGGCCACCGAGTAGGTATCTCTTCAGTGAACACATTGAAATTACCTAAGTAATTTGAAATTATTGACATCCGACAGCTGAAATGATGATGATTATAATTTCCAATTACCATGTTAATACTCATTCTGAAGCGTTCCATAATTTACCCTATTGGACATCGCCATCTTATTTAAATAAAAAGTTCTTGGACGATTTACGACTAGATATTCATAACTGAAGAAGCAACTTTTCGCAAACTTATCTAATTTCGTTTCAATCCCAAATGCTTTTGGACTTTTTAACGCGAAGTCTAGGTGACCCATTTAAGGAGGATTGTCTGAGGATCTTCAATTTAGTTATCTATAATGGAATCAGCACATCCATCAGACGGGTGCCACGTGTCAAATTCTGTAGAAGTTTTCATTATTCGTCATAGGAACTTGTTATTTTTCCATTATGAAAGTTTGTTTTAAATTTTACTTAAAATTCTTGGATATTTTAGAATGCTTAAGGTCTCTGTCTACTATGATCGTAAAAAAACAGATACATACTTTCGCATTTATAATATTAGTAAGAAATAAATAATGATTGTAACTCATAAAAGGCTTGTATATCGACAGAAGATTACTTATCATCATCATCATCAACAACGTTTATCACGCAATTTAACATACTTTGTAAATATTACTTATAGTCTTACATCGAGATAGAATATGCAGATTAGTTAACGCGTATTACCGTTAAACAATCCAATAATAATACCTATTCTTTCTCAGGCATTATGTACGGTCACAATATTGTCACCGAGGTCACCAAAATTAAGCCAAAGCCAGGAAGAAGGGCATTTAATAAAGTTCGCGCGTAATTCCTCGGAAACCGCGTAATCCCCGCTCTTTATTAGCTCACTTCCGGTCATATGAGGCACTGTTTCACGGTTTATTCATTCAATTATGGGCCTTAATGTTAATGTGCCGTTAAATTAATATTGAAACTGTTTGTGTTGACATCTGCCGGTCCTCTTTATCAAAATTACCGCTGGAATAATGTGTGAATAATATAATAATATCGTGTGCGATAAGTTTTGCTGTTATTATTTTGTACGTTCATGTTCAAGTTTCATATAATATCTAAGATAGGTACATCTATCTATACAGGTGTGCTAGACTGAAACATAAAAAATCATGAGAAAAATAGTGAATCTTACGTACGCAGTACGAGCGTAGGTATATTAAATAATGATATATTAAAATATCAATTTTTTGCGGTCGAGCCAAAGAATTATATTTCAGATAAATAAAACTCGTTTAGAGAGTTAATATTTTCTGAACTTTGTATCATCATCATGATACGTCGGACGTCCACTGCTGAATTTAATAGGCTTCTCTGAATGACTTCCACCTATTGCGGTACTTTGTGTATTAGAGATAATTATTATCGAAGGCAGTATGTGCATATTGCGCATGCTGCACATACGCTCTTTTAGTATAATTAAGCTTGAATTTAGTTAATCACTAAGTCTCCTACTGCGACGAATTTAATTTGCAAGTTAAAATGGGAAGTTATTATAAATACACATTATTATGAATAGCCGCCAGTCGTGAATTTAATTAATCCTTTTAAGGTTAATTTATCCTACGTTATTTAGAGTTAGCGTAATTTACACACCGTTTCCTCGCCAATTATGTCTTGAAACTTAAAATATTAAATTAATTATATACACGATTCTGCTGTCAGAGGAGTCTCTGCACACAAACGGTGGTTTTTATTCAAGTTAAATTGTAACCAGCAATCTTTAAGGGTCCAATGAACATCAACTTTCCAAGAAAGAAACGAAAGCCCTTAACAATAGTCCTGCGGCGCCTAAAACTCGAAAATTGCCAGGCAGGGCATGATAATATTCCAAATTGCAAATAATTTGCTAATCCTTAAACAAAACGATCCGAGACTCTTAAAAGATTATTCAAATTCAAAAATTACCTTCCCACCTCCTTAAATAAAGTTACTAAAATTATTCGAGACTTAGTCAAATTCTTTCGCCACTAGCTTTGAAATACCCAAAACTCTGCCGTAGCCTAAATTAATTAACCCAAAAGTTTGCAAAACAATTAAATCCGTCCGTCTGCTAGGAAAATGTTAATAATTCTCCATTTTAATACCATTATGCACTTCACAAGAGGTGAGAAAGTAATTTAAATTCATTTAAAGCTTTATTCTCACCGTGACAGTTTCGGAGACAGTTCAGGTGACTAATGCGAGTTACTTGCCCCTGTTTGCAGGCTACTGCCGAATCATATTGAGATAAGCGTTTTTGTATTTTTATGCTAATACTATAAAATAAAATACATCATTTACTACATACCATTTGCTATAAGCTGTTTTATGAACTTAAATAAATAAATAAAAATATAAAATTATACCATGAAAAAAACGTTTATTTATTTAACTGCAATTCCTTCTTAAAAATCTTAAAATCTTTCAAGTAATACAGACAACTTGTGTGTTGACTGTTGACAATCCTTGTGTATAAAACCTTCCCAGTGTGCGAACGCGAACTTTCATAATCTCATTTATTTTAATTTATTCGAGTAGATTAATTCACTTGCTTCGATATATCGTGAGTTTTATTATTTTCTGACAAAAGAAGACCTTTCCCACTTTGTTTGTGAAGTGGAGCGGAGTTTCGGGAAAGGTGGCCGGTGAAGTTACGGACCTAGATGGAAGAAATATTGTTTTTGTGAAATGGACTTGATAGGCTTTTACCTTTCCATAAGAGGCTTATGACATCGCGGCCTAAACTGAAGTTTTTCATCAAGTTTTGTCATTTTGCGAATATTTTTAAAGTTTCGTTCCGTTTTACATTCTCTAAAAGAGTATAAAAGTTACAATAGGAATCGCTACCTATTCGTTGATTTGTAGCGAGCAAGAAAACGGTCGAAATAATTAAAATTGATATCAGCAAAGATGCTACTTGATTATTATTAGTAAGATGTTTCCAACTTATTAAATTTAAAACAAACTGTTTTATGTATAAAAAACTTCTATAAAGGATTAAGAGTGAGAAAAATGGAAAGGTAACTTCATCTTACGGCGACATAATTCGCCTATTACTAATACATTGCCGCCTAGAAACCTTGTTCTCCATAAATACATAGACTATTAAGCCATAGTGATAAAGTTCTGGTTAATATAGCAATGTGAATGATCGGGTCAAAGATTGGGATAATCCAATAATGACCGGCCTAATGTATGGAGTCATCAATACTGCTAATCCGATGTGGGACATCTCGATTCAATCGTCGTTTGTTACAGGTGAACTGTGTTTTATTTGGAGAAGTTAAGAATATTTGTTCTTTAACGGAGTATTTGCTTCTGGCCGTAGAGAAATTTGTCGCATGTGTAGCATAATTATCCAGCTTTTACAAACAAGATGTGAGCAGTGATATTGATAATCTATTATTATTCAAAAATCTCGTAATATCGAATAAATTTCCCATAAACGTTCAGGTATTTACAGTTCACTATATATTATTTTAAGAAAAAAGTCGAAAGAATCTCTGAGACTTTTCAGATTACCTATTTAGCATGACGTGTTTTCTAAATCTTTACAAACAAAAACAAAACATATGCACGAAATCTGAAGATTGCATCTTCATATAAGCACTGTGGTTCATACCTGCTGCAAAAAATCCAATTTAAAAAGTTATTTTGTAACTGTCTTCGCAAATATGTAAATCTCTCGTACTATCTCCATAGAATACAAAATAAAATTACCAAAAGTAACGTAATCCTGGAGATAATATCAAAAATAAGTAGCGTCTACATTGCCACTGGAAAAGTGTCCTTAAACGTGGAAATTATTATAATGTATCAAATATGGTAATTTGCTATTACGCTATAAAAATATGTAATAAACTGTTCGAGTGCCTCGTAGTATAAATGTTTCATAAAATTCTGTGCATGTCTTTAAGAGGCCTTTTACCGGAAATCGCGAAATTGTTCGGTTTTCTCGTCCTAATTCTATGGTTTCCGTTAGTTGTTTGATATTACAATTACATCTTTATAATAGTTCGTTTTCTCCTCTACAAAAGTAGTAAGAAACATTTTAGATAACTTGTTTATATATTGAGTAATAATCATTCTCCGGATACATGTTTCGTAAAAAACGCTCGAAGACCTGTTTTCTTAGCTCTAATTTGTAGATTCTAACGAATATGGGCGATCAAACTAATTTTTATTATGTTACGTATATCCTATTCTTCATTTAGAGTAGAGTACATTTTCGTTAAATGCTTTTATTCTAAAGATATACCGAATTTAATATCGACCGAAAATGCTTCGAAACAAACCTCAATAACTCCGAAGTTCTAAATCAATGGGACGTCATATTTATATCAAAATATTTATCAACATTTGCTTAAACTATGATATTAATTTTAATTTGTAGAACGGTTTTGGTAATTTTTTATGAATAAAATAAAACTACCATAATTTAGTAGTTTTTTCATTCAGCCGGCTTTTTCCATTTAGTACCGCGCGAGCGCTTGTCGAGGTCGGACCTATGTCGGTTGTTCTTGAATAAAATATAGAAATATTTCGTAAAATGTCAGTGTGTGGGACTGTCAATTGCTGTAAAAACGCTGTTAGTGTGCGTGTATGTGTTATTGCGATACTACGACCGACATAAGTTGATCCGTTGATAACGATCAATTGTTATTTTTATTGATAACGATCAATTGTTGTTGTTGCTGGCCTAAGAATTGTACCACTTGTTGCTGGCCTAAGAATTGTACCACATCATTGTCATCTTGTTTAACCTTATTTATTTGGAGGTTATGCTGTAGGATGTGGATTGCATATCTAAAGTTATCTATCCTAATTAAAAAACAACAAGGCAACTTTTTTTGGTGAAACCGTACAACGACTAAATGTAATTATGCCTATGATTTTTTTAGATTATGACTAACTTGCCGACCCGCCGACAGCTGCGCTTGCGTTTTTACGTTATTTACTAGTTTATGTTTTATAGCCTTTTTCGATCATTTTACTATCCAATACTGAAATCATATTTTAAATCGGACCCGCGGTTCCTGAGTAGCACGTTCAAACAAATAAACAAGCAATCTCCTCAGCTTGATAATTGTAGTATAGATTTCCATAATATTTATTACAAAGAAAATATTCCGTAATTTTTTGTTCTTATTTTTACCGAGTATCCAATATGTAAACAAAAAATAATGTACCTACCTTTCTAATAAATATATTATTTATTGTAAACATTAAATATGTACCTTTCTAATAAATACAGGGCGTCCCAAAGTTATGGGCCATGGAGGGGAAGTACCTTAAATATCGTAGATAGTGAATTTTGCTCAAACAAGACTTCATTTTATTTTTAAAAGTTAGTAATTCTGCATTCATTGATTTTCTAAAAATTACTTGCTTTGTCTGGGAATCGAACCGGCTTACATGTAGAAAAAAAATACTCGATTTTTATGATACCAATCGAAAGAAAAGCTAAAAAATAATAACTCTGCTTAAGTAACATAGTATTTTAAAAGAAAGGAACAACGTGAAATTAATTATTTTAATCAAATAAAAAACATGAAACATTTTTTTTTGTAAATTAATTAATTAAATTACTTACTTTTTAAAATAAAATGAAGTCTTCTTTGAGCAAAATTCACTATCAACGATATTATATGGTACTTCCCCTTCATGGCCCATAATTTTGGGACGCCCTGTATATAAAATAACACCCCTATTCACGTTCCCACTGCTGGGATAGGGACTTCTCTCTTGACGAGATAGATTAGACATAGACATAGACATAGACATACATTTATTTGCTACTCACACACAATACAAACATTTGGCACAAAATTAACACAAACTAGAATTTAGGAAATAAAGAAAATAATAACAAACATAATTAAATAAAATTCAAGTTAAAAAATACACAAACAAATAAAAAATAGTGAATATGAACCTAACGATTATGAAATACTGTGTCACAGCAGCAAAAGGGTCTCGACTCAGCATAAATGCCTTGCTACTCGAGAGCAGGTAGGCGCTGGTATTCTGTCGAAACCGATTGAGGCGGTCATAAGACCCTATGAGACTATAATATTGTTGCATGTTGTATCTTAGTATAAATAATTATGAATTTTGTTATTATGTTATAAACTTAGGTTCGTCAAGGACACTAGGCTCATGAGAGTCTAGGCAACGACAGAACCTAGTCAAAATGTTTGTATGTAAATGTAATTATGTTGTTTTTAATTAATTTATACATTGAATTTTAACATTGATTTAAATAAATGTATAAAATAAATTAAAATTTTAATATAAAAAAGAAAATATACGTAGAACCATGAAAATTAAAATTAATTATACAAATGTAGAAAAGTAGTACAGAAATATGTTTTTTTTTTATAAATTCAGGTGTTAGTCATATTTAATAGATTTGTTAAATACATAAATAAATAAACTTTTTTTTTTAATAAGTATAAACAAATTACAACTAAGCTATCTAAACCAAAAGCATGATGAATAAAAAATAAATAAAACAAATCTATCTCACAAATTGTTAACTGCTGCTCTAGCAAGTAAACGGTGCACCATGACGGGTCATAGCTCCAGGCAACCCTGTTTTTTGATGCTCCAATAAGTACGCCTTAAAACGTTTTTTAAAAGTAAATTTAGACTTTAAGAGTCTTAAGGGTGGAGGAATATTGTTCCAACATTTGGTTGCCTGGTAACGAAAACTTCCTCGGAAGGCAGCAGTTTTATGCTTAAGATTAGGCCTTAATTCACCACGCTGGCCAAGTGCGGGTTGGTTTTTTAGGGTTCCGTAGCCAAATGGCAAAAACGGAACCCTTATAGATTCGTCATGTCCGTCCGTCCGTCCGTCCGTCCGTCCGTCCGTCCGTCCGTCCGTCCGTCCGTCCGTCCGTCCGTCTGTCCGTCCGTATGTCACAGCCGTTTTTCTCGGAAACTATAAGAGCTATAACGTTGAAATTTGGTGAGTAGATGTATTCTGTTAACCGCACTAAGATTTCAGAAAATAATTGAAAAAAAAATCATAAAATTCGGGGGTCCCCATACATAGGACTGAAATTTAAAAACTTTTTTTTAATCCAACCCATACGTGTGGGGTATCTATGAATAGGTCTTCTAAAATCATAACAATGTTTCTAAAACCATTTAATTCTAAACTTAATAGTTTGGACGTGAGACTCTTCCAAAGTGGAAAACAGAGTGTCCCCCCCCCCCCTCTAATTTCTAAACTAAGAGGATGATAAATCTAGAAAAAATATATATTATACATAACCATAAAAACTAACAACGAAAATTGGTTTGAACGAAATCTATCAAGTAGTTTTTTTATAATACGTCATAAACTATTTCATATAAACAATTGCTGCGGAAGCCTACATGGGCGAGTCCGACTCGCACTTGGCCACTTTTTTTAATATATAAATGAAATATTTTCAATAAGTTCGTAATAAAATAAAAATAAATATAAAGTTCGAAACTACAAAGATAATACCTAAACATAATGATAATAACATGGTATGGTGTTTGAATAAATAAAAGTTTCGTTAACGAAACTTTTATTTATTCAAACACAAATATACCATCTAACAAAACAAGCAACTTAAATATATATATAGGTAATATAATTTATTTGTTTTGTTATAATTAGAATTTGTATTTAGTCCGTTCAATTTAGACTTTCGAACTTACATAAAGTCCCAAGAGTCCCAACATTCGACAAAAAAAACATTTAATTACAAACCTACACATCAAATTTCAGAAGAATCGGTTTAATAATGAGCCCATAAGATGAGATGAATGAGGACATTTAACTTCAATAAGACTATTTTCAGTTTTATTCTTATATAGATAATTATTAATCATGAATGTTTTAATTTAAAATTATGTACTTAATTGATTTCAAATAATCAATCAGATTTAAAATGAATATTGATATTATTAAGATAAAACATAATTGATTCAAATATTGAAATAAAAATATCCGCCATTTTGAATTTAGGAAAATATATTAAACACCTATCAATTAAATAAAAACATTAATATAATAATTATTTCAGAATGAAACTGAAAAAAATCCACTCAATAAAATGGAATTTATTCGATGCCATTTTCTACAGATCTAAAATAATTATTAGTATATTTGTATGTTTTAGATCGACGAAGTATCAAGATCATTTAGTATTTTTCATAGAATTCGCGTGACGCGCCGGTCACGTGGTGCATAAAATATCCAATTTCGCAAAACTTCAAAAATTTAACAGGGCTCTTAAGTGAGCCGTTTCCTCCAAGTACAGTCGTGTAATAAATATCTTAAATGTCTGCACTTTTTTGTGCTCGTTTTTGCCTTATGACAACGTCTGTACATCAGTCACAGATACAAAAACTCTAATCTTTACATGCATAACCGTGTCGGTCTAATCATCGCAATAATTTTCAGTTGCTTTATCCACTATTGATCTAAGGCCTTTTAGTTGTCTGAAAGAAATGAATATTGTATCACACAGTTTTAGTTGTCTGAAAGAAATGAATATTGTGTCACAGAGTTTTAGTTGTCTGAAAGAAATGAATATTTCTAAGTAAGAATTTACTTAAAGATTTTATTATTTGACGGAAAGAAGTGTGATAATGTGATATACTAAGTGTGTAATGTGTGTGTGTGTGTGTGGGGTGTGTGAAGTGTTATAGTGTTCTCTCGCAGAAAATGCCGCAGCGTAGAAAACTAGTTTGTTGGTATTGTATTGACATGACCCATCTCAATTGTTCTGCAATATAAATCAATAAATATATTCATCTCGTCACTCAAAAGGCAGATGTAAATATAACATATTACGTTGCTACCAAGTAAATGTATTGTCGTATAATTTCGTTGAGTCAGAAAAAGTAAGTCTTCATGTGCTACAAACGTGCACTTGTCATTTCTAGCTATATGCATATTTCGTTACGAGCTTGCCCCGTAACTACATGGTGTGATTTCGGCAGAAAATTACGATTCATTTACATATAAATGCGGTCCCTCCAAGTTTGAATGGGCCGGTATGGCTGACTGTTGTTCTAGCAAAAACAGGGGTTTATTTCAACAACAGGACTTGATTAAGGTGCGATCCGCCTCTTGTCATTTACAGAGACATTTTTAGGTGTAATTAAATGTTGTAAGTTGAAGCTTAGTGAAGCCATTGTGTATCTGTAAAAAATGGAGACATGCAACTTCTAACAGACAACACAATAAAATACATATCTAAATCGTCTACCCAATAATGCCACTTCTAACAGACAACACAATAAAAAGACATATAAATCGTCTACCCAATAAAGAGCTATCTATGATGTCCCAGAAAAAATAGTCATACATCTCACAAAAGAACACACACAACTGCATAAAACTAAGTACCTATCCAATAAGTAATTTTAAAGTATTTTCTGTATCAAAATCTGTGGTTGAATTCTATTCTTTGAATTGACAATAGTAGCTGCCCTAACAACACAAAACTAGTGGTAAGAAATTCAAACTTGGCTAAGCAAATTTGACAAAAACTGCTAAAGCATTTAATCCATTCCATCTGAAGTCAACCCGCTGGTTCACTTGGTTTCTCTCCAACGCAGCAATAAATCAAAGTTTACCAGTATAAATTAATCAAGTTTACGGCAGGCATTATGTCAACTGCTTAGAGTTCAATTTGTACCCCAAATATGATGGTCGACTGACACGTTGGCGTCGTTATTTAGACCACACCTGCTCCCTTTCATAAACCCTTTGGCTTTACATCAGGCTGCGGCCCTTCAATCTCTAGTGAAATAGTTGAAAGGTGCCTTTTATTAACAACTCGGTTGCCAGTTTTCGTCGGGGAAATCTGAGTATGGCTTTGGGTAAATCTGTTTGCTAAATGTTGTTTTGTTCCTATTTTAAATAAAATATATAAATATTAAATAGATTATGTATAAAACGTATGTTTACAATTAACCCATTCCTGTCAACTTTCTGTACTGTAGTCGTGTAGTCCTGTAAACTTTCTGTACGACTAAAAATATCAATCCTAATGAAAAAAATCATTCGTCATTGAGCTATAATGAAATGTAATGAAATATGAACTTATTATGTTCATAGATTTCTAAAACAAGCCCATTAAAAGATTTTCTTATTTAAAATACCGAAATAGCAGATTCCTGCAATAAGGTTTAATTTACATGAAAAACGGCCGATTCTAAGTGAGAAAATCCTAACGAATTCCAGTCACGTAGACCTAATAAACTGTATGCTAAGCAATTCTGATACCTAGCTGAATTTGAAATCTTCCATGAGTACGGTCACAGCCGCTCTATAGAATTCAAAGATATAGTGCTGTTAATACCAGTGATTTATTTGTTACCTTTATTTACGCTAAGTGGGGTAAGGGACAATTGGCAAGGATAAGTGTGTATTGTGAGGTATTTATTTATTTTACCTTTTTTCTTATGATCAGTATAGGCTCGTTTGTTGAAATTGGGGTTTGTTATTTATTTTTTTGCACTAACGAGTATGAAATAAATTCGTCTGATATTACGAGTCTATTCTTTGCTTAGATTGATTGTGTGTTGCCAAGCTATGGTTAATTTGTTAATTATTGGCTCTGATCTAGGTCGCCATAATATGAATTGTTATGATTTCTTTGACCGGCTTTAGCTTTAGTAAATAAGAAGGAATCTACTCGAATATCATATAGAACAAATAATGCTAAAAGATCAAATAACATATAAAAACACTGTCTTTATAAGCTAGTTAAACCAATTCATTAACCTTTCAACATTAACGTGTCCCGAAGAATTCAAGCTTTCCCCACTTCGAACTAACTTACCGAACATGAAACTTTAGCGTGCTCGAGCAAGGCATTCCTTTAAACGTCAATTAAAATACTTTGTCTCTTTCAGGTACATTGCAAATTGTGAAGAGTGAAGAGAACGACCACGGGAAGTTTGAGTGTGTTGCGGAGAATTCCATCGGCACTGAGTTTTCGAAGCCTACCGTGCTTTATGTCAAAGGTATGTAATATAATACTTCTTCCTTACAACTCAGAGAAGAACGTGTCATTATTGATTAGGATTGCCAAAATCACACCTCGATGTCCTTTTAATGTCCGATTATTTCATTCCTTTCACCACCACTTTTTACGTGCTTTGATGGGAAATGAGCTTTAACTAGCGTCTTGTACTAGAATATTCTTCGTATAAACCCCCGTTAATAAACCACCGCACTTCCTAAGGGCATAAAAACGTTTTTTCTCTCTTTTTTACCAGTTTAAAACAATATTTCTGTCCCCCTCGTGGTTAATCGTAGTGGCGTGTGACGAAGCGTCATTAGGCAAGTAATTTTGCTAGTTCTCTTTCCTTTGACGTTGCGTCGGTCTGAATGGTCACGGGTAGTCTAGATAGTGTTTAGTGTTTGGATAGGGCACTGAATATTTTAGCTATGCTATCCTTGTTATTTCAGGATTGCTGGGTATTTTAGGCCGAATAATTTAACTTGGGTCGACGACTGGGCAAGTCGAATATATTTTTTATAGTAGACCATAATATTGAGTCGACCTTTGCACCGTCACAATCTCGCCTGTTTGGTATATTTTCAAATTATTATAAGTATACGTATATTTTAGACGGTTTTTACACAATTTACTAGCTTTATGGTAAACTAACTCTTGGTCAGAGTATAGTGAATAAACACCTTATCTCTCTCGTCAAGAAAAAGACTGAGATAGAGGTGCCATTGTATGGTTATTTATTTTATTTATTTAAACAATAACAATACAACTAAACTCACGATCACCCCAAAGTAGTCGGGAGTTCCCCGCTACGCTACATGCAGTCAACATAAATGTACTGCGAACACCTCGCCACAGCCACCTCATTTCTAACTAGGAGCCATTAGGGAAGGCTGGTACGACCGGACGGACGTAATATTCACAATATATCTCTCGCGATAGTGTCGCCGGCATGCTGACTTCCACACATTAGTGTAACGAGCGAAACTGACACGAGAATCGCGACATTTATACTTTTTATTCTATTACTAGCTTTACGCCCCGCGGCTTCGCCCACGTTTTAATATTAACCCGCTGTAAAAAGTATCGTTTGTCCTTCTCCCGGTTCAAAGCTCTCCACCAATTTTCAACTCAATCGGTTCTGTCGTTCTTGAGTTAAATGGTATAAGTAGCACGACTTTCTTTTATATAAGTACATTTATGTATATTCATATTATAATGGCTACATACAAAAAGGTCTTCACCTAGAACAATATTTATTCACAACATATAATTATTAGGTACGTACATGTTCCATAATGAATGTCGCTAACTACTAGTGTCTCATTCGCTTAACTTATCGAATCCATTTCCGTATCTCCTTAACTAGTTTGATCTCTAATATGTTCAAAGTTCATAACTCGATTTCCGCAAACTTGGGTAATTAAGCACATCCTCTTTAATTTATTCAATGTCTTTTCACATAATTACAATAAGATTTTATTTGAATACTAGCATTCCGTCTGTGGTTTCACCTTTCTTATAATCTATATATATAAAAGAAAGTCGTGTTAGTTACTTCAATTATAACTCGAGAACGGCCGAACCGATTTGGCTGAAACTTGGTGGGGAGGCAGCTTAGAACCGGGAGAAGGACATAGGGTACTTTTTACCGCGGGAAAATCTAACATAATGCGGGCGAAGCCGCGGGCGGAAAGCTAGTTATTTATAAGAATAGGTTTATAACATCGTTCATTACTTTACTTTGTTACCTGAAATAAATGTTTGTTTTTGATCTGATTTCTAGTTGGTTTTTTTGTGAGAGCTTTCGCATTTATAATAAGAAAGGATACGATTCAGTGGTTTATTTGCCCAATCTACCATCTTTATCAATTTACTTAGTAAAAGAATAACTACAATATAATATATCTCATGTAATATTTAAACCACGACTTCAATTTTCAGCACAGATCTCAGTCAGACTGGCTAAAAAAAACCATTGGAGTTATTATTTTCTCAGCTGAAATTCCTTCCTACAAAAACCAAGATAATGGCATTCAAACATGCTCTCGTAATACCCTATTTTAATTATACAAAAAAGCAAACGGTAGACCACCATTCTTCGTCGGAACTAATTTTAATTAATCGTGAAAACAAAGTACGAGTACGCCTTGCGGAACCGTTCTGAATAAAAGAATAATAATATCGCTTAAAGCTTGGGCTTTGGTCCAAAAATTTTGGATTATTTCCCAAATATAAACTTGAAAATAAGTTAAAGTTTGTTTGACTGTGTGTTTCTGAGAATTTTTTTATAATCTTATAAGCCCAAACTCTGTATAAATAAATCACTTAAATAAAAATAACATCGACATTCACGGATACCTTAACCCGCTGAAAATCAAAATAATTCGAATGTGATTCCTATTTAAATGTTAAACAGAATCACGCACATGTTTGTAATATTCAATTTAGCAAGGTTCTACATATTTACTTACTAGCTTTTCGACTCTGTTTTGTCCGTTATCATAAAGATCCAAGATCCTTGAGAGATGTACTTCCGGATGGACTACTAATTAGGTCAAGTTTTCTAGTTTAGTGCGCTTATAACTTACGCCGGGGGCTTACCCTGTCAGTGAAGGATAGCCGCAGATCCGAAGAATGTCTCACGAAGCGTGGCAGCCACGTCTCACCTTAATTAAGGAGAGCCTGCCCTAATGAACTGTCCAGAAAACAAGGATAACCGCTATAAGCCGTTTGTTTGATTAAAAATCATAAAAAACGAAAACGCCTGGAGAATACAAAGTTTTTTATTGTGGCCTGAGATCCGGATATCGCATTGCTAGTAAAAAGTATATCAAGTATATATAAAAGTATAAAGTCTTGGAGATTTTTTTATTTGTGAACCTGGGTGTTACCAGACCAATCGATCGATTGTCGATCGACGGCATCGATCGAAGTTGATCGACTGGTCTACTAAGAAACTACTACTGAGAAACTATCGATCGACGTCGACTATTTCATTCTACCATCGATTGATGCCGTCGATCGACGATCGATCGATTGGTCTGGTAACACCCTTTTAGGTAATGATTTCGAGTTGAAAAACTACCACCACAATCTCCTACTAAATTGGATATACGTATATTACTGGGCAATTCAAACAGCAACAACTACATTGTTACGTGGTAAGCTCCACGCACTAAATAATCTCATATACTTCATTTAATATCCATACATACACATCGTTGATTTACTGCATAATAGTTCAAGCATTTGTATGAATGTTATTCTGTTCAGTGCGTCGCGTGGCCCCGCAGTTCTCGATCCCGCCGCCCGCGCGCTCCGAGGTGATGCTGGGCGGGAACCTGACGCTCAAGTGCGTCGCCTTCGGATCACCCATGCCCACTGTCAAGTGGAGAGAAGGTAATAGTCTTCTTAAAGGAATCAACGTTAGTGCAACTCTTCCATCGCTAGAATTCGATGCATTTAAATTTTAACGAAAATGACGTAATTCTTGTGCTATCCCCGGCCGTAGATACGAGCTTGTATAATGTGTGCTGATAGTAAAAATTTATTTAACTCTCGACGTCAAACGTGAAAACTGTTTTGAAGTTACAAAACTTCAACTTCGTCTGCCATACAAAATGTCGTTTTATTGTGGAATCTGATCTCTATACCGTGGTGATTATATTCTCTTTGAATCTGATTATTAATACTATTGCGTTTACTACTATTTACATCTATGTGTTTACTTACATTTCAATATTTTAAAATATATTAATTTATTTATTTAATATTATCTAAGACCGTGCAGGTTTGTCAAAGTCGCTGACTCCGGAAGACAATCCTCCGTTCGGCCTCAACACCTTGGTTCTGGAAAACATCAGAGAGTCTGCGAACTACACTTGCGAAGCTGCCAGCGTTCTTGGGGTCATCGAAACTGTAGCAGAGGTCAAAGTGCAATGTAAGTGGTTTCGGGGAAGTTCGAATGTGTAAAAAGGTAAAGAAATTCGAGGTCGAGTCATCTGGTACACACCCAGAGGTATTTCGATAAATATTTGTTGTCGAGAAGTCATATAGAATAAGTTCTGTCCTTAGGCGATTTAGTGCAGTTTCGCAGTTTAAACATAGTTTTAACTTGGTTACGATACCCTTTATGGAAGTAAAACAATTCTTATTTCGAACTTTGGTTTCGAACTTTCGAATGTGCCCGAAGCGATAATACCAACACCGATTTTTGTTATTAATTAGATATGGCTTATAATGCCATAATTTGCTAAGAAGATAAGATCGATAAATTATTCATTATAAATCTCGTTTGTCTCCAATGCCCTCAAAACTTCACAACCCTCTCAATTATTAAATATAATACTAATTCATGAATACTGAATTCGCACAATTTATCAAATTGATTTTCGCAAATCCCTCTTTCTGGTAAGAATTATTAGCATAAATTTGCAACATTTATCCTAAGAAATTATGAGTAGGTATAACTTTATTTACGATAGGAAACTTTGAGCAATTGTTTATGTTGTGGTTTCTAGAAGCCTTAATATCACTAAACTTCATCATTTAGGATTTTTTTTAAGGAAGGAAGAAGGAATAAAAGTTTAGGTACTTAAAAACTATATTTATTGTAAACTTTTATTGTCAACTAACAAATAAATAAAAATTTGTGATTTTACAGTTCAGTTCATGTCCATTGCATTATTATGTTAAGGATATAATAACATCTATAAAGAGAGTTAAACTCATTCTCTATTCACAGCGTTGCCCGGCCAACCGACAGAAGTTCGACCGTCGGAAGTAACGTCAACTACAGTGAGACTGGCGTGGACCTACTCTGGGCCCGAGGAACCACAGTATTACGTCATCCAGTACAAGCCAAAATACACGAACCAGGTAACGATAAAAAGTGACATTAAAAAACTGATATTATTCAGTTGTGATTCCGTTTTTGTCTTACGGCCGATACTCAATCTCTCAAATATATAAAGGCTTTTAAAACTATTGAGCGGCTCTCAGCTTATACTTGAACTGTCAATTTTAAGCGTCTTTTAAAGTTAAGCGTCCTTCAAAATAAGTTCTACTTAAACCTCACTCAGTGAAAAATTCGTACCTTGAAACGCCAATCAACGTTATTGAGCTGTCAAATCATCTGTCAAAATGATAAAAGCAGCTCCTAAATCTGAGAGAGAAATAAACGTTGCTAGTTCTATGTTCTTTTGTTTTTGTGTATGTATTTTGAGTTGTCCACTTTATAAAACCATAAATGTTGTGTTTAATAAAAGAATACATCAATAATGAAAAAGCGCTATATTTAAAATATTATATATAAATTATTAAATTGAATGGTTTTCCCAAAGGCTTTCAGCGAGATCTCAGGCGTCATAACCCAGTACTACGCCGTGACAAATCTGTCTCCATACACCGAGTACGAGATGTATGTGATCGCGGTCAACAACATCGGTCGTGGCCCGCCGTCGGCCCCTGCCGTCATTACTACCGGAGAGACAGGTATGATATTAACAGTCATATAAAGTTATCATTACCCATAATTGGAAGACAAACGAGAAGAAAATTATTTTCAGGTTATCAGTCTATTCTTATTGTATAAATTATAGAAGATTAAGGTGTCATGTCAGTGTCATTGATTTCTAATTTTGTATTCTTATCTTGGTGACTATGAAGGGATACGAAAGGTGGTGATTAACAGTTAAGAAGTTACGAGTGCTTCTTCACATAAGCTGTTATTATGTGTGCGCTTAACCAACGTTTAAAGACATTTGTATCAACCAATTCTTAAAAAGATGACTATGTCTAAGTGATATGTCATACGCATGACACAATCCTTCAAATCTTCCACGTTTTACTCGGTATTTCATACCATTCAATTGTAAAAACATTTTTTAATTTTCTACTCTAATAAAATCATTATTAATGTTTAAAATTCTAACCGCGTTGAAACATTCGATACGAAGTCATTTAAAATTTATTGTGACTCGTTGTTTTAACCGATAAATGATGTCCCGTTACAAAAAAACTAACTCAATTTAACTTAGTGGTGTCACCACAGGATGTCAACTAATTTATTCCTATGTCAGAGCCATTTATTTCGTGTATCGACATTTTGCAGCGAAAAGTATTTTAAACATCGGGATAATTAAAATTGAACAAATTTTATCTACCATTTTATGTCGTCGCCATTTTGTTTACTCATGTCACATTGCTTTTTCATTTAATTTTTATCTCGCTTCGGAGTTTCGTATTTATATATTATTTCTTCCTTGCTTAGGTAAATAGATTTTCGTTTTTCTGCTGAATTTTATATTATGTAAAATGACGGGCAACTTGACTTAAAATGATCTGCCAGAAAAATTACAACAAAGGGCGCGTCTTATGTTAAATGTAAAGCTTTTACAACATAAGATATGTTATCTGTGTAACTGTATCTAAATGAAAAACTTTCCAAAAGCACGTTAAGATGTTCTGTGAATTTGATGTGGAAATAAAAAAGGTTAAAATATTTTAGCCATTAGCAAAATGTACAAATGTGTCCCTTTCATAGAACATTTCACATTTTTTCATGTTAACTGGCAGTAGGTTGAGTTTTGCCCATTTCCTGAGGCTTTTTTTAATTAGATATTTTCTTTGACATGCTACGTATCTTCGACGTATGACGTTACTTCAATGTAAGTTCGCTTGAGTTTGTACGTTATATTTTATTGTTTATTTTGCACATTTTTATGATTTTCGTAGATTTAGATGTAGTGCGTGGTTTTTCTTATAATTTTTCATGCACCATTTCGTTTTTATAAGTGTTAGGTGTTCCTTGTTGTGACTCGCAGAGGTAATTGATAAAAAGACGATACGAAATAGTATAATAACTGCAAAAATAATCTTAATACTTGTTATAAACTAAGTAAAGATGATTTTGCAATATTTTTAGATAATGCATTTTTATCATTTTTATTTTTATCTCTGTGATAGGTTCAAGGTCTCGTTAGGTAGGCACAAGGTTTATATATT
Source organism: Chloroclystis v-ata (assembly GCA_963691955.1). Classification (NCBI taxonomy): domain Eukaryota; kingdom Metazoa; phylum Arthropoda; class Insecta; order Lepidoptera; family Geometridae; genus Chloroclystis; species Chloroclystis v-ata. Next base: position 16,090,162 of record OY829900.1, on the reverse strand, counting down.
ACAGCACCCTATATGTGTCCGTATGTTTGTTATTTTATATAACTAATGTCTTGTTTTTGCATCAAACAGTGGACCACTTCAATGAAGGATCAAGTGAGTACTGCAACAATCAATGTAGTTAGTATTGTAGATAGATTGTTGGAATTTTCCATCATTGGTAATTCGCACGTTTTTGGGCTTTTCTAAAAGATTCGCCCGGGAATCAGATTTCGTATTGAATTTTATCGGTTTTCTGAAGATATTGTATTTTGTACTGATAAATTATAGTTTCGTTCATGGGGTTTAATTAATTTATTTATTCAATATTATTATACGTAGGAATTAAATGTATTCTTTTATTTTAATAGGTACATCTTTTATTTTATGTTTCCCGCGAAAAGCTATATTTTCCAGCTGTAAATTGTAGTCAATCTCTTGGTTAATCCAAAACGGGATTTTATGACCATAAATATGAACGGGTTCGTTTCGTTTTCACCCAGTCCCGTACACCCCCGGTCCGTTTTCACCCGATTTGGTTTAGGTATAATAAATTCAATCAAAAGCATTTTTTGACGAAAAGTACTGGCAGGCACGTAAATGTGTTCGGCTTTTGTTATATTAAAATAATGGATGTAAGTTAATTATGATTATGTAAGGACAATATTATATTAATAGAGGACTTGAAATAAGTAACTAAATCATATTTAAAAGGATATTTATTTATTCGATTTTTGTTATAATAGGTAGTAGGTAGTGCTATATTGCAACAGTGTAGATAGGTAAGTACTGATTGTAAAATATGAGTCTAACTAAGTAATTTTAAACAATAAACAGTCTAACTAAGTAATTTTAAACAATGTCAGATCTTGTCTTATTACACAATTAAATTTTAAAATACAGTGTTAACTAAACTCAAGTACTCTTTATAACAAAACTCAAGGGACTAAGCATTACATCACTTCAAAGAAAGAAGGAAGAATAATAACTCATGTAAATTGTATGTAACATAAAAATACGAACATTATAAATACTCAAATTTCATAACAAAAGTGAAAACCAAATGATTTTTACTAGAACACAATTCTGAAGCACTTTTGTCTTCGCAGGTCTTTGCCGTAAAAGCGGAAAAAATATTGATATAAACTTAATTGTAATCGGGTGAAAACGGACCGGGGGTGTACGGGACTGGGTGAAAACGAAACTAACCCAATATGCCAACCAGGTGTACTTATGATAGTTATGTTTTCTAATTACTTATACGGTGATACGTCAGTAAAGTTAATATTTCAAAAAGTAATAAATCATAGACCGAATAACAATTAATTGAATTTGTAAATCATCTACTATTTATGTACATTGTTAATTTACTTTAGTTCTCTGTCTGATTTAATCGCGTTATAATCACATATAACGTAATTGGGCTAAATTTGATTTCATAAATACCTCACAACAACGACGTATCAAAGAGCTGCAAAGTGTGCCGTCAATTTATTAAATTTCGTAACAAGGCTTAATTCGAACGCTGAGCCAATAGACTTGTAGGTAGTTACAATATTGGTTAAATTAATTAACAAGTTCGTAATCGATCTAAATTAAATGTCCTCAATGGATATTGACACTGATTTTGTTTATCAGTATTGATATTTTGTTATCTATACTGTATCTTATTCGTTTTTGCGTACATTATGTAGACAAGCATCGAGCTAACCACGGGTTTAAATTTAATAATTTTTTCATGAAGTAGTTATCAGTTAAATTTTAAAACAGTGCTGTAGTGTAGTAATCTTAGAAAAAAACATACATAAAACATTATTAATAAAATATGAAACATCTGAGTATTCTCAAGAACCTCAAAGCAAGATATTTTCAGTTTTATGAATATTCTAATAACCGTAATATCTGTTCTAACGAGCGTCACTAACAACCAAGAAATAATGTGTAAAGTTATTTATAAAGAATGGAATTTGAAGAAGAATAGTCATTCGTCGTTTCCACACTCAGATTCGGCTGCCACTTGTATGTTCCTATAGAAGCTCAGTTTTTATATCTTCCTTAACGTTTCTAATAAAGGAAAGTTGGGTTGGCGCGGCGACCCGGATTTTCGCCTCGCAACGGAATTATATCGTTTTAATATTGCAACGTCCTCCAGAAAAAACTTTTATTGTTTCTCCTTCCCAGAATCATGAACACGGAGATTTCTCATTGAGTGACGCTTTTTTCCGTGTTAGGGCGATTACAAAACCTATTACCGCGGCAGTAACTCCTATTATTTTTATTTTCATTTTATACGTAATTGAGACGTTCTCTTACTCTTTATTTGATGTTGCGCTGTTTGCGTTATTGCTTTTAAGATAAAAGGTAGGCGTTTAAAGGATTTCAGGGGAGTTTATTTCAAAGGGATGTGTTATTTTCAGCCTGATTTTGTTGCCGCGAGTAATCTGTGCGAAGTTGTTCATGTAAATAAGCTTTGTAAATTGTAATACGCTTTTGTGCGACGGTGACTACCGTGCGGTATCTTGTTAGAGGCTTTTCACGGTACATATTTCTTAAGTAATTGTATTTTTCTTTTAGAACCAGGATCGGCGCCTAAGAATGTTCAAGTTCGGCCGCTGAGCTCTAGCACTATGGTCATTCAGTGGGATGAACCAGAGACGCCTAATGGTCAAGTTGCAGTAAGTAGAAATGGGACTTATACTACATACTAATACAGATGTAAAAGGGTGTGAGAGCTTTTAGAGTTCATTCATTGTCGCACTCTAACTGGGTGAAACATTAGTTTTATCTTTATTTTAACAAGCGTCTGAGTTACTGCTAATTGTTTTGCAGAAGAAATGTTGAATTGAATATTTTTTTACAGAACTACAAAATCTACTTCACTACGGATCCGTCGCAACCCCTGCAATCATGGTCATCACAAAACGTAAGAGCTATCTCCCTTTAGTACCTTAAAAAATATGCTTTGTTTATACTACGAGTATAGTGTAAGATCAATTTGAGAGGCATTTTCTTTTGGTACCTTAAAAAATGTTTTTTGCTCTATTTATACTATGGTGTACTTAATAATTTGAAAGGCATTTTCCTTTGGTACCTTAAAAATGTTTTTGCTCTATTTATACTATGGTGTACTTTATAATTTGAAGGCATTTTCCTTTGGTACCTACCTTAAAAAATGTTTGTGCTTTGTTTAAACTATAGTCTAAGATACCTTGAGGGGCATTTTCTGATGTAAATCGTATTGTAGGTGGACAACAGCCACCTGACGACGATCAGCGAGCTGACTCCGCACACCGTGTACACGATACGAGTGCAGGCCTTCACGTCGGCCGGGCCCGGGCCGATCTCGGCGCCGGTGCAGGTCAAGACGCAGCAGGGTGAGTCTCGTCTAAAGGGTGGAGCAGACCAGATACGTATGCGTAGCTACGTGCGCAAGCAGTGTGTCCTGTCTAAGGGCTTATGTTTTGTGGTTGTACAACCACAAGTTGTACGGCCTTAAAAAGTAACTATGAACATGAACTATAAGCTCTTTAGCGATAAGGCCGCCCAGTACGTGTCTCTTTTTGTGTTTTAATTATGTTTTTTTGTTTTTGGTGTACAAGTATTTTGTATTGTAACATAATAAAGTGTTTTGTATTGTACTAACATGTTGTATAAATCAGACTTCATGATGAATCCTGTCCTCAGGTGTACCTTCCCAGCCGTCGAACCTGGTGGCCGTGGAGCCGGGCGAGACGTCGGTGACGCTGTCGTGGCGGAGGCCGGCGCACGCGGGAGACAACATCGTCTCCTACGAACTGTACTGGAATGACACTTACGCTAAGGAGCATCATAAGAAGTGAGAATTTTTTTATTGATGATAATAAATAAATAAATATTGCTGGACAATTTACACAGCGACATCTAGCCCCGTGGTAAGCTCGAAGATGATAGACCCTTGCTTGACCACAATCTCACCTGATGGAAAGTGTCGATGTGGCCGAAGAACAAATTTGGAAGGCTATAAGCTATATTGGGTACTAGCGATGCCCGCGACTCCGTCTGCGTTAAAATATGTTTGTATGGGGACCACGTCTTATCATAACTGGAGCAATTTTAATAGACTATCCTGTGCCCCAGAGTTCTAATTTTATCTACTAAATTTCATCAAATTCGGATTATTGGTTTAAGAGTTATGGCGGAACATACAAAACATACAGAAAAAAAATCTAAAAATCGTCAAATTAATTTCAGAATATATTAACCCCTCAACACAATATCTCTGAAAACAAACTAACTCCATAACCGACCCTTACATATTTTATATTATTTTAAATGTAAACATATAGTAAATAAAGTATAGTAAATAAGTTTACATATAGTAAATAAAGTAAAAAACGCAAGCGAAGTTGTCTGTGGGTCGGCTAGTCATTCTTCATTATTCGGAGTTATTTAATTCATTCATTCATTCAAACTTCGAATGTACCCTCAGGCGGATCCCAATAACGGAGACGTATACCCTCAACGGTCTATATCCAAACACGCTGTACTACATCTGGCTCGCGGCGCGGTCGCAGCGCGGTGAGGGAGCCACCACGCCGCCGATAGCCGTGCGCACCAAGCAGTATGGTATGTGGGGCCCAAGGCTGTGGGGGAAGGGCTTCGGCAAAACTTTGATCCTGGAAACAATTCTAAAATCAAAATCAAATACAAAATTACGTTTAATAGTCATCAATTTTATTCTATGTCATTTATAAGTAGGTACAATGAAGAGGTAGTTCATTCATTCATTCACTCATTCAAAAGAAAATCAAGTACAACATCACAAAATTACGTTTAATAGTCATCTTCATTTTTATTCTGACATTTATAAGTACAATAAAGAGCTAATTCGTTCATTTATTCATTCGTGCATTCATTCATTCTTCGCGATTACACACTCTTGGCAGTGTTAGGTGATTACGCGGATTGTTCACAACAACACAAATGTTTTGAAATGTACAGGAATTGATATTTAAATAAAATAATAGTATTTTGTCTTGATGTTGTAGAACCTCCGCTTAGTCCTTATGAAAGCATTTGTGCAGAATAACGTAAAGTACGACACTACGACACTAATACTAGATTATGGAGAGGATTTGATTGGGCATAAAATTATTTTCATTTCACCTCGTTTCATAAAAATATAATAACCTTTGTTAAATTTTCCTCACTCACTTAATCTTGTATGATGGCATAAACCTAAAACGGCAAAAGCTGGTTTCTGGCTCTGCTCGAAGCTCGAGCATTTTACAGCAACACTTGGTCTAAATGACGGCACTCGTCTACTTTACACTGTTTTAAAACAGCTTCATAATTTGCATTCGGAGACACAGTGCCTCAAACATTTTAAAGAGGCTTTGACTTAGCGCATAGTTTCGGATCAAATTTTTGTACGAAGCTACTTCAAAAAATGCTTTGTGGAGTGTGTGACGTATGAGTCCGTGTGGATTCCTTTTTAAGGTAATTCCCTAAATAATTCACATATGAGCACCTGCCCGGCACGCTGCCAGTAACTGAAGCACAAAGCACCAAGTTTTTATATCACACTATGTGTTTTGTAATTGTAATTGTCGAAACGGTACCGTCTACGCGTCTCGCCTGCGCGGTACCTTAGTAGTAGCTTTATGTTGTACTTAGGTCACTTTTAATGAGGTTTTCCTCGGATTTCATTTTTACCAATTTGCTCGCGACATGAAAGCATCGCGTATTGAATAAACCTCTCTACGGACTCTTTAAACATGCCGCGAGCAAACATAATCACAGTTTTTTCAGGTGTGTGACGGATGACAAAAAGAGATGTATGCCTGTATGGGCGGGCGGATCTCACATGCATGCTTTTAATTTGTGCACATTTCGCATTCAGTGACGCATCGGTTAGGGTGATTTGAGTTGCAGGGTTGTTTACTAATGAGATATTTTAGTTCCGGGAGCGCCACCGATGAATGTAACCGCTGTGGCGGTATCGCCTACGTCTATTCGGGTGTCATGGCAACCGCCGCCCGTGGAGCGAGCGAACGGTCGCATCGCGTACTACAAGCTGCTGTGTGTGGAATCGGGGCGAGGCGACTCTGAGGCGACGGTTGTGAGACTGAACCAGACGTCGTTTCTGCTGGATGAGTTGAGGCGATGGACGGAGTACCGCATCTGGGTGCTCGCGGGCACCAGCGTGGGCGACGGGCCCGCCTCCTACCCCGTCACCGTGCGAACTCACGAAGACGGTACGTTTCACAACAACCTACCTACCTTGTTACGGATAGACACGCTCAATCTTTTGATCAGTTGTGGACATTCGAGAAAAATATTAAATTTACTCAGACAAAGCAATAATTCCTGTTAAAGAGTTATCTTAATTATTATAAATAGTGTCTTTCATTTGCTTACTTAAAACTAGTAATTTAAATTCGTTCTTATTAGATACTGCTAGAAAAAAAGCGTTGCTCCCCACAGGGTGCAACATTATGCTGAGGCAGTATTTTTTGAGTCTGAACCAATAAATTGTTTTGTTTATTGTTGTTTAACTTTATTTCTTAATCAAATATTGAAATATTTCTCAAATAAATGTATACTATCACTACCTAAGAGAAAATAGTTTTTTATATTCCACATTATTCTGTAATTGGATTACCAACAGATTTGTTTTCTGCTACACTAAGTAAATACAGTTGCAAGTTTGTAAAGTGATAATTAAATCATAAGATTGAGCGTTTTCAAGTCAAAGAGATAATTTAATGACAAACTTTATCAATAAATTAATTTACCTTTGAAATTAACAAGTTCTTTGGCTACGTAATATCAAAGGGGTACCTTGCTGGTTCTGAACCAAGTTACATTTATTTATTATTTAAATGATTAATTACTTTAAAACAAAATCTGCATTATGTTTACCACGACACCTTTGATGTTACTTTTAAATATAATCAAACAATAATACAATTTAATTAACATACTAACAATTTTCATGAAATCTTGGATCGCAATGGTGGTATCATTTTAGTTTTAAATTGTTCATTAATGAATATTATTTTAATGTTAATATTCCGTGTAATTGAAATTGATAAGGGTAGATTACACTGGTGAAGGGCGGCAGTCGAAATGGAACACGATATTTTCATATTCGAATGGACTTACTAATTTAATTCACAAAGTGATTTGTATAATTGAGTGATCGATTTCGACTGTACATTATAATGCAACTGGTGGTGGGTTCAATAAAGCGGTTAAGGTCATTATCATAACGAAAACAACTATAAACCAAATACTAATGTCATTTTTTTCCTTTATTCTTTTTGTGAGCATATAGCAGGATTCTAAGGAGGTCAATTCTCGTAACAAAACTTTATTATGCTTGCTGAAAATGTATATTATCATCACAATATTTTGGTTAACTGTATTTAGCCGCTGTACTTGCGGTATAGAGTCAATATTACCACTCACATGTAATGATTTCATTCCTACGGCGAGTGAATCGCCAACTCGCTAAGATGCCACTCACTGAACTGCAAACTTTTATGCACCTGGTATAGTGAAAAAAGCACCGTTATTTGATTTTGGCGCACAGTTGTTGAGTATTTAGCGATGGACACAGTTTTGCATGCTTTCTTACGACACTGAGCACCGTTTTGGTTGAGTTTATAAATCACCGGGCACTGGGTAGGGCGGCTTGCGGTACGCAGTATGCTGTGTCTGCTGCGTCCCGCAAGCGCACGTAGGCGCACTCGGCACATGCGGCGACGCGAGGTGAGAGAGCGAGCGCGAGGCCGCGCGCTAAAGGCCCGAGCGCCGCATTTGAATACCAATACCGTCCCCACACCACACGCGCGCATGCAACTCACAACTACTTCTACTCACTATACTATACTCTACTCCTACTATTAGCGGGAACCGGGCCGAAGACAACTCCCGACGATCTTCCAAACCCCCACTATTACCAATTGGCATTCTGATCCGACGGGTTCTAACCACATCCTTCGCCCGAACTCCCGATGCTCGGTACTATAGACTACGCGCTACTCTCTATCTTTCTCTGTCTCTCTGTCTATCTCACTTGCTCTTCTGCTACACTTCTTGGCAGTAGCGTTTCAGTCTCGCCTTTCTTCTTTCTTCCGTATCTCTATCAGTCTATCGTGCATGAACACTAGATAATTGTGACATACAAATACTATTGCCTTAAATGCTCTAATGCCGTAACTGATCGACGGGCGGGGTCCAAAGAACGCAACGTCACATCGGCTCCACTCCTGTTAAGTACCACTAACTTTACTAAACAACAGTATTTCGGAGAGCACAGCAAGGACACACACAAACTAACATCACAGAGGATAACACGAGGTACGAGCCACACACACAGCAGCACCTGGGCGCACATTGACAACAAGACACAAGAAGCACACACACACAGACTGCAAAGCGGCCTTCGCGTTAATCAATACATGTGCGTGTGAGTGACTTCTCTGCGGGGCAACGATAGTTACGGCATTCGCCTTTTCCTGAACCAAATTATACTCGATCATTATATGCTTCCTTGCGCTGTTTTTGCAGTAAAGTATTACCTGCGATGAAAGACTCGAAAGCATTAAAGTCTATTCAAGAAAAGAATTTCACATTTGTACAGTGAGGAACAGAAAAAGGCAATGCTCGCGAACGCCGCCCCGAGCGGCTTAAACGAAAGCGCCTCCTAAAAAGCTCAAAATACACGAGGAAGTAAAATAAGAGTGCCCCCAATTCCGCCGACAAGCGTTGTACTCGTAATCTCTCACTTAGTAGTTCCGTTCGCCCTGCAATGTTCGCACAATTTGTCTTAAATATATTTGAATGCGTTTTTCTCTTTTTTCTCTCGTCACTGACTTTGTATGGGCTGCCGGGTAACCCGTACAGCTATAAAGAGTGAGTATAAATTACTTTAGTGCTTGTATCGGTGTGCGTTGTGCTTGTGCCTCTGCTTTACGTAGTATCTTCCTAGTAATACTCTAACTACTCTCAACAAACTGCAAGCGGTTACTTGAATAGCATGTCTAAGTAGACGAATTTGAATTAAAGACTTGGTGTGGTATTTCCTTTTCGATTGTCCGCTCCCAAGTCTAACGTCGACGGCATGATCCCTTGCAGAGTGTGATAAGATCCTAGATTTAGTACCGCTGCTTGAATAACAATAGATGACTTACTAAATGTTTGACTCCTTTGTAAAGCTTGACGATTTAGTTGTTCTATGATGTGGATTGGAAGGTAATGGTTTTTAATTGGTTATGGTGATGTGAAAGGGCGTATAATGATTCTGTCACAGTGTGTGTTGGTATTCAAATGCCCGATCGAGATGCTGAGGCGTGTGTAGACACTCGCCTTTGATCTAAATACTCTGTCAGCATCGACGACGGGATTACCGACCGCACTATTCCTTGCTTCCCTCTGAGGCTTTATTCCAATTTAGACCCTTTAAACTTAACGCTTAAGGTAGATTTTCTAGTGCTCCCGTAGATGCTGATAGGGCATTTAAATCATGCCTACAGTTCCGGCTCAGATATCTCACATTGTTTTCGTGTGCTCACAGTGCCTGGGGAGCCGCAAGACGTGAAAATCAACGCCATCAACTCTACCTCTATCCATGTCTCCTGGAAACCACCACAGGAGAAGGAAAAGAACGGCATTATCCGGGGATATCACGTACATCTTCAGGAGTTGAGAGATGAGGTAATTATGCCATTAGTCATTACTGCATCTGCATACAGGGGCAGTATGCTGAAATTTAATTTTAGAAACTGTTGCCTCAGGGTAAAGGTCTGCTGAATGAACCAATGAGATTCAACGTGATGGATGAAACTATTTTGGAGCTGAATGTGACTGGGCTACAGCCTGACACGAGGTACAGCGTCCAAGTAGCCGCAGTCACGAGGAAAGGTGACGGAGATAGAAGTCCACAGACAACAGTGAAGACTCCAGGAGGTGTACCGAACAGGCCTATTGTTACCTTAAAGTAAGTATAATCATAATTATCAGATAGAAGATCAACTTGAATAGTTACATAATAAATTGTGGTTTTGTTGCAGGGTTCTAGAGCGAGAACCAGTCGTCTCAATAGAACTTGAATGGCTAAAACCTACGCAAATTTATGGGGAACTACAAGGTTATCGCTTACGATATGGAAACAAAGACCAGAAACTAACAGATGAAATCAACTTCCCTCCAAAAACTTCCAATCATAGGATTTCAGACTTAGAACGAGGTGTTCAATACGAATTTAGGATAGCTGGAAAGAATCACATAGGCGTTGGACAAGAAGCTATTAAGTACTGGCTTACCCCAGAAGGTGCACCAAAGGGACCTCCAACAAACGTTACATATCACTTTCAAACACCAGACATTATCAGCGTGAGATGGGAAGCACCAATAAGAGAAGACAGAAGCGGCCAAATTAAGAAATATGATATACAGTTTCACAAAAAAGGTGACCAAACGTCACTTGTAGAGAAAACTACAGAAGGTTTTAAAGCTGTGTTCACGGGATTAGAAGAAGATGCGCACTATATCTTTAAAGTAAGAGCGTATACTGACCAAGGAGCTGGACCTTACAGCAAAGATACCGTAGTTCATACAGAAAGGGATATAGGACGAGCACCAATGTCAGTGAAAGCAGTTGCCACATCAGAATCAGGGGTCGAAGTTTGGTGGGAAACATTCAGATCAAGAAAGAAGATTATCGGTTACGTAATATTTTATACCATGACTCCCGTTGAAGACTTAGACGAATGGCAACAAAAGAATGTCCATGTAACACACTCGGCAGACTTGGACAATTTAGAAAAGTTCGCAGAATACGCCATAGCAGTAGCAGCAAAAACGGCAGATGGATTAGGAAGGTTATCAGAAAAGGTTACGGTTAAAGTAAAGCCGGAAGAAGTACCCTTACATTTAAGAGCTCAAGATGTGTCAACGCACTCCATGACCCTATCATGGTCTCCCCCATTACACCTTAACCCTCAGAGCTATAAGATATCCTACAACGCAATCAAGGAGTTTGTTGACTCACTAGGTATGACTCAAACGCAAGAAATCCCGAAAAAAGAGATAATTGTAAAACACGAAAGGAATTCCCACTCGATAAATGATCTTTCGCCATTTACAACGTACAATGTCAACGTAAGTGCCATACCAAATGACGACTCTTACCGACCGCCCACAAAAATCACTGTTACCACTCAAATGGCAGCTCCTAAACCTATGGTAAAGCCTGATTTTTACGGCGTCTTCGAGAATGAGATTCTCGTCATTCTACCTCAAGCCTCCGAAGAATACGGGCCGATCTCGCATTATTATTTAGTTGTAGTTCCCGATGATAAGGCTCATAATCATAAGAATCCCGATCAGTTCCTTACCGACGATTTAATTAAGAATAACGCTAGAACAGATGATGAAAACGCCCCCTATATAGCTGCTAAGTTCTTACAGAGAAACATTTTATATACCTTTCATCTGGGTAATGATGAAGTGTATGAAGGGTTCTCTAACAGGAAATTAAATCCTACCATTAAGTACAGAGTGTTTGTGAGGGCTGTTGTAGATACGCCGCAGAAGCATCTTTATACATCAAGTCCTTTTTCGGAATACTTATCTTTGGATATGCGCGAAGCTCCTCCGGGCGAAGAGCCCAGCCGGCCGGATCCTAAAGATAACAATGGAGATCCGGAGATCAGAATTGAAGAGAATAGGAAAGAGGCTGGCATGATTTGGGTGATCGGTCCAATTATCGCAGCACTGATGCTATCTCTACTTCTAGTTCTGTTATTCATTGCGAAAAGAAGACGCCAACCTTGCAAGACCCCAGACCAAGCAGCGGTAACCCGGCCGCTCATGTCAGCTGATGTTGGATTCGGAGCACCCTCTGACCCTGTAGAAATGAGACGACTCAACTTCCAAACCCCAGCTATGATCTCCCATCCTCCTATACCGATCTCGGAACTCTGCGACCACATCGATAGGTTAAAAGCCAACGACAATTTGAAATTTTCACAAGAATATGAAAGTATCGAGCCCGGTCAACAGTTCACGTGGGACCATTCAAACATGGAAATAAACAAACCCAAGAACCGTTATGCTAATGTAATCGCTTACGACCACAGCCGTGTAATTCTGCAGCCAATGGACGGGGTGCTCGGCAGTGACTACATCAACGCCAATTACTGTGACGGTTATCGTAAACATAACGCTTACGTCGCCACTCAGGGGCCCTTACAGGAGACCTTTGCTGATTTCTGGCGAATGTGTTGGGAATTACGGACAAACACTATTGTTATGATGACCAAACTGGAGGAAAGGACGCGGATTAAGTGCGACCAGTACTGGCCGAGTCGCGGGAACGAATCTTATGGAAATATGAATGTTGCGATCGCTGAAGTGCAAGAGCTGGCTACTTATTGTATTCGAACATTCCAACTGACGAAGGATAATAGCGGCGAGCGTCGAGAGATCAAGCAACTTCAGTTTACGGCTTGGCCTGATCACGGAGTGCCGGATCATCCCGCTCCGTTCCTGCAGTTTTTGCGCCGCGTTCGCGCTCTGAACCCCGGCGACGCGGGACCTCTGGTCGTCCACTGCTCGGCCGGAGTGGGCCGCACGGGCTGCTTCATCGTCATCGACTCCATGCTCGAGCGCGCCAGACACGAGCGCACCGTCGACATCTACGGTCACGTGACATGCCTCCGCGCTCAACGCAACTACATGGTTCAAACCGAGGACCAGTACATCTTCATCCATGACGCGTTGCTGGAGGCTGTCGTGTGCGGTGACACAGAGGTCCCGGCCAGGAACTTGCACTCGCATATTCAGAAACTAATGCGAATTGACACCATCGAGAACATCACCGGCATGGAGTTGGAGTTTAAGAAACTTGCTAATATGAAGGCAGATTCTAACCGTTTCGTGTCGGCCAGTCTGCCTTGCAACAAGCATAAGAATCGTTTGGTTCACATCTTACCTTACGAGTCGTCTAGAGTGTGTCTCTCGCCCCGTGACGGTTCTGATTACATCAATGCGTCGTTTGTCGACGGTTATCGATACAGAGCCGCGTACATCGCCACGCAGGGCCCCTTGCCTGACACAACAGATGATTTCTGGCGCATGCTGTGGGAGCATAACTCTACTATCATTGTTATGCTGACCAAGTTAAAGGAGATGGGACGGGTAAGTTTTTAAAACCTTTTCAATACACTAGAAATTTCAATTTTACTTTCAAGTTCGTTAATATTTACGTTAAATATTAATTTACTTTATAAAGCTCTGTTTGTTTGTACTGTTTTTATAATATATTGTTCATTTTTAGGAGAAATGTCACCAATACTGGCCATCGGACCGCTCCGTGCGCTACCAATGCTTTGTGGTCGACCCTATTGCTGAATACAACATGCCTCAGTACATCTTGAGGGAATTCAAGGTTTGTTGAACTTTTTGTTCGAGTCGATGGTAACTTATAGATATAGAGAGATAGTATTTCTTTATTGTACACCAGTAATTACTTTACCTTAAACAACATGGTAACAAAATAAAAACAAAGTAAATAATTATTAACAATATGAAGTTTCATAAATTTTAAGTGATTAAATAATAAATGAACCTTAAATATTTAATAGAGCATCAAGGTTGAAACAATTTTCAAGTATTAATTTTGACAAAGTAAAACATCAAGGTCGACACAATATTATTTTAATAGTTGGCCACTTTGCTCCATTAGTACTCGTCGTACAGAACTCATCCTATCCTAGCCAATTTACTTGAAATTCCAATGTGATTATGTGAAAACAAAACGGTACCAACAATTGAATCCACCTGAATCATTTTAAGGGTTCCGTACTCAAAAGGTTGATTTTTTTTCTATATTTTCTTCTACGTTTCTTCGTGAGATACGCAATAAGTATAATATTATCTACATTTAATAAAAAAATAATTAGATAAACTTTATGCAATAGATATTTGAATGATTGTAAGAAACCGAACCATGATTTAACGACCTCTGTGGCTCAGCGGGCGAAAGTCCGCCTGCGACGTTAATAGTGTAACTCACGAAATTTTTTAAAGTGAAAGCTTAGAGCTTATCACGGGGCTATGTGTTGCTGTGTGAATTGCCCAGTAATATTTATTTAATATATTTAAAAATAAATAAATAAAGTTCTTGACGATAAGTTCTATGAATGTGTCAGGTAACGGACGCCCGCGACGGCGCCTCGAGAACGGTGCGACAGTTCCAGTTCACGGACTGGCCCGAGCAGGGCGTGCCTAAGAGCGGGGAGGGGTTCATTGACTTCCTCGGGCAGGTGCACAAGACCAAGGAGCAGTTTGGGCAAGATGGACCCATCACTGTGCATTGCAGGTGAGACAGATTTCAAAAGATTTCAAAGTTTTGTTTATTTGGCCCTATTTATAACAGAGGTTGTTATACTGGGCAAGTCTTTATCATACAATTTCAACATATCCATACATTATTAAGAGTTTAATTATAGAGTTTAATTTAGTTTAATAGCACATTTATATTTAAACAAAATCAGTTTACACTATTATTTTGGCAAAATTGTAATTAAACAATTACAATTTTGCCGGTCTCACACTGGAGAAGCCACTGGCTCCTATCAAACAAAACATATTTTCATCATAGAATGTACACTATCCACAAAGACTATCTGTTTTATTATGTGAAATTATTCTGCAATTAAAACAGTAGATTTATTTTGTAAATTTCAACGTTTATTCCATACTTCCTGCTACACTTTTAACACAAATAGGTGAGCTTTGTGAAGTACTGGGTTAGAAAGTTACGTTAATACCTACGAAATGTAAATGCAACATGTATTTTGCTATAGAATGTATTAAAGATAAATTTATTGCTACGAAAAGTTTCAACTGGTGCTACGTCGTAGCAATGCTACGATACATTAAACTCGTAGCCACTAGCTACGCCGTAGTGGTAGCGTGTTTTGTAGATGTTAGATAGCGTGATTGTACAATCTGCAAGAACTACAATTTTACAGTACATTTCTAGTACGAACCTCAAAATAAATGCCAATTTTAGCCCTTTGATAGCTTAAGAGGGCTTCAAATCGAAGATAATCTTAGATTTTTAAACTTTTATATAAAGTCTGAAGCTGTAAAAAATATTTCAAGCCCTATTTTTATTAAAACAGATAAATTAAATATAATGTAATTTATTGATTTATATATATAATAAAATGTTTGTGTGTTTGCCTGTAGCGCCGGAGTGGGTCGCACTGGCGTGTTCATCACACTGTCGACCGTGCTGGAGCGGATGCAGTACGAAGGCGTGGTTGACGTGTTCCAGACCGTCCGCACTCTTCGCACGCAGCGCCCTGCCATGGTCCAGACTGAGGTGAGAGAGAGATAGAATGCTTTATCTGCTCAGCTTTTGGAGCGAATTTAGGTTCCATAGATTTGAACGATTGAGAGTTCGTCTTAAGTTCTAGAGGTTCTAAAGCTGTTAGCGGGTCGGCTAGTTAAATAAATTAAATTACAGTTTTGTTGAAAATTTCATGGATTTACCGTCAAAAGAAAATTAATAATTATGTATTTAGTAAGTATATAATTTTATTTTCTTATAATATTATTTTTCTATGTAGGTATAGTAAAACCATTTCTAAAATGAACGCCCCTCCACCGAATTCTGTATTTTTTTTTTCTGTGTATTCTGTTTTTCTGTATTTCCTCTCACACGTTGAAATCATCACGGTTTTGTGGAGGGGAGTTCATTTTTAGAATGGTTTTACTATACTATTATGTAATCCATTATTTTACACCACTGTCTTTAGATTTATAACTGCCCAGTCCATACATAGGTTGCCTGGAAGAAATCGCTCACAGCGATAAGGCCGCCCCTTGTACTCCTGTTACTGTTACATTCTGTTTTTGTGGTGTGCAATAAAGTATTTCTACTCTATTCTAATAAATAAAACTACACAGTAGTAATATGCAGCTGAAAACAGTTTGTATTTATTGATTGATTTCCAACAGGATCAATACGAGTTCTGCTACCGAGCCGCGCTGGAGTACCTCGGCTCGTTCGACCACTACACCAACTGTCGCTGAGCACACCAGGGTGGTTGGGACTCCGCCGCATGTACTTAAAACATAAATAACTATTTTGGTACGGGATAAAGGATAACGCGCTGTTAAAACACAATTTTGTAGGTATTTTTCACTACAATATTTTAAGTAGGGCCATAAATAAAATAACTTAATATGTTTTAAAGTGACTAAAGGATGTTTTAAAGTGACTAAAGGAAGACACAAAACAAAAAATGCAATGTGTTCAATAAGATCAAAAATGACGTCACTGGCACTTTCATTGGCGGGGTCATTTCGCGGGAGTCTGCTTTGAATCCTGGCAGTTACATTGTACAATTGATTTATCTATGCTTTTTCTAGATACTATAAAGTATTAAACACTTATTCAATTGCTTCAAAATTAATTAAAATATTAATTGAATAGATCAATTACCATCATACCGCACTAATCAACTTACTTTCATGTTCGTGACCTACTTAATTTATTTGACAAGACACATTTAATACAAGTCAATCGCTTAAAATATTAAGGGATACAATAAAATAGAATATAATAGAAATATAATCGTCCAGATTCACATAAAACAAGACAATAATGTTTTTACAATTTTATGAAAAGTTACATAGTAATAGGGCTATCATTTTAATCACAATCATAGAAAATACCTACGATTTCAACTCATCAACTTTACTTTTATATATCCTTTAACCCGTACCAAATATCACTTAGACTGATCATGTCAAAGATTCTAGAATTTACAACAAAATATCGAATTAAGTTCGATATATTGTGGATTTTAGGATCGGTCCTTCGAGTCCCAACGATATCCCCCGACATTGAAGCCCCTCACACTCAATGTTGACCCAAAGAGGCAAAACTCACGAGTGCCTACGAACGCTACTTATGATAAATTTACGATTGTGACCATTAAAATCTTGATTGTGAGTCGAAAGGGTAATAATAATAAATTATATTATCCTATGATGTTATGTCAGATAAAGCCTATAAGCCACTGAGGCATTCGATCCAATTTGATTCAATTCATTGAATTTGAGAATCTGAATTTGACATTGAGAATTGTATCGAGTTACGAAGTAGCGAAGCTGTTTGCGCTATTTTATCTTATTGAAAGTTCGATGTTGAAGTCCATATAAACTGTTGAAAGTTATCTTATGAACAACTATATCGGTAAATATTATGCCACATAACAAACATTCGCTATTGTTAGGTAATCTAGTGAAATCAGTGCGCTTAGTCTAAACTTATGCGATATAAAATAATCAATTCAGAAATATACATACACATATATTGTATAATGTATAAATAGTTACTGCTGTAATTAGAAGTTTATTTTTCATATCGAGTGTTGAAATATGTTTAAGTAGTGTAAAAGTGGTGAACATTTTAATTATTGCAATATTATGGAAATCTTAGACGAATCGGCTGTGTCGTGTGAAGTTATATTGTGTCAGTCCTTAAGGTCAGCGTCCACTGTAATGCTACGAATAACGCGAGCATACTCTGAAATAAAATAATGTACAATACAATAATTTTATTAAAGAGTATCCCCACATTATATTTAGTAAAACATTACTTGGACGCTGATCTCTGTGTGTGTAGAAACTAAATTATGTAAATACTTTAATGGTAAACCGTTAATTTATGCATTTATTTCTTGCCCATTTATTTTATCATCGCCGCATAATCGATTATGGCAGCTTATTTTATTTTGACAGCTAGTTGTGCAGCTTCACTACATTGATAAACATTTTATTTTACATTTACATATTTGTAAGTATAAATATTTAGTACATTAAGTTAAGTACTGCTTGCTTTTAGGAATCGTGATTCGATGACATATCTATTTATGTAGGTAGATAATGTTCTTGTCCGTGTGAATAACTGTAAAATGGGGTGAAAATTACTAATCGTTCTTCGATTATTGTACCAAAACTTCGTAAAAGGCATAAACATGAAAATGTTTGATTTCTAAATTGGTTTGAAAGGACATTTCGACTGCCATTCTTATTCACACTATTTTAAGCTATCTTTAAGTGTAGTCCTTATATTTTAATAATTTACAATAATCCCTTGCATAGTAACAACTAAGGTCTTTAGGTTTTTCACTCGTTTTATACAACTATATACCTACTTGTATCGATCTAACTTACGTATAAGTTAAATTTGAGCTTGTATGTAACTTAGTAAGTAACGCTGTTTTCAAAAGGTAATGTAGACATGGCGAACGAATATTATTACTAAGATAAAATGAACTTAAAATGCGTGTCGTTAAGGTCAATTATTGACCCGCGTTCGTAACTGCCAATCATTCGTTAAGAACCGAAGTAATAAAATATTTGATGTAGATTTTAATAAAATAAATTGTTATAATGACGATAGTAAAATTTAATACTCGTTATTTGATCATGTATTTAGCGGGATTCAAGGCATTAACGTACACGCAAGTGGGCGGGTAGCTTTATGCATTATGTTAAATGGCAGCTATAATAGGTACATATATTTACCTCCTTATTTAAAAGCTTTACAATCATTCCTCTTTACTTTTATTTTAACTCTGTTTTTACTTATGATTATAATTTAATATGAAACGCACACTAACGATCTCTGTACAGATTTTAACGGCATAAGCATACTTATCTATCCTGCCTAGTTTAGATTTATTTAAAGATAATATTAGATGCAATAATTATTATTTACGTCATTTAAGGTGCTGTTAAATGGTTTCACGCAGTTTCTTGTTATATATTGCCCAAGCGTTGTTTGTAAAGTTACAATTCAGATACAAATTCACTTTTTCAGTCTTTAGTTTTCCATTGGTACGTAATAAAAATGGGGTTGTGTTTATTTTATTCATTCAACTTACGTTACTATGAAATCAGCTCATAATCATTGTTTTGTAAAAGACTGATTTTACCCAGTTGATTTATGTTATTTTAAATTTAATGTGATTTGTTTGTAATTTTTTATCCATGTGATTTCCATTAATTAATCGAATATTTTATATTAAATTGTGAATGAATTGATGATTGTAATTAGTTATGTAAATTATTTTTATACAGTTTTTATAAGTTTAAAATAGCCCGTAGAAAATGGTCCAGGAAAATACGTTATCAGTATTAATTTTGAATGAACATTATTTCGTAAAATCGCTGGTAGCTATGTCCAATTTTTTGTGAAAACTATGTCGTGTTATCAGTAAAATGTAAGCAAAATAGGACAAATAAAAAAAATCACAAAATTTCTGTAGATTATTATTGATAACATTACATATAGGCCGGGATCCGTAGTACATGGAAATCAAGTGATTACTAACAAGCTAATTTTTGGTGAGTAGCTTCGTTTCGATGAGACGTCCAAAGATATCCTATACCCAACTCTCGATTGTGGTAGCTAACAGAGATATCAAGGATTAAAAAATTCAAGGTTGTAAAACCGGGATAACGGACCACGAAATTTGTCGGACAATATGTCCGTTAGATTTTATAAATATTAATTAAGTATACAACAAAAAATCAGCTGGTTAGTAATCATAGTAATCATTTAAATTGATCTCGTTTTCGACACATTTTGGACGGCACATTTTGGCGGACTCTTTGATCAAACCATAGGTTTTGTAGGACAAACATGTTTTTATATAATTTAGATAATTATCTTGAGATATAACATATTGTCCTACAATTTTCGTGGTCCGTTATCCCGGTTTTACATCCTTGAATTTTTTAATCCTTGATATCTCTGTTAGCTACCACAATCGAGAGTTGGGTATAGGATATCTTTGGACGTCTCATCGAAACGAAGCTACTCACCAAAAATTAGCTTGTTAGTAATCACTTGATTTCCATGTACTACGGATCCCTGACTAATATGTTCAAATATAAAATCAACTCGCCATTTAGCGTAGCGAATATAATTTGCGTGAATTCGATACAAAATTGGCTACTAATTGCCCTAGCTTTAAATTTATATTTAGTGCAATTAATGTGGGGTGTGCGCGCGTATGAAGTAACTTAGGTGTTTGTAGACGAATATTATGATGATTTTGTATAATACCCGCGCTGCGTCGCTCGGGCACAGTGGATTCGCAAATTATACATATGTATATGAAGAAATAAATTTATGTGAGACCATTACATTGTGTTATCATTTTGTTAATCCCATTCTATGTTTTACTGAATCCAAAAATATTACGTAGATCTTATCTACATGTTTGAAAATATAAAAATTTACAGGTTTCTAGCCGATCTGTTTTAAATTAGGACAAAATATAGGCCTTTATTTCTGAGAACTTAAAAGTTTGAAGGACATGGTATCATTCACCAACCTGCAACTGGCCAGCGTTGAAAATAAAGCATTATTAGAATAGTAAAATCCCTCAAATGGGAATCAGATAAAAATTACCATATATATGTAATTTAATAAATAATTGGCAAACACCCATGGAAAGAGATTGAATGTTATTATTATAAGGGCGGCTTCAAACAGCAGTAAATACTTAGCACGATAAAAATAGATGACTGTACCCTTTTCGTCTTATCACAATAACTTCCCAAATAAAATAGGTCTTAAAGCCAAGTGGATCCATCTATTCCCATTACTTATTCAAGCAACATCGTCCCTCTAATTGCAGTAGCATAATCTGGTAACCCAAATATTGTCGGCCCCAAGTCGACACAATGAATACGTATTGCCGACCGTTAATTATAATATCTGAAACGTGCCCCGTGAGATTGGCCTTTGTGACGAAGAACTGAACTGGCAAGATAGGACTGGCTTTTGATACCATTGGATTAACACGGACCTATTGGAACACAAACAAAATAATGCGATAATTTTGTAGCGTTTCACGCTTCAAAACGCAAAATACAAAAAGATTGTGGAACGCTACAAAAATATTCACTCAAAAGCATCTTGGTTAATATAATACATAATCAACCATAGAGTTACTAAATACTAGGTACTAGAGATGATTAAGCAACATCTTTCCATTTAAGACAACTGAATAATATAATTTTCTATTCATGCATGCAACGGGCGAAATAAATCAAAATGTATTTCGCCCGTTGCATCTAAACTATGAAATCAAGTGGATTTCCATTCACGCCAGTCTACGCTACTCCGGAATCCGATACAAACAATAGGGCTGAGGAAGTGAGTATTCAGGTTAGCCTTGTTATGTGCTTCGGAACATCTCGTCCGCTCGAAATTGAATAACAATACATATCTATATGTTGACAGACAGCGAAGCTCAAAAGCAGACTTGCATCATCATCATCATTTTAGACGTGGGCTAAATTATGCTTTTCAATCGCTTCACTAACAAACAAAAAAATATATATATTTTTCTAACTTAGATTATGTACAAAAACATACAAATTTAAATTATATATATGCCGGAAAAACTAGCACTATATTAGCATATTATGTTGGATGACTACCATGCCAGTGTACAACGCTGATCTTCCGATGGAATAACCATGTTGGCATTAAGACATTTTTAATAAATCTCTTTCTTTTTACACTTTCGGTATTTTATTACGACAACCTTATTCTACAAAGGATGGTCAGGCGATAGCATTTAAAGTTGGTACGAATATGATAAGATTTATGGCCATTTGATGAGTCTAAGCATAAGGCCATAAATGTTCTTCGTAAGAAGCTTAGTAAAACTTTACATTAGTTTAAGTTCCTACCAAGTCAAAGTCTAGATAATATAGGTATACCTTCAGATATAATATCTATTGGTAAGTATAGGTATATTTTATAATCACGAAAATAGTAAATAATCTATTTACACATTTGAGGTGTACTGGGATATTTATTTTCATTTAAAACCACAGAGAAACAATAATTTACGGTGAATTTAGCAAAACGCTGAGCCAGTAAGCGGATACGATTAGTCGATGATTTAAGTACCTACCTACAGGCTTTGGCTCACCACTGTTAATCATATTTTGGTAGGTAGGTACTTGACGATAGGCTTTATATAGGAGTTTCATATTGTTACCATAGGTTTACTTTAACTGTTTGAGAATTATTAAGCGGCTACGTAAAAACATAAGTTAAATATAAGTACCTATACAGACAACGAACACGTACGCACACGTAACACGCAGCGTGGTGCGTGGCAGTGGCAGTGTGACAATCGCATAAAAGCCAAAATAAATGTGAAAAGATAGTTTTATCCATAAAACGCTCTTTTTTCTTTAATTTTGTTTCCAAAAATATGGGGAAAACAGCGTAACTTATATCTTAAAATGTAAAGCCTTAAAATTTATTTATTTCAGGCATTATTAATCTTGTTTGTAGCCACGCTTTAAGACAAATTCTGAGGCACAGCCGTCATCCGTTATGTCACCTCTTTAATTATCAAAATTATAATTCCGTCTTTAATTAACCCTCTCGACATAGATCTTTATAAAGTGGTACAATTCGTCCCGGGAACAAATGTAGACGGCTTAATAGCAGGCTTTAATAAAAACAATATTTATGGCGGGGTACCTGAATTAACTCTTTTGTTATTATTTAAAGGAGATCTGTAGTTACGCAATACCTACAGCGTCGTATATAAAATAAAAAATATTCACAAAATATGTAGTGCTTTACAAAGTAGGTAGGTACATACAAGCATTTATAAGTTGCCTCGTTAGTTATATATTTTGGATTTATTATTATGTTATTACAAGGGGCAGCTATATAACATTTTCTTACAGATGCTGACGTTTTATAACATTAAGTTAGACCTTTGTCCAGCTGTGGACGTCTGATGGTTAAAATGATGATGATGATGATATGTTTTCATCAAAGCAGAGTTTTTGATTAATCTTTGCAAAATCTAGTAGTAAACAAAAACTGGGAAAGCCGTTAACCTAGCTTTCAGGTTTCAAACCCGAAATCGTGTTTGGCAACGAGACTGCTAGTATTTGCTATCTGTGACATTCTTATTTGTGTTTTCGACCTCATGTTTAATAATATCCTATACCAGCTTTTCGCCTGCGGCTTACCAAAACAATACCAATTGCTTTGATTTTGAATAGAATTATTAAATTTTAATGGGTTCGGCAACATAGGCACTATTAATTTTGCCCTTCTCATAAAATGTTGTTGTGTCATATAATTTAAAATCATATTATTATTTTATAAAAACCCCTCATTTTATGCGCTACACTCAATATGAAGACAAAATTAAGCACCTGAGAGCATACTTCCAAAACTTTTCCCTTTTATTCTGTTCAGGTAGCGATCGTCATTTCGCAAAGCCAACCTTTATGAAACCTGAATCTTATTACGGAAGCCTCACATTTCCAAACTTATTCACTCAATAAGCTTTAAGAACACCCCTGCGAGTGAAAAATTAATTTAGTCACCCTTATGCCATATGTAAATGAAATTGAACGGATCCTATTTGATCGGAGCAGAATAATGTCGGTTGCGCTCGCTCGCTTTTCAACACGGAGATTTAGGCCAAAGTACTTACATAAACCTATAAAGGAATGGTTAATGGTATGTATAGATGCTGTTTGTTTATTGGCAAAGATTATAGAGTAGTTTATTAAAAATAAATTAAAGTCAATAATAAGGTATACTTTTGTACCTACTACTTGATAAACAAGTTTGTTTCAAAAACGGAACCCTTATATATTCGTCATGTCTGTCCGTCCGTCCGTATGTCACAGCCATTTTTCTCCGAAACTATAAGACCTAAACTGTTGAAATTTGGAAAGTAGATGTATTCTGAAACCGCACTAAGATTAAAAAAAAAACAATAAAATTTGGGGCTTCCCAAACATAAATATATTTTTTTCACAAACAATTCTGCCACATCAACACAAATGCTAATTAAGGATATAGATTGAATTAAGATATATATCACAAACTAACATAATAACAACATAATAATACTCAATGTCACAGACAGTCAAACATAAATAATTGTTAACTTTAGATTATCTCACTAACTGAATCATATAAAAACATTTCACTTATTTCCTAGGCAAGCTCTTTGCGGTTGGTTACCTCTTCAAAACAGGCCTGAAACAAAAGTTAATTTTATAATTAATTGAATAAAGTTGTATAATATCTATATGTATATTATGTTCATTTTTCAAGGTTCGCCTGCGACGCAAGAAATTGCGGGTTCGATTCCCGCCTCGGGACAACTATTTGTATGATCTGCAAATATTTGTTCCGGGTGTCTGGGTGATATATACATATAATGTATAATAAAAATATATCGATCTATGTATGTATATTATATTAAGTATATCAGAAATCTAGCACCCGTAACACAAGCTACGAGCTTACCGCCACTTACTGTTGCTGTGTGAATTGTCCGGCAATAATTATTTATTTTTATTTTTTCTTTTGTATTTTCCTTAGTTTCATGTGTTATATGTTGTCTCACTTTTTATAACTTATTTTGTAACTAATCGTGAAAACTTTTTATTAGCGTTATGTAAATAGTTATTTTATACATTGTATGTATTGTGGTGTTAGTTTTCCTAGTTATATAAATAAATTAAAAGTCTTACTTCTTCTGGAATCCGAACTTGCTAAGTAATGTGGGTTGGTTACTGGGCAGAGAGACTGTTCTCTTCAGTCCCGGGACGCGACACGTTGATTTCTTTTTGTTCTGTGTCTGGCTTGAAGTGAGCCCTGATTGGCTGAGCGTTGACTTCTGTGATTGGCCGAAGGATTCCTGTTAAAGGGTTATTGGGTAAACTAACACAACTTAAATAAATGGCTTCTGTGATTGCCGAATTCGGACAAGCTCAATAAAACATTTATACAAATAATTAAAATACCTTAAAGAACGAGATCACTGTGATTATCGAAACGGACTTTCGGATAAGCATAATAAGAAATGTATAAAAATAATATAGTAATGTAACTAACTAAATAATTAAGCAATGTAATAAAATAATGTAATATTGTAACTTTCAAAGAAGAAATTATTATATCCCATTATGGTCTAAGCTTCGACGATAAATGGGGTATTTAAAATCAGTTTAAAGTACCTAATCCTCAAATATGTTGAACCAAACAATTAGATAAACTCATCAGCTTTGTAGTAATAAGTATTAAGTAAATTATTATTTTGTACCTGAGAATCCACAGGGGTGACAAGCGTCTCCATTGGATAAGTATTCTCAATAATCGTATCTTCGCTCCAACTATTTTCCAATTTCCTCACAGCATTCCTAATTAGACTAGAATTTGGCTTCAAAATAGGACTCTTCATAGGACTATTCTCCTTCTGAGAGCTATCTAGGTCTTCACAGAACGTCAAATCAGTATCTATAGAATCTATATTTTCTCTTAATCTATCTGAAGTATCGCTTTTAAAATCACTGTTCATAGTATTTCTTAAACTATCTGAAGTATTGCTGGTATTGCTATCAATGGACTTCTTAAAAGGATTTTTAGAACTACCTTTAGAATTGTTGCTTATATTGCTATCAATAGATTTCTTAATATTGTTCTTCACCGGTGAATCATCTATAACTATACATACATTGGTTTTGGAATCTGAGATGTTAAGAGTTTCTGTCAGATTAGATTCAAAACCAGTATCATTAGAAATGTCGCTTTCTGTAGACTTTTTGAAGGGATTTTTACTTTTTACTGGAGATTCTTCTATGACCTTATTATTAATTTCTGAGGTAGTCGATATTTCGATATCAGTCTTTGTCATATATTCTTTATTCTCGTCTTGAGCTTCTGAGGTAGATTTCGTTGAAAAGAACTTACTTTCTACAATATTATCACCCATAACAGTTCTAGGGAAACGGCTTAATTTACTTAGTATATTCCCGTTTCGTAGTCCCTTTTTGAATGATCTCTCCTTATTTTCTAATATTGGTGAGGGGGGTTTATCATTTCTGTTTTCGTTTTGTGCCAATAGATGACGTGGTTTTAAATCCTCGTCAGTTTTTATTCGTTTCATTGGAGGCTCTGCGCAATACATACTGCTCAGTGTTTGGATAGATAAGCTGGAAATAAAGGAGAATTTACATCAGAAGCTTAAACAAAGAAAGATGAAGTACAAAACAGATATTATGTGTGAGTGTATAATACATATAACCGACCGGTCAACAAATTTGCTTGTGTATTGTGTTTACGTTATCTACATATACCTTTTTTATAATAATATAAATATAATATAGCCATCTTCGATAAACGTCCTGATATTCATATCGTAAAATCTTGTATCTTGTATTATGGATAAATCCGTTTGTATTTCAGTACTATTCTAAGGCCAGCACTTTATATAGCTGAAGCTTTATATAGGAACATTGTATTGTTATTATAATGATGGTTACTATTTATATTTACCTTTCATCCTGGTCTTCAGTTTCCGGCACCACTTTACTGGTGAGATGAACGACTCGTCTCGTGGTCCTGCAAAGATAATTAATTGTTTTATATGAAAAAGAAAAGTTTTTTTTGCGTCACAAAATAAGGAGTTAACAAACATAATCTTAGAATAAATTGACTTTCTATTACGTATAGAAATAATATAGTACCGGTAACAGGTTTCAAGCTTTACACGGGTTTAGATGTTGCTGTGTGTATTGTCCAGGAATATTTATTTGGTTATATTCATTTATTTATTTGACTCAAATTATACAAAAAAATTGAATGCTGTACCTGCGAGTGAATGAACTAACGTTCGCGACCGGCTTGGCTCGCCAGGGCGTCGTCTCGTTGAGGTAGGATTCGAACCCGCGCCCCCATATGCTGGGGTGTGGTGCTACTTTCTCACTCCATTTGCTTGTCGACTTTAAGGAAGTCTGAAATCACATTCCACAAGTATAAAGACAAAAGTTTGTAACATGAATAAACGTCTGGAGCGAATTTAAAATATTTGGTTTGGAGTTAGCTGACACCATGACACACATAAATTCAAATTGAGATAAACGGGCAATTCTCGAACCTTCTTACGTTGAACTTTGGTCAACAGTTTCGTCCCAAAACGTGAGTCTTCTTCAGGACCTAACACTGCAGGGACACAGATCACGACCGCTCGCCGGTCCGCAGTGCGTAAAAAGGTTCGTGGATTGCCCGTTTATTTCAATATGAATTTTATCAAACCACGACAGTTTTTATAATAAGATTACCACATCGTCGTCATATTGCGGAAAACAAGTAACGATAGTAGTGAAAAATTACTATTTACTTGGTTTTCGCAGTATAGCGACGATATAGGGTACTACGCGTTCTCGTATCTACGAAGCAGCGGTGTGTGGCGTGGACATTAAACCCTCGAGCAGACCGGATGCGTATACGTACACGTAAGCGTAGACGTGCACGTACCACTGAGTTGTAATGTATGAGACAGGACACACCGCTTGCGTAACGTGACGTGCGCGTGCAGAGTGTCCTGTCTCATTTCCCATACATTACAACTCAGTGGTACGTGCACGTCTACGCTTACGTGTACGTATACGCATCCAGTCTGCTCGAGGAGGCTTAAACGTGTTAATATATGGCTAGAATTTTAGATTTAAAGGTTTTTTAAAGATTTATGTCATTTATTTCCATAAAATCCTAAAGATCACTTGGACAAGTCAATAAATAGTAAATATAATAGTATAGTAATAGTTACTTCAGTGGGTCGGTTATCAGGGTCCCAGGTGTCCATTGTCTTCAGCGTGAACGGGTCCAAGTTGCCGAGCGCCAGCTGGAAGGCCACGTCTGGACTTAGAAGGTCACCGGCGTTCACGCATAACGCAAGCTCTATGTCTGAAATAACAGTATGAACATTTAAAGGCAAGAAAAGAAATAATGAAAGAAAATACACTTAATTTGCACTTACAAAAATACACAGATTAACAGACACACATAAACAAACTACGAACACCAAAAAAAACAAACAAATGAAAGAAGATATAAAAAAAACAAAAGAACAAAAGTAGGAAGGTAATTTAATTATTGTAGGTATGGGTAAATAATTCTTAGAATATTGCATTAAGATGTAAAGTATAATATAACGTAAAACGCAAGTGTAGATGTCGGCGGGTCGGCTAGTTACATGTTAAATTATAGATTTATGTAATTTATTTCCGTAAAATCCTAAAGATCACTTGTAAAAGTCAATAAATTAATAAATATAATGGATATAAAGCTACAGCACTCTATTTTAATTACAGATAGTTTTTCTCTGGGAATTGTGAAAGAATTTCTTAAATTCCCTATTTTTACCAACAATTTAGTATAAATTGCATCCATTACCTTCGTCCTGTGGGTCTGTAAGGCGCACCATACTCCGCTGCAAGGGATCATACACGTACTGATGTTTGAAGGTGGCTTCGGCCTTCAGGAAGTTCTCTCTGTACTCATCTGTGACCACCAGGTTTGAACGGTTGAAGAAACTGGGCAGTTTGCGTAATGCCTGGAAAAAAAAATAGTATAAATAAGTAAATAAATAAATTTTTTTCGTTTCTTCTTCTTTGTCTAAAGGGGCGTCTAAACGGGCTATATTTTACGACAATTTGTGGCTGCAATTATTGGCAATCATTGCCCAGTCATCAATAAAAACATTTTAGTGCATTTTATGGCTGAGCAATCAATGCAGGTTGTGTTGTTGTTAACATGTTGTAATATGGCTGCAAATAGTATGCAATAGCAGTATTAATGTATAAAAACATTTTGACATACCAAAAAATACGGCTATAATGCCGGGCCATCATTAAAATATTGCATAGTGATAGTGTGGCTGGTATTGCTAGCAACGTTGCCGGCCACAGTATTGCAGCCACAAATTGTCGTAAAATATAGCCCGTTTAGACGCCCCATACGTATAATTAGAGTATGTATCTCACGTTAGCAAAGTCAGGGTCCTGTGTAGCCGTTACAAACTGCCTCGCCTTGGCCAGGCCGATGCCCGGCAGCGACGCCACGTAGTCGCAGCCCGACATGACGCACATGGCGCGGAACTTGGAGAACGAATACTGCTCTATCGGACACTTCATCACCAGTGGGAGCTTGGATGTCTCTACCAGCGTGCCCGTGCCTTCTAGATCTAAGTATAATTAGAGTATGTAACTCACATTAGCAAAGTCAGGGTCCTGTGTAGCCGTTACAAACTGCCTCGCCTTGGCCAGGCCGATGCCCGGCAGCGACGCCACGTAGTCGCAGCCCGACATGACGCACATGGCGCGGAACTTGGAGAACGAATACTGCTCTATCGGACACTTCATCACCAGTGGGAGCTTGGATGTCTCTACCAGCGTGCCCGTGCCTTCTAGATCTAAGTATAATTAGAGTATGTAACTCACATTAGCAAAGTCAGGGTCCTGTGTAGCCGTTACAAACTGCCTCGCCTTGGCCAGGCCGATGCCCGGCAGCGACGCCACGTAGTCGCAGCCCGACATGACGCACATGGCGCGGAACTTGGAGAACGAATACTGCTCTATCGGACACTTCATCACCAGTGGGAGCTTGGATGTCTCTACCAGCGTGCCCGTGCCTTCTAGATCTAAGTATAATTAGAGTATGTAACTCACATTAGCAAAGTCAGGGTCCTGTGTAGCCGTTACAAACTGCCTCGCCTTGGCCAGGCCGATGCCCGGCAGCGACGCCACGTAGTCGCAGCCCGACATGACGCACATGGCGCGGAACTTGGAGAACGAATACTGCTCTATCGGACACTTCATCACCAGTGGGAGCTTGGATGTCTCTACCAGCGTGCCCGTGCCTTCTAGATCTAAGTATAATTAGAGTATGTAACTCACATTAGCAAAGTCAGGGTCCTGTGTAGCCGTTACAAACTGCCTCGCCTTGGCCAGGCCGATGCCCGGCAGCGACGCCACGTAGTCGCAGCCCGACATGACGCACATGGCGCGGAACTTGGAGAACGAATACTGCTCTATCGGACACTTCATCACCAGTGGGAGCTTGGATGTCTCTACCAGCGTGCCCGTGCCTTCTAGATCTAAGTATAATTAGAGTATGTAACTCACATTAGCAAAGTCAGGGTCCTGTGTAGCCGTTACAAACTGCCTCGCCTTGGCCAGGCCGATGCCCGGCAGCGACGCCACGTAGTCGCAGCCCGACATGACGCACATGGCGCGGAACTTGGAGAACGAATACTGCTCTATCGGACACTTCATCACCAGTGGGAGCTTGGATGTCTCTACCAGCGTGCCCGTGCCTTCTAGATCTAAGTATAATTAGAGTATGTAACTCACATTAGCAAAGTCAGGGTCCTGTGTAGCCGTTACAAACTGCCTCGCCTTGGCCAGGCCGATGCCCGGCAGCGACGCCACGTAGTCGCAGCCCGACATGACGCACATGGCGCGGAACTTGGAGAACGAATACTGCTCTATCGGACACTTCATCACCAGTGGGAGCTTGGATGTCTCTACCAGCGTGCCCGTGCCTTCTAGATCTAAGTATAATTAGAGTATGTAACTCACATTAGCAAAGTCAGGGTCCTGTGTAGCCGTTACAAACTGCCTCGCCTTGGCCAGGCCGATGCCCGGCAGCGACGCCACGTAGTCGCAGCCCGACATGACGCACATGGCGCGGAACTTGGAGAACGAATACTGCTCTATCGGACACTTCATCACCAGTGGGAGCTTGGATGTCTCTACCAGCGTGCCCGTGCCTTCTAGATCTAAGTATAATTAGAGTATGTAACTCACATTAGCAAAGTCAGGGTCCTGTGTAGCCGTTACAAACTGCCTCGCCTTGGCCAGGCCGATGCCCGGCAGCGACGCCACGTAGTCGCAGCCCGACATGACGCACATGGCGCGGAACTTGGAGAACGAATACTGCTCTATCGGACACTTCATCACCAGTGGGAGCTTGGATGTCTCTACCAGCGTGCCCGTGCCTTCTAGATCTAAGTATAATTAGAGTATGTAACTCACATTAGCAAAGTCAGGGTCCTGTGTAGCCGTTACAAACTGCCTCGCCTTGGCCAGGCCGATGCCCGGCAGCGACGCCACGTAGTCGCAGCCCGACATGACGCACATGGCGCGGAACTTGGAGAACGAATACTGCTCTATCGGACACTTCATCACCAGTGGGAGCTTGGATGTCTCTACCAGCGTGCCCGTGCCTTCTAGATCTAAGTATAATTAGAGTATGTAACTCACATTAGCAAAGTCAGGGTCCTGTGTAGCCGTTACAAACTGCCTCGCCTTGGCCAGGCCGATGCCCGGCAGCGACGCCACGTAGTCGCAGCCCGACATGACGCACATGGCGCGGAACTTGGAGAACGAATACTGCTCTATCGGACACTTCATCACCAGTGGGAGCTTGGATGTCTCTACCAGCGTGCCCGTGCCTTCTAGATCTAAGTATAATTAGAGTATGTAACTCACATTAGCAAAGTCAGGGTCCTGTGTAGCCGTTACAAACTGCCTCGCCTTGGCCAGGCCGATGCCCGGCAGCGACGCCACGTAGTCGCAGCCCGACATGACGCACATGGCGCGGAACTTGGAGAACGAATACTGCTCTATCGGACACTTCATCACCAGTGGGAGCTTGGATGTCTCTACCAGCGTGCCCGTGCCTTCTAGATCTAAGTATAATTAGAGTATGTAACTCACATTAGCAAAGTCAGGGTCCTGTGTAGCCGTTACAAACTGCCTCGCCTTGGCCAGGCCGATGCCCGGCAGCGACGCCACGTAGTCGCAGCCCGACATGACGCACATGGCGCGGAACTTGGAGAACGAATACTGCTCTATCGGACACTTCATCACCAGTGGGAGCTTGGATGTCTCTACCAGCGTGCCCGTGCCTTCTAGATCTAAGTATAATTAGAGTATGTAACTCACATTAGCAAAGTCAGGGTCCTGTGTAGCCGTTACAAACTGCCTCGCCTTGGCCAGGCCGATGCCCGGCAGCGACGCCACGTAGTCGCAGCCCGACATGACGCACATGGCGCGGAACTTGGAGAACGAATACTGCTCTATCGGACACTTCATCACCAGTGGGAGCTTGGATGTCTCTACCAGCGTGCCCGTGCCTTCTAGATCTAAGTATAATTAGAGTATGTAACTCACATTAGCAAAGTCAGGGTCCTGTGTAGCCGTTACAAACTGCCTCGCCTTGGCCAGGCCGATGCCCGGCAGCGACGCCACGTAGTCGCAGCCCGACATGACGCACATGGCGCGGAACTTGGAGAACGAATACTGCTCTATCGGACACTTCATCACCAGTGGGAGCTTGGATGTCTCTACCAGCGTGCCCGTGCCTTCTAGATCTAAGTATAATTAGAGTATGTAACTCACATTAGCAAAGTCAGGGTCCTGTGTAGCCGTTACAAACTGCCTCGCCTTGGCCAGGCCGATGCCCGGCAGCGACGCCACGTAGTCGCAGCCCGACATGACGCACATGGCGCGGAACTTGGAGAACGAATACTGCTCTATCGGACACTTCATCACCAGTGGGAGCTTGGATGTCTCTACCAGCGTGCCCGTGCCTTCTAGATCTAAGTATAATTAGAGTATGTAACTCACATTAGCAAAGTCAGGGTCCTGTGTAGCCGTTACAAACTGCCTCGCCTTGGCCAGGCCGATGCCCGGCAGCGACGCCACGTAGTCGCAGCCCGACATGACGCACATGGCGCGGAACTTGGAGAACGAATACTGCTCTATCGGACACTTCATCACCAGTGGGAGCTTGGATGTCTCTACCAGCGTGCCGGTGCCTTCTAGATCCATTTTGAAGAGGACCTGAAATAGAATAGAATAATTTAAAAAAAACATTTACTTCATTTATACCAATATATTTTGCCTTTCTTTGAATATTTGAATATTGCCTTGAATATTTTTTGCTTTCGCATTTGAAGGGCCGCAACCTGCTGCAGGTTACGGATCTTCGGGCCGCAACACATGGTAGACAAGGTAGATGACAAAATTAAATAGAGTACTCAAAAGGGGCTTATTTCGATTAAATTTACCAACTGAATCCGCGAATAGATAATAACGCTAATTGAGAAAACTTTGAGGGAACTGTGAATAAGAAGTTATTACTTTTCCAATTTCCAAGTGTACATATTGTATCTTTATGGAATAAATAAATTACAATTACTGTAAATAAAATATTATAACTTGCTATGGCCTCTGGAGCCGCAATAAAACACCCGGCGGCCCGCATTGATGTGATTGATGTGAAGACTAGAGCAATGAACAAGTTAAGACCTCTAAGAATTAAGAGTTTACCTTGGTACATCCAAACAGTATCAGATCGGAGTCCTCAGTGATGACAAGTTGCGCGATGTTCTTAACATTCAGGTATGCTAGTTGTGCGTCCGCCTCATACGGAGCTACAATACAGTCCACGTTCCGCGCGCGACACGCCTGGATCAACTGCAGCGCCATCTCGTGCGTGATGTCCACACTGCGGCGCATGTAGGCACGGGCTTCCTCCATCTATAACATTTTAACATACAGAATAACCACGCATAAAAGACCAAATTTGAGTCCAATTGCGGAAAAAGGAGTCACTAAACTAAACATACAGAATACAACAGCAGTAAAAATAACAATAAGTACCTAACAAAACAGTAAAAATACCAATGCGCTATATCTATAAGTTCAGTCCATACATAGGTTGCCTGGAAAAAATCGCTTACAGCGATAAGGCCGCCCATTATACCCTTAAGTCATAATCACCCCATTATTTCCATTCCCTCTGCTGGGACACAGATTGATAGATATATATGATAATGAAAACTGGAGAATTTGTTTGTTTAAACTACTTTAAACGCGATTATCTCAGAAACTGCTGGTTCAATTTGATGTCCATTTGTCCAGCAGTAGGTAATTATTACGTTGGGCAGTCTAGTCTATTTATTTTTGCCTTGCCATGTTCGATGGACTAAGGATCGACCGGTTGGCCACCCCTGCTATAAAAGATTATTGGGAAGACCAATGAATGCCCTGTAGAGTGGGAATTCTTATGGGTTGTTAAGATAAAAATATTGATACTGTGGAGCTATTGAGAAATAGTATATGCAGAAGAAAACTCATACCTTTCCAAGACTCAAAAGTTCAGCAGCCCTTTTCTTTGAAATTTTTCTTGATCTGAAAATGATATAATTTTTGTGACAATTCAAATTCATTCAAAAAAGCACACAACATACACACTTGTGTGCTTTTTTGAATAAATTTGAATTGTACATACACACAAGTAACATGAGTTGATACATACTAAAAAATTATATACTAAATACTTACTCTCTCCGTTTACTTTCTGTCATAGCTTTTGCAGGTAGGTGCCTGCCATCAAACACCAATATTGGCTTGACATTCTTGGCAAGCAACATGTTAACATACTTTAAACAATATCTTATGTGCCTAAAACAAAACAGTTTATTTATTACTGAATAAATAACGATTTACTACTTAAAATGAACAAAATTGTTAAAACATGAATAAAAAAATAATTTTTGCTGGACGATTCACACAGGAACCTCTTGCCCTGTGTAAAATAAATACTATTACATTAAAGTTTTAAATAGATGTGATTGAATTATTTATATAACTAACAAAAAACTAGCGATAGGAAGTAATAAATTTGTAAATTTTCAAACTCACATATCTGTGCTTTCACCTCGAACTAGCTTATCAGCACAAGAGAAGGCACCTTTGTGCAGCCAGCAATAGGAGTCTATAGCCACGGTGCAACCACTAAATTCACTAACATTCGTCCGTCGCGAAGCTTTTTCAATGAAAGGCAATAGTCCTGTGATACCCATGATTTCTTTTCAGATTTCTGCGTAAGATTGCATGTAATAATTTTACGTAGCTATCTAAACAATATGAAGATGCATTTCATAATTTAATGTTCCTTTTAAATTCATAAATAACATGATATGAATACTATAATAAATAATTTTAATTATTGTGAGTTCAGTCACGGACTATCACAATATTTTTATTTTGACAGTAATAAATGTCAATCTTTCGCGCCATCGGTTTCTGTACATTTTACGAAGTATGTTTGATTTTTAAAAGTAAAAAAAATCTTATCCTTTTAGTGGGTAATTAATTAATTAATATCATGTTTCATTATGTAATATAGTAAATAAAAATGTATTTATATTTTCCGTAAAGAATGCTATGATTTAGGTTCGAAACCTATATGGATGGAGATATAACTACTACCTACCTAACCTACCTACCTACCTACCTATTTAAATATTTCTGGACAATTCAGCAACAAATAGCCATAGCCGCACGTGGTTAGCTCGAAGTTTGTATACGAGCGGGATATTGTATTATTATCACCATACTCTATGAAGTTGTTCTGTGCTCTAGTGTAGGTATACCCTCAAAACTACTTTGTCAAGCACTTACAAAATGAGGGTATGTAAAACTTTGTAAATTTTTGGTATAGAAAACAGTCATGGCGGCATGTAATTTGGCCTCTTGTTAGTGTACAAGTGAAGCGTAAATTATCGCAAAAAACAACTATATATGTGCGAAATAACTTAAAATGCGATTAAATCCATATTATCGCATATTATCATCAGCAGCAGCTATAGCCTTCACTTGTGCTGTTACCGCTGCCGCATACTTCTACAAAAGCCGGAGCACCACTCTCAACGAAGTTATGGTGTTTTGCAAGCTCCAATTCAACGCGCACAACTGCTTTGATAAGCTAATGAGTTACGTGGAAGCGGCTAAGAAGAGCGTCGACGTTTGCATGCCCGGAATACAGAACCCAGCGATTCAGGGTCGACTTGTTCAAATACTGATGGAAAAGAGAGTCAAAGTCAGTATAGTCATTGATCGCAATGGGTATAACGAATCTAATGACTTTTTCGTTAAAGAACTAATTGATGCCGGTAAGTTAAAATTGAAAAGATTTACTACCTATTACTAGATATAAAATAAAACAAAGGTAGGTACTAAGTTAGATACTTATATAAGTACTTTATATCTTTTCAAAATGGATTTTGTATCAACCACCACAAGTTTTTTTTCAATCCTTAGATGTGAATCTTTTACAACTAAAAGTTTTTATCAAGTAAATAATTATTTTTAAATTTTTGTTAAATTACCTAATACTTAATTCACAAATGAAGTTAATTTACATTTCAGGTGCAGAGATACGATGCAATACACATCAAGAAATGAATCATAAATTTTGCTTAGTAGATGACAGAGTGCTCATGACGGGCACACTAAATTGGGGTAATGATCGGTCATCAGATCATTGGAATTATGTATACATCACTAACAAATCACAACTAGTTGATCCAGTTAAAAGGGAGTTCAAACAACTTTGGAGTGAATGTATAGATCTTAGCATTTGTGATCACAGAGAAGAATCATTAGAAAGTGGTGAAGATATGAGTTGTGATACTGTGGTAGCTTCCCCAAACCTAGAACCTTTTAGGGAAACTGTCTCTACCCCAGAATTATACATAATTTAGAAGATAATAATGTTAATATCATGTTTACAAATGTTTTGCCCAAACATGCTCTGCTTCATTGAATTTTAATGTAGTTTTAAATATCAGACTTAATTTATTTAATTGATGCATTTCAATCGAGGTCGGCATCTTACCTATTTTATTTTCAAATTCTATTTTATTTCATGTCTATGTTTCAACATTCAATCATTTCGGAACAGCTTTTTTGAAGAAAAGTGTTTTTCTTTCTGTATACAATTTATAAAATTCTATGATATTTTTATTCTATTCTTTCTTTCAATTAACTTATTTCATATTTTAATTTTCATTTTCGGTCTACTTTGATTTGATTTCAATGTTTTATTAATGAATTTGTACTATTTTATTGAGTAATTAAAAATTAAAAATTTATTCCAAGTTCCACACTTTTATTAAAAAAAAACAAGTTTATCCTATCTGAAATTGAGAATATTTTTACAGATAATAAGCTTTAAGTCTATTAGCATAGGTACATACTTATGATCTATGAGTTTATCTATTCATAATTATAATCTATTCACCACCCCTACTAACTTTATACTTGGCAATCTCATTAGGGAATGTCTTGGACAGCTCTGAAAGTAAACCACTCTTGAAGCGTTTGTATGAGTCAATTTTCCCTTTTACTTCTTCATTCTTGGCAAGCGCTTTGTCTATGCAGTCTTTAGTATACAACTGGGGGTTTCTGCCTTGGTCTATGTAGCTGAAAAAAAAGAATGCCTGTGTTACAAAACATTTTAGGTATTTTATTACTTTTTCATTAGATGTTTTAGTGATACTTACTCAAAGACCTCTGTTGGCACATGAATATCATGAACTTGTGATTTCAACTTGTCAACTTCCTGCAGCCCGGTTACTAAGGATTGTCTGAAATAAAAATATGTTGAGGTAATTTTGTAGCTTGAGTTCAAACGTAATACAAAGAATACTATAACTAAACTCCTCTTTCAAATACCTACAAACTAATCCATTCCATTTAAAAGAAAGCTTTTATGGTTATATGCAGTTTTAGGCCCATTGATAATTGGAGTCAATTACTTACATTTTCTGATTCAAAACACTCTGTCCCTGTGGTTGAAAGTCGCTGACGATAATGCGGATTTGCCTTACATTTTCGATAAACATTTCTAACTGAGTTTCCAGGTTTTCTAACGGCGAAGAAGACATTTTTTATAGGGTTTGTAGTTTATTCCAAATTTTAGCAAATACCAAATTAAATTTTAATACAAACAACAACACGGTAGGCTTTGACACACGTCACACACACACACACCACAGAGTGAGATACACAGAACAAATATACTCTAACGAGGTGAGATATTCTTCTTCTTCTTCTTCTTTTAATATGGCGAACGTGACTGGCAATTGTAATTATGCCGTCAACCGCCAATGTCAAGTGAGTAAATTTCATTACAAATTTTGAGAGGATTTGTCGCGAAAAGACAATGGGAGTTGAGAACAGACAAAAAAAAAACGAATCAAATTAACAAGTTGATACATTTTGAACAACTAATAAATCTAACTAAAATGAAATACAAACTAATAAATCTAACTAAAATGAGAAAAAAAAAAAAAATACAAGACAAATTACAAAATAAGTTTATGGAACAATGTATTTACAACTTAATATTATTAACAGATATAAATTTACAAAATTTAGAAATGAAAGATGAAAAAACTAATGGAAGTAAAGATTTATATGAAAGGGGTCGGGGAATTTCTGAGGGAGCCAAATTGTATAATGATGAATTTAATAATGAACAGGAGAAAAAAATATGATTTAAGTCCCCTTCATCTAATCCACATTCGCATAGAGAATTATCTCTAACCCTTATTTTTGCAAGGAAAACCGGAGAACAAACATGTCCCAGACGGAGACGACAGATGGTAGATGTAGTTGTTTTATTCGCTAGGCGAAATTTGAAGAACCATGGTTTTTTTGGGATATCTGGTTGAATATCACCAAAGTGCTTACCTTTAGTTAATTTAGACACATTCCACATGCGACTCCAGGAAGTCAATAAATGGATACGAGGTGCCGTACATAGGTCATGCGAAAAAAATTTTAAATGAGAGGTGAGATATTACTTACTACGTACTTGACATTTAATTTACTTCAATCATCACATCATCATCACCAATCAGTCATTCAGTAACATGATTCAAGATCCAGTAAAACACAAAAAAAAAATACAAGATACTTATATATTATATACTACATAATATTATTTAAACCATATTTACTGATGAATTTCTTTTGATTTGGCACTATCAGGATTTGCATTTTTGCATCTTTTTTCTTCTTCTTTCTGTTAATTTTGAAAAATAAACAGCAATTTGACAGTGACAAATTTGTATTGTAACTTTGAAGGTCATCTGGCAGTCAGCTCTGCTCAACTGCTCATCAGCTGTTTTAGGTTAAACATTTTTGTTTGTGATTATCGTAATTTCGGGATACAAAACTGAATTCATATGTATTATAATTTCAATGTAACTTTGAAAACGCCATGGCTCTAGTACAAAACGAAAACAAAGAAGCCAAAACTACATTGTACCAGTCGGCATTTGCAGGTGCATTTGCGGGTTCCTTCACGAGAGCGGTAGCACAGCCTTTAGACGTTCTAAAGATTAGATTTCAATTGCAACTAGAACCAGTAAAATCAGGATCTAAATACAGCTCTATTGTTCAAGCAACTACAGCTATTATCAAAGAGGAAGGAGTTACGACTCTATGGAGCGGACACATTCCCGCTCAACTTTTGTCCATAACATTCGGATTGCTACAGTTTTCTACGTTCGAAAGATTGACGCAAGTATGCCAACAAACAGATTCTACATTTTACCGATCAAACAAACACTGGATTAACTTTTCTAACGGGGCAGTGGCTGCTGCTGTTGCCACAGTGGTATCCTACCCCCTAGACACAGTGCGGACAAGGATGATAGCAGAGCAGAAAACACATAAGGCCTACAAAGGATTTCTTGATGCATTTGTTTCAATGAATAAGCATGAAGGGCCCAAGGCATTATTCAAAGGTCTTACCCCCACAATTGCACAAATAGCTCCAAATGCAGGCATACAGTTTGCAGTATACAAATATTTAACTGAGAGTGTCTTTAACAGATTTGAATTCTTCCAAAGACCAATTAGTGTAACTTCTCTTATTGAATCATCAACAATGGCTAACCTAATAGCAGGTTCTATGGCAGGGTTTGTAGCTAAGACTACAGTTTATCCCTTTGATTTGGTAAAAAAGAGAATGCAAATTCAGGGATTCCAGCAGCATCGGGCAGCTTTTGGTAAGCAAATGTACTGCAATGGAGCCGTACACTGTATCAAGTTGATTATTACCGAGGAGAGCTTTTTTTCCCTGTACAAAGGATACTGGCCTAGTGTTTTGAAAGCTGTAACAGTATCCGCATTACATTTTGCTGTGTACGATGAAGTCAAGCATTTATTTTCAAAACTTCATAGCTAATTATTTATTTACCTACTTAGAGAAAATTAGTTGAAAATCTAAATGAATCTTGGCAGTGTCATAATGTCCTGAAGCTATTTATATCATTCATTTGTGTGTGTTTGTGATTCCTTTTTGTTTTGATAACTGCCTCTTTACACTGTGATATTATCAGTAGTTGTAGTTTTTAAGAATGTAATTTATGGATTAAATTATTAAAACTTTTTTCAATACATTTTATTTATTATTATTTTAAGCATGACTAATTGATGATTTAGGTCAATTCTATCCTTAAGTTATAGAAAATAGTTAATTACAATTATCTATATTTTCCATAATTACATCAACAATAGGAGCAAATTATAATTTTGAGCTCTCTGAATCCACACAAATGTCAGGCACAAAATATATAGAAGAGTCATAGGTAGGTGTCTAATAGTGTCTACATTTTGCATTGAATTTGGTTCAAAGAAAAAAATAAAGTATATTCTTAGGGTACAAGTACCCTAAGAATATACTAATCTAACCATAAGATATAACATAGCCCATATTTCTCATCAAAGTATCCTTAATTGCTGGCTGAAGCTCCTTTTTCATGTA
The DNA here is from genome assembly GCA_963691955.1 of Chloroclystis v-ata. Lineage (NCBI taxonomy): Eukaryota > Metazoa > Arthropoda > Insecta > Lepidoptera > Geometridae > Chloroclystis > Chloroclystis v-ata. Next base: position 16,049,619 of record OY829900.1, on the reverse strand, counting down.
AGTTGTAAGCAATGTCCTAATTCCTTTAGTGAATATATCTTCCATTTCTCTTGAAATATCCTCCACATCGTCTAATACATCATCCGGTCGGAAAAGCTTGCTTCTCTCGTAATTCACCCTAGATCGTGGTTCATACACTAAATCCCAGTTATCTCCAGACCTCCCTTCGAACCTTTCTGAACCAGCATCCATCATATCAGAATTGAACGTAAACTCATCCGACCTCCGTCTTCGACTCAAGGGAAGATCTCCCTTGTTCCTATTTGATTTCTTGTTGATATATTTCTCGCAGCCATAGGCGTAGACGCTTATGAACCCAGGTTCTACAAACTCGGAGTCTGTCTTCACGTTAAACTTCCCGGGTTGTTGGTTCAAAGGACGTGTATGGAAGCCGATTCCTGCTTTCCTTAATCGAAGGATCATGTTGCAGCCATTGTTTCTGGTTCTGTAAGGGTCATCGTAGTCGTAAGATCTAGTATCAGCGTAGTGTCTTCTTGATCTTCTGTTTTGTGGTAGAGTTCTGTCGAGGTCGTTAGCCTCGAATAGGTCTACGTTTCCGCTGATAGTGATGTCGTGGAATAACAGCATGGTATCGAGGGAGACGTTTCTGGGATCGAAGTAGCACTTTTCTACGCGAACCCAGTTAGAGTTCTGCGGGAGTCTGACGCGCATTCTTGTGACGTACATGTCCACGGGAGCCGTCCTCATTTGCTGAAAGAGACTGTAGCCGTCTAACTCGATGCTCTGACTCTGAAAAGATAGTGGGTGTAATCAGTCACCAAAATACATATAGAATTATAATAATCAAAGAAAAGATTTCAACGCGCTTTAACTTCTTTTAGTTCCGCAAATAAGTGTAGGTAGGTACTTATAGTTTTTAATTGTCTTTTCATCATCGCCGATGCCATGCTTACGTTGGTAGAAAAAATTGTAGGTAACAAGACAAGAAATATTGTTTTAACTGCTACATAGGTAGGTATAATCTAATTTTATTAACAGGACACAACTATCAATTGCGCGAAAAATAAAACCGGTTATATCGGAGCACTATCGGAGGGATAGAATAGTACCTACCACTTAGAAGGAATTAAGAAGGATTTATTGTAACACAGAAGTGAGACAGTATCTAACACCAATCTTGCCGCAGTAAATACTAACCAAAGGCGTATCTAAGTTCTTAGGCTGTGTCCGTTTCCGTCGTTTCATTTGGTCCAAGGCCGATTCCAGGCGAGCGGAACACCTGTCTCCAGCTATCGGTACAGTGGTTAGTGGGGGCAGGCCTCCCGTCAGCGCCACCGGCCTTCCGCCGTCGTAGCGCTTCACTTCGAATAGGGGCAGGAAACGAGACTCTGAAACAATTTACCTACCAATTATTACCAATTTACCTGTAGCCTGAGACACAGGATAATCCTAGTTCAGGCTATGATTAAGTAAAATATGAACTTTTTAGATAATAAGATTCCATGTAATTTTAGAAATAATTATGTTTTTAAATAAATACCTAAAAATAAATATGATTAGGGAGGTCACTTGGTGCTACTTTTAAAAGCACGCTTTTTAACTAATGATAGATTGGCTTCTCTGGAATGATATTTGAGCAAGATACACAAACATTTAAAAAACTAACTTTAAAACAAGAAACTTAACTATAGGTTTACTTAAAGGACTTCTAAGTTTATACTTTACAATAACCAAAACATGAGAGTTTATTGAAATTAACGTTATAATGAAGCCGAGAGTTAACCAGCAACTAATTATTTCGTAGTGCAGGCCTCACCGTTTTCACTTCTATTGTTTGCTGTTCATGAGCGTAAAATCGTCGCGATTTACCCATACTCCAGTCGTGCAGTACTTTTGGTGATTTAGAATTACACAAGTAATTAAATGAAACAAAGAATGGATAAGGGAAAGTTGCTACTGTAACTGCTACAACTGGTGGGTACCTAAGCATATTGTTTGAAGTACCTAAGAATAATAACTTTCTAAGAACCTATGTTTCAAAATTTAAATCTAAAAAAGATAAACAGAAACCATCATGTTTATAAAGTTCGTTAACATTCAAATACCTACTTAGTTGAATATTTTGAATAGTTTAAAAATACCTAGTCTGGTAAACCGTCCCTACCTTTTTCTGAATCTTCGCTCGGTATTCCATTATCACTACTAGCCGACGCCGTTTTCGCAAATAGTAAAAACATCCACCAAAATCTGTTCATTTTCACCAAAACAAATCATGAAAACTTTATCACTGGCTGAATAAATTTATCTCCTTTGCCCGAAAATTTTAAAAGTCACCGCCGCGGCTTAAAAAAAATATAAGCGCGAAAATTTGTATTTAGAAAATGGCTTCTCTACGCGAGACTGTGTCGTTGAATAAAGTAAGAAAGGTAAGACAAGACGTTCAGTCTTTGGAAAATAATCCCCGCTACAAATTACAATGCCGGTAAGTATTTGGGTCCACAATCACAAACGCCTAGAGATGCATGCGGATAAACGAATGAGGTTATTAGAATGAAAATTGCAATGTTCGCCTTGTCGCGTAGATAAATATTAGATATGGTTTAAATAAGGTACCTAGGCCATTTAAAAGGGTAAACCTAGGCAGGTACATATTTAGATGGGTAGATCTACATATGTATTATCTTTTAGTTTTAGCCTTATTCGCAGGATTCTTTTTAAAAGTCTTGGCGAACTAATGTGAATAAACTTTACCTACCTACTCTACCCTAAGTAGGTAACCTACCCTATTTATTTTGCGTTTGTGCAGTATTTGTCTTAAAACTTCCTCAAAATATCACGCATATGTACCTACCTAGACCTAATCTAGAACACATACCTAATACAGAAATGAGCCTTGATACCTATCTACTTTTATCTATCTAGAGTCATTAAGTATTGCAGCCGAGATGAGATCTATGTCGGAATAGTGACAAAACTATGTCGTTCAACATACCTACGGCGACATTAGAAAGACTGTAAGTAGACTGTGACGATTTATGAAAAGAAATTAGGTTGCCGAGGGTAATGACCCTCTAGTTTATGGGTTCTTTATCTGAATAAGGCAAACAAACTTATCAGAGAGGCTTTATCGCATCCATCAAGAGGGATTTTTGAAGGAAAATGTGTTAGATACATATTATTTAATCTTTGGAGTAGTTACATGCTTATAACTACTTATAAGCATGTAACTATGTACTATGCTTATAGTTCATGATCTCGAACGTGACCTTTATATTAAAAAAAACACACATAGGTACCTACTTCAAATAGGTACCTAACGTTAGAGTTTCTTACAAGATGCGGTTATTTGTATCAGCTATAAAACAATGAAAGAACGCCCGACCTTTTGACCTGATTCACCACATAGCTAACTTTAAAATTCAATTGTGTTCCTATCTCAAGGTGGTCAAACGATGGTGTTTTGAAACCAAATATTTCTGTGTACCTACCTATGTGAACCTACGATGCAAATCTGCCATGACTATTGTAAGAGAAAATAATCATTCGTTTTGTTTGTCCATTGTTCAAAGTTTCATTATAGGACATTTTTGTGTAAGCGTTACACTTACCATTGTTACTAGAGTTGCATTTTTCTTATGAAATTTCCGTGAAATAGATGATTTTATGCAAGATTTTAGCTCTCAGAATGGTTATTAAGACAATGCCGAAATTATTTTGAAATGGATATTGCTATTTATCAACATTTATTCATCTTTGGAATATAGTTAAACATGTTACATCGCCAAAACCGTAGGTAACTACTTAGTTAAGCTCTGGTGGAAAGCATCTAAGTTCTAAGGTAACAGTGGTAATTTTATTTTATCAATATATTGGCAGGTATATTACCTATTTCATCATCAAGCCAAACCTGTGAATAAATAGGTAGGTATTTATAAAACATTTTATTTAAAGGTTCTTTACATATATATATACCTACCTACTTATATATATTTTTTTATTACATATATTATAATATATACCTACTCTGTCTCTCTAACATAAAAATGAACTGATAGATCATAAACAAGCGAGGGTCACAATCACAATATGAACAATGTCATTGTTTTGGATTCAGCAAGCGTGGAATGTGATATTGTGGAGTTAAAGGGGCAAACTAGAAATTTTTATTCTACATACTTTCCTACTCTAGTCTCTTTTCAGAATCAGGATCAAATTCATTACAAAATTAAAATCAGTTGATCCGTTCGGGAACACCCCCAGATAGACCCCGTCGTGTGTTGTGCCCGGGGCATATAAAATTGAAAACATATAAACCAAACTGTCTTATTTTAAATATAAAAAAATTGTAAATTATATGTAAGTATATAAGTACTACCATTTTAGTCTATGGTACTACCTAGAGCAAAGATTAGATTTTATGTTGTATTGCTTGTGTATTGCAGTCTTCATCATCGTCTTGCACTGGCTACACTCCCTTTTATCTACAGATGGTGCAAGCCGCGCGCCATTGTACCAAAACAATGGGGAAAGTGCAACAGGCCCGAGGAAGCTAGCTCTAGCAGGCTTCTAGGCTTTGTACTGATTTAGTCATTGTCTACAGATAAACTACGGTTAGTTGTAGGGTGGATCGTATTTTTAACACTATCAGCGTCAATGACACACACGTATCTACTTCGCAGAGCTGCAGGTAATACCTGAAAAGTTTGTATGAATAAACAAATCAAAACATAAGCTACCTACTTATGAAATAAATACTGGACAGATATTTTTTTTTTCTATAAAAAAGACATCAACGCGTTCTTTGTTGAACTGGTTCTGTTTACGCTACGCTGTGTAACCTCTCTTGAACGAGCCCGGTTAATTATAAACAGTCCTATAATTAAATATTAAACTAATCATTTTTAATATTATACTCGTACAAACACGTTTGAGGGTTTATTTTTTGAAAAGCCCGCCGCATAGCCCCGCCCGCCCTTGCCTAGCCTCCTGCATTGAGTTCAAACTTGCTTTCAATAGATGGCGCATAGTGTAATGAAAATAACATATTGATGAATTATTTATGTCTCAGAATAACGTACGCTTATTCGATGCTTTACAGTTTTATAAATAAAAGAAACTTGATTTTCATTAGTATCGATCGACTAACAATAGCACAAATAGTCTTGCAAGGTGTAAAACAATCGTCTTCGGAATATAAAATGTAGGGTCAGACTTCTTGAATATGCATAGATGCCGCTTTTGTGCTACAACCTTTGACAGATATTAATAATGATATCTCGTTCTTACACGTTGTGTAGGCGGCGTAGGCAGTATGTTGCTATTTCAGTTTCCCTGTCTGTCATTCTATTGAATTGATTCGATCGAACCATTTATTTCCACGAAATCATCGTATTGGGAAGCAGTGTTTTGTTGTTATTTTTTTCAGAAAGCTTTGTAAATTCAATTTTTGTCTTCTATTATCTAAGTTGTAATTGTGCTGCAAGATGTGTTTAGTAAGGTGTTTTAACAAGTGTTATTGTAATGGATAAGTATGAAACGACGGCCCGATGGATCGGCAAGGTAACTGAAGACGTTCTTGTTATGATGAGACAAAAGGCTTGTCCTTCACACATTAGTAGAGCATCGTTGTGCAAACAAGCCTCTTATCTACACGCCGAGTACGTTTAGAGGTGATTATGGCAATGCTAATGATGTTTACTCACTGCATGTAAGTATTCAAGTAACAGTCTGTCGAAAGTCTCCTGCAACGCAGACACTAACCAACTTATTCGGTGGCGGGTTCTATCGCTTCGTAAACAGTTGTTTCCTGTAGAAGCTGTCTATATCTGCTTACAAAGTCATGGCTAACGTAAAAGGCAGAGTAAAGGCAACCAAAACTGCCTCTCGTGGCAAAGCTACTCTTAACTCAACCTTGACTATTGTGAAAAATGCTTCAGATGCCACCAAACAAGTGACTGAAAATAGTGCTGGTCCAAGGCGTCGAGGTGACCTCACAGCACTACAGGAAGTTTTGATGAAAAATGATCAGATTGATTTCAATACTTGTACTGATAAGTTGATTAAATCGCAACAGCTACCAAAGACACCTAGGCCAAGGGAAAAAAAATCTAGAATAATTCATCCCAAAATAGAAAAAATACCAAGATTTGTTAGTAAAAGTGGACGTCTAATAGGACCAAGAACTAGAGAAAATTTAAAGATGATTGATACAATCCTAAAGGGTGAGTTGATGATAGAGATTGAAGTACCACCTAAACAAGTGAATAAGGCTGTGGTCACTGCAGTCAGCAACAACAATGAGGCAGGTATTAGTGATCAAAACAATATATGCTATGCAGGTGTACCAATCTTTCATATGCCAGCCCCGCCTCAGAATGGAAATGTCATATCTAAGGCTAAAAATAAAAAAATTGAACAAAATCCTAAAAATGATGTCAAACCAGGTATCCAAACTAGAAGCAAACCATTGCTTTCAAAGGCAGAAACTAAAAAGAAGAACGATTTTAAAAACAAATCTTCAAAAAATAAAGATAAAGATCCTAAACCAAGGACTAGAAAACCAAAGAAAAAAGTTGTTGACCAAACTATCAAAACAAAGCAAGTCACTCTCAGCAATGGCTTGGTACTCACATTAGCTTTATTCCAGTGTGATCATTGCCAAAAGATGTTTAGCAGCAAGGCCTCCTTGCGCAGACACATGTACACACATCTCAAGATAAAACCTCATCGCTGCAAAAAATGCACAAAGAAGTTTAGATACAAAATGCACCTTCACAAGCATACACTTAAACACCACCAAGAACTTAAAGATGTTGAACCTAATGTCTGCCAAATATGTGACAAGGAATTCTTGCTGCAAGAAAACTTAGAACTACATCTGTCAACGCATATAAAAAATGAAAATGCTTTTAAATGTGTCTACTGCAACAAACAATTCTCATACCACTTATTACTGGCACAGCATGAGAAACAACATCTCCTAAGTGGAAAGTATTCCTGCTCTGTCTGTCAGTTGAGTTTTGATTCTGTCAACCGCTTAAAATTCCACATGAAATCACATCTTAAAATCAAAGATTACATATGTCAGCATTGCGGAAAAGAATTCCTAAGGATGAACTCACTCAGACGACATGTGCAAATATGCCACAGTGGCCATAGGCTCCAGTGCCCTGTATGCATGAAGAAGCTAAAAGGCCATTTGACTGAGCACATGAGAACCCATAAACAAGCCCGTCCTCATGAATGTGAGTATTGCGGACAGCGCTTCACTCAATCTACTCAGCTGAGAGTTCACAAAAGGTGCCATACAGGGGAGAGACCTTTTGGTTGCAGGATTTGCAACAGACAATTCACTCATTCAAACTCATTGATACTACACATTCGCCGACACACTGGTGAGAAACCTTTCAAATGCACTGCTTGCCCGCTGACATTTTCCCAACTACCACATATGAAGACTCATCTAATTAAAATCCATAAAAGAGACGCTCCTTACAAATGCCATAAATGTGCAGAATGTTTCAAAATGAAGAAAGATGTGGAAAACCACATAAAGAGTTGCACAGTTGGGGACAGAGAGTTGACATTTGAGGAAAAGATCCAAGCTTCATTAGAATATGAGGAAATTCAAGTGGAAACGCCCATGAGTTTATCCCGAATGAGATATCTACTTGCATTGTTGCTGACCATGGTGGCCAATAAGCAGCGATTGAAATTCCTAGGTGCGTAGTATTTACTTAGTATGAACACGTTTTAAGCGTTTTTGTATTATTCGAGTTCAAACTGATGTTACTAAATAAGAAGGCTTGCTGTATACAATAATACATCTTTTACAATCTTTACTTTTAGTGCAATTACGTGTCATCTATTTATTTTACCGATATGATATCTTATGATTGCACTATGTCATGTTTCAATATCCAGTATATTGTAATAACATAAGTCGCGCCTCTTTTACTAAACCACAAAATAACAATTTTACGTAGTCAGTTATAATTCGGATAATACAAAAGGCTACATCTAGCACAGTTTTCGTGTGGAACATTGCTTCCTGTGTGTTTTGCGAATAACGGGAGACCATTTTGACGCCCCGACACGATTCATGGTCATTATGAACACCTTTATAGAAACAGATGTAATGTTCACTAAATACTGGACTATCCATCATAATTCATTTAATTAATTATTATTAAAATCTTGGCAATTACTAAATAGTCAATATTGAAGTTTTACTATTTTTATTATAACGATTCGTTTAATTATAAACGGCTGTATTACATATTTATTTGATACCTAAAGAATCCACCCAGTAATAGTATCAATAACAATAGGTATTGTCTCAGTTGTATAAATTTCTATTCATTAACGTATTAGGTACTGCGATAACCAGTTTTTAGAGAATCTTATCGTACATTAACATTAATCGGTTACACCCACTATGAAACATACTTACTTCCTTTTTAAAAGACATCAACGCGTTCCATACACACTCCGAGAGTCAATGAGGTCATCTATTTAAATGGGCGTGTGAAGGTGTTTCAATATTGTTATTGTAGCAGAAATAATACTGATACAATTACGATGACTAATACCACTGAATTGTGGCCACTATAACAATAGCCCATGACATAGTATTCATGTTATTTTGATATATGTTTAGTCAACGCACTTAGTGATAATAATAAGGTTATTATGAAAGGGGTGCAAAATTGTGTGTATGCGTGCTTGTGTGACGTCACGTGGCACCTTTTCAGCTTAAGGTCAGTTTTCACGGATCCAGTGATTTAAAGAAGTATGAACTGGATCAATGGAAATAGCCTATAATCATGGTTTTTATTCTAGCGAAGATAGTCACCGAAGGTGCGGCTAGTAACATTTCAAGAGTGAGTCCATTCATTGTGTCTTATTGGTGTTGGATGGTGAAGGCTTCAAGGGGTATCGGGTTTAGGGAACTGCTGTTTTTATTTCCAGGGTCATTAGGTTGCTATTCGAAAAGCAGGTGGTGGTTTTACTGATAAGCTTCGACGATGTAAATATATGCTTTACGCATTGCCTATAGCCTACCTCCTGGGATATGAATTTCCGTATGAAGCGATAACAAAACTGACCTTACGGTCAATGGTTTTGGTTTTATTGGTTTTTAGTTAACCTGTAAAATTAACATGTAGTAGCAACTACAAACTGTACCTACATGTTACAAATATTTACTGTATTAGGTAAAGATTTCAACGCGTTTAATGCTAATTTGAAATTACTCTGAATTATCAAAAAACTAAATGTGTTTTTAAAGAAGCGGTTTTTGTATAATTTTATTAATTGAAGTTAGCTGTTCACTTTAAAAAAATTGTAAAATTTAATCTCAATAATTGCAAATAAAACTGTAGTTAATTATTTATTTATATTTATATTAAGTAACTTCGATAAATATGGTCAAGATAAATATCTTGACCATATTTATCGAAGTTACGGTTCAAAGTTATTTTATTATCTATGACAATCTGTCATATTTTAATTTCTATACAAAGAAAAATAGGGAAAGCCAACATTTTTATTGTACATATCATAATGTAACAAAAACCTTTAGCATTATGATCATTTGTAAATACCTAAACAAAAAAAAACTTTATTTTTAAGTTCTAATGTTGATTTATTATAACAGGTTTCAATAAAAGGCCGATTGAAGAGCTACTTCTGGAGTCCATTGAGGCCATCGGCAAGACCCCTTGCAAAGACAAATCCCTTACACCGATCGCAAAACTCAAGGCAAACATACAGATGCTTCTAGAAGGAACAATCCCAGATAACCAAATGGACAAATTTAAGAAGGAACACAAGTCTACGGAAGAAATTCTCGAGATCTTGACTGACGAAAAGAAAAATGTGTGATTGTGCAAATCACATTAAATCTGAGTAAGAAAAACAAGGATTATTTGTACCTATCTGATAGTCTAATTAATTAGTCTTGTAGTGAGTGTCCCAGTGTAGGTAAATAAAATGTATACTTATCTCGCATATCGTATAAGTGCATAATGCAACTATCTAATTTACCAAATTTAATCTTTATATAAAAAAGTAAACCATGTTAGTTACACTATTTATAACTCAAAAACGGCGGAATCGATTTAGCTGTATGTTGTGGCGGTGGCTTAGAACCAGGAGATGGACATAGGTAGACTAATATTTAGGTACAGCGGGAAAAATATATCTTCCGCGGGAAAATCTAACATAACGCGGGTGAAGCCGCGGATGGGAAGCTAGTTTAATCTAAATGACTAAGTATGCTTTTACAAAATATGTAAGTATTACAATACATGGAACTTAACTAATTTAAATTAAGCTTACTTCTTTCGTTTACGTATTCATATTTTAATTTATTGAAATCATGTAGTTTAGGTCATGTCCATTATTAGTATTTTAATATGAAATCTATGTATGTCACTGTGTAATTCATATATAAATATAATATTAATTGAGTGAGTTTGTATAGTGAATGTTATAGAAGTAGGTATTCTGATATAATATCATAAATGAGATCTTAAACTACGGACACAACTTAATTTAACCCATAAAATTTAATTGTGGGACTTTATTCTATTGCAAACTCGCACAAATCATTATCAAGTGCGAGACCGAATCCCTAATACCAATAATTAATTTGGTTTTATCTAAACCCAATTTGGTTTCGTATTGGGTATGTAAACAAATAAGTTAAAACTCGAAATAATCTTATGAATGATAGACATATAATTATAATTTGTCCAGATTATTCGGGGGATTTCCAAAATGCCGTCCGCACAAGTATCTATATTATAATAACTTTGAAATTTTATTAAACACTTGAAACTGGCAAATTAAAATTAAGTGCAGAGTGCATTATATAAACTAGATTTAGATAATTTGCCCAATCCAAATTAAACGTAGGTTATGTCAAAAGATTAAATAAAAAAAAATATTATGTCAAAAGATCGATAAAAATATTATTAAATAATAATCATGAATGCGAAAAAATTATAATATTTTTAATTAGTTTATGCAAACTTGCCATTTCATCAAAGATTTCAATCCAAAGATATAATTTTACATTGTTGTTTTTATTCGTTTCTGTTTTTCCTTGTTTTTAACCATTCCATAAATGAATGTATGTGCCATTTTGTTGGTTTTTAATAATGTTTTGAATATTATTTGCATTGTTTATTTAAAATGAATATTAGATTATTAACTTTTTCTACTTATTAAGGAATATGAATATGTGTACTTGCCTGTAAAATTTGAATTACATTATAGTAATATTGTGTGGTAGGTATAACCTGAAAATATAGGTAAGTATAAAATATATTTTAAATAAGGAATGAAAATTTATTATATTTTATCTAGGTATATTTCCAGGTTACACTGTATTATTTATAATTTCTATTTTAGAATATAATTATGAATAAGAGGGGAGATAATGTGTAATAAATAAGCCAAAATGCTACAAGTTTCAATAATAAGTTATTATATTTTAAGTTTTAACTTTTGAGTGCCATTTCAATGTTATAAATATATTTTTATTATAATTTTGGTTATGATTATAATAAGGTGCTTCCATTACATTTTATGTTATAAAGGTTCATCAAAATACCTTATTAATATTATTTTATATTAGTTAATTGTATTATTGTTATATTATTAATTAACATGGTATATTGTACGACTATGATAAATAGGAAGGTACTTATTTAGATTTTAATCCATGTCATAAATACATAATATATTTTGGTGGAATTTGAACCTGCAATAACATATTATTTTTAACTCTTTCATTCGATTTAAAAACAGTGAATGAAGCATTGCACGATACCGTAAATAATATCTATTCTATACACGAAAAATAATATCTAATTAATAACTATTATATGAGTCATTTATTTCCATAAAATCCTAAAGATCACTTGGACATGTATTGTATGTATTAAGTAGTTCGTTTTAGTATAAAACTATACCTATCTATTTCGATATTTAATTAACCATTGTTAGTTCTGGAGAGCTACGTCCAAAATTAAAAATCTTATACCTAAGTAGTGCGAATGAGCCAAAGAAATCGTGTGAATTTGTGACCCGCCTTTGTTAAATTAACTAGTATAATTGATAACACTTTGGGCTGGACTCGATTTCTACTT